>CANTUQ010000170.1:0-1200000 GCA_947683425.1 Excoecaria cochinchinensis
CAAAACCCTCCAGCCATAAACATAAGGAACTGAAAAACAAATTTAAGGGTTGTGTTTACTTCCTTGGATTTCAAAATTCTGAAGAAAATTAAAAAGATTGGAAGATGAGCAAGAAACAAAAAATAACAAAGAAACCAAAGGCTTCTTCTTATAAAGCACCAAATGTGGCCTTCAAAATTTTTTTCTATATATATAGAGAAGGGCCAGACGGGGTGAGAGTAAGAAAGAGAGGAGGTGATGCACACTTTTATTTTAACTAGCTAGCAAGGTAAAAAAAGGGAAAAAAAAAAGGGACATTTTTATAAGGGACTTTTTTATAATTAATGTGTTTTGTAGAATTAATTGGGATTATAGGGTGGGTTGAAAATTATTTGGGAGAGGGGGGTGTTTGCACGCGGCACGAGGCGGAGCAGGGGGGCCTGGGGTGCGGAATCTGATGCTCTGATTCCGCAACATACTGTTGCGGAATCAGAGCCTGATTCCGCAACAAAGCATTGCGGAATCAGACACTGATTCCGCAATGCTTTGTTGCGGAATCAGTAAAGGGGATTCCCCCCTCCGCCTATAAACCTGATGCCCCATATTCCGTGTAAAATATTTGAGCAATGAATGCATAAGAGTTGTGAGCGAGAGGTGAAGAAAAAATACTCAGTTTTCATGTGAGTTTGCCCGAATTAAGCAAATATATGTTTTAATATCTGTGGAGTAATTAGCAATTTAGTGATACTATAATCAGTATTCGGTAAGTTATTCGTATTGTAAAATGTATTATTTGATATATATTATTGTTTGACCTCGATTTTAAAATATTTGAAGTAATTTGATAAATAATTTGCAGATATCTAGCGAAAAAGATTGTGATCTAAAGGAAAAAAGTACTCAAATCCAGATCAGCGAAAAAAGGTAAATTATAGCGTATTTATTCAATTTTGATGTTGTCAATAAAAGAGAATAGAGAATTGCAATATTATTTTGTTCCATAGAAATATTCGATAGTGTGAGATTAATAAAAAAAAAGTGAAAAAATTGAATAAGAAAAATAATGTGAGGGAATAAATAAAAAATATAAAAAATATTTTGTAATATAATATTTGTTGGTATTAATTTTTTGATATAGATGGTGTACACGTACTTAGTCCCGAGAGCCATGATGAGTGACAATGCGAAGGAAATTGTCAATAAAAATGGACTGATCTGTACAAGAGTCGAATTGAAAATGGCATAACGATATCGGACCATATTATTGCAATAAATAAGAAATTGCAAGACATTATAATGAGAGGTTATCCCATGACGGAAGCGGAGAAGGTGAACGCGCTTTGTATGACAGTTCCAATAAAATATTTAAAGTCAATAATGAAAATTTGGAACTGTGAGTATGTGTCAACATATGATGAATTACTTATGATTTTTGTAAAAGATGTGTTAGAAATAAGTGGAGAAAGGTTTTTCCAAATAAGAGATACGATGCCAGTTAAGCAAAGAATTTATTGTAAGTGGTACAATTTCAATATGTGGCCTAGATATTATGTGCATTAGAGTAGAAGTGTTGTACTTTGTATCCTTATGTTATTAAATATTGTACGAATAGTATTTTATATAATAATAATAATAAATATTATTGTATGTGGTGTAGTTATGGTAGAATGAAAAAATGGATGAATAATTATTTAAATATAATTTGTACTTGTGATATAACTTTTGAATAAATATAAATATTATAACATGCAGACAAGTTCAAGATGGCATCATATACCGACTTTTACTTGCATACCGGAGGACAAATAAGTTATGGGATTGCCGATTTCAATATGATATATCAGGGCCAAATGCCATTACCAGGAGACTTAGACTCAGGAATAAGCCAACCCTTCCTGAATTGATGCATAAAATTCATGTTAAGTTGAGTTTGGGGATTAACGACGTCATTTCAAGAATTTTATACAGAAGTCCAATGTATAACAGGGGCATGTTATTTTGGACGTCGGTTGATTTAGTGGACGATAGTGATGTGGATATGATTTACGAAAAATTAAGAGAAATTGAGTCTTATACTATAGTGGAGTTAATTATTATGGTGACTGAAGGGGGTGCCGGAGTTAATATGCCTATTTGGGGAATTGGTGAGCAGGAAAGAAATTATGTTGCGCGGACGGATAATATTGCGGCTGGGCACGAAGCAAATGATATTGGTCCAAGTAGGACAATGCAGACTGTAGGGGAGGAAGATAATGAAATTTCTCTGGCACAAAATATTTTTCAGACTGTTGTCGGTGACGCACCAAATGTTGAACGAATTCGACAACGACATTCGGTGTGCGGAGAAGATGTTGTCGGCCATAGCCAGCCTATGCAATCCATAAGTCGACACGACGGTAATTTGCTTGAAAGAGAGGGCAGTGTTACTTCAGGACAGGGAATTCTACGGCGTTCACTAAGCTACGTGCCCAATGCTGCAACGGGACGACGTGGAGAGTCGGACAGACATGTGCCTGATGCTTCTATGAATGAAGGCAGAAGATCAGTGAGTCAGATGCATAATACTTATCCAAGTCAGCCGAGGCGATCATTAAGCCGGAGAGTTGGTGATTTTTTTAGCAAGTCGCTGTTTGGCAACAGGTCAAGCAGCCGCCGGCCAGACAATAATGTTGGTCAAGCGATAGGTGCTAACGATTTTCAAAGTGCAGGATTTACAGAGCATCGACAATCTGGTGGGCGTTGTCCACATTCTGGTCCTAGCCAGCCAATACCATCTGTTAGTCGACAAGACACGAATTTATTGGAAAATTCAATTCCTGGCAACAGTCCAAATATATCAGCAAATGAGGGTCCTTCTTTCAATGATATTAGTGGAGATGTAGAAGCCGACCCGCAAAGGTATGTAGGAAGTGTGGATCTAAATGCTGATTATGTTTCATCTAACGACGAGGAGGTTGAAACTGCTAATATGGGTGTCGAAAGTGGCGACTCAGAATCTGGAGAAGCTCATGATTTTTCGGATACACAGTACGTCAGTCCGTTAGCATCCATCCATGACAGTGACAATGTCAACGAGGCAGTCTTTAGTTTTCCTTCTGAACACTACAATACTATTGACTTTGATGCTGCACAAGTTAATATGTCCGAAGTTGATGATTTCAAGACATGGGATGGGACCTCTGAGTTATCCATTGGTTTGGTATTCAACAGTAAGGACGAGGTCAGAAATTGTGTGAAGAAATACTCTATAATGAGAAATGTGGACTTCAAAGTTGTGGAATCGAAACCAAAATACTGGGTGCTTAGGTGTGCTAATGCCGAAAGTGGGTGCACGTGGCGGTTAAGAGCTTCCAAAAAAGAGGCAAGTCCATTCTGGAAGATAACAAGGTTCAACGGCCCACATTCATGCTGCTCCGCTGGTAATATATCGAACGATCACCGACAATTGGGGTCACAAATTATTTGCAATTGCATCAGAGAAATGGTAAGTAAAAGTCCAACGTTGCCTATTGATGTCATTATTGCAGCTATTAAGGAGCGATTTCACTATGAAGTATCATACTACAAGGCTTGGTATGCCAAAATGACCGCTTTGGAGTCCATATTTGGAAATTATGTGCAATCTTTTGAGCGATTACCGGGGTATTTATGTGCATTACAAATTTACAATCCTGGTACTATTTATGAGTTCGTGCTGCAAGAAACTGATAGCCCTTATGTGAAGCAATTTCAAAGGGTTTTTTGGACATTCAAACCATCCATTGACGGTTTCGACCACTGTAAGCCGGTTATTTTGATTGATGGTACCTTCCTAACAGGAAAATTTCAGCTAACACTTCTGATTGCCAGCTCTATTGATGGTAATGATATGCTATTCCCACTAGCGTTTGCCATCGTTGAGTCTGAAAATGTTTCTAGTTGGTCGTGGTTCATGAGTTTGATCAAGAAGCATGTGACTAGAAGCCGCATAGGGATTACTGTTATATCCGATCGTCATGCTGGGATAATGTCTGTCTTTCGGGATGAACGGAGTGGATGGAAGGAACCACGAGCATTTCACAGGATATGTCTGCGCCACTTTGTTAGTAATTATAACACCCATCACAGAAATCCAACTATCAAGAAAATGCTTTATAATGCAGGTAAGATAAATGCATCACTAATTAATGTTTTAAATGATATTGTGCTGTATATATCGTTCTAATTATTTACACAACCGCATGTAGGAAACACATATCAAAGGCGCAAATTTTCAGATCAGATGGACAAGATTAAAGAACTCGACATTGAGTCATACAACTGGGCAATGCGTGTCCCGTTAGAGCGTTGGACCTTTTCAGAAGATGGTCGTCATCGGTATGGTCATGCGACAACAAATATCGCAGAGAGTATTAACAGCGCCCTAAAAGGGGTACGGATGATGCCCATAACTGCAATGGTCGAACATGTTTTCGGGGCGGTTGGTCAAATTTTTTGAGCAAAGAAGGGGTCTGTACATGACAAAGATGGCACAAGGCATGTTGTTCACACCTAAGTGTGTGCAAACCATGAACAAGCAATCTGTCAAAGCTCGGGGCCATAGGGTCATTAATTACGACAGCCGGTACAAATTGTTCAGCATATTATCTTTTGGTGCCCCAGAAGGGAATGCAGAAATTAACACCTACATAGTAAGTCTTGATAAGCGCGAATGTGAATGTGGTAGGTTTCAGGGTCTGAAAATGCCTTGTTCGCACGCAATAGCAGCATGCATGAACAAACACCTTGATATGTTCTCGTTTGTTGATTCTTGCTATAGCATTACAGAGGCACTAAAATGTTATGAGGGAGAATTTCGCCCTCTTGCGCATAGAGCATACTGGCCTGAGTACAATGGTCCAAAATTCGTGCCTGATATGGACCTTAAACGGAAGAAGGGTCGGCCAAGAACAACACGAATTCGTAATGAAATGGATCGGAGAGAGCGCGGAAATGTAACACATTGTAGTATTTGTGGTACTGCTGGCCACAACAAAAGATCTTGTCCATCTCGTGCAGGATCATCCAATCAACAATTTAATTTAAATGATTGATTGGATGAGAGCCTAAGCATGTTAATATGTATCCTAATGATTAAACACGTAACAATATTTATTATATTATATTTCATTTCTTACATAACATCATTTCGAATAAAGACGTAATAATATTTAGTAGATTACAACAATTTCGTACATAACAATATTACATATCTCTAAAATCACGAAACGAGTTGTAATTGAAGTCGTGCTGCTCCGAATGACCATGTGATTCATTAAAATCTGGATTTTGTAGAGGTGGAGCCGGGAATATTGAATTTTGCATGACATTGGGGTCAGCTAAAAGTTCTTCGAAGAAAACATCACCCTGTACATTCTCACCCATTCCTCCTTGTATATTGTACGGCTGTATTGTGCTTGTAAACCTTGAATTATCAGCTTCAGAGATGCTCACATTCAAATCCACGTTCAGTCTTGATGGACCTGCTTCATATTCATAGCACGTGGATGGACCAGCGCCGGTATCATAAAAAGTCGGCTGACTCAAATCAGGCATTCTGAATGAACTCTGACTACCCTGATCAAAATAAGGCCATGACATAGGAGCCATAACTTGGTTCACACCTGATGGAACGGGAATAGCCTCAACAGCAGTTCGTCTCTCGGCCATGCCTCTTTGGCTCCTTCTAGTTTGGCGAAAATCTTCATAAGGTACGGTCATCGGGGGGATGTTTACGGGCATCGGGACGGGTTGACGCGGATAGTCAACAGATATCCTATCATACGCCCCCACAACACCTAAAATGCCTTCGGATGCCATTCTAACCTCCCCACTTACATTTGAAGTTGCCATATCACTATGGTAGATCCGTTCAGCAACATCTGCCTGCAATTAGTAACATTACAAAATTCAGTATCAATGATTTGTCAAGTCAAAATTCAATATATAAGTCTTACCGATGCTCCAATCGATGCTGCAATGGGAGTAATCCACCGTCTTGTTCGCAATCGGTACCATTGCATGTACTGAGATCTTGCATGCAAAGGTGCCACAAGAGGAGAAGTACCAACTACCCGATTCAATCGATTAGTCCATTCATAAATAAAACTTGAAAAGGTAACTTCCCAATTTTTATCATCATTCCCTCTTAAATCGACTGAGTGCACTCTATCATCGGTCAATGGTGCACTCGGAATGGGTTGATCCATTCCGAATTGTCGGAGGCAACGATCGGGTTGATGCCACTCAATTATGTGAAAACATATCAAAGGCACAACTACGCGCCAAATACGATCACCGTTCGTACAAAAAGACGGCAGCAGGTGCATTACGCCTCTGTATGGCTGCCAATCCATCTACAAAAAAAAACACCGATGAAGTGCCATAGAAAATTAATATTATCCTACATGTGCACTGCAACAATTGCAACTATATCTTAGTTTGAACAATTTACCTCAAAGTCACGCTGAAGGTCTAAATCAACTCTGTGTGCTTGTACATCTTTACTGTGATTGGCGCTCAAATTGATTGGAGATCTCCATCTAATGCATAATATTTTATTTTGTTATTACCAGATGCTGTGAATACCTACAAAATTATGCGTCAACATTTTCAAATATCATAATATGAAAATTTTATTTTACCTATATCCATACGGCCTGCTCTGATCTAGCACAAAACCGTGTATAAAGGGGGGACGAAATTGAGGCAATCTCTCCCATGCCCACATCTGTACTAGCTGTTGATAACCACCAATTCCTTGAGCACTAGGACGTGTGGCACGACAAAGCTCCCTGTACATCCAAGCCAAACAAGCCGATCCCCAGCTGTATGTTCCAACATCTTCTAAATTCTCCAGCAATGGTAGCCACATCAAATGGATATAATTATTTGCTTGAGATGGACACAACAATCCACCTATGCAGCGCAACAACCATGCACGAGTGAAACACTGAATTTGATACTCTGTAGCATCAGCAGGTAAAGAATTAAAAGTCCTAGACAGCCACGTCATTTTAATCGCATGTCCCTTTATAACATTTTCTGGTGGCATTAATCCTAAAAGCTGGTTGCACACAACCACCCAATTATACTGCACATGACCGGTTACAGGACGTCCTTCAATCGGTAAACCGGTCAAAATCTCAATATCCTGAAGCGTGATTGTGGTTTCACCAACAGGGAGGTGGAAAGTGTGAGTCTCCGGCCTCCATCTCTCTACAAGTGCGGTTATCAAATTTGGATCTACGTGCATTGCACCAATCTGAGATACTCCGTAAAATCCAGCCAATCTCAAATATGGTATAATCCATGGATCAATATTTTCATAGTGAGACTCCACACTGGCCCTTCGAATAAATAATACATTATGTGCAACCTGACAAAATTCAAATACTCGTATTACTTTTTTCATAAACTAATGCCTATATGTGGACACAAATATATTACAAAATTATTTACAGAGGTATAAAATTATAATTACATTGTTGCACCATACTGCTTCGGATCGATATTTTCCCTTCAGTGTCAAAACATCATCTACGCACGGTCCAGGATTCACATACTGTTGATTACGGATGCGATCCATTTTCCAAATAACCTATATAGACATTTTTCAATTATTTTTGTCACATCATTTCATGTGCTTCAAAACAATCAAACAAAAAATTTATGTATCAAATATTAATATCACTACACCATATGCATTAACTATTTTGTCCAATTATTATATTAAATACTAGTATAACATATAAAATATAGTTCTCATAATTTGCATATACATATTATATTTTGTATGCAAATAATAATTTAACGACATTTAATATGCAATAAATAATTTTAACGTCATTGCCTATTAAATTTATAATCCCATAATTTATTCAATTTTTATGATTAAATACAAAAATTAACTGTATACATGTAATATTTTGACAACTAAAATTTAAATTCGAAATTTTTTTGAAAAATAATAAATAAAATTTGCAAGCAATACTTACACGATTTAGTTTGGGGAATGAACACTTTGACACACGATGGGTTGATTTTTGCTTAGAAAGAGAGGAGTGAAAGGGGTGAAAGGGGAGTGAAAGAGGAGGCTCTTATATAACCGAAATCGGGAGGGGAAGGGGACTGTTGGGGCGTCAGCCCAGCTGATTCCGCAGCTTGCTGCTGCGGAATCACTCTCTGATTCCGCAGCAGACTGCTGCGGAATCAGAGACTGATCGCAGCAGCATGCTGCGGAATCAGATGGGGCTGACGCCCCAACAGTCCCCCTCGTCCCGCGTGCTAAAACCCCTCCTCCCAAATACTTTCCAACCCACCCCATAATCCTAAATAATTCCCCAAAACACATTTTTTATAAAAAAATCCCTTTTTATAATTGGTGTGTTTAAAAAAATAATTAGAATTTTTGTAGTGTTTTAAAATTTATGTGGACAAATGGGATATTTTGTCTATTTTCGCAACAAATTTTTGCGGAAATGGACAATCCATTTTTTTTTTATGGGGAAAGCTTCCCCACCCAATCCATTTCCGCAACACTTTGTTGCGGAAATGGATTGAATTATTTTATTTTTTTTATTTTTAATGGGGAAGCTATTGCAGCTTCCCCCTACCCAACCGGCAGCCAGGTTGGCTGCCGATTGCCCCCCCCCCCCCCCCCCCCCCCAAAATAATAAAATCTCATTTTTTTTTAATAAAAAAATATAAATATAAATTCAATTTTATTTTTTATTTTATTAATATGAATAAATATTTTTCTTACTCAATTCAAAATAGGATAAAAAAATTGTAGTTTAATAACAATTTATTAAAATAAAAATTAGTAATATTTATTCAATTAAAAATAATTCAAAATAAAAATAATATATTTATTATGTACATAATTAAAATTGAATAATATTTTCGTTTTAATGAAATAATATATATATTGCGTATGTTATATTAAATAGGATTCTGAAATTATTTTTTATTTTAAATATTCACAAAAATAAAGTCATTCTGTATTATATATATTATTTCAATTCTTGACAATAATAAAGTCACATATATTATATGTTTAAGAATAGTTGCATTATTATGTGACGCTTGTAATTTTCAATTAATTAATTATATAATTGTCTTTTAAATAGTGCTTACTAAACGTGACGGACATATTGAGTTCTATAAAAATTACTTGGGTTATCTTTTAAATAGTATATATTAAGCCATTGCGGACATATTGAGTTCTACAAGACTACTTAGGTTATGAGACATATAATGTAGATCAGTTGTTATTTTTTTTATGAATATTAAGATAATTATTAATTTCTTTAATTTATTAAAAATTATTTAAAAAAATATAACATTCTTTTTTATATCCAGTGAAAATATAAAAAAAGTATAAAAAAGAGAAAGGTTCATGAAAATATTAATATAACGTTATATCAAATTAAAATTATAATATATGCAATCAATGTTGCATTTATTTTATAAAGTGAGATTTTATAATATATAACTATAAAATTGAATCGGTTAAACTAAAAACTGAACCAAATATATCAAATTGCTTATAATTTAGTTTCTAATTTCAGTTTGATTTTCAGTTCTAATTGTAATATGAATCGAATTCTCCAGAAAATAAGTGATCTGATTTGAAAGTAACATGAAAAAATACTGACCTAAAAAAACCAAACTTGAAAGAACTGACTAAAAACCAAACTCGATTAATTATAGTATCTAATTAATCGGTTAATTAACTATTAATCAATTTTATATGTAATTTTATACATATGTATAAATATAAAAGCAATTTTAATATATATCAATATTTTGATTTAATTTTAAAAAGTAAATGAAGGATAATTTTATTTTAATTTATTGATATTAAATTTGAATAATTTATATTTTATAATCTATATTTTATATGTAAAATGTGAAAAATTTATATTTTAATTTTATAGATGAATAATTTTTTTTTTAAATTTAGAATAATTAAATATAAATATAAATATATTTAATTGTATTTAGAGATTAATGGATTATTATTGAATTAAATTAAACTTTAATAGACTATATTTTTTTGGGGGGGGGGGGGGGGGCGCGGGAACCGGCAGCCAACTGGCTGCCCGTTGGGTAGGGGAAGCTGGTTGCAGCTTCACCATTAAAAATTTTAAAAAAAAAATAAAATAATTCAATCCATTTCCGCAACAAAGTGTTGCGGAAATGGATTGGGTGGGAAAGCTGCAAACTGCAGCTTGTAGCTTTCCCTGTAAAAAAAAATGGGTTGCCCATTTTCGCAAAAATTTGTTGCGGAAATGGGTAAAATACCCCAGTTGTCCAAATAAGTTTTGAAATATCCCAAAATTCTAATTATTTTTTTTAAACACACCAATTATAAAAATGTCCCAAAAAAAATCTACCATAATATTTACAGTGTGTTTTCTATAATACACACCGTTAAATTGACATTAATAATTAAATTTAATAAAATATTTTATCTAGAACTGGTTGGACACAAATTCACGAAAATGAATCGTGTGTGAATATTTTTTCTAGTAACAGTCCGAATTGAAGTCCAATTTCCATTTGAAATTGAAAACTCTAAATGACAATCTCAAAATTTATTACAGTAGGAGGGACTCAATACCTTTTCGGATTTGAGTAAGAGGAGATTGTCATCTTAGCCACAATCTCAACAAGCTTATACGACATCACAACATGCAAGATACGAACCGACATACTTAAATATATTTTGATTTGATTATTAGTGACTAAAATGGTGCAATCACGAATTTTCCTTATCAAATTTTGGAACTGGTTGGGGTGGGTGTTGAAGGTAGGCTGTGGGAGAAGGTGTGAATGTCTGAAAATAACAAGAATTTTTCTTAATTAGGGCTCATAGAAATAAAATTTGTTTTGAGCTTATAAGCTTGAGAAGTGTTTGTGAAAATGCCATCATTGTCAAAAGTTCGTACAACTTACTGTTGAAGTCGTGTTTGTTTTCTTTCATTTTACCAAATCAAATATGTAAGTGGGGTACTCCACGTAGTCCACGTAGAGAGTGGCTTTGCTGCTCTGTTGTGGCTTTGCTACTCTGTTTTTTATTTTCGAGTTTTTAAGTAAGTAGTGGTGAAGTGGTCAAGTAGTGAGAGATATTTATGGTAAATTGGTAGTATAATTTTTTCTTTAAATAGCTGTTATTATTGAAGTCAAAATCATTAGATCCAAAAGTGACTTTGTAATCTCTTATTCTTCAGTTATTAATTTCTCAATTTTCTGTCATAGTTTATTTTCTTCTTGTGGCCTTCTTTTAATTATTAATTTGTTGTTTTATTGTTTCATGGTATCAGAGCCAGGTTAAGGCTTTTATTTATTTAAGCTTCCCGTCTATCAAGTTTGTCTTGTTGGTGAAGTGTGCATGAAAGCAAAGTTTGCTTAAGTTTGCAGCAATGGAGGTCACAAATGGGGGAAACAGCTCAATTGCACAATTTGGAGTTGAGAAACTTGTAGGGACAAACTACAAGTACTGGAGAATGTATATGGAGGCCTTTCTTCAAGGTCAAGACTTGTGGGAACTTTTTGGAGCTGATGCAACAATTCCTGCAGACACTGTCACACCCCATTTGCCCCCTAGTAGAATGAGCCTGTCTGTCTGTCTATCTGTCTGTCAGTATGTGTTCAGTATTTCATAAGGGTATTTCAGTAAAATGTATGATTTTGGGGTTTATAATTATGTGGGTGCATACATGGCATTAGTGTGTGTAATTAAATGAGATATACTTGTGTGCATGTGTTCATACCATGGTAGGGTATGCATAAGTGAAGAGGGTTTTAGGTGTGTGTAGTGTAGGTTATTTTAGTGTGAGTGATTAATGTCACCAATAGGAGTTTGATACATATTTAGAATAAAGAAAAGAAAAAGAAAAGGGAATGGGAGAAAAGAAAGTTACAGATTCACGTTTTTCTCACTCACTCTCTTCTTCTTCACTTTCTTTATTCCTAAGTACTGTGTATTTTGATTCAAGGTCTTATTGGTGAAATTAATCCTCTCCTTGCATCCCCTAGCTTGGTAAGTGCATGATCTTGTCTTTGTTTTACTGTAAGTTTGCATCTTCATCTTCTTCTTTAGGTTGAGTTTTAACCTAGGGTTGAATTTACTGTGTTTGTGTTCTAGCTGAGGCTCCACGTGATCCAAAGGGAAAAGAGGTTGCTAGACCCAGTGGAGCTAAGTGATAGAAGTATAGAATCCAGGTTTGGGAATGTTTACTTGTGAAATTGTATGATTGTGAAGTTACTGTAATTCTAGGGTTCATGTTCTTCTAAATTTGAATATGTGTGTTCTTGATTTGATTTGGTTAATTATTTGATGGATTGAGTTGTATAATTATTGCATATATTGTTTGAGACAATTTCTGGAAGGTAAGAACAGGTTTGAATGGTTTTTAATCAATTTGGGAGTGAATTCGTGTTTCTGGAAATTCTGGAAATTGAGGTACTGTTCTTCGTTGCGTGACTCGCTTCAAAGGAAGGCAGGTCACGTCACGTGACCCTTGGTCACGGCGTGACATGCCTGCTGAGAAGCCAGTCGCGTGACTAGCTGCAGAACAAGCAAGTCACGCGACGTGATCCTCGGTCACGTCGTGCGACCTGCGAGAGAGAAGGGGCGTGATCTGCGAAGATCACGCAACGTGATCTGCGAGGGAGAAGCAGCGTCACGTCGCGTGACCCTCGGTCACGCCGTGACCTGCATCAGCATTGCGTGATCCGCGAGGATCACGCAACGCGATAGGCGGGAAACAAGCAGGTCACGAGACGTGACCCTCGGTCACGCCGTGACCTGCCTGTTGAGTCGCCAGTTTCTCCATTCAGCCCGTTTTTCCGAAATTTCCTGGTTTGTAACTCAGAACTGAATTTGGTATTTCTTCTGAATGGACTTTAATATTGTACAATGCATGTTTTACTGTTTAATGCTTCGATATGCGTGATAGCATGATTTTCTGAGGAATTATATTATGTATCCTGAAATGTGATCTGTTTGACGCATAACCTGCTAGAGTCGAGTAAGTGGATAGTTAGGCATGCCTAATAGAGTCTTTTAGCTGCAGCCCTCAGTTCAGTTTGGACCCCGATCAGGTCCCCGTTTGGTTCCTCGCGAACCCTTCAGTATAGAATCTTGTTTAAGATTCCCTCAGTATATAAATAACATGTTCTGATAAATGATATAATATTTGACTTGTACCTGTGAGGTACCCTCAGTATTCGATTCGTACCCGTAAGGTACCCTCAGTACACTCGTTATCCACTGTCTAGAGTCAGCAGGTATTCTTTAAATGTTAATGGAAATGTTCTGATCTGATATGGCTTTGAATGGAATATCTGAATGAGTTTAATGATGAAATACATGTTGGTTTATTCTGTAATGCATATGATGATGAGATTCTGAAAGTATGGTATTTAAATGCGGGCATGTTTATATGAATTATGCAACAGTCCTTGCATTCTGTCATTGTGAATGTGTTATGCCTTGACGACCACTGTGAGTGGCCGTCCATAAATTATGTGTGTTTCCCCACTAAGCGTTTTATCGCTTAGCACGGTGTGTTTACCCGTGCAGGTGCGGAAGACGTTTTGCTTTGAGAGAGTCGCCGTCATCAAGCCAACACAGAAGGGATTAGTGTAGGGCTCAATTTTGTATCAGTTATAAATTCTTTTTGTATAGAACTCTCTGTATCAGCTTCCGCTTTTGTAACTATATTTTGTATATGTAATATTATTTTGGTATCAGCTTGCTGATCAGAACATTATTGTAATAGTTTAATTATAGTAATGCATGATCAGTTTTTGCTTTCTGCATGTAAAGTTTTTAATTATGCTGTAATGTTGAATGTATGTTATGAATGGATGTATACTTTGCTTTGTTTCTGTTTGGTGACACCTTGTCTCATACGGCATCTCACTCCTTAACGGATGGGATTGCCTATGTATGGGAAGGGGGTGTTACAGTTAGTGGTATCAGAGCCTAGGTTTAGGCGTTTCTGGGTGTTGTTATGATTGATCTGAGTTTCTTAGATGTGTATGTGTCTAGATCTGTGTTGGCTGATACGGTTGTTTCTTGTTTGTTTAGATGGCTTCTAATTCTGCTCATGGTGCGCGTGAGGAGTCCGCCGAGAGTGTGAATCCTCCCGCTGTTGATCAGTCTGTTTCTGTTACTGGGTCGGCTCAGCATGCTAGGGTTCAGCCCGAGGCCGCAACCATGCCCTTAGAGGCTATGTTTAGACTGCATCAGGACATGGCTAGGGTTCTGGAGAGAGTGACTGCTCCTAGAGCACCTATGGAGAATCTGAGGAGAGCAGGAGTTGAGGATTTCTATGGTACTGGGTTGAATGAGTCTGAGACTGCAGAGAGGTGGTTAGATAAAGTGAAGCGTGCTTTGAGAGAGATTCGGTGTCCTCCCGACCAGCAGACAGAGTGTGCATTAGCTCTTCTTCAGGGGTCTGCTTTTGAGTGGTGGGAGTTGGTTTGCAGGCATCCTCAGTTACCGGATCCGATTACCTGGGAGTTCTTTGAGGGTGAGTTCATAAAGAAGTACATCACTCAGACCTATAGAGATTCGAGATGGGCGCAGTTTTTGGGTTTGAGACAGAGAGCTTTGTCAGTAGCTGATTATGAGAAAGAGTTCAACAGGTTATCGCGCTATGCCCCACGAGGAGTTATGACTGATGACTTTAGATGCAAGCATTTCGAGGCTGGGTTAAATGAGTCTCTGAAGATTGCTTTGATTTCTCTGATGTGTATTCCTGGGGTCAGTTATTACCAGATTGTGGAGGCTGCAGTGAGAGCAGAGTTGTCTGAGACAGTGATGAGAGAGAGAGCTCAGAGGAGGAGTTCTTCTCGTGGAGGATCTTCTTCGAGTAAGAGATCGAGGGACCCACAGGATGAGTCAGCATCTGGTCCGGCTTCTAGAGGTAGACGTCAGGGTTCTACAGCTGTGTCAGGTTCTGGTAGGGGTGGTAGAGCTGAGACTACACCAGTTTGTCCTCATTGTAGTAAGTCGCATCGTGGTGAGTGTAGGTGGCTCACTGGTGCATGCTTCAGGTGTGGGAGTTCTGAGCATCGGTTGGCCGGTTGTCCGAGAGTACAGGAGGATTCAGGTTCCCAGAGAGAGGGCAGTAGGGTCGGTTCGAATGCTTCTCAGGCTACCCGTGGCAGAGGCCGAGGTAGAGGTAGAGGTGGTCGGCATAGGGATGGTGCTGCTTCTGAGACTGTTGAGCATCCTCATCAGAGTGGTGTTAGAGCTTATGCTATGAGAGCCAGAGATGAGCAGGACGCGCCTGATGTTATTGCTGGTAAGTTCCTACTCCATGACACTGAGTTGTATGCTCTAATTGATCCTGGTTCCACACACTCATATTTGTGCACAGATAGAGTTATTAATAAATTGCATTCAGTTGATCAGTTAGATTATGAGATTTGTGTGACCAGTCCATTAGGGCATAGTGTCAGTGTGAGTAGAGTTTTTAGGAGTTGTCCTCTGATTGTTGAGGGGGTTTTGCTTCCAGTGGATCTGATTGAGTTACCCTTCAGAGAGTTTGACTTGATTCTGGGTATGGACTGGTTGGGTAAGTATCGGGCTGTAGTGGATTGCCATAGGAAGACAGTGGTACTTCGGGATAGAAGTCAGTCTCTTGTGTTTCTGAAAGGTTTGGGTGCTAGTTCAGTGAATAATGTTATTTCTGTGATGCAAGCTAAGAGATTTATCAGGAAAGGTTGTGAGGCTTTTCTAGCAGTTGTGTTAGATTCCAGGAGGGATCAGGTACAGATTCAGGATATTCCTGTAGTGCGAGAGTTTGGGGATGTGTTTCCGAGCGAGTTGCCTGGTTTGCCTCCTGAGAGAGAGGTTGAGTTGTCCATTGAGATCATGCCGGGTACTGCACCTATTTCGAGAGCACCTTATCGGATGGCTCCTGTAGAGTTGAGGGAACTTAAATCTCAGCTACAGGAGTTATTGGATAAGGGGTTTATTCGACCTAGCATATCTCCTTGGGGAGCTCCAGTGCTGTTTGTCAAGAAGAAAGATGGATCCCTACGGATGTGTATTGATTACCGCCAGATTAATAAAGTTACAGTGAAGAATAAGTATCCTTTGCCTAGGATTGAGGATTTATTTGATCAGCTTCGAGGGGCGGGTGTCTTTTCCTAGATAGATCTTCGATCAGGGTACTACCAGCTTCGTGTTCAGGATGCAGATGTGGTTAAGACTGCATTTCGGACTAGGTATGGCCACTATGAGTTTCTTGTGATGCCGTTTGGTTTAACAAATGCTCCGGCGGCTTTTATGGATCTGATGAACCGTGTGTTTAGACCATACTTAGATCGATTTGTAGTAGTGTTCATTGATGACATCTTGGTGTATTCCAAGAATGAGAGTGAGCATGAGGAGCATCTCAGATTGGCTTTGCAGATGTTGAGAGAGCATCAGTTGTTTGCTAAGCTTAGCAAATGTGATTTCTGGCTTCGAGAAGTGTCATTCTTGGGTCACATTATTTCAGCTAGCGGTATTCAGGTTGATCCAGCTAAGATTGAGGCGATTGTTGATTGGAAAGCGCCTCGGAATGTTCAGGAAGTGAGGAGTTTCCTCGGTTTAGCAGGTTATTACCGTCGGTTCGTTAAGGGATTTTCTGTGATTGCTGCTCCTATGACTAGATTGTTGAGGAAAGGAGTTAGATTTGAGTGGTCAGACAGGTGTCAGTCTTGTCTTGATCGGTTAAAGCAGTTGCTTGTTGAGGCTCCTATCCTTACTCAACCCATCTCGGGTAAGGAGTTTGTCATTTACAGTGATGCTTCTGGAGTTGGTCTTGGTTGTGTGCTTATGCAGGAAGGTAAAGTTGTGGCTTATGCTTCTCGTCAGTTGAAGCCACATGAGAAGAACTATCCGACGCATGATTTAGAGTTGGCAGCTGTAATTTTTGCTTTGAAGATTTGGCGTCACTACTTGTATGGGGAAAAGTGTAGGATCTTCTCGGACCACAAGAGTTTGAAGTATTTCCTTTCTCAGAAAGAGTTGAACATGAGACAGCGCAGATGGCTTGAGTTATTTAAGGACTACGACTGCATTGTGGATTACCATCCTGGTAAGGCCAATGTAGTTGCAGATGCTTTGAGTCGTAAGTCAGTTTCAGCCTTGTTCTTGAGGCGTTTCAGATGGCATTTTGGTTCAGATGGGGCTTTGCTTGCCCAGTTGCGTGTGAAGCCTACTTTGAGACAGAGGATAGTGAATGCTCAGAGAGATGATGTGAGACTTCAGCGGATTGTGCATGAGGTTAGATCGGGTAAGCCATCAGAGTTCTCAGTTCAGGATGAGGTACTTATGTTCAGAGATCGTCTGTGTGTGCCAGAGTCTGAGGATTTGAGGAGTCAGCTCTTGAGTGAGGCGCATAGTTCAGTCTTTACTATGCATCCTGGCAGTACGAGGATGTACAGAGACATGAAGCAATTCTATTGGTGGTCCGGTATGAAGCGTGATATAGTGGATTTTGTTTCCAAGTGCTTGACTTGTCAGCAGGTAAAGGCAGAGCATCAGGTTCCTTCAGGTTTGCTTATGCCTTTATCCATTCCTGAGTGGAAATGGAGTGATATCACCATGGACTTTGTTTCTGGCTTGCCTTTGACTCAGAGGAAGCATGATTCAGTTTGGGTTATTGTCGATCGACTTACCAAGTCAGCTCACTTCTTGCCAGTTAGAGTGGACTACTCCATGGACAGATTAGCCAGTATCTATGTAGATGAGATAGTTCGACTGCATGGTGTGCCTTTGTCCATAGTGTCAGATCGGGATCCGAGGTTCCCTTCCAAGTTTTGGAAGGAGTTACAGAGAGCTTTGGGCACTAGGTTGAACTTCAGTACAGCGTTTCATCCTCAGACCGATGGTCAGTCAGAGCGAGTTATTCAGATTCTGGAGGATATGATGAGAGCTTGTACTTTGGATTTTCCGGGCAGTTGGGACAGATATGTATCATTGATGGAGTTTGCCTACAACAACAGTTTCCAGTCGAGTATTGGTATGGCACCATATGAGGCTCTGTATGGTCGTCAGTGTAGGACTCCGATTTGTTGGACCGAGCTATCCGAGAGATCTATGATTGGACCCGACTTGGTTAGGGATACTGAAGAGAAGATCAGAGTAGTGCAGCGGAATTTGAAAGCAGCCAAGGATCGACAGAAGTCTTATGCCAATTTGAAAAGGAAAGATGTGCATTTTGAGATCGGGGACAAGGTTTTCCTTAAAGTTTCTCCTTGGAGGAGGGTACTTCGATTTGGAAAGAAGGGTAAGCTTAGTCCTCGTTTCATTGGACCTTATGAGATTTTGGCTAAGGTAGGACCTGTAGCCTACAGATTAGCGCTACCGATGGAGTTAGCAAAGTTGCATGATGTGTTCCACGTTTCGATGCTTCGTCGGTACAGATCAGATCCTTCGCATGTTCTGTCAGTTCAGGATATCCAGGTTCAGCCAGACTTCTCTTATGATGAGGAACCGCGAGCTATTCTAGCCCGAGAGGTTAGGCAGTTGAGAAATAAGCAGATTCCTTTGGTTAAAGTGTTGTGGATCCATCATGGAGTCGAGGAAGCGACTTGGGAACCAGAGGAGTCGATGAGAGCTCAGTATCCACAGTTATTCAGTTCAGGTGAGAATTTCGAGGACGAAATTCTTATTAGTAGGGGAGAGTTGTCACACCCCATTTGCCCCCTAGTAGAATGAGCCTGTCTGTCTGTCTATCTGTCTGTCAGTATGTGTTCAGCATTTCATAAGGGTATTTCAGTAAAATGTATGATTTTGGGGTTTATAATTATGTGGGTGCATACATGGCATTAGTGTGTGTAATTAAATGAGATATACTTGTGTGCATGTGTTCATACCATGGTAGGGTATGCATAAGTGAAGAGGGTTTTAGGTGTGTGTAGTGTAGGTTATTTTAGTGTGAGTGATTAATGTCACCAATAGGAGTTTGATACATATTTAGAATAAAGAAAAGAAAAAGAAAAGGGAATGGGAGAAAAGAAAGTTACAGATTCACGTTTTTCTCACTCACTCTCTTCTTCTTCACTTTCTTTATTCCTAAGTACTGTGTATTTTGATTCAAGGTCTTATTGGTGAAATTAATCCTCTCCTTGCATCCCCTAGCTTGGTAAGTGCATGATCTTGTCTTTGTTTTACTGTAAGTTTGCATCTTCATCTTCTTCTTTAGGTTGAGTTTTAACCTAGGGTTGAATTTACTGTGTTTGTGTTATAGCTGAGGCTCCACGTGATCCAAAGGGAAAAGAGGTTGCTGGACCCAGTGGAGCTAAGTGATAGAAGTATAGAATCCAGGTTTGGGAATGTTTACTTGTGAAATTGTATGATTGTGAAGTTACTGTAATTCTAGGGTTCATGTTCTTCTAAATTTGAATATGTGTGTTCTTGATTTGATTTGGTTAATTATTTGATGGATTGAGTTGTATAATTATTGCATATATTGTTTGAGACAATTTCTGGAAGGTAAGAACAGGTTTGAATGGTTTTTAATCAATTTGGGAGTGAATTCGTGTTTCTGGAAATTCTGGAAATTGAGGTACTGTTCTTCGTTGCGTGACTCGCTTCAAAGGAAGGCAGGTCACGTCACGTGACCCTTGGTCACGGCGTGACATGCCTGCTGAGAAGCCAGTCGCGTGACTAGCTGCAGAACAAGCAAGTCACGCGACGTGATCCTCGGTCACGTCGTGCGACCTGCGAGAGAGAAGGGGCGTGATCTGCGAAGATCACGCAACGTGATCTGCGAGGGAGAAGCAGCGTCACGTCGCGTGACCCTCGGTCACGCCGTGACCTGCATCAGCATTGCGTGATCCGCGAGGATCACGCAACGCGATAGGCAGGAAACAAGCAGGTCACGAGACGTGACCCTCGGTCACGCCGTGACCTGCCTGTTGAGTCGCCAGTTTCTCCATTCAGCCCGTTTTTCCGAAATTTCCTGGTTTGTAACTCAGAACTGAATTTGGTATTTCTTCTGAATGGACTTTAATATTGTACAATGCATGTTTTACTGTTTAATGCTTCGATATGCGTGATAGCATGATTTTTTGAGGAATTATATTATGTATCCTGAAATGTGATCTGTTTGACGCATAACCTGCTAGAGTCGAGTAAGTGGATAGTTAGGCATGCCTAATAGAGTCTTTTAGCTGCAGCCCTCAGTTCAGTTTGGACCCCGATCAGGTCCCCGTTTGGTTCCTCGCGAACCCTTCAGTATAGAATCTTGTTTAAGATTCCCTCAGTATATAAATAACATGTTCTGATAAATGATATAATATTTGACTTGTACCTGTGAGGTACCCTCAGTATTCGATTCGTACCCGTAAGGTACCCTCAGTACACTCGTTATCCACTGTCTAGAGTCAGCAGGTATTCTTTAAATGTTAATGGAAATGTTCTGATCTGATATGGCTTTGAATGGAATATCTGAATGAGTTTAATGATGAAATACATGTTGGTTTATTCTGTAATGCATATGATGATGAGATTCTGAAAGTATGGTATTTAAATGCGGGCATGTTTATATGAATTATGCAACAGTCCTTGCATTCTGTCATTGTGAATGTGTTATGCCTTGACGACCACTGTGAGTGGCCGTCCATAAATTATGTGTGTTTCCCCACTAAGCGTTTTATCGCTTAGCACGGTGTGTTTACCCGTGCAGGTGCGGAAGACGTTTTGCTTTGAGAGAGTCGCCGTCATCAAGCCAACACAGAAGGGATTAGTGTAGGGCTCAGTTTTGTATCAGTTATAAATTCTTTTTGTATAGAACTCTCTGTATCAGCTTCCGCTTTTGTAACTATATTTTGTATATGTAATATTATTTTGGTATCAGCTTGCTGATCAGAACATTATTGTAATAGTTTAATTATAGTAATGCATGATCAGTTTTTGCTTTCTGCATGTAAAGTTTTTAATTATGCTGTAATGTTGAATGTATGTTATGAATGGATGTATACTTTGCTTTGTTTCTGTTTGGTGACACCTTGTCTCATACGGCATCTCACTCCTTAACGGATGGGATTGCCTATGTATGGGAAGGGGGTGTTACAGACACTCCAGAAAATGCAGAAATACGGAGAAGATGAAAGATTAAATGTGGGAAATCTCTTTTTCCTTTGAGAACTTCAATTAGCAAAGAGTTTATTGATCATGTTCGGGATATCAGCTCACCGAAAGAAGTGTGGGAGATGCCTGAAAGGCTATTTTCTAAAAAGAATACAGTAAGGTTACAATGGTTGGAAAATGAGTTGGCTTCATCAACACAAGGAGGTATGTCTATTTCTGAATATTTCTTACGAGTTAAAAGCATTTGTACTGAAATTTTAGAACTAGATATGGATGAGAAGATCAGTGAGGCAAGGTTGCGACGATTTCTCATTCGAGGGTTGAAAAAGGAATACATTCCTTTTGTTACCTCCATTCAAGGATGGGCAAATTAGCCTTCAGTTGGAAAATTAGAAAGCCTGCTTTCTATCCAAGAGGCTTTGGCAAAGCAAATGTCTAAGAATCATTAGTCAGAAGTTGTTCTTTTCTTAAAAGGAAAAAATAACAAGAAAAACATGTCTACAGGACACAAGAGCAACAAAGAAGGTTTAGATAAAAGGAAAGCTACTAATGGTGACACTACACAAAATCAAAACGGTGTTAAGTGTTATAAATGTGGAAAATTGGGCATATTAAGAAAATTGCAGAGTGAAGCTTTCTAAAGTGAACGTTGCAAGTAAAGATAAAGATTAACTGAAGTGGGAGCAGTGCTTCACTGTAGAAGCAGATGAAGGAAGGCACAGTTTGTCTGTTGAATCAACACAAATGGAGGCTCTCTCTAGTGCTGTAAAATGCAAAGAGGAATGGATCATAGATTTAGGTTGCTCTCATCATGTAACCGGAGATGAGTCACTTCTCTCAGAGGCACGTCAACACAAAGGAGAACGGGTTATTGTTACAGCTAATAATTTAGCTTATCCAGTGGCAAAAGAAGGAGTCGTGAATATCAACACAGATGACAGAAGTTCGGTCAAATTGAACGATGTTTTTCACGTTTCAGGTTTGAAAAGAAATTTAGTTTCTGTTTCTCAAATTACCGATTCTGGAAGATATGTTTTATTTGGGCCCAATGATGTAAAAGTTCTTGATAACATGAAAACCATATCTGCTGATGTTCTAACCACTGGTGTGAAAAAAGGTTCCCTATTTGTCTTGTCAGCAGGAGAAGCTTATGTGAAAAGACAAGCCAAAATGAGAATGCAGAAATTTGGCATGCTCAGTTGAGTCACTTGGGTTACCAATTATTGCAGCAAATTTCTTCAAAGAAGTTGGTTGACGGCATACCAATCCTAAAAAATGTTCACGAAAGAGTAATCTGTCAAAGGTGTCAATTTGGCAAATCACATCGCCTTCCTTTCATGAAGTCTTCAAATCGCAGATCCACCATGTTTGAGTTAATTCATACAGACCTAATGGGACCAACAAAAACACCTAGCTATAGTGGAAATCACTATGCCATGGTGTTGATAGATGATTTCTCAAGGTATACCTGGGTGAAATTCTTAAAGGAAAAGGGTGAAGCATTGTCAAAGTTTGCTGAATTTAAAAATGTTGTGGAGAAGGAATTTGAAAAGAAAATTAAATGTCTACGGAGTGACAACGGAGGTGAATATATGTCAGATGACTTCTTCCAATATTGCGACAGCAACGGTATTTTACGGTAAATGACATGTCCAAATACTTCCCAGCAAAATGGTGTTTCTGAAAGGAAATTAGCTCATTTTGCCTCCATGAGTCTTTCACGGCTGCATGATAAAAATCTCCCATGAGCGCTTTGGGCTGTGCATGTCATGTCATAAATCGCCTACCTCCATAGCTAGGTAAAGAGAAATCTCCTTTTCAGCTTTTATATGATGTAAAGCCAAATATAAATTACTTTCGGGTGTTTGGCTCAATTTCTTATGTTTATGTCCCAAAATCTGATCGAACTAAACTTGACCCAAAAGCAAAGAAATGCATTTTTGTGGGCTATGATTCATGCAGGAAAGGCTAGAAGTGTATGGATCCAGAAACAAAGAAATTTGTTGTTTCCAGAAATGTGGTGTTCGATGAACTATCATCTCATTATTCTCTACAAAATATCTCCCCTCAAATTCCTCTTGATTGTGATCAAAAGTATACGCAGTTGTATTCAGAAAATGACATGGAGGGCTCAAACAATGATGAACTTCCAACTTCAAACACCACAAATTTAAATGATGGTGAGCAAGTACAGAGGAGGTCTATAAGGGAGAAAAGACTACCAAGCCATCTCCAAGACTATGAGGTGCAGCTTAATAAATGCACTGTTGTGCCATGTTTTTTTACTACTGGAAAGAATGAAGAACCTACAAGTTATGAGGAAGCAAAAGGCTGCCCAGAATGGGAAGAAGCTATGGAAGAGTAAATTGAGGCTTTAAATAAAAATCAAACGTGGGAGTTAGTGCCAGAACCAGAAAATTGTGAGCCTGTTACTTGTAATTGGGTTTATCGTTTAAAGAGGAAATCAGATGGGACGATTGATAGATGCAAAGCCCGGCTTGTTGCTCGTGGGTTTTCTCAAAGCTCTGGGATAGATTATGAAGAGACATACAGCCCTATTGCAAAAATGGTGACATTGAGAACCATTTTCTCTCTTACAGCCTTGAAAAGCTGGAAATTATTGCAACTTGATGTGAAAAATGCATTTTTTTACGGAGAATTGGATCGTGATGTGTTTATGGAACAACCAGCGGGTTACATCTCAAAGCAATTTTCTAATCACGTTTGTCATTTAAAGAAGGCATTATACAGTCTCAAACAAGCACCACGTGCTTGGTATGGTAAAGTTGCCCAATTTTTTATTTTTTGCGGCTTTAGAGTTTCTGATGCAGATTCTAGTTTGTTCATTAAACAAAGATCAAATATGTATTTGTTGGTTCTATTGTATGTGGATGATATGATCATTACTGGGGATAATGAAGCTGAGGTTTTTATGCTGAAAAATGAACTATCAGTTCGTTTTGAGATGAAGAACTTGAGAGAGGTTGGTTATTTTCTTGGTTTAGAGGTTGAAAGATCAGATCAAGGATATTTTATTTCTCAAAGCAGATATGCAAAGCAATTGTTGTAGCATTTTAATATGAAAGAGTCAAAAGAAAAAGCCACTCTAATGGAGCCACATCTCAAGTTGAAGAAAGATGAAGGGGAATTGTTAAAAGATGTTAGAAAATTTAGACAACTTGTTGGTAGTTTAATTTACTTAACTATCAGAGGACCTGAGATTTCACATTCAGTTGGTGTTATTTCTCAATTTATGCAAGCTCCAAGAGCTCCTCATTTAGATGCTGTTAAAAGAGTTCTACGATACATCAAGGGAACAACTGATCTTGGTCTTCTATACAAAAGAGGAAATGAATTTTTGTTGAAACGATATACTGATGCAGATTGGGGAGGCAATGTAGATGATCTTCGATCAACTTCAGGGTATTGTTTCAGCGTTGGTTCTGCTGCTATTTCATGGTGTAGTAAAAAGCAATCAGTTGTAGCTTTATCTAGCACTAAAACTGAATATATGGCAGCAATAATGGCAGCACAAAAATGCATTTGAATGAAGAGTTTGATGAATGATATTTTTGCTGTTGTTGATTATCCTGTGCAAATTTATTGTGACAATCAAAGTGCTGTCAAACTTGCTTTAAATCTGTATTTCATGCGCGAACAAAGCACATTGAAGCTCGTCATCATTACATTCGTGAGAAGGTACTGAATCAAGAAATTGAGTTAAAGGGAATTTCCTCAAGAAAGAAAGTTGCAGATATCTTTACAAAGGTTTTTCCTTGAGTTTGAATGCTTTAGAGCAGCTCTTGGAGTCGTTAATCGTAAGTTTGCACTAAGGGGGAGTGTCAAAAGTTAGTGCAACTTACTCTTGAAGTCATGTTTGTTTTCTTTCATTTTATCAAGTCAAATAATGTAAGTGGGGTACTCCACGTAGTCCACGTATAGAGTGGCTTTGCTGCTCTGTTTTTTATTTTCTAGTTTTTAAGTAAGTAGTGGTGAAGTGGTCAAGTTATTAGAGATATTTATGGTAAATTGGTAGTGTAATCTTTTCTTTAAATAGGTGTTATTATTGAAGTCAAAATCCTCAGATCCAAAAGTAACTTTGGAATCTCTTATTCTTCAGTTATTAATTTCTCAACTTTCTGTCATAATTATTTTTTTCTTGTGGCCTTCTTTTAATTATTAATTTGTTGTTTTATTGTTTCAATCACATATTGGAAGGGTGTTCTTATTTTGCTTCCAATTGATAAAAATAAATATATTCCATATATGTGTTGTTTATAAGAAATGAACGTAAAGAAATTGCAATTTATGACAAAAATTTCAAAGTATTCATTTCTGTGGTACGCATTTAACAAGTTTTGGAAGAATTAAAAATTTGTACTATTAGATAATATTGTACAAGTGGGATGAATTGCTCTCGGGAAATCTATGCTTGGATAAACTGTGAATTAAACGATGACTGATACATTATTACTCTAAAATCAAAACGTCAAAAAAAAAGATTCATCACGCGTTCAACTATGCAGCTTCATTGACAACAATAAAATCAAACAATTGTATAAGTGAAGCTTCCTTTGAATTTTCTTTATGTTCTATATATATTTGTGGCAGTTAATGATATGTTAAAAAATGTAGATGATGGTAATATGTGGGTTGCATCACCAGAAGATCGAGGTGATTATACTTGCAATGAAGATAAATTGGAAAACAACTACAAAAATTATAATTCAGGAAGTGATTGTTAATGATAAAAATGTTGTATCGTATATTTGTTGTTGCCATCAAAAGCTTTTGAATAGTGGGCCATATTTAATTTGTTTTGTGATTCATTGGTAGAAATTTATGGATAAAAGTTCAATAGAATGGTCAATGCTTTGTCCGGACATTAGGTTGATGTAGTTATGTGTTATGGTTTTGGTGATTTATTAAATATTTGTGGATGCACGCTCAACGAGGAACTTATCACACATCTGATACCAGCATTTGATATCAAAGGTAGGTACTTTAAATTCAAAAATGAGCCAGTATATGTAATTGTTGATGACTTCAAGGAAATAATGGGTGTGCTTGTGGGGAGATTTCAGAAGTAAATTTTGTAGGAGGGCAAATAGAAGGAATGCTATTAGCCTAATTATGCTTGAATCATTCTTGCAGGACCCCAAAGTTGATGATGATACTTTCATTAGGACATTTGTGTTGTATTTTATGCTTGTACTTATTTTGGTTCCTCACCACAACGATCTTGTTTCAAGATTCTTATAAGCCATTGCAGATGTAAGTTGCATCAAAAATATTAATTGGTCTAAGATATGTTTGGAGTATTTAATACATGTACTAGCTCAAGCTAAGGTCTCGAAAGCACTTCAACAGGGTGTAATAGGTTACACCTTATTCTTACAAGTATTGTTATTATCTGCATATGGTAATAGAAGTTTGAGTGTGTTTAGTTACTTTTACATGGACTTTATACTGTAACGTTTTGTTATTTTAGTCATTTTACATTCGATGGTACTCAATGCGGGAAGAACTCGAAAAGGATGCATTCAGGCTAATTAGAGTCCGTAAAATTCAAAAAGTTATGAGATGCTTACTTCATTGCAAACTGATTAGACCAGAAGGTTCATTATAAGTACTAATGGAATATAAATTTGCATTTGCCACGATAATATTTATGGAAACATACAACACATCGATCAATTTAAAAGATGTGCTTCTCAACACAGAAACTGACATGACATTCTTCTCTTCTTTTTTTTCATGAAATGTGTAGAATCGTTACGAAGTTGTTACATCACCAAAGTTTAGAAGCAGAAAGATTGGGTCGACATCCGCAATTTGAATGGAAAACCCACAAGTATGTCCTCATACCTACCTGTAGGGGGTTCCAAAAAACGTGTGAAGGGGCTTATCACATTGTAGGCTTGCTAACAAAGGTAGATTGTGCACTTGGATGTCTCTCACATAACATCTCAACGCAATCTGATTTATTAGCGAGGAGAATGGATGATTTAATGGCTAAGTTTCGTGAAGACCACTACGTGGACTATAAGGCAAAAAGATCGAAGAATTGAGCGTTCATCTAATATTGAGGGAGATGAAAGATTGTTTTATAACCTTGACATCTATGATCGGCTCTCAGGTAAATGGAAGTGTAAAAAATGGACAATGCTATAAAGTCAACATCCAGGCAAGTGATGTCATTGCTGGCTTGCCAAACAGTCGATTTCTAAAATATGTTTTTGAAAAAAAATTAGAAAGCTGGTGCTTATCAGAAACTATTTAGAAAAGTAGGGTTTTTTACGAAATCGCATCAACTATTTGCGGTTTCAGAGTGCAAGGCCCACTAAAAAGAGGACTAAAATTACACTAAAATCGGAACTACGTGTTGCGGTTTTTGGTTGTTTGGCTGTGTGTCAGAGAAAAGAAAAAAACGTAAAACAAGAAAACAATGGAGAGGTAAATGGGTGGGTGGGGAGGGTGGCAGCTGATAGCTTTTATTTTTTAAATTTTTTTTCTTTTTAAAACATGTCCCTTGACTGTATAAAATTAAATTTTTACATATAAAATTAAACTCTCTCTTCCTTCTTTTCTTTCTTTTTTTTTTTAAATGCCAAATTTTATTGAAAGAAAGATCAAGAAAATGATTGAGAAAGAAGGAAAAGTAAATTTCACAAAAAATACTATTAAGACCTTTATTTTTTTATTCAGAATAATATTACTATATAGTAATTATAAGCATGGAGTTCATATACTGGAAGCTTATGGTATATAATATTCAAAATATCAATTTGTGAACTCCATTTAAAATATTATGTTATTTGAAATTAATCAATAATATTCAAACCTGTTAAATAATTATATATTCATAAGGCATGAGTCTTAATTTATTTTTTAAAATCAAATTATGGTATTAATTTCACGAACAAAGTTGATCGAATAATAGAACAATGACTAAGAATGGTAATTTTTTTTTAAATAATGTTTTTCCTCACGTAATTATAATTAACTTTTTTTAATTAAGTTGATTTTTCATGGATCGGTGAAGATCAATAAAAAAAATTAATTAAGTTAATTTTATATGTAAAAATTTAATTTTCTACAGTCAAGAGACACGTTTCAAAAAGAAAAAAAATAAAAAATAAATAAAAGCTATCAGCTGCCACCCTCCCTACCCACCCACTTACCTCTCCATTGTTTTCTTGTTTTACTTTTTTTTTCTTTTCTCTGACACACAGTCAGACAACAAGAAATCGCAACACGTTGTTGCAATTTTAGTGTAATTTCAGTCCTCTTCTCAATGAGCCCGCGCTTTGAAACCTCAAACAGTTGCTGCGGTTTCGTAAAAAACTCATTTTTCTAAATAATTTCTGACAAGTACAAGTTTTTTAATTTTTTTTTAAAAAAAATATTATTTAAAAAATTTCCCTTTCCAAGGGCCCTTACGGCAATCACCAAAATTCGAGAAATAAGAGTTTGTATACACATAGTTTTTCTAGAGTACAATGCCATAACTATATTTTTGCGGAATTTAATTTCATGCAAGATATTCACAATAACAGTGTCACATAAGACGTTCGTTGTCGATCTTCACACCATATCTCACGCATTAGAGAACTTGCAAATTGCATTCGGTAATTGCCCATTTTCCCGCCTCAATCGAAAGCACTTGGACGAAGAATGGAGGTAGTGGTGTGGTGTTTGATGTTAGCGTCCCTGAGTGCGAACATGCGGAGAAACATAAATATTCAATTAATGTTTATAATTTCTTTAACTCTGTTATTCTCGCTCGGTTTGGTCGGATTGCTTGTTGAAAAGTTTGTTGTGTGGGACAATTTGATTGTCGATGCTAGGGTTGAGCATGGAACGGTTAACCGGTCCATTAGTCTAAAAACAATCAGTCCATTAATATCAATTTTTTTAAAATACTAACTATTAATAAGTTCTTTACAATCGATTAACCAGTTCATCGGTTTCGATTTTTTGAATCTGTTAATCAATATTTTTCGGTTAACTCCTATAATGATAAGATGCATTGATAAATAAAATTAAAATGTTCAAATACTTAAAAATTAAGATTTTTCACTATAATATAATATAATATAATTGTTGTTAAAATAAAAAAATTTTGTGGACATAAGCAACTTTATTTTTAAAAATTAAAACTTAATAAGTAAATAATATAACCGGTCCATGATCATCCTAATTAGATGAACGGTTATACTTATTAATTGTCAATTAATAAAAAACTTAAAAACTTCAAAATAATTAGGATAATGAAAAAAGTGTAGAAAAAATACTAAAAAATGCAAAATTATTGAAATAAATCAATCCGATGCTAACAATTCTTTTCTTTTATTTTTTTAACTTGACACATATTATTTTAACATATATTAATTTTAAAAAAAAAAAATTGAAAATTTTAGTTAATATATTAATATTATATATTTTTTCGAATATATTTTGATTTTTATTAATGAAAAATTGATAAATCAAGAAATAATAATAAATACTAAATATGAACATATTGAACAATTAATAAATTAACTAAAATATTTTTTTAAAAAATTAAAATAAATTTAAAATATATTTTAAAGTAATGAAAATTAAAGTAATATAAATAATTAAATATGAAAATAATGAAAAAATTTGTAATATATATATATATATATATATATATATATATATATATGAGTGTTTATGTATCGGTTATCGGTTCGGTTAACCAATCCATGAGCCAAAAAAATAAAGTAATCCATTAATATCGATTTTTTTAAGACACTAATCGTTAACCATTAAAATTGGTTTGCTTAACCTATTTTTTGGATCGATTTCAATTCGATTTTTCGGTTAATTAAGTCTAACGATTTTTTTGCAGACTCCTAGTCGATGCTCAGTTCTTTTTCCAAATAACATGATTTGTTGCAAAAGTACAGTTTGCTTAACCAACAAAAGCTTTTTGAATCATATATTTTAAAAAAAATGACCGAATTATTCAAAAAATACTTGTAGACATCACATCATTGAAAATTAAAACCGAGACTTCTCACTCTAATGGTTGTTTTTTTTTTAAATCTCTTATACTATTAAAAATAATTAAATAAATATTAATAATTTTATGATTTTAATAAAAAACCAATTGAAGATCATATATAATATTAAATCATTTAAAATAAAAAGTTGTTCTAATAAATGAGAAGAATGAGCAGAGACTCGAATATAAAATTTATATAAAATATCGGAATGATTTATTGATTTAATAATTTTTCCTTAATTGGATATTATTATACTGGTATTACAAAAAATACTTTTTGAAAAAAAATAAAAACATGATTACGAATGATGAATGAATCAATGAAGAGTTTTGAATTATAGGGTTGTTTTTACGTGTCAATTTCCTTTTTAATTGGTGCTTCTTTTATGATAATATTTGCTAATGATTATTGCACGAAGCATGATTCTTCGGCTCCTTTCTCCTTCAACTAATATATAGAGCAAGGTCGTCCATTGAAAAATACAATAAATAAATACTATTCCAAGAAAAACAAAAATTAATGGAATGACTAGGAATAATAATTAGCTTTTATAATAATAATTAGCAAAACGAGGATTAAATTAATATACCAAAACGGCAATTTAGCCAAAAAATGAAAATGAGGAACAATTAAAAATAATACAAATTTTTCATTATTTCTTTTTTCATAAATGATTTACAAATAACAATGTATTGATTAAGATTTGAGTACAAAATAGTAGAAAAAAAAAACAAAAGGAAAAATAATTATTTTCAGCAATTTTCGTCATGTCGATTTGGATGCTATGAACAGTTGAACACCATCACATTAATTATAAAATATGAATTTAGTATTGTCGATTTACAATTTCCCTAATTGATATATCCAAGAGAAAATAAAAGTATTGACAAGAAAACTAAAATACTTATGTGTGTTGAAATTTTCCGTAAATTATATAAATTTATTTATCTTTTTGATAATTATATATTGAGAACGGAAATGATATAATTTGAATTTTAATCAATTAGAAGAATGATCAAATTTGTAACCATTTGAACTACAAAAATTTTTATAAATTTATTATTTTCAGCTTTTCAATAATTTCATATGGAAGGTGAGTATCGATAGGATTATCATACATGTAATTAAGAATTTCTTATTCCATTTTTCACGAAGGAAATTAAGGAGTCGGGTTTAGTGGATTCAGAAATTGTGAAGAAAAATTCAATTTAATTAAACAAACTGTAGAATTTAGTTTAGTTTATTAAATTTGTAGAAAAATGCATTTATGTTTTTTATGTTTTATTTTATTTTATTTGCTACATTATATGTTTAGTTAATGTGACTAACACGTTTTCATAGGAGATGGGTATTATGTTAATTTTGTAGAATTGAACACATTTGTATTACTTACATTTATAGAAATTTATATTTATGATATAATTTTTTTATACTTAGTTAATTGTTAGTTTGAAAATCTAATAAATATTTATCACTTTCTTATTTCTTCTATTTATTGGTACTTTTTATGATAATAAATATTGTAAATAATGTTTATCAAAACTCAATTTTGTAAATACACAATTTTTATAAATCTAAGAGTATGCGACACTCAAAAACATTGATATTGCATCAAACAATTTCAAAATCAATAAAAATTCATCAAAATTAATAAAAAAATTGATTCATTTTATTTTCAATTTTCATCAATTTTACAATACATGTGAAATATGTGCTTTCATTGCAATAATTCAAATGATATATCAATGTGATTGAGTGTTTAATCAATAGAAATATTCAATATGTCATATTTAAAGTTTAAGTATTCAAATAAATTATAAAAATAAATTTAAATATCTACATTAAGTCTATATTAAATTTCATATAATATTATATGCTATCATAAAAGTTTTGACCCAAATATTAAAGTAATTTAATTTTAGTGACAATTACGGTGAGTCGTAGTTTATATTGCAAATTATGAGCTTACATTTATAGAATATAATTTTTAATTTTATCTTTAGTCAAAAATAAAAGAAATGTATATAAATGTAAAAGAGTTATTTTCCACAAATTATATTTCTCTTTCAAATTTGTCCAGATCAATTTAAAAAGATTAAGAGCTGCAAATCAAATGATTTCATGTATGCTTCCACATCTAAATTATTATTTTTTAATTATTGGACATGAATTGAAGGAAATATAGCATACCACATGCATATATGCAGGTAACAAAATCGAGTTATTTGTTACTTACCTCTTGAAGCGCAGACAAAAGCGGAAGCATCAGTAAGGATCACTTCTGGCGTCACTGGTCTGTCTGTTATCCACAAGCGGGACGACAGCAACTTTTTCACAGTCTAAAAACCACTTGGAGAGCAAAAACCGGCGAGTGACAAGTCCGACAGAATTTCGGTATCTCGGGAATTTTCTTATCTCTTTTCGTCAAAGGAAAAGGGGCTACTTATAGGCATTCATCTCTCAAAGGAGATGAATGCACCATAAGTAGGAAATTAACTCCTATTAGGGGAGTTACCCCCTTTAATTACATATTAAAGGGGAAGTTATAGGGTTAGAGGAAATCCAAGGGGCATAATCCCTTGATTTTCTCCTAACATGGAATTCTCCCATATTAATAGAATTTTCGGTCTGATATATATATATTCCGGGTCAACCCGAGAAGTCATGGGCGCATTCCGACTCCAGCATCTCCCACTCGCACATGACTGAACGATTTTCAGTCGAGTTCTCTAGTTATACAGGCAGATAGACAGTGTGACCAGCATACATCGAGAGTACTAGTGCTATACACCTGTTAGGGATATATAGCGTCTCGAAAAGACGAGATCCTCTTATACACGTATGCTAAGACCTTAGATTGCCTTTTCACATTCACTGTTTTAACTCATGATCTCATAAAACAATTTTTCGTATTTACTATTATGTCGCTACTCATAGAGACCATAATACGCTAGCCGGTGAATCACGAAATTATTGAATGTGATCTAAAGGCTATCTTTCCCTGTTACTATATGCCATCCAGGTCCGAATTATTCCATGGCCTCTTGGAGACTAACTAAGCTAGCCATACTGAATCATACTTCAAAAATAAGTTAAGGGTTCTGAGGGTCTAAATATAGTTGAGTCTCACAATAGGAAAAGTTGAGATAATATAACTTTCCATCACTTGGTCACATAAGCACACATGGTATAAAACATGTGTTATGGCATTCGCTCCTTCCCTTAAAAGGAGTGCATGTCTTACATTTTTAAAAAATGTATATATTAAAACACCATACAGAAGCGTAATATTGCGATGCACCAAAGCACCCAACTTTAGTCCGCTTACTTAGAGACTACTTCTGACTTTTTAAACAGAACACGGTAGTTACATATAACTAACCATCGGATTCCATACAATCCTTAATTTGGATTTCAATCCAAAGCATACAATTTTATGTATGTCTTTTTCTTGCACTTTAATAAGACTCATTTTATAATTTCTGCAAGACGGCCCTTTTATTTTGAACAGGCTCTCGAGCAATCTCATATGTTCAAAATTTGCCTCATCTTAATTTTTGCCAACTCATTGACAAAATCAAGGTAAACACCCTTGTGAGTGGGCTACTTTTCTGTCCCACATGCTCAATCTCAAATAAATAACAGTAAATATTTACTCATAAACATTCACACTCATGTATTGCCAATAAAGAACTTGTTTATTATTCACGAATAACAATTTTTAAGGGGTTACCAAAAAAAACCAACAACAGTACTACTCAATTTCTACGCAAACCCTAAGATCTAATGTGCCTCACAAACACATCTCTAGCTATGGGTTTAGTCAACGGATCTGCTATCATATCATGCGTAGAAATGTACTGTAAGTTCACATCTCCTTATGCAACAATGTCTTTTATGAATTGATACTTAATGTCGATATGCTTGGTCCTACTATGAAATTTTGGATTTTTCGTATAAGTTATCGACGATTGACTGTCACTATAGACGGCCATCGGTTCCTCCGAGGCGGTTACTCTTAGTTGGTCCATAAACCGTTTTAACCAAACTGCCTCTTGTACTGCAGTTGCAGAAGCGACAAATTTAGCTTCCATTATTGATAGGGCCACACAGGTTTGTTTCTTGCTACTCCACGAGATGGCACCCTTGCCAAGCAAGAATATAAATCTAAAAGTGGATTTTCTATCGTCCACATCTCCTGCCCAATTAGCATCTGTATATCCTCTCAACCGCAGTTCCTCGCCTTGATAACATAGAGAATAATCTGCTGTACCTTTGAGGTATCTAAGTATCCTCTTAACTGCTTTCCAATATGCTTCGCCTGGGTTAGATTGATATCTACTTACCATGCCCACAGCATAGCATATATCAGGTCTCGTACACAACATAGCATACATAAGACTACCCACGGCATTGGCATATGGAACGTTCTTCATACGTTCTATCTCATTTGGCATTATAGGACACATTTATTTGCTGAGAAACTGATTCTTAGCAATAGGGGTATCAAAAGGCTTGCAGTTGTGCATATTGAATCGTTCAAGGACTTTGTTGATATAAGTCTTTTGAGAAAGAGATAACAACCTTCTTGAATGATCTCTTGAAATCTTAACTCTAAGAATATAGTCTGCTTCATCCATATCTTTCATCTCAAAGTTGGACGATAACCATTCTTTGATTTCATTTACGTACCTTTTGTCATTTCCAGCTATCAGTATGTCGTCTAAATACAATGTTAAAATGACAAAATTACTTTTAGAGCGTTGGTTATAGACACAATGGTCTTGATCAATCATGTTGAACCCATTCGACATGATTGTCTCATGAAATCTTAAATACCATTGTCTCGAAGACTGCTTGAGGCCATAGATTGATCTCTTCAATTTGCAAACCTTATGTTCACTGCCCATTTCAATGAAACCTACAGGTTGATCCATGTAAATTTCTTCATACAATTCTCCATTGAGAAAAGCAGTGTTTATATACATTTGATGTAGCTCTAGGTCTAAACTTGCCACTATGGCTAGAATTAGCCTTATAGACGTAAATCTTACAACTGGTGAGAAAGTCTCCTCGTAGTCAATCCCTTCCTGTTGTGTAAACCCCTTAGCAACTAGACGAGTCTTATATCTTTCGATACTTCCATCAGCTTTTCGCTTTACCTTGAGAATCCACTTATTCCCAATAGGTTTGTGTCCTTCAGGTAGATCAACAAGTTCCCAAACTTGATTCGATCTCATAGATGCCATTTCTTCTTCCATTGCTTTAATCCATTTTTCTTTTGATGGGCTTGAAAGAGCTTCTTTAATATTTTTAAGCTCTTCCTCTTCTTGTGGGGTAACTAAAAGAGCTTCGTTCGACCTTTCGATCTCAAATCGTCGGCGAGGGCGAGGAACACTTCTCCTTTTAGATTTGTGCACTTCTGAATCTTGATAAACATGTCTCATATATTCATCATAATTTGGAATGCTCCCACTGGGGCCTTGTTTCATACTCCCACTGGAGTCAGGAATACTCCCACTAAAATCAGGGTCTCGAACATCCGAATCATTATTTTGTTGTTGAAGGTCTTGACCCTCATCCTCTAATTCCCTCCCACTCGGATGGAGTGATCCTGATGGTTCTTCTTCTTCCTGTGTTTCATAAAACGTGAAATCTTGGTTCACTTCGCCCAATCTTGGAAATTCATCCTCTAAGAATATAACATCTTGTGATTCAAATTCTGTCATAATACCATTTTCCTGTTCTCCCATGAAGACGTATCCTTTTGATACTTCATAATATCTCATAAAGATACTCTTTTTACCTCTTGGTCCCAATTTACCAAATTTGTTTGAGGTATCATGGACGTAAGCTGCACAACCCCAAGGTCGTAAATGGCTTAGGTCAGGTTGTCGACCGGTCCACATCTCATAAGGCGTGGATGTGACAGATTTGGAGGGCACGTGGTTTAAAACATATGTGGCAGTTAATAGAGCATCTCCCCAATAAGAGATTGGCAAATTTGCTTCTGCCATCATAGATCTAACCATTTCAAGGAGAGTCCTATTTCTCCTTTTCGCAACACCATTTTGTTGTGGAGTTCTGGGAATGGACAACTGATGCTCAATTCCTTTTTCAACACATAAAACTTGAAATTCATCTGAAAGATATTCCTGACCTCGGTCAGTTCTCAAAGCTTTAATCTTCTTGTCTAATTGATTCTCGATAAAATTCATATAAGTCTTGAAGCAACCCAATGCTTCTGATTTATAAGAAATCAAATAGATATGACCATATCTAGTATAGTCATCTATAAATGTGATAAAATAATAGGCCTCATGCCTTGCCCTCACATTCATTGGACCACAAATGTCTGAATGAACTAATTGCAATGGAATTATGGCTCTAGTTCCTTTTCCAAACGGTTTTCTAACTAATTTTCCTTTTAAGCAGTGCTCACAAGTAGTTAATTCAACCTTATTTAAATCACCAAGTAAACTTGTTTTGGCTAACCGACTCATTCGATCTTACCCTATATGGTTTAATCTAGCATGTCATAATTTCACATGATTCTCATAACTATGTGAAGTAGAAGATATAAATGAAAAACTAGCTTTATTCATAAAGTTAGGATCAATATCCAAAACTATCAAACTGTTTGAAATGAAACCATAACCATAAAAAAACCATCCAAACACAAGCTTACATTGTCATCTTTAAAATGTAAATCAAAACTAAGATTCATTAACACAAGAACAGAAATTAAATTCCTTCGAATGTCTGGGGCATAGAGCACATCATGTAGGAGTAAGGTTCGGCCTTTATGCAAGACTAATCTGCATGTGCCAATCTCTTGGACCGCCACTCTCGCATCGTTTCCTACATAAATCCATTTAGCTCCACTGGGCATTCGCCGAAATTCAACAAAGGCATCTCGATCCTTTGTTACGTGGTCCGTTGCTCCTGAATCTACCACCCACAAAGGATGAGATTCAGTTAATAATACAGAATTAGATACACAAATTTCACTCACTCTTGAGTTAGAATAGTGTACCTTTTTGGGTACAGTGCAGTCTTTTGCATAATGTCCCTTCTGTTGGCAGTTAAAGCATTTCACTCTTAAAATGTTCACTTTCTTTTTGCCTTTGGACTTCTTTGAATTTTGTTCTTTCTGTTGCCACTTATTTTTTCTTAGTTTGTTCCTTACCTCGACTTTTGAAGCTTTTCCTCTTGTTCTGGTTTGAACTCATTCCCCCAGAACGAGATTGTGCGATATGCACTTTAGCATTGACCTTGATCGATGCCAGTCTATCTTCTTCAAGCTCCAGATGACGAGAGACATCCTCAAATGTCTTAATGTTGTCCATGTGAGTCAGTTGCATCTTCATATGCTCCCAACTCTTTGGTAAGGAACGGATGACAGCTTGGACCTGCTGCTCGTTGGTCAACTTATGACCATATTCACTAAGCTCACTTATCATATTCTCTATTTCTCTTAAATGCTTTCGCATAGGGTGATCAGACTTTTTCTGATAGGTATCAAACTTGATCGTTAACGATCGGAGTTTAGTCAGAGTCACACCTCTAAATTTTTCCCGCAATGCAATCCACAGATCCATTGTATTCTGATACTTGCGAAATTGTTTAGTGAGATCATCTTGCATAGCACTCAGCAGGATGATTCGAGCAGTGGAATTCTTTTCCTTCCATGCCATATAAGCATCTCGGTCCAGCTTATGTTGGGCCGTGTCGCCATCCTCAGGTTCAGCCATAACCGAACTTAAGGTTTCGAGGGCCTCTTGCTCCTCAAGCACATATTGGATTTTCATACTCTAGATATCATAATTTTGCCATTCAATTTCAAATCTTTGTTCAGCTTAGCGATAATGGATTTGGAAGCAGTAGCCATTTGGATCCTCAGATCTCTAATGGAACAAAAAAATTGCACAATATTAATGGAGATTAGGCAATATATGCTATTTACTATGCATCTGAAATAAAGAACTAGTAACATTTTCTATTAGGTTTCAATTCGAAAAGGCTACTAATAGTATCCAATTACCCTCTAATTCCTAATGTCCAACCTTACAAGTTTAAATTTCATGCATAGTAAATTTAAGTTATTGGATTATTAAGATCTCAAACTTAAAAGGGGAATAACATTGGTTTAAATTTATTAAGTCTCTACTTAATAAACATGCATTTATTTTACTCATAAAATAATGTAGGGCAATTAACAGTTAAATAAATACATTTATTATAAAATTAAAAGCCATCATAAGAAATAAACTCATTTATTTAACCAACATTAAAAGAAACCGATAATCCAAAATATGACACTCATGTCAAAAAAGGTAATAAGAAACATAAGTCTTATTTAAAATGGAAAAACAAACGCTAACTCCATAAGTCTTTGACACACATGTCAACCAGATAATGAGTGAAGACTTCACAAAGTCTTCTTATGGCCTGGGGTAGTCATAACGACCCTTCGAAGCAATGGAGAAGGCACACCTCTACGCCATTCACGAAGCCATGGACGGCTCATATTGCGTCCACTTCTCAAGGTCATCACGGAATTTGCGTCCGACCTCCACACACCTCTTTTGCCAGCTTTTAAGATAAACTGAATCATAGCATGTTTGTAAGATCCAACTTTTGCTTCCCATACATGTATCATCAAGTTCCTCAGAACCGGATGATGCTCAAAGGAATCGATCGTTACCTTAGCTATTTCAGTCTCATCTCTTCCGCAACCCAAACCACCAATCCAGATGCACTCTTGCATCTGCTCATGCAAAAACTCAATATGATGCACTATTGCATCAAGGTCATCAATCCGGCCATTTCTGCGCATCCTGATATTTCGGACTTCATGCACTTTTGCATTCATCCTAGTAATGCCCTCAGGAGTATGAGGAACCATAGGAGTCCTTATCATCACCATTTCTGTAACACATCACAGAAACAATAAAAATAGTTAATACACTCATGTATAAATATATATGATTGAAATACATTTCAATTAACAATAAGGACCGATCCAAAAAAATTTCAAACAAAAAATTTTCCAAATTAATTAAGGACAGAAAATACAATTAACATAATTTTATAATATTTTTAATAATATAAAAATAAAAATTTATTTTCTGGTCATCAGAAAATTTTGAAAAAATTACCCAAAAATCAGAAAAAATTTGAAAAAAAGGTTCTGGAAAAAATCGGAACTGATTTGGTGGTCGGAGGAGGCCGCACGCGCCGCTAGGGGGAGGAGTAACGCTCTCACGCGCACCACGCGCGCCTCCCACTAATCTGCCATGTGTTACAACCAGAGTGTGCCACGTGTTAGCCTGTGGTTGGTCCAGCTGTCTGCCACGTGGCAACAGTGACATGTCATCGTGCTGACGTGGCTTGACACGTGGCACGATATAATACGTCCACGTGGTGCCACTGGACATGTCATCTGCCACATGGCTGGATCTCGGTCAGCCACGTGGACGAATCCGGTTGGGCCACGTGTCCATAGTGACACAACACTGTAGACGCGCGTTTGCGCGCGTGTGGGCCACCGCCCACGCTCACGCGCCCTTTGTCTAGCGGCGCGTGCAAGCCACGCGCCGCCTTTCGGACGGATTCTGGTCTCCGGATTTTTTTCGGTGGGGGGTTTTCGGGGTCTGTGATTTTAATGGAATGGTCAAAAATTACAAATCTCAATTTTAAGTCTAGCGTTTTGAATACCCATATTCATCCATTCAATTTACGGTACACATACACGTATTTTTAGACCTAAAAAATATATACAAATATATATTTTAACACGAAATAAATATACATATCGGGTTCATGCATCTTTGATCTATCAATTTTACACATAAAATTTAGATCCAATTTTAGCCACATGCCAGGACGCCAAAAATATTGGCTCTGATACCAATGAAGGAAATATAGCATACCACATGCATATATGGAGGTAACAAAATCGAGTTATTTGTTACCTACCTCTTGAAGCGCAGACAAAAGCGAAAGCGTCAGCAAGGATCACTTCTGGCGTCACTGATCTGTCTGTTATCCACAAGCGGGATGACAGCAACTCTTTCACGGTCTAAAAACCACTTGGAGAGCAAAAACCGGCGAGGGACAAGTCCGACAGAGTTTCGGTATCTCGAGAATTTTCTTATCTCTTTTCCTCAAAGGAAAAGGGGCTACTTATAGGCATTCATCTCCCAAATGAGATGAATGCACCATAAGTAGGAAATTAACTCCCATTAGGGGAGTTACCCCCTTTAATTACATATTAAAGGGGAAGTTATAGGGTTAGAGGAAATCCAAGGGGCATAATCCCTTGATTTTCTCCTAATATGGAATTCTCCCATATTAGGAGGATTCCCGGTCTGATACATATATATTCCGGGTCAACCCGAGAAGTCATGGGCGCATTCCGACTCCAACATGAATAATTTAATTTATCGAAATTTAAGTTTTTCCTAACAATTTTACCAAATGCTGAATATATCAATCAGCTATTAAAAATGGACATTAGCTAGTTGATGTGCTAAAAAAGTTTAAGATATTTTCTGAAAAAAAATGTATAAATATAAATACTTAGAATTTAAATGTAATGTTTTACAAATATTAATTTTAACTAAGACGACGTAACAGAAAATATGCGGTGGCTTTTAAGAACAATTCTCAGAATTAATCATGAGATTTAGAACTCAGAGAAGTATGCTCATTATGCATACAGATTTCTTATCATCGTTAAATTCTGTCAATAACTTCATATAGTAAAGTAATATATTATACGTGTTCATAAAAGAATAAAATAAAATAAAATAAGCCATGTTTATTACGTCTACTTTTTGGAATCCAATGCAATTACAAACAAACTCTCAAGCTAAATTTTAAAAATATTACTACATTTATTAATATTACGATCTTAATAAACTCACATTTATTCTTTTGAATATTATTTCATTATAAGCAATTAATTAAATGTAATAGTAAATATGAGTTGGAATAACTTCTTGTAATGATATACTTTTTTTTTTTGAAATAAACAAACCAAATTGCGTTAATGGAAAATAAGATCAGCTCTAAGAGCAGAAGAAATACAAGAAATGAGAATTATATCCCAAAACATAAGATCTGACATAGAAATTGAAGCTTTTGCTAATGAGTGAGCTACTTGATTCACACATCTTTTAATAAAACCAAAAGAAAGGTTTACATCATCGGGAAACAAAAAAAATACAATCAGAAATGATACTACCATAATCAGACTCATAGTGAATTCAATCTTTCAAAGCACGAATAACAGATTCTTAGTCTAATTCAACTTGAACACCAGGAAAATGATTCTTTTTCAGCCAACTTAACACTTCTCTAATACCTAAAGCTTCAGCAATGGTGGGATCAAGAACACCATGGTACACCCTGCTCCCTGCGGCAACAAAAAAACCCTTGCAATCTCTAACCATAAAAGCGAAACCTGATTTATTCAACTCCTTAAAAACAAAAGCATCAGAGTTTATCTTAATACAACCTACAAGCGGGACAGCCTAAGGAATTGAGGGTACTTGCCTATCCTCCAAAACTCTTTCCTCTTTTCTTCTAACAGATTACCAAGAAAAGAGTGACTCAAAAGCCAAAAATAACACTGTAGTAGGTGATGGAAACCAGCGTTGCAAAACAAACTCATTTCTACACTTCTAGACAGCCCAACACAAAGACACAAATTTAAAGTAAACATCCACAGTGCATGAATTTAGGATAAGCATAAATAAAGATTGTAGATCATTGAAAACCATATTATTGAAGCAAAAACATGCCTTACACCAAACTAGTTTAGCAAAAGCACATTTTTCGAAAAATATGCAGTATTGTTTCATCAGCTAACCCACATAAAGGATAGAGTTTATCCACATTTATACCTTTTAATGTTAGAGCCACACGAACTAGGACACATGAATGCAGTACATGCCACATAAAACGTTTCATCTTTTGAGGCATCATTAAATTCCAGAATTTTTGCCAACAAAAAGAATTCATCAAGTCTAGAAAATTATCTGGTTTGTCACACATAGCTCTGTAAGCACTCTTTACAGAGTAAACTCCATTGAGTTCCAAAGTCCACTGCCACCCATCATCAATATTTCGCCAACTCAGCTGGATACTACCAATCAAATTTCTATCCCTCTCGTTTAAATTAGCAAGTAAATCATACCTCCAAACTCTATTCACTGCATCAAAAAGGTCGACCACCACCAAATTTTGATAAGCATATAGGATAGAAGAAGAAATATAAGGATTTACTTGATTTGGTAACCAAGGATCAGAAGTGACCGATGTTAGGTGCCCATCGCCTATCTTACGACACAATCCTTGTTTGAGAACAAATATAGCAGAAATGAATCCACACCAAACAAAGCTTGGGTTGTTACCCAATTGAGCCAACAGAAGAGATGATCTTAGGTAATATTTGGCTTTTAAGATCCAAGCCATCAAAGAGGAAGAGTCAGAAATTAACCGCCAGTAGTGTTTTCCCACCAAGGCAAGATTAAAATCATGAATTGTATGAAAACCCTTACCTCCAAACTTGCCTGGCCAGCGCATGCATTGCCAAGATAACCAATTGATTCCTTTAGTTCCATTATTCTGTGTACCCCACCAAAATGAGTTAAGCATCCGCTCTATTTTAGTACAGAGTCCCATTGGCAAAAGAAAAATAGACATAGAATAATTGGGAATAGACCGAACAACTGTCTTAAGCAACACTTCCTTACTAGCCTTTGATAAGAAAGATCTGTTCAACCCCTGAATCCTTTTTCCAAATTCTGTGCTCAATGAAAGAGAATATCTCCTTTTTTTATGACCTATAAACGAAGACAAACCCAAATAGGGAGAATTACCGCCAGGCTCTTTAACAGATAAAATCGAACAAATCCCATTACGAATGATTGCTAATGAGTTCCTGCTAAATGTAATTGCAAATTTGTCAAAATTGATTACTTGACCGGATTCTGCTGCATAAACATCCAAAATAGATTTAACTACCCCAGCTTCCACCTTCGTAGCTTTGAAAAAAAATATAGCAATCATCTGGAAACAAAAGGTGACTAACTCTAGGAGCTGCAGGATAAATCCTACATCCATGAATCAAGCTAGCAACCTCATTTTCTTGAATTAAAGTAGATAAACCTTCAGCTGCTAAAATAAAAAGATATGGAGAGAGCAGATCACCCTGTCTTAAGCCTCTTTTTGGAACAATAGGGCCCAAAAGTCTATCTCCATAGTTTACAAAGTATTTAACAAATTGCATGCACATCTTCATCAGAGAGACCCAAGTAGAGTTGAAACCCATGCCAGAGAGAATCCGTGCTACATAATTCCATTCTAAACAATCATATGCCTTGGTTATGTCAAATTTAAAAGCTGCAATACCTTCTTTTCCTTGAGTCTTTCGATTCAAGAAGTGTATGATTTCGAAAGCCACCACTACATTATCAGTAATAAGACGATTGGGAACAAATGTGCTTTGAAACTCTGAAATAACTGAAGACAGGATATGCTTCAATCTATTTACTAGCATCTTTGCCACTATCTTGTACCTAACATTACATAGAGCAATTGGTCGTAAATCTCTCATAACTTGCACATCATTTTTCTTTGGAATTAACACAATAGCCGTGTCATTCATTCCTTCAAGAATACTACATTCACGAATTATCTTGAGACAGTCCTCACTAACATCAGCTCCTATTATACCCCAACATTTCTGGTAAAAAGCTGAATTCATCCCATCTAGACCCAAAGCTTTTTCAAGATGCATATTGAACAGAGCTTCCCTTACATCTTCTGCAATAAACTCTTGAAGTAAGAAATCATTTTGATCATTAGAGATTTTTTTAAACAAACAACTAGAAATACTATCTGTGCTAATGGCAGTTGAAGAAAAAATAGATTGAAAATAATCTAAAATCACCTTGTCTATACCAGAATTCCAATCACAAAATTGTCCAGAAGAATTTCTAATCTTTGAGATCCTTTCTTTCCTTCGTCCTTTTTGAAGCCACGACACGAAAGTATTTTGAGTTAGAATCACCTTCTTTAAGCCAAGAGAGCTTGGCACGTTGCTTTCAAAAAATCTCCTGATGGAGCAGCGTGTCATGGTATTACTTCTACAAAACTAGAAAAAGAGGATGATTAAATAGATCACCTTGTAGACTTAGCTGACCCATCTGCCTTTCTAAATTCACTAACCTCATCATGAAATTACATGTGATTTCTTTTCCCCATTTAGCCAGAGCATTTGAACAAAGATGAATTTTATCATCTAAATTAGCTTGTGAGAATCTATGCCAAACCTCAGAGACAACACACAAGAAATTATCATCCTGTGTCCACGCATTTTCAAATATGAACGGCCATTGAAATTAAGGAGAAGGACCAATTTTTGTATCCATGAAGATAAGTGAATGATCAGAAGTCGAAGTGAATAGCTTACTGACCTTAAACATAGGAAATCAAAGAAACCAACTGCTATTGGCAAATGCACGATCTAGGCGCTCTTCTATCAAAGAGGAACCAGATACTCTAGCTTAAGTAAAGTTGTAACCCTCCATCCCCAAATCCATCAACCCATTGTCTTCAATTGCTGATCTAAAGCCCTGAATCAGACATTGAGGTTGAATTTGCCCACCCTTCTTTTCTGAAGCATCCAACAAATCATTAAAATCCCCAAGAACACACTAGTGAAGAGTAGAGATGGAAGCTAATTTTCGGATTAGAGTCCAAGATTCCTCCATTTTATTACGATTAGGAACTACATAAAAGCCAGTAAGCCGCCAACTCTCAGAAAACTGCAAGCAAGCTTCAACATCGATGTGGTTTTTAGAAAAGGCAAGAAGCTTTACTGAAAATTTATCCTTTCAAAAGAAAGCCAAGCCCTCACTATGACCTAAACTATCAATCCCAAATAAACCTTCAAAACCCAACATCCTTTTAATAGATTCCAATTTGTCTCCAGCACACAGAGTTCCAATTAAGAAGACAAATTGAGGCCTTTTACTTTTAACTAGGTCCTTCAAGACCCAAACTGCTTATGGGTTGCCCAGCCCAAGATAGCTCTAGCTTAAGCAACTCATAATGGTTGGCGAACCTAGGATCCAGGACCCACCGAAAATAAGTTTTGTGAATCAGGCAGAAGAGAAACTAAAATGGACTGAGGCCCATTAGTTAAACCCAACTCCCTTACCTCTACATCAACTAATTGTCATTTGGGGATACTCTTAATAATAGTAGTAGGTTGAGGATGCTTAGATTGCATATCAAAAATAACTATGCCCTTTAAGCTTATCCCATAACTAAACTCCAAAAAAATAGCAGTAGTCTTTTCCCCAACTTCTTCTGCAACCATTTTTCCTTTCCCACGATAAACTGTATTCTCTCTATTACTACCATCCATGTTCTCATCAACTACCATAGCATTAGCTCGTTGCTCACCGAAATGGACCTGCTTCGATACAAATGAGGCATCATGCAGCCATCTAACACCTACTGATTGATGTTGTTTGCGATTTGGAACCTTGTATCTTTCCATAATATTTTTTTCTGAATAACACCATGAATATCCTTGAATAACTTTAAACAAAACATATCCACATGGTCCAACAATCCACAAATAAAGCAAAAGGATAATACCCCCTGGAATGATATTGAAGTCACTACGCATACAATACAATTATAGTATAGTGGAATAAACTAGTTTAAAGCGGAAAAGAGAACATCATATAATCAAAACATACTTACATTAATAAACTTTAGATTAACATATGTCATTATCCTTATATTACATGATCATGAGTTTGCTGCTAACATATACATTTCACTATACAAAATATTCTTTACAAAACCACTATAATACTCATTACAAAAGAATCTAATACATATACAAAAACTCCACTTCTCAACTCCTAGTGGCCAACAGATGAACAACTCTCTATACCGAATTGAACCTGCACAGAAAATCACCCGTGCTAAGCGATAACACTTAGTTGGGATACATGGATGCAAAAGACTTTTAACAAGTCACAAACATCAATAACAATGAACATATTCATAAAGATCATATTGTTATAATAATAACATATTTTAACCAACACAGCTACACATATATATAAATAACACATCTACATCTTTTACATATACTCTAGCATGCATATAACCTTTAGCTTTAACATTTATCATATATGATAAGTGATAACATATCACTACGTTACATGTACGTTCATGAACATATATCATATCATAGTTCTACTTATTCCTTCACAAACATATAACAACTATAGCCTGAATTCACATCGATGCTGGATACGAGTGCTCTAGATACTGACTAGCAGTATCAAATATCTGGAGACCGAAGTCTCAAATCTTTAGATACCCGTAGGTAATAAGCTCTAGACCCAAACAGGGCCAACTTTAGCAGCTGCAAACTCTAACCCTTTATAAGCATACTTATCTATCCACTATTATGAATCCTTCACGCTAAGCATAAATTCTCTACTCACTATAACATATACTTAACATTTACTCAAGTACTTTATTAACCAATGTACATCCAACTCACATCATGAATTAATTTTGCAAACATGGATATACATACATATTTATTTATCATCATGCCAAGACTTTAACTACAAATTACACTCATTATCATATCACTTATTCATATCATACTCGTGCATATCTTAAATTCATATAATACACTAACCATATCATTCATATTCTTACTTAGATTAACACATTTCAACTTTCTTATGCATAATCATCCTTAAACCAATGCAAAATTACACACAATTTAGGTCAACTAACTAGTATTCATGCACTCAACTATGTCGCGCTCGCGATAGAACCCAAAATATCCTACCTTCGCAATTGCGGCCTACGTTGCACTCGCGACAGATTGCCCAAATGACTACCGTTGCGCCCGTGACGAAGCTCGCACTCGTGATAGAACACTGTTTGGCAAATCTTTGCCTATGGAGCACTCTGTTGCGCTCGCGACAGAGCCTGAACTATGAGTTTAAACTCCAAAAATACACAAAATCTCTAGCCCAAACCTTTCACATACAACCCTATATTCACATAGATGACTACTATGATCAACCACAAAGACATGCTACATACACAATAAGGCTTTAAAACTCATCTTTGATAATAATCAAACACCAATACCATCCAAAATGGCCTTCAAGCAATATAACCATATACAAATACTTTTCATGTACAACCTATAACATACTCATAATCACCGAATAACAATCATAAAAATACATCTAAATAGGTCTTAACAATCTACTTATTCAATCCCATAAACTGTTTAATGCTAGAAGAGTTATGGAACTCTTCAAAACCCATAATTTCCCAAATAATCAAACATGTAACAAAAGCAAAGTTGATTTTAACAACTAAAAGAGCTGTTGACCTAATTCAAAGCTCACTATTTTCCATCTACTCAAACATGCATCTAACAAGAAATCAAGTGCAATCTTAACCCAAACAACATGCATTTTAACAAGAATAACACACGATCCCAAACCTCAAAAGTGTAGCTTGATCAACTTTCCTCTTGCTCAAATCTTTTCCTTGCCTTTCTCCTTTCTCTTGTCCAATGCTTTTTAAAAAATTCAACCAAGAAGATTCACTTAATCCAATACTCAAACAACTTAAAATACATCCAAATTACCATGTACAAAGAGGAGCAGAAGAAGAATACACTAAATCCAATCCACACTTACCTTTCAAATCTCTTATTAAACCTCTTCAAACCAATCCAATAGTAAAAAATCAACCACAATTGAAGAACAAGAAACTAAAATGAAGAAGAAGAAGAATGGAGAGGAACCGAGAGAAAAAGATAGAGAGAAGTGGGAAAATCGGTTTACGTGAAGAAAATGGGACAGATTTCATCCATTAGCCCTTTATATTGCATGTGGCTGCCTAGGTGGCAAGCCTATAGCAAGCCACATGTCCCCTTCTTGACACATGTCCCATTCATAGCAAATATCCCACTTAATCCTTTGGTCAACTCCCTTTTAGTCCCTCAAATCAACTTCTTTCTTTATACTACTTTTAATTTCTTTCAATTACATCCTCTTTTACCTATAACCTCACACTTATACCATTTACTCTTGTACCCTTACAATACAATTACACTACCAACTCTACTAGGGTACACTTTGGGCCATTACAAGGCGTTCATACTGAAATTTGATCCAAACCCAACTTCCCTCTGCTTTTTTCATTTTCATCCCCTTCTGCAATGGAACTCGAATGGATACTCTAATATGCATATAATTCTTCCCAGTACCCGTAAAGTTGTTGGGATCATCGCAAATAAAATCGCCTAAGAAATGACTAATGCTCTTTGCAACTTTTTCAGACATAAACCCACAGGCAAATCATGAACTTGCACCCACATACTAACATAAAAAAGAGAAACATTATGAGGTTGATCTGTATCTACTAACCTTTTAAAGATCAGCAAATGATTATCAAAGGTCCATGGACCACCATCAATAACCCTTTGGATATCAATTTTGTGGAAAAATTGAAAGATGAAAAGATTAGCAGTTAAATCTTTAATAAAAAAAAAAAACCCCATCACAGGTCTCTAAATGGTAGCTAATGTATTTTTCATAGCCTAAATATTGATAGCTTTGTCAGTTAAAAAGCACCCCACTAGACTCCACTGGAATTGCATTGATTGACTATTTAAATCCTCCTCCTCAAACACAATGCTTGTTTCCTCATTGTTTTCGATGGATATGTTAGCACATAACCCTTCAATATTATCACTATTACTACCATCCATAATGAAAAGACAAAAAAGAAGACTCGTAAGCAACACACAACAACAAACCCTTGCTAGAAAGCAAGACAAGAAAAACTTGCTAGAGAGCAAGACATCTAGCATAAAATAATAATGTTTAACATTTAATTTTGTAATGATATTTATAGTTGTAATTAAATATTATGTCCTTCTTATTAAAAAATATGAGTCGGAATCAGAATAAGAAGTTAACATTGTAAAGTTAAAATATCTTTGAAGGACAAATGTTCATGATTTATATTAATTTACTAATATTTTTGTAATTTAATAAATAAATTAGAAAAATATACAATTCTAGTTTTTTCGCCTAATTTTTGTTCTATTTTAATGAATATGTGTATATAAGCGCTTGTATGTATGCCATTAAAATAAGGCTTGTATAATACATATGGATATACTCGAACTTCACTCTATAATTTATTTAAATATTTAAACTTTAACAATAACCTATTGAATATTTATATTTGTCAATTTTATAAATAATAAATACAAATTAATACTATTTTTAAAAAATTGAAACACTTAAAACTCAATTGCATAGTAGTTGAACTAGGGGTGAGCATGGACCCATTAACCGGTCCATGAGCCCCAAAAAAAATCAGTCCATTAATATCGATTTTTTGAAATTTCAGTCCATTAACCAGTACATCGGTTTCGAATTTTCAGATCGGTTAACCAAAAAATTAAATTATCGAAAATACTTAAAATTTAAAATTAGAAAATAAACATAATCGAACATAATAATTAAATATGACGTTCAAACAACAAATATAAATTAAAAATATTCAAAAATATTATTTTTACATATATTAAAAATTTTATTTTATTTGAAATTTTTAGTTAATATATTAATTTTATATAAATTTTCAAATATATTTTGATTTTAATTAATAAAAAATTGATTTATCAGAAAATAATAAGAAATACTAAATATGTACATATTGAACAATTAATAAATTAACTAAAATAACTTTAAAAAAACTAAAATGAATTTGAAATATTTTAAAGTAAATGAAAATTAAAAGGATATAAATAATTAAGTATGAAAATAATGAAATAAAAAATTATAATAAAAAAAGAGTGAAATATAATTAATAAAATATAGGGGTGTTCTTTTATCGGTTTCGGTTCGGTTAATCAATTTATAAGTTAAAAAATAAAAATCAATCCATTAATATCTATTTTTGTAAAACACTAACCGTTAACCATAAATATCGGGTCGGTTAACTTATTTTTCGGATCGGTTTTGGTTCGATTTCTCGGTTAACCAAGTCCAAAGATTTTTTTGCTCACCCTTAATTTGAACCAAAATAATGAAAACATATGTCTTACATGCACAATAATTTTCAAACAAATTTGTAAGACCCCAAATCTCCCTACGGAGGACAAGGGATGCTACGCTACAAACACATAAAACTGTGGACAGTCATGCTATAAAAGTAAAGCCTTAAACAGTATTTAACCAAAAATTACCATTAATATTAACTAATTACAGTTAAACATCTTTAAGTACAAAATTAACAATATACGTTTCCATATACTTGTTATACAAAATAGGAACATTAACTTTACATTACAAAAGTTTAACCTAACTAGAAGACTTCATGACTCATTCTAGTGGCCAGCAGATATTCTATGTAAAACTCGAGCTTCACACTATAAGCTATACTGAAGAAAAACACCCCATGCTAAGCGATAACGCTTAGTGGGGATAAACGTACAATAGTCTACTACAAATAAATCATGCATTAACATACATTATAATTACGTGATAAATAAATATTCACTATTCCATACTTCATACCATTAAGTTACTAACATACAATATAATCAATTAATGGAATAACCACATTGTATAGCCTGAACCAATACGGTAGTTGATAACGGGTACACTAAATACCACTCGAGTACCAATCACTAGATTATTAGAGAGGACATTATTAACTCTAGAGATATATAAATCTCAAAACACTATATACCGATTAGGTACCAACACTAGCAGCTGCGAACACTAACCCTTATAAACATGTTTATCTATCCACGACTCGATTACAGGCTATAGATGAATTCACTTAATGTTCACGTATTTACATACATTCATCACCACTATATGCATCATCTTTCATGAGCCAAACATCATTATTCACATGCATACGTACATTTATCAACACCATATGAATAGGTATTCATAAACCAACTACTTATAGTTCACGCAAATAAGACAATTTAACAAGTATTTAACACCTGAGCACTGTCGCGCTCGCGACAGAACCCAACAATACCTTCTGTCGCATTCGCGCTTGGTGTCGCACTCGCGCTTGGTGTCGCACTCGCGACAGAACACAATCTAGCAAAACTCATCCCACGGAGTACTATGTCGCGCTCACTAAAGAATACAAATCTTGCCTCAAAATCCCAACTTCACATCCCTCCTTCAAACCCCTTTACCAACTATTCACATACATGACTTCTAACTAATTACTAGTATAAATCACGACATCTACACATACTCATGACTACTCAATACAGACATGCCTCGTAAATTACATACAATTAGCATATCAATAATCGTAACTATGCAATTACACATCATTATACACACATTTAAACATAGCACTTTTTAATTAGCAATAAGGCCTCACCAATACAACCTATTATTCCAATTTTAACCCATTCATTAGAAGAGTTATTGAACCCTTCAAACCCATGTTTTCCCCAAATAATTCACACATGCAAATCTACATAAAGTGCAAATAGAATCCCAAACCTCTTGAAACACTCCTTCGATCTTCACAAACTAAGTGATCTTCTCTTTTCCCTTAACTCTTCTACTCGATTCTCCCGCTTACAAACAACATTACACACAGACATGCAAAACTAAATTAGAACTGTAAACTAAAATCCAATCAATAGAGAAGAAGAACACTTGGCTCAAGCTTACCTTTCTAACTTAACACTTGATCTCTCTAATCAGTGCAACTCAAATCTTAGAAAATCAAATGAAGAAATTGAAGAGAGCAAGTGAGGGACGAAAAAAAAGATTGAAAAAGAAAAGAGAAATGGCAGAATAGAGAGGGAGTGGCCGGACCAAATGAGAATTTCAATGCCAAAATCTGCCTCCTACAAATCCTTTTATATGCATGCAATATATTAGGTGTCACAAGACAATCTTGACACATAGCACTCCCACATGTAATCCACTAACTCATTAATTAAGATTAAATAATCCTACTTACTTAATCTAATCTTCCACTTAACACTAATCATGCCAATTAACAAGTTGATCACTAAACTATTTGATTTCATGCAATTGAGTCCTAATTCTTAATTGCGATTTAGTCCAATTACTATAAACCCTTAATTAATCTCACTAAATTACTCTAATAATGCTCAAAACTTCTAGCATCAATTTCGGGTTGTTACATAATTGATTGATTTTATTATGTATTTTGATAATTTTTTTATTAATTTTTATGTCATGTAATGTCAATTAACGTAGTTGAGTATCACACAGTTTAATTTTTCAAATTAAGTATAATTTATGTTTATAATTTATAAATTTGACAAATACAGGTGTTTAATAAATTATTATAAAAAGTTAAGTATTTAAATTAATTATTAAATAAAATTTAAGTGTTCGTGTATATATTAAACCTTAAAATAAAGAGTAAAAAACATTAAAACAAAAAAAAGAGGTAACTACCTAGTAGTCCAAGAAAAAAATAGGTTTAGATAGTAAATTTTTGTAAAAATAGACATGAAAAAGATAATAAGTTATTTTTTTCTAATTTTTTATATTTTGAAAGATCTAACTATCATTTTAAAATAATATCACATAAAATTAATAGACTATTTATTTTATTTTTTTCAATTCCATTTAGATTGCAGATAATATGCATAATTCGGAAAGTATATAAATTAAATATTAATTTTTAAAAATATAATAGAAAGTTTAAAGTGCAGTAATGTGTTTGGCGCAAATTTTTGGTGGCCACGAAATTGTTTACCTTTGGGCTTGCCTTTATTTAATCCGTTGGAATGATTGACTAGAGTGCAGTAATGATCCTCCCATGGTACATATCTCTTATAAAATTACTAAATTGGACAATAATTGCTTAAATTGGATTTTTATTATAGCAAAAATAAAAAAAAATGAATTGTCATAGGATTCAATTATAAAAATTAGAAATCGATAACATAAAATATAAATATTTTTTTTTATTTGAATTGATTTATAATAAATCCATATAATTATTTAATTATAATTTTAAATAATATTACAATAAAATGAACTCAAAACTCTTCATATTTTATAAACTTAAATTGTGAAATATTTATTAAAAAGCAGGACAGTGAAGGCGTGAAGCTGTCATGTATCATTAAATCATACCTGGAAATTGATAATTCTATAGGTCTGTGTAGGCCACTGATTTGACAAGAACTTTTGAACGTCTTTAATATAATAATAAAGAATAGAATTTGGAAATTTGTAGGGGCAAAGACTGAGCACAAGTCCCCCGAGTCAAACCACTTTCTGCAATATATTCCTCATTGGTTTACTCAAAACTCAAATATTATTATTATTATTTCCCAGGGACCATTTTTCTTTTCTTTTTCCTTTTATCATTTCCCTCGTGGGCACCAAACAAAATAATCTTCAAATTTCATTCTTAGGGTAACGGTGATGTCATTCGTCTTTATCGTTAATCAGTACAAATCAACCATTTTAGCTTAGGTGCCACATGCTTGAGGCCAGGGGTGTTCAAAAATAGTGTAATACATTCAAACCGTTTAATTCAATCCGTCTAATCTATTATTTTCATAATTTTAATGGATTATTATAACTCATATAATTCATTTTAAAATTTATAAAATATTTATATGAATTATGAATTATTATATAATCCAGTCAATAACCCATCTAAATGTTGATTCCAATTATTATTTATATCAAATTATAATATAAATTTATATCAAAATATTTAATATATTTAAACTCGTATACTTATCATATAATGTTTCAAAATTTCAGTTTTCGTAAATAGTACTTTTCAAGTCGTGAATAGTGACAACACGGCGAACGATACCACCTGGTATTGAAAAATATTTTATTCGACTATTGGAAAATATAATTCATGAAAAATCCAAGAGTATAATTTGAGATGAATTTGAGTTTAAATAAACTCTCAAAAGTCAAAAATAAAAATAAGACGAGTTTCGATTTAAATAGTAACGGCAATTGACTAAATTTTGACCAGACTTGAAAAAAATGCTATAAACTTCCGAAAAATTAACCTAACATATGAACTCACTTCAAATAATGTAAGGAAATTTTTGAAAGTAAAAATTAATTTTTGGATCACATAGAAAAATAAATTATTGGACCGGTAAAAATTTGTCGGACCGAAAAATGATATCATTTTGACTCGAAAATTTTTGTGCACCCTAGAAAATATTTTTTGACATTTATGGATATATTTTTATTAGAAATAAGAGAAAAATTATTGGGCCTAATAAATATTAAGTATAAAACCTATTGGTATAACTAACTAATATTAATATAACTTTTTGACAAAACTTCCACCGATAGTCTTTCGAATCCTGGCATAGCAGTCCATTAGCAGTTCCCCTTTCAAATATACCATACTATTGTTTGGCATTAATTTTTTTCATTTTTTTTTACCATGCTATTCTTCGGACTTAATTTTTTTTTTTTTAAAAAAATGAAATATGCATGTGTTATTTAAAAAAATATTTACAAGAATAAAATTAATATTTTATATTTAAAAAATATAAATATAGATAATATAAAATTTATATGTTAAAAAATTAACATAACCCATGTAACCCAATAATAAACCAACTAATCCAATATAAAGAGTTTAAGTTATAACATAACTGGATTGGATTGGGTTCAACCCATTTAAAATTTTAGATGGGTTGGATGAAAAACTGATCGTAACTCATCCAATCAATTTTTGAACACCCATACTTGAGGCTAAATACACAAAATAAGACTATTAAGACATTAGTTATCTCTAATTTACCCCTTCAACTATTAGCATTAACAACTAACTCTATGTTCCATGATTACTGCTGCACTATATTTTTAAGATAAAATTATCATCAATATAAAATATTTCCTGAAACTCTCTTATTATTTTCGACTAGAAATTAGTTTGAAAATTCGATTTGTTACTATGGGAATTACCTTGGAGAAATTTATTGATTATAAATTAGTTTTCTTTTCAATAAATTTTCCATATCCTATATAAATAATAATATAATACACAATGAAATGATAGTGGGCGTGCGATAGTGAAAATGATGGTAAATAAAAAAATCCAAATTAGCAAATACTAAAAAACTATTAATTTTATTTGCTTCAACCATCACCCAAGATAATACTTAAAAGAGTCAAAAATATTGTATAAAAAAATAATTATCTTAAAAGAGTTGCAAAATTGCAATTAATAGCATGCGTTGACTTTTTTTACAAGTTTTTTTTTTTTTTTTTCTTTTCTTAGTTCTTTTTCATGTGATTTTGATTTTCGATTATTAAAAAGAAAGAGTATCTTTTTGTTATTATTATTTTTAAATTAATATTAGTGTTTTCAGTGAATTTAACCATTTATTTTATTTTAAATTTAAATAATAATAATAATAATAATTTAATACTTTATAATTTTTGTTAAAAATTCTATCTAATTAATTAATGAATTAAAATTTTAACGGTGCACTTAAAAAATTTAGAGAATTAAACACTCGTTTCGCTCGTAACTATAGGCTTTATATTAAATGGCGTTAAGTTTCTATTTTTATTTATTCAATTGATCGCATTCGTTTTGCCTTTATAAATATTTTGTTCAGCTGTAGTAGTGAAGTTCATCAGAGGCTCTTGTACCTATTGAAAGATTTGCAGGTCATGGAACTTAACTCTGCTGCTTTGATGTTTTGGTGATGACAGTGAGCCAGAAGCTCAAAGTTGGCAGCAGCTTCGCAGAATCAAATAGCAATAGCAAGACTTATTGGCCATAACACATCATGCGCCTCTATTTAGTATTTAGTGTGCGTGATCTTTTCACCCCGATCTTGGGTGGTCTATTTACAGTGCTTTTTACTTTTTATATATTATATTTTATATGAATTCTCTAAAAAAGAAATAATTTATGTATAACCAGAGAGGCACATCAACATCCAAAATGCAGAAGCAACAATAGCAGTACACGCAAGAATGCATGAAGCTGATTGTGGCGATGACAGAAAATAAATAAATAAATAAATAAAATCTCAATTGACTCAATCTCTCTCCTCAATCTCATCACTTAAATCACATTTTTCAAGATAGCACGAGCTTCTGTCAGCTTAGACCAACCTCTTGTTTTTTTCTCCTTTATGATCTTTGACTCCTCTCTCTCCCTCTTCTATTATCTGGTTTCCTCCAAACTATATATATATATATTCAAATTACTTTCGGTTTCGGACAGACAAAAATTCAAGAAAAGGTTGATAGAAATAATAATCACATTGGATTTGTCTTCTTGGAATCTTGTGGGATTGTATTCTTACAACAACTAGAAGTACCATTAGTAAGTTAGGTCGTAACTAGCTAGTTAGGTCTGGCAGTACAAGAACTATGTCACGAAATGAAAAGAGTTGTTATAATTTGAACTATGTACCCTACGACATATATATGTCTCGTAAGTGTCTGAATCTGTCTTGTCGTTTTTCATAAATCTAAAGCTACATTTAGAGTTTCATTTCTTGGGAATTAGTTGGTGGAAAGTTTGAAAGATTAAAATATTAAATAAATATGCTAAGGTTGAAATTATTCATTATTTTTTAATATACCACTACATTAATTAAGAACATAAACGCATGCTTGGATCCTTAAATTTACATGTTTTACTATTAAATTATTCGACTTTTATTTAACTAAATTGGATATTTAAATTTTTATTTTTATTCACATTAAGTTCAAAATTAATAAATTAAATAAACAAAATAAACTATCACTAACGGTGCTTACTATTTGAATTAAAAAAAAAAAAACTCAAAATGCATCATCGAGCTTCTAAAGTTTTATATTTTTTTTGTTATTAGATCCTTAAACCTTTATTTTCATCCACTTTTTTAATACATAATGTATTTCAAATTGCGTGTGAAGTGCACTCTCATTTATTGAGTTAATTTTAAACTTAATATAGATGAAAAAAAAAACTTAAAAATTTGATGTGACCAAATGAAATTATAAAAATCCAATAAAAAATTAAAAGTTAGAATACCTATGGATGTGTTTTGTCTTCTTAAAATCATATTTTAAAAAAAAAAAGAAAAATGGCAAAATTTGTCGTTAAAAAATTAAAATAGTGCATATTTTTTCTTAAATATGTTTTAAGATAAATTTGTTCTTAAAATATTAAAAATAGTACATATTTGCCTTTTAAATACGTTTTTGAGTCAAAAATGATCCTAGTACTACATATATAGCTCAAATATGCCACGGAATATAACGGAACTCTAAGTAAGTAAATAGAAAAATCTATACTAGGCAATGAAGTCACATCTACACTATAAATTGATACCCTTATTTAACTCGATAAAATGATTAAAATTTATGATATTAAAATTGTTAAAATAACTGTAGTCTAGGTAAAAAAATATAAATTGTTTGATGATAAAAAATATTAATATTTTTTTCAAGAGTTAAAATATGATATTAATTTACATGTAACAAGTTTATGTCATTTTAATCTGTCTTATTTTACTGGTAAATTATTTATGTTAAACAAATTTGACATTTATCCTTTTAAAAAATGAATAAAAATTACGAAATGACAAGAATAATTTTATAATCAAGACAAAGTCTAGAATTTATTAACAAAATAGGTACATTTTTGGAAATCAATCATTTAAAATCCTGAATCATACGGATATCCTTTTGTAATATATAAGTGTGTCGAAATTATTAAAATTTAGATGTCAAAAATTATTAAAAAATGGTTATTCATGCGTGAATTGAATTCATAATGTAAATGGACCACAGTAAGCACGCCCACTAGGCCCGAAATAGTCAAAGAAAAAGCAATCAGAAGTTAGTGGGCGTAAATGTAAATTGCTGATGTGGTTTAGGAATTATGATTTTGAGATTTTAAGTTGGAATTTATAAGATTAAAGTAATTAGCTTAATTAAGATTTAAAGAAATAATAATTTTCATATTTTCATCCAATTTTATCCACTATACACGAAGTGATTTATAGGGTATAATGGTCATTGTCAATGGCCAAATTAAACTTTCGCCATATATAATGCATACATGAGAAAAAAAGTAAAAGAATTTCAAGTACTATCACATTTTATATCCTGAAACTTGTGATTTTTTTAACCACAATTTACATTTTTCAAGATAACATAAACCATCTTAAAATTAAGATACAAAATAACTATAAATTTATACCTAGAGTGAAGTTCAATTATCAAATATATATAAATATAGTGAATTAAGCGAAAAAAACTCGGTAAAATACAGGAGATTCACATGTATCAAACATAATAATTTTATAGTTATTTGAGATGTATAAAAAATAGAAAATATATATTTTTAAATTTTTTAACTATTACATTTATCTACATTGAATTCACATACCTTAAAAATTCAACATTAAATTTATTTGCTTTGTAAAAAAAAAAAAATCATGAAGAGTAGATTAATGGAGTGGGAATAATATTATTAGTAGGGCAAGCAAAGGCATATGGGCAGAAAGGCAAAAGAAAAGAAAGGAAGAAATAGTACAAGGCAAAGTGAGTGGTGATTGCACGTGCAACCCATGAACCACAGAATCATTACTAAAGTGGGCACAACTCATAAAGTTCTTACAGACCCGTGCGTGTGGTTAAAATAAAAGGCGTTTTTTTATGGACCCATAAATATGGAGTGTGGGCCTTTCTGCCTACTTACCAATTATAACACAATTTGTATTTTTGGGTTTATTTTTTTACTTTAAAAATTCAAATAAAATAATATTATTTTAATATGGAAAGCGCAAAAGACAATTGGAAGATTAATATTGGATTGTGATTTTTTGTTGTAGGAAGTAATTATTTTTTTGTCAACAGTTCAAAATGAATAATAATCCATGATTAGGGCTATAGTTTACTTTGTTTCTATAATGATTATATATTATATTTTGTTATTGCAGGCTAATAAGTTTCAAATCATAATTTTGTTAAATGATGTTTTACCTTTTACCCAAAATCACGGTTTATTGTATCACTTACCATTCGAATGATTGAAATATTTAAATGCTATCTAGTCGGTAGAGTTCAAATTTTTATCCAACTTCTATCAAATATTAAAAAAAATAAGGTTATTTTCTCTATATATGAATTTATAGGTGGTAAATTTTGATTTGACTTCCGAACTTAAATGATTTCAATCCAGTAATAAAATATAACCTAAATTCAATTTGACTCGTTTGATCTATAAGGTTACATGTTATGTAATCTGTATGATCATATTACTTATAATTTTTTTTTATATAATGTGAATATAACACAATTATTTTTAACGTTATATTAGACATACATGTTTTTTTAAAAAAAAAGATTAAAATATGTCATAAAACTTGTCCATTTATTTCTCAACTTATTTATGACTCAATTTGTTTAACAACGAGCCATTTAGATAATGGTTCAATTTGACTGGATTCCAACAAAATTTTAACTTATTTATAATTCAACCCGTCGTATTTCAACTCAAACCCATCCGTTCCGACTTGCTTGACACTTATTATTATCACTCATAAAAATTTGAATTTCATTAAGAGCATAAAAATTATGTTTTATTCTCTACTAATATTTGCTATTTATGTTGATAATCCAGAAACACTCACGAAAAGAGAGCAAGTACTGTACTACTTGAAGGAATTTTTTTCTTAATTATTTTAAATGCACGATATTTAGCTTTTACTCCAAATAGTACATTTTTTTTTTTATAATTTATCAATCGACCATAATCCTCTGTGCAGTTTTAGTTATATTTTTTTCTATCATAATTCAACAATTATTGAGATGTTCTATTATTTTACGCTTCTATTATGTAAATTTTATTTATATAGAAAATTGTGAGATTAGTTCACAATTGTATATCTAGGACAAAATTCACCAATATTAACAATTGTAGATAAAATAAAATAGAATTTTCGTATTATTTATAAAGTAAATCTATAATAGTACCTATAATTTTTATCTAAATTGAATTATGTCTAATAATAATAATAATAAATAAATAAATAATAGATCATAATCGTCTTTTTAAAAAAAAAAAAAAAAATAGAAAGGACTGACATCAAAATCGTCTTAATAATTAAAGATAAAATATGTAGGTTTCTCTGCCAAATGCAACTTCACTTAGGGCCTATATTAAGGACTAAAATAGACCAATGAAATGGACTAGGCCGAATAGAAAATGTGCAAAATGGGCTTTTTATCTAATCTTAACCGTATCTGCCTGCCTACTCCCTTTCTATAAAAGAAAAAGTTACTATAAGCTACAACGTTAATTACAATTCAAACTAATGAGTGAACAATAATTATGAATGAGAGAAAAGGACAACAAACAAAATTAGCAGATAAATGAAGCTGCATTGCCTTACATATATATATATATATGGTCATTTAAATGTTGAATTAGCAATACAATCATCAACTTACCATAAATTATAAATAATAAGACAAAAGAAAATCACATCTACTTTCACCTACATCAATCTCATCTGCCTTTAATAAACTACTAATTACACCTTTAATTTGTTTAATAAGGCAGATGATACTGAAAATAAAAATGTTCATTTTTAATAGTGACAACTCAAATTACCATAAAAATCAATAGCCGTTACGTTATGTAATTAAGTATACTTGTCCAAATGGAGTAAAAAGATAGAATAATAAACTAACAAAATCACCTGTAGTTTAAACGATTCAGAATCTGACTACTCTTTTAATTGATCAAAGTTCGAATCATATTTTCTCCCAAACTCCAATGATGTAATTATATATAAAAAAAATAACTTAAATTAAATTATTAAATAAGTCAGAAAAGCATTTTATTTTTATTTTATGGCAGTTAACAATTTTTTTTTTACCACGCCCACGTAAAAAAAAAAATTGTATGTGGGGTTCACAATATATGGATTCAACTGCCAAATCACATGCATTTTGATAATCCCTAATTAACAAATGAAAATGACCTTGTAAACAGAGCAACTACCCATCTATGCTAAATGCACTAAAGAAACAGAGTTATAAGCTTCTGATTAAGTTGAATTAGAAACCAGAGGAGAGAAAAAAAATGGAGAAGAAAGTGGTTATGGTAATGGGCTTATGGGTAATTGGGCTAATGATATTGCAAGTGAGCAATGGTGATATAACATGTGAAGAAGCCATAGCAGCACTGAACCCATGCCTTTCCTATTTGGCAGGCACAGATCCAAGACCAAATCCTGCTTGCTGTTTGGCTGTGGAGAATGTAAATCGAGAAGCAACAACAACTCTAATTCGGAGAAATTTATGTGTATGTTTCAAGCAAGCTGGTCCTTCTTTTGGGGTTAAGCCTGATAAAGCTAAGCAACTTCCTGATTTATGCCATGTTCAACTTCCTGTCCCCATTGATCCCTCTATTGACTGCAGCAAGTATATATACTTTCTTTTTTCTTGAAATTTATAGTTTAATCTTTTTTTTTTTTTTTTATATTATGATTTGTCTCAATTTAATTGTTGTTTAATTTTTTATGTGTGCAGGATTCAATAATGAGGAAAATTGGAGAAAGGATATTATTATGGTGCATGTCTTTTAATGAAATAAAATTGTGACATTGTTTAGCATTTTTTAAGATATATTTATATATACATGTATGGACAATGATTATATTATATATATATATGAATGAAATCATATGTGCATTTATTTTTGAATTTTCTATGCCTCCAATCTAGCAATTCTAGCAAGCATTTTGATTCATATGTATAGGTGGCAAATGGGATGATCGGGTTATAAATGGGCTGGATTGACATCCAAACGGATTAGATGGATATCATATTGTTTAGCATTTTTTAAGATATATTTATATATACATGTATGGACAATGATTATATTATATATATATATATATATATATATATATATATATATATATATATATGAATGAAATCATATGTGCATTTATTTTTGAATTTTCTATGCCTCCAATCTAGCAATTCTAGCAAGCATTTTGATTCATATGTATAGGTGGCAAATGGGATGTTCGGGTTATAAATGGGCTGGATTGACATCCAAACGGATTAGATGGATATCATATTGTTTAGCATTTTTTAAGATATATTTATATATACATGTATGGACAATGATTATATTATATATATATATATATATATATATATATATATATATATATATATATATATATATATATATATATATATATATATATATATGAATGAAATCATATGTGCATTTATTTTTGAATTTTCTATGCCTCCAATCTAGCAATTCTAGCAAGCATTTTGATTCATATGTATAGGCGGCAAATGGGATGTTCGGGTTATAAATAGGCTGGATTGACATCCAAACGGAATAGATGGATATCATAAACGAATAAAATTTTATGACATTATTTTTTAATTTTTTTATTAAAAATAAAAAATATACATATATAAATTATAAAAATTATTTTTATATTTACATTATATAAAAAAATTTATAAAATTATAAAAATATAAACGAGTCAGATTGGGTTATCATCCAAATGGATAATAAAATAATCGGATTGGATTTGATCACTTGACGGGTCAAAAAGGTCATTTGCAGGTTTAGTCGGATTTGAATCGAAAAATGCTGGTCATATGGACTAGATTAATGGATGGGATAAATTTATATATATATATATATATATATATAACGGACGGGATCGGACATTCTTTAAAGAGAGAGAGAAATATTAAAAAGTATATAATTCAAGAAAGAAAATCATGTGTAATATAAATCTTCGTTTGGCTTTAGTATACTGACAAGTGCAAAGTCCCATTCTATGACAGAGATGAGAACTATCATCTAACCAACCTAATAAATTTCTTAATTCAGTTTTTAAATAGTTTTTTTGATCTGCTGAAGAAAAATCTATTAAGTATAAGTTTGAAATTAAATTATCAATTCTAGAATTAGGATCTATAATAGTAGAACCAAAGGAATCCATTAAGTATTAATATCTAAGAATTCAACTATATGATTTACAAATCTTTGCTGAATATCAAAACTTTTACAATCACAACAATCTACTTCATGTAAACGGATTGTTTCTTCTTCTATGAACTTTAAATGTTTTTCTAATTCAGCTTTCATATATAATCTAGCAGTCTTATTATCTATAGTCATTAATGCAATCTGAAATTTTTCAATAAAATCGTCTATATAACTTTCAAATACGGGTTCATGAGAAACTGATGATTCGTATGCAATAGGAATAGATGAAGAAGATGATGAATTAGAATATGATAACATATTAATATCTTCATTATTTTGTGGTGATGCCATGCTCTTAAGAAATATCTTGAAGAAAATCTAAAAGAATATTGATCAAACTAAGTTTATTAATATAATCTTCACAATCACAAAATCCATCTATATGTAAATCATTATGCAATTGTGTTAAAACTGTTCTTAAACTTAATAATTCTTGCCTGAGTAAAGCCCTTTCTTGTCTTTCAGAAAAATCTAAAGAAGATAATGAATCAATAAAACGATTTATAAAATAACTCATATTTTAAAATATACCTGATGTATTAATATCTGAAGAAATATTACAGGTAGAAGATGAAGGGATACATGAAAAGTTTCTGGTGAAGACTAATTGAAGGTCTAGGGATTTATTACAATGAGAGGTTGATAATACTAAAGATTTTTTGCTTTTGTTTTCTCTAATTTTTTCTTTTGAAAAAAGGGCTCTGCTTCATGCTGAAGAAGGACTTGAATTATATAGAGTGGAATGGATCATTCTCGAGCTGATGAGTTGTCCTTGAGGGATAAGAAGGAATCTGAATTATTGAATCGTGGTTTGCCACTGAGTTCTGATAAGATGAAGTGGAATGCTGAGTCATTTGGAGATAATAGAAGGGTTGTGCTTCTGAAGATGCTGTCGGCCACTTTCGGAATAATGGAGTCTGATAATGCTTTGAGCTGGAAAGTAAGATGCTGTCGGCCTAAAGTAAGATGCTGTCGGCCATTTTCTGAATAATGGAGTCTTGAGCTGGAAAGTAAGAATAATCTTTACTGTTTGAATATACCTGCAAAGAAAATGTTAGAAAAATATATTATTATTTTTTATTTTTCTTTTTCTTCTTCTTTCTTTCTTTCTTTTTTTTTTTTATAATATTACATCATCATATGGGTCTTGTGAGTCAATAAAGTGTCTTGGTGCTGGGGTTATTTCCTCAGTGGAGGAATTTCCCTTTTCAGAAGTTGCTTGGCTAAGGATAGCTGCTACTTCCTGTTCTGATGTAGCCGAAGATAAAAGACTAATAAGATGATGTTTGCTGGCTGTAAACTCTTGAGTGGATTCTGATTGGATCCCCTTTTGTTGAGGATAAGGAGCTTGATAAGAAAATTTGTCGCTATCAAACTTTTGTCTAACTGCTTCTGGATTGGCTCTGCTTTCTTGAAAGGAATCCCACCATTTTACTCGATATTCTCGGTAAAGGATGGGAATGACTGCTTCTGTTGATATATGATAGTTCCAAGTAATGATCCAGGGTATTTTAAACTCATTACAGAACTGTAGTAAGGAATCATTGAACTTGGTCTGATGCTGTTCTTTATATTTTTCATAACCTTGAAATACTTGCTGGGGAAATATAGAGTCTATTGGTCCCATATAATCAAACCATCTAAGAAACCAATTAGGGTAGAATCCCGAGAATTTGTTGGAAAAATAAAAGAACCATGAATGATTATAATTTCTGAGATAAAATGCCTTAACCCATGCTTCCTAATAATCGTAGTAATTAAAATGGTTTCGAGCAGAAAATCCTGTTAGAACTTTGTTGGCGTGAGGCTTCATTCCCCATTCTGATAAAGTCATGATCTTGAAAACCTTAACCTTGCTGTAATTGATCTTGGTAGAGTCTTAATTATAATTATGTTCAATAACTACTGAATCAATGTCGACTAAGATCATTTCATAGAATTCTCTGGTCTTTTCTGGACATTCTTCTAAATAATGAAATCCTTTTGAGAAAATAAATTCAATTAACTTATAGAAGCTCTGGTTTTCTACTAAGTTTTGCTCTTCTGCTTCTAAAACTTTAATAAACTTTCTTCGAGGGTTTAAATGATAAACTGATAAAGATTTTCTAGGAGAAGATGTTGATGCGCTAGTAGGAGTAGAAACTATGGTAGAATAAGTTGGAGGTCTAAAGGTAGAGGGTGGTATTAAAGGTGGTGTTCTTACTAAGGTTGAAGAAATTGGTGGAAAAAATTGTGGAGTTAAGGCTCTGGGTCTAGGTGCAATGGGAGAAAATCGGTTTGGAGATACTGGGATCATCTGATTAGTATAGACATTCTGATTATTATTTTGTTTTGAAATGCTTTCTTTACTCAAAATCTTCTTATTATTCATTTTCCCTGTAAAAACTCACGAGAAATAAAATCAGGTAAGCAATTATTTTGTCCTTTAATAAATTCTATTTCAAAATCAAAATTGCTAAGAAGAGCTTGCCATCTGGCAAAAATTTGCTTTGAAATTAAATTTTTTACATCCTTTTCTAAAATATGCTTTGCTGAAAGACAATCTATTCTGAGTAAAAACCTTTTCATGTATAAATCATCTTCAAACTTTATGATGCATGAAACTATGCTTAAAATTTCTTTCTTAATTGTGGAATAATTCTTCTGGGTATTATTCCAGCTGCCTGAATAATATCTAACTAATTCTTCTTTATTATTTCTTTTTTGTTTTAAAATTCCTCCAAATCCTATATCACTAGCATCGGTTTCAACTATTAAGAAGGCTTCTGGGTGAGGGATACTGAGACAAGGAAGATTCTTAACTTTTGATTTTATAGTTTTTACTATCTGAGTATGGTCTTCTGTCCATGGTGGAGGATTTTTCTTAAGTCTATCATAAAGAGGCTGACAAATTATTCCTAGATTTTCAAAGAAATCATGCACATAATTTAAACATCCTAAAAATCTTTGTAACTGTTTTTTATCTTTAATCTCATTTGGAAACTTTTCTGTAAATTCTAAACTTCTATTTATTGGTCTTATTGTTCCTTGATTAATATCATGTCCTAAAAATCTTACCTTTATTTGAAATAATTTTATTTTTGTTGGAGAGATTACTAGTCCATTATTGTGAATAATATTATAGAATTTTCTTAAATGACTGAAATGCTAATTAATATTTTCAGAAAAAATTAAAACATCATCTATATAAACTATAGAAAATTCATTAATAGGTATAATAATATCATTCATAATATTTTGAAATTCGGATGGAGCATTTTTTAATCCAAAGGGCATCACATTCCATTCGTAATGTCCAAAATGAGCATTAAATCCTGTTTTATATCTGTCATTTTCTAGAATTTGTATTTGCCAAAATCCTGATTTCATATCAAATTTAGAAAATATTTTTGCATTATATAATTTTTTTAGTAGATCTCTTTTATTAGGAATTGGATACCTAATCCATTGTAAAACTTTATTTAATGGTTTATAATTTATAACTAATCTAGGAATTCCTCTTTCTATTTCTGCCGCGTTCATAACATAAAAAACTGAACAAGACCATGGAGATTTTGAATCTCTAATCAATCCTTTATCTTTTAATTCCTGAATTTCTTTTCTACAAAGTTTTTCTAAGTCTTCTGACATATGTATGCTTTTAGATCTAGTGGGAATCTGCTTTTCATAAGGTAAACTAACTATGTGACTTTTCCTATTCCAAAAAGCATTAGGAACAGGTGCACAAACATCCTTTAAAAAAGTATTTTCTATTTCTTTAACCTTTTCTTTTATTTTATCTTCATTTAATTGGCTTTCTATTCGTTTTTCATCTATTTCTTGAATTAAATACTTTATGTGACTTAATTTATTTTCCTTAATAAGATTTGTTTCTTGAATATTATTTTTTAGTTGATTAATATCTCTTATAGTCATAGAAAAGGCAAATTCAAATAAAATTTCTTTACCTAAAACAATGGTAGATAATCCATTACTATTTACTTGAAAAGGATATAATATAGTTAAAAAAGGGGTTTCTAAAATTACTCCTGAATTCAGATTTTTAATTAATATTAATTGAGTCTTATAACAATATCCTTTGTTACATATTTTAACCTTAGATAATTTATACTTAATATGTAATTTTGAACCGCTAGCTGAGCTTAACCTTTCTGAAGTTTTCTCATAATGTTTGGTTGGAACTAAACCTTCTTGAATACAATTCTGATCTGCACCACTATCTATTAATGCTAAGGTAGAAAGATGAAAATCATTATTTATGACTATATCTAATTTTACATACCATTTTTGGTAATTTATTCTAGATATACTATTGATATAATCATTTTTCTCTGATTCATTAATAAAAGAAGTAGAAGCTTGACTTTTATTTTGAAATAAGCTGCTAAGATTCGTTTTTAAATTTTCTTCCTCTAAATATTGTATTTTTCTTTTTAGAATATTTATCTCTTGCTTAAGGTTCTTGACTTCTTCTTGTAGGTCTTGAACAGAAGATTTTTTTATTAATTTGTTTAAACCTTTGACAAATTTCTGAAAAATTATAAGGCTTATAATCTTTTTGCTCCCTTTGTCCTATTATTTCTTTAGGTTTAATTAGATATTCTCTTTTTATATCTGGGTCATCTATTTTGTCTATAATACCTAATAAAAATTCTTGTTCATTATTAATCATGTTTATTTGATTACATTGGCAAGTTCCTATACATTCGCAGGATTCTGAATCACTATTCAGAAATTTTTATTAGGTATTATAGACATGATTAATAATGAACAAGAATTTTTATTAAGTATTATAGACAAAATAGATGACCCAGATATAAAAAGAGAATATCTAATTAAACCTAAAGAAATAATAGGACAAAGGGAGCAAAAAGATTATAAGCCTTATAATTTTTCAGAAATTTGTCAAAGGTTTAAACAAATTAATAAAAAATCTTCTGTTCAAGACCTACAAGAAGAAGTCAAGAACCTTAAGCAAGAGATAAATATTCTAAAAAGAAAAATACAATATTTAGAGGAAGAAAATTTAAAAACGAATCTTAGCAGCTTATTTCAAAATAAAAGTCAAGCTTCTACTTCTTTTATTAATGAATCAGAGAAAAATGATTATATCAATAGTATATCTAGAATAAATTACCAAAAATGGTATGTAAAATTAGATATAGTCATAAATAATGATTTTCATCTTTCTACCTTAGCATTAATAGATAGTGGTGCAGATCAGAATTGTATTCAAGAAGGTTTAGTTCCAATCAAACATTATGAGAAAACTTCAAAAAGGTTAAGCTCAGCCAGCGGTTCAAAATTACATATTAAGTATAAATTATCTAAGGTTAAAATATGTAACAAAGGATATTGTTATAAGACTCAATTAATATTAATTAAAAATCTGAATTCAGGAGTAATTTTAGGAACCCCTTTTTTAACTATATTATATCCTTTTCAAGTAAATAGTAATGGATTATCTACCATTGTTTTAGGTAAAGAAATTTTATTTGAATTTGCCTTTTCTATGACTATAAGAGATATTAATCAACTAAAAAATAATATTCAAGAAATAAATCTTATTAAGGAAAATAAATTAAGTCACATAAAGTATTTAATTCAAGAAATAGATGAAAAACGAATAGAAAGCCAATTAAATGAAGATAAAATAAAAGAAAAGGTTAAAGAAATAGAAAATACTTTTTTAAAGGATGTTTGTGCACCTGTTCCTAATGCTTTTTGGAATAGGAAAAGTCACATAGTTAGTTTACCTTATGAAAAGGATTTTGATGAAAAGCAGATTCCCACTAGATCTAAAAGCATACATATGTCAGAAGACTTAGAAAAACTTTGTAGAAAAGAAATTCAGGAATTAAAAGATAAAGGATTGATTAGAGATTCAAAATCTCCATGGTCTTGTTCAGCTTTTTATGTTATGAACGCGGCAGAAATAGAAAGAGGAATTCCTAGATTAGTTATAAATTATAAACCATTAAATAAAGTTTTACAATGGATTAGGTATCCAATTCCTAATAAAAGAGATCTACTAAAAAAATTATATAATGCAAAAATATTTTCTAAATTTGATATGAAATCAGGATTTTGGCAAATACAAATTCTAGAAAAGGACAGATATAAAACAGGATTTAATACTCCTTTTGGACATTACGAATGGAATGTGATGCCCTTTGGATTAAAAAATGCTCCATCCGAATTTCAAAATATTATGAATGATATTATTATACCTATTAATGAATTTTCTATAGTTTATATAGATGATGTTTTAATTTTTTCTGAAAATATTAATTAGCATTTCAGTCATTTAAGAAAATTCTATAATATTATTCACAATAATGGACTAGTAATCTCTCCAACAAAAATAAAATTATTTCAAATAAAGGTAAGATTTTTAGGACATGATATTAATCAAGGAACAATAAGACCAATAAATAGAAGTTTAGAATTTACAGAAAAGTTTCCAAATGAGATTAAAGATAAAAAACAGTTACAAAGATTTTTAGGATGTTTAAATTATGTGCATGATTTCTTTGAAAATCTAGGAATAATTTGTCAGCCTCTTTATGATAGACTTAAGAAAAATCCTCCACCATGGACAGAAGACCATACTCAGATAGTAAAAACTATAAAATCAAAAGTTAAGAATCTTCCTTGTCCAGTATCCCTCACCCAGAAGCCTTCTTAATTGTTGAAACCGATGCTAGTGATATAGGATTTGGAGGAATTTTAAAACAAAAAAGAAATAATAAAGAAGAATTAGTTAGATATTATTCAGGCAGCTGGAATAATACCCAAAAGAATTATTCCACAATTAAGAAAGAAATTTTAAGCATAGTTTCATGCATCATAAAGTTTGAAGATGATTTATACATGAAAAGGTTTTTACTCAGAATAGATTGTCTTTCAGCAAAGCATATTTTAGAAAAGGATGTAAAAAATTTAATTTCAAAGCAAATTTTTGCCAGATGGCAAGCCCTTCTTAGCAATTTTGATTTTGAAATAGAATTTATTAAAGGATAAAATAATTGCTTACCTGATTTTATTTCTCGTGAGTTTTTACAGGGAAAATGAATAATAAGAAGATTTTGAGTAAAGAAAGCATTTCAAAACAAAATAATAATCAGAATGTCTATACTAATCAGATGATCCCAGTATCTCCAAACCGATTTTCTCCCATTGCACCTAGACCCAGAGCCTTAACTCCACAATTTTTTCCACCAATTTCTTCAACCTTAGTAAGAACACCACCTTTAATACCACCCTCTACCTTTAGACCTCCAACTTATTCTACCATAGTTTCTACTCCTACTAGCGCATCAACATCTTCTCCTAGAAAATCTTTACCAGTTTATCATTTAAACCCTCGAAGAAAGTTTATTAAAGTTTTAGAAGCAGAAGAGCAAAACTTAGTAGAAAACCAGAGCTTCTATAAGTTAATTGAATTTATTTTCTCAAAAGGATTTCATTATTTAGAAGAATGTCCAGAAAAGACCAGAGAATTCTATGAAATGATCTTAGTCGATACTGATTCAGTAGTTATTGAACATAATTATAATTAAGACTCTACCAAGATCAATTATAGCAAGGTTAAGGTTTTCAAGACCATGACTTTATCAGAATGGGGAATGAAGCCTCACGCCAACAAAGTTCTAACAGGATTTTCTGCTCGAAACCATTTTAATTACTACGATTATCAGGAAGCATGGTTTAAGACATTTTATCTCAGAAATTATAATCATTCATGGTTCTTTTATTTTTCCAACAAATTCTCGGGATTCTACCCTAATTGGTTTCTTAGATGGTTTGATTATATGGGACCAATAGACTCTATATTTCCCCAGCAAGTATTTCAAGGTTATGAAAAATATAAAGAACAGCACCAGACCAAGTTCAATGTTCCTTACTACAGTTCTGTAATGAGTTTAAAATACCCTGGATCATTACTTGGAACTATCATATATCAACAGAAGCAGTCATTCCCATCCTTTACCGAGAATATCGAGTAAAATGGTGGGATTCCTTTCAAGAAAGCAGAGCCAATCCAGAAGCAGTTAGACAAAAGTTTGATAGCGACAAATTTTCTTATCAAGCTCCTTATCCTCAACAAAAGGGGATCCAATCAGAATCCACTCAAGAGTTTACAGCCAGCAAACATCATCTTATTAGTCTTTTATCTTCGGCTACATCAGAACAGGAAGTAGCAGCTATCCTTAGCCAAGCAATTTCTGAAAAGGGAAATTCCTCCACTGAGGAAATAACCCCAGCACTAAGACACTTTATTGACTCACAAGACCCATATGATGATGTAATATTATAAAAAAAAAAAGAAAGAAGAAGAAGAAAAAGAAAAATAAAAAATAATACTATATTTTTCTAACATTTTCTTTGCAGGTATATTCAAACAGTAAAGATTATTCTTACTTTCCAGCTCAAGACTCCATTATTCAGAAAATGGCCGACAGCATCTTACTTTAGGCCGACAGCATCTTACTTTCCAGCTCAAAGCATTATCAGACTCCATTATTCCGAAAGTGGCCGACAGCATCTTCAGAAGCACAACCCTTCTATTATCTCCAAATGACTCAGCATTCCACTTCATCTTATCAGAACTCAGTGGCAAACCACGATTCAATAATTCAGATTCCTTCTTATCCCTCAAGGACAACTCATCAGCTCGAGAATGATCCATTCCACTCTATATAATTCAAGTCCTTCTTCAGCATCAAGTAGAGCCCTTTTTTCAAAAGAAAAAATTAGAGAAAACAAAAGCAAAAAATCTTTAGTATTATCAACCTCTCATTGTAATAAATCCCTAGACCTTTAATTAGTCTTCACCGGAAACTGTTCATGTATCCCTTCATCTTCTACCTGTAATATTTCTTCAGATATTAATACATCAGGTATATTTTAAAATATGAGTTATTTTATAAATCGTTTTATTGATTCATTATCTTCTTTAGATTTTTCTGAAAGACAAGAAAGGGCTTTACTCAGGCAAGAATTATTAAGTTTAAGAACAGTTTTAACACAATTGCATAATGATTTACATATAGATGGATTTTGTGATTGTGAAGATTATATTAATAAACTTAGTTTAATCAATATTCTTTTAGATTTTCTTCAAGATATTTCTTAAGAGCATGGCATCACCACAAAATAATGAAGATATTAATATGTTATCAGATTCTAATTCATCATCTTCTTCATCTATTCCTATTGCATACGAATCATCAGTTTCTCATGAACCCGTATTTGAAAGTTATATAGACGATTTTATTGAAAAATTTCAGATTGCATTAATGACTATAGATAATAAGACTGCTAGATTATATATGAAAGCTGAATTAGAAAAACATTTAAAGTTCATAGAAGAAACAATCCGTTTACATGAAGTAGATTGTTGTGATTGTAAAAGTTTTGATATTCAGAAAAAATTTGTAAATCATATAGTTGAATTCTTAGATATTAATACTTAATGGATTCCTTTGGTTCTACTATTATAGATCCTAATTCTAGAATTGATAATTTAATTTCAAACTTATACTTAATAGATTTTTCTTCAGCAGAGCAAAAAAACTATTTAAAAACTGAATTAAGAAATTTATTAGGTTGGTTAGATGATAGTTCTCATCTCTGTCATAGAATGGGACTTTGCACTTGTCAGTATACTAAAGCCAAACAAAGATTTATATTACACATGATTTTCTTTCTTGAATTATATACTTTTTAATATCTCTCTCTTTAAAGAATGTCCGATCCCGTCCGTTTTGGTATATATATATATATATATATATATATTTTAAAAGATTGGAATCCCATTTTAATGGCTTGAGTTTCATTTGCGTGATGAGCATGTTCTTTCAACATGTTCCCAACGTATCCAGAAGCTAAAGGATTCATATATATTAATATTCAGATAATGCACAACTTGGGTTGGGTGATAATTCAACCATATCCGCATGAAATATAATAATATATCTTATTAAGTCCAAAACAAAAAAAGTGTAAATATATCTTATTTAAGTATAATGCGTCATTATTATTAAACAGAATTAATTCATGTGAAAGTAGAATATATTACAAACCAATTAAAAACATATATTATATGATATTATAATTTTTATTGTGGACGTAGCTTGCATTGCATGTAATGCCACATTATTACTAAACATAGTTAATTCAAGTCAAAATACAGTATCTTACAAATCAATTAAAAAACATATCGCAATATATATATAAACACAATTCTCAATTAAGAGGTTTAATATATTTAAGCGTCAAAAAGTACAATAATTAAAGATCCATAGAGAAGCACATGATGAGAATAAATCAAAATGATAAAAATTAAAACTTGATTTGATCTTTTCAGACATAAAGCTGCTTTCCCAATTAAATCAAAATATTAAAATATTATCTTACATAATTCGTTTGCATATAATATTAAATTTTAATTTTCTTTTACATTTCAACGTCAAAATTGATTTGAATGTATATAAGATTTTTTATTTGAATCCTTATTTATTTGTTTATAATACAAGAAATACTAAATTTTGATTTTAAAAGAAATTGAGTTCTATTTTCATATATATATATATATATATATATATATATATATATATATATATATGTTGGAGTCGGGATGCGCCCATAACTTTTCGGATATATCCAGAATATATTTATCAGTCCGGAAATCATACTAATATGGAAAGAATTTCATATTTGGAGTAAATCAAGAGATTATGCCCCTTGATTTTCCTCTTATGTTATAACTTCCCCTTTTAATTCTAATTAAAAGGGGTAACTCCCCTGGTAGGAGTTAAATTCCTATTCATGGTGTATTCATCTCTTTTGGGAAATGAATGCTTATAAATAGGCACTTTTCCTTTGAGAAAAAGATGAGAAATACTTACCCGATACCGAAACTCTGTCGGTTTTTTACTCTCGCCGGTTTTTAGCTCTCCAAGTGATTTTTAGACTGTGAAATAGTTGATGTCGTTCCTCTTGTGGATAACAGACAGACTAGTGACGCCAGAAGTGATATTTACTGACGCTTCCATTTTTGTCTGCGCTTCAAGAAGTAGGTAACAAATAACCCGATTTTGTTACTTCAATTTATGCATGTGGCATGCTATTATTCCTTCATTGGTATCAGAGCCAATATTTTTGGCGTCCTGGCATGTGGCTAAAATTAGATCTAAAATTTTATGTGTAAAATTAGTAGATCTAGATGCATGAACCCGATATAAATTTATTTTGTGTTAAAATTCAGAGACCAGAATCCATCGGGAAGGCGGTGCGTGACTTGCACGCGCCGCTAGACGAAGGGCGTGTGCGCGTGGGCGGTGGCCCACACGCGTGCAAACGCGTGTCCACAGTGTTGCGTCACTGTGGACACGTGGCCCAACCGGATTCGTCCATGTGGCTGACCGAGATCATGCCACGTGGCAGATGACGTGTCCAGGGGGTGCCACGTGGACCAGTCGGGGGTGACACGTGGACGAATTACATCGTGCCACGTGTCAAGCCACGTCAGCACAGTGACGTGTCATTGTTGCCATGTGGGCCAATGGAGAGTTGCCACGTGTCGTGCCACATGACAATGACGTGTCAACCTGCTGCCACGTGGAAGACAAGTGGACCAACCACAAGCTGACACGTGGCACACTTTGGTTGTGACACGTGGCAGATCAGTGGAAGGCGCGTGTGTGGCGCGTGAGCGCGTCACTCCTCCCCCTGGCGGCGCGTGTTGGCGCGTGGGGCCTCCTCTGACCACCAAATCAGTTTCGATTTTTTGCAGAACCATTTTTTAAAATTTTTTTGATTTTTTGATATTTTTTCCAAAATTTTTTGATGACCAGAAAATAAGTTTTTATTTTTAAATTATTAAAAATATTATAAAATTATTTTAATTGTATTTTCTGTCCTTAATTTGGAAAAAAAATTGTTTTGAGATTTTTTTTTGGGATTTGTCCTTATTGTTGATTGAAATGTGTTTCAATCATATATGTTTATACATGAGTGTATTAGCTATTTTTATTGTTTCTGTGATGTATTACAGAAATGGTAATGATAAGGACTCCTATGGTTCCACGTACTCCTGAGGGTATTGCTAGGACGAATGCAAAAGTGCATAAAATCCGAAATATCAGGATGCCCAAAAATGGCCGGATTGATGACTTTGATGCAATAGTGCATCATATTGAGTTTTTGCATAAGCAGATGCAAGAGTGCATCTGAATTGGTGGTTTGAACTGTGGAAGAGATCAAAATGAAATAGCTAAGGTAATGATCGATTCTTTTGAGCATCATCCGGTTCTGAGGAACTTGATGATACATGTGTGGGAATCAGAAATTGGATCTTACAGACATACTATGGTTCAGTTTATCTTAAAGGCTGACAAAGAGGAGTGTGGAGGTCGAACGAAAATTCTGTGATGACCTTGAGAAGTGGATGCAATGTGAGCCGTCTATGGCTTCGTGAATGGCGTAGAGGTGTGCCTTCTACATTGCTTCGAAGGGTCGTTATGACTACCCCAGTCCATAAGAAGACTTTGTGAAGTCTTTACTCATTATCTGGTTGACATGTCTGTCAAAGACTTATGAAGTTAGCATTTATTTTTCATTTAAAATAAGACTTATGTTTCTTGTTATTTTTTTTTGACATGAGTGTCATATTTTGGATTATTGGATTTTTTATATTGGTTGAATGAATGAGTTTATTTATTATAATGGCTTTTAATTTTATGATAAATGTGTTTGTTTAACTGTTAATTGCCTTGCATTATTTTATGATTAAAATAAATGCATATTTATTAAGTAGAGACTTAATAAATTTAAACCAATAGGATTCCCCTCTTAAGTTTAAGAACTTAATAATCCAATAATTAAGATTTACTATGCATGAAATTATAACTTGTAAGGTTGGACATTAGGAATTAGAGGGTAATTGGATACTATTAGTAGCTTTTTTGAATTGAAACCTAATAGAAAACTTTACTAGTTCTTTATTTCAGATGCATAATAAATAGCATGTATTGCCTAATCTCCATTAATTTTGTGCAATTTTTTTTTGTTCCATTAGAGATCTGAGGATCCAAATGGCTACTGCTTCCAAATCCATTATCGCCAAGCTGAACAAAGACTTAAAATTGAATGGCGAAAATTATGAAATCTGGAGTATGAAAATCCAGTATGTGCTTGAGGAGCAAGAGGCCCTCGGAACCTTAAGTTCGGTTATGGCTGAAACTGAGGATGGCGACACGGCCCAACATAAGCTAGACCGAGATGCCTATGTGGCATGGAAGAAAAAGAATTCCACTGCTCGGATCATCCTGCTGAGTGCTATGCAAGATGATCTCACTAAGCAATTTCATAAGTATCAGAATGCAATGGATATGTGGATTGCATTGCGGGAGAAATTCGGAGGTGTGACTCTGAATAAACTCCGATTGCTAACGATCAAATTTAATACCTATCAGAAAAAGTCTGATCACCCTATGCGAAAACATCTAAGAGAAATGGAGAATATGATCAGTGAGCTTAGTAAATATGGTCATAAGTTGACCAACGAGCAGCAGGTCCAAGCTGTCATCTGTTCCTTACCAAAGAGTTGGGAGCATATGAAGATGCAACTGACTCACATGGACAGCATAAAGACATTTGAGGATGTCTCTCGTTATCTGGAGCTTGAAGAAGATAGACTGGCATTGATCTAGGTCAATGCTGAAGTGCATGTGGCACAATCCCGTTCTGGGGGAATGAGTTCAAACCAGAACAAGAGAAAAAGCTTCAAAAGTCGAGGTAAGGAACAAACCAAGAAAAATAAGTGGCAAAAGAAAGAACAGAATTCAAAGAAGTCCAAAGGCAAAAAGAAAGTGAACATTTCAAGAGTGAAATGCTTTAACTGTCAACAGAAGGGACACTATGCAAAAGACTGCACTGTGCCCAAAAAGGTACACTATTTTGACTCAAGAGTGAGTGAAATTTATATATCTAATTCTGTATTATTAACTGAATTTCATCCTTTGTGGATGGTAGATTTAGGAGCAACGAACCACGTAACAAAGGATCGAGATGCCTTTGTTGAATTCCAGCGAATGCCAATGGAGCTAAATGGATTTATGTAAGAAACGATGCCAGAGTGGTGGTTCAAGGGATTGGCACATGCAAATTAGTCTTGCATAAAGGCCGAACCCTACTCTTATATGATGTGCTCTATGCCCCAGACATTCGAAGGAATTTAGTTTCTGTTCTTGTTTTAATGAATCTTGGTTTTGGTTTACATTTTAAAGATGATAATGTAAGCTTGTGTTTGGATGGTGTTTTTTATGGTTATGGTTTCATTTCAAACAGTTTGATAGTTTTGGATATTGATCCTAACTTCAAGAATAAAGCTAGTTTTTCATTTATATCTTCTACTTCACATAGTTATGAGAATCATGTGAAATTATGGCATGCTAGATTAAACCACATAGGGCAAGATCGAATGAGTCGGTTAGCCAAAACAGGTTTACTTGGTGATTTAAATAAGGTTGAATTACTTACGTGTGAGCACTGCTTAAAAGGAAAATTAGTTAGAAAACCGTTTGAAAAAGGAACTAGAGTTATAATTTCATTGCAATTAATTCATTCTGACATTTGTGGTCCAATGAATGTGAGGGCAAGGCATAGGGCCTATTATTTTATCACATTTATAGATTATTATACTAGATATGGTCATATCTATTTGATTTCTCATAAGTCAGAAGCATTGGGTTGCTTCAAGACTTATATGAATTTTGTCGACAATCAATTAGACAAGAAGATTAAAGCTTTGAGAAATGACCGAGGTCGGGAATATCTTTCAGATGAATTTCAAGATTTATGTGATGAAAAAGGAATTGAGTATCAGTTGTCAATTTCTAGAACTCCACAACAAAATGGTATTGCGGAAAGGAGAAATAGGACTCTCCTTGAAATGGTTAGATCTATGATGGCAGAGGCAAATTTGCCAATCTCTTATTGGGGAGATGCTTTATTAACTGCCACATATATTTTAAACCGCGTGCCCTCCAAATCTGTTACATCCACGCCTTATGAGATGTGGACCGATCGACAACCTGACCTAAGCCATTTACGACCTTGGGGTTGTGCAGTTTACGCCCATGATACCTCAAGCAAATTTGGTAAATTGGGACCAATAGGTAAAAAGAGTATCTTTATGAGATATTCTGAAGTATCAAAAGGATACGTCTTCATGGGTGAACAAGAAAATGGTACTGTGACAGAATTCGAATCACGAGATGTTATATTCTTAGAGGATGAATTTTCAAGATTGGGCGAAGTGAACCAAGATTTCACTTTTTATGAAACATAGGAAGAAGAAGAACCATCAGGATCACTCCATCCGAGTGGGAGGGAATTAGAGGATGAGGGTCAAGACCTTTAACCACAAAATGATCCGGATGTTCAAGACCCTTATTTCAGTGGGAGTATTCCTGACTCCAGTGGGAGTATGGAATAAGGCTCCAGTGGGAGCATTCCGAATTATGATGAATATATGAGATATGTTTATCAAGATTCAGAAGTGCGCAAATCTAAAAGGAGAAGTGTTCCTCGCCGACGATTTGAGATCGAAGGGTCGAACGAAGCTTTTTTAGTTACCCCATAAGATGAGAAAGAGCCTAAAAATATTAAAGAAGCTCTTTCAAACCCATCTAAAGAAAAATGGATTAAAGCAATGGAAGAGAAAATGGCATCTATGAGATCGAATCAAGTTTGGGAACTTGTTGATCTACCTGAAGGACACAAACCTATTGGGAATAAGTGGATTCTCAAGGTAAAGCGAAATGCTGATGGTAGTATCAAAAGATATAAGGCTCGGCTAGTTGCTAAGGGGTTTACACAATAGGAAGGGATTGACTACGAGGAGACTTTCTCACCAGTTGTAAGATTTACGTCTATAAGGCTAAATTTTGGCCATAGTGGCAAGTTTAGACCTAGAGCTACATCAAATGGATGTAAAGACTGCTTTTCTCAATGGAGAATTGTATGAAGAAATTTGCATGGATCAACCTGTAGGTTTCATTGAAATGAGCAGCGAACATAAGGTTTACAGATTGAAGAGATCAATCTATGGCCTCAAGCTGTCTTCAAGACAATGGTATTTAAGATTTCATGAGATGATCATGTAGAATGGGTTCAACATGATTGATCAAGACCATTGTGTCTATAACAAAAGCTCTAAAAGTAATTTTGTCATTTTAACATTGTATGTAGACGACATATTGTTAGCAGGAAATGACAAAAGGTACGTGAATGAAATCAAAGAATGGTTATCGTCCAACTTTGAGATGAAAGATATGGGTGAAGCAGACTACATTCTTGGAGTTAAGATTTCAAGAGATCGTTCAAGTAGATTGTTTAGCTCTTTCTCAAGAGACTTATATTAATAAAGTCCTTGAACGATTCAATATGCATAATTGCAAGCCCATTGACACCCCTGTTGCTAAGAATCAGTTTTTCAGCAAACAAATGTGTCCTAAAATGTCAAATAAGATAGAACGTATGAAGAACGTTCCATATGCCAATGCCGTGGGTAGTTTTATGTATGCTATGTTGTGTACGAGACCTGATATATGCTATGCTGTGGGTATGGTAAGTAGATATCAATATAACCCAAGCGAAACACATTGGAAAGCAGTTAAGAGGATACTTAGATACCTCAAAGGTACATCAGATCATTCTCTATGTTATCAAGGCAAGGATCTGCATTTGAGGGGATATACAGATGTTGATTGGGCAGGAGATGTGGACGATAGAAAATCCACTTTAGGATTTATATTCTTGCTTGGCAAGGGTGCCATCTCGTGGAGTAGCAAGAAACAAACCTACGTGGACCTATAAACAATGGAAGCTAAATTTGTCGCTTCTGCAGCTGCAGTACAAGAGGCAGTTTGGTTAAAACGATTTATGGACCAACTAAGAGTAACCGCCTCGGAGGAACCGATGACCGTCTATAGTGACAGTTAATCGTCGATAGCTTATACGAAAGATCCAAAATTTCATAGTAGGACCAAGCATATCGACATTAAGTATCAATTCATAAAAGACATTGTTGCACAAGGAGATGTGAACTTACAGTACATTTCTACGCATGATATGATAGCAGATACGTTGACTAAACCCATAGCTAGAGATGTGTTTGTGAGGCACATTAGATCTCAGGGTTTGCGTAGAAATTAAGTAGTACTGTAGTTTTTTTTGTAACCCCTTAAAATTGTTATTCATGAATAATAAACAAGTTCTTTATTGGCAATACAATAGTGTGAATGTTTATGAGTAAATATTTACTGTTATTTATTTGAGATTGAGTATGTCGGATAGAAAAGTAGCTCACTCACAAGGGTGTTTACCTTAATTTTGTCAATGAGTTGGCAAAGATTAAGATGAGGCAAATTTTGAACATATGAGATTGCTCGAGAGCCTGTTCAAAATAAAAGTGCCGTCTTGCAGAAATTATAATATGAGTCTTATTAAAGTGCAAGATAAAGACATACATAAAATTGTATGCTTTGGATTGAGATCTAAATTAAGGATTGTATGGAATCCGATGGTCAGTTATATGTAACTACCATGTTCTGTCTAAAGAGCCAAAAGTAGTCTTTAAGTAAGCAGACTAAAGTTGGGTGTTTCGGTGCATCGCAACCTTCGCTTCTGTATGGTGTTTTAATATGCACATTTTTAAAAAAATGTAAGACATGCGCTCCTTTAAGGGAAGGAACGAACGCCATAACACAAGTTTTATACCATGTGTGCTTATGTGACAAAGGGATGGGAAGTCAAATTATTGATCTTAACTTTCCCTATTGTGAGACTCTACTATATTTAGACCCTCAAAAACCTCAACTTATTCCTGAAGTATGATTCAGTGTGGCTAGCTTAGTTAGTCTCCAAGAGGTTATGGAATAATTTGAGCCTGTCGGAACTAACTGGAAAAGCGAGCTGAATCTTGATGGATGGCATAAATTAAGAGGGAAAGATAGCCTTTAGATCACATTCAATTATTTCGTGGTTCACTGGCTAGCCTATTATAGTCTCTATGAGTAGCGATATAATAGTGAATACGAAAATTATTTTATGATATCATGAGTTAAAACAGTGAATGTGAGAAGGCAATCTAGGGTCTTGGCATACATGTAGAAGAGGATCTCGTCTTTTCGAGACGCTGTATATCCCTAACAGGTGTATAGCATTAGTGCTGTCGATGTATGCTGGTCGCACGGTTTATCTGCCTGTATAACTGGAGAATTCGATTGAAAATAGTTCAGTCATGTGCGAGTGGGAGATGTTAGAGTGGGGATGCGCCCATGACTTCTTGGGTAGACCCGGAATATATTTATTAGTCCGGGAATCCTACTAATATGGAAAGAATTCCATATTTGGAGTAAATCAAGGGATTATGCCCCTTGATTTTCCTCTTATGCTATAACTTCCCCTTTTAATTCTAATTAAAAGGGGTAACTCCCCTAATGGGAGTTAAATTCCTATTCATGGTGCATTCATCTCTTTTGGGAGATGAATGCCTATAAATAGGCACTTTTCCTTTGAGGAAAAGATAAGAAATACTTTCCCGATACCGAAATTCTGTCGATTTTTTACTCTCGCCGGTTTTTAGCTCTCCAAGTGGTTTTTAGACTGTGAAAGAGTTGTTGTCGTCCCGCTTGTGGATAATAGACAGACCAGTGACGCCAGAAGTAATCCTTGCTGACGCTTCCGCTTTTGTCTGCGCTTCAAGAGATAGGTAACAAATAACCCAGTTTTGTTACCTCAATTTATGCATGTGTCATACTTTATCACATAATAACGATTTTTTTTATATTAAATATAAAATACAACTATAGGATTTTCCATTTTTAGCTGTTTTTTAAGAGAACATTACAGGCTACAGCAGTAGATGCTGATATCAATGTACCTTAAAATTTTGAATTCGAACATACACTCTCCTTTCTCCCTATAAAAAAGAAGTTACTTTTGTCTCTAAAATTCTTTTCTTCAAATTTCTACAGTTACACGTATATATGTTATAACACCCCTCACCCGTACGTAGTAGACTACTATGACAGGTGAAGGATATTACCCGAAAAGATACAGAGCCAAGCACACAAATTTTAGAAACAAATTACCGAACTATCAAATCAGAACTATAAAGCTTTTCAAAACATAATACTTTCTTACACAGTATACTTAACTAAATTTTTAATCTGTTTACTTCACATATACAGATTATAACTGACTTTACAACTCTAGAAGCTAGCTTCATGACATAAATAATTACATAACCAATACAAAATCGGTACAAAAACTCCTACTGACTCGTTAGCATTGACTGAAGCGGGATGTCTTTCAAAATATTTGTCTTCCAAACCTGCACGGATAAGATATCTATGCTAAGTATAAAACTTAGTGGGAAAAACATGACATAGACGACCACTCGTAGTAATCGTTAGTAATTACACACAATTGATAATTCACAGTAAAATTATATCCAATTTACTTGAACATAACAACTCCTAGTATTAGTTGTTCACATCAATTCTTACATAAGGATTGCATAAAATTAAGCACATATACACATGCTTATACAATTTAAAGGTCATATAATAACAAATGTCATATTATCTATTTAGCATGTCCCTTTCCTAATTATCCATGGCCCTATATACTTGTTTATGCAAATCATGTACAATTTCACATAGTTATACATTTTTTAGGTTCAATTATTCATACCCTTAACATATTTATCAAAACCCAATGGCTAACCATCTCTTTATTAACTTTCAAAACATCAGAGAATTATACATGCACAATGAATTACCCAAATATTTATTCATTGATATTTCATATTTCTTATTACTCATTTGATATTCTTCTATTCATTTATAGCCTGCATTTTTCAAAGTGGTGGATAACGAGAAGAAACGTATAAGTACTCGAAGGTACACTCGGGGGGATCTACCGCGATCCAGAAACATATAAGAATCCAATTCAGGATCCAGAAACACATAAGGAACCCAAATGGGATCCAGTCTTGATCCAAGTGGCCATTAAGACACGTAGGCTGCAACACTCAGAGGTCTCTATAGGCATGCCTATCTATCTATGACTCAATCAAAGCCGGCTTATACTCACATTTGTGTATTATTCTCAACATATTCACATTCATTTACCATGATCATATACACTTGTAAAATCCATAATAAATTCTCATAAACTACACCGACATAAACTCATTAAATATCATGTAACAGTGTCTCATGGACACACACACACACACACACACACACACACTGTAACACCCCCATACCCCCGGTAAGGAATATCGGGGCGCTACGCGGGCACCTACGTATACATGTACATGCATTAGCGGAAGCGGTAATAATAAATAATTAGAAATGGGTTGGGCCCAGACAAAATTACTTTTATTATACATATAAACTATACATATACAAAAGTTATATAGTTATTACATATTCGTTACATATACAAATACATTTAACGATTATATGTCGAGACTAAACTCTCTATATACATAATGATGTTACTCAAAATATCAGAAACTCTAATTCTATCTTATACAAAAAAGGGTATATCAAAAAGCTCCTAGTGGCCTTGACCTGCAGATGCACGCTCTCACTGTTCCGCACCTGTCAACCTACACGGAAACAACATTCGTGCTAAGCGATAACGCTTAGTGGGGATGAAAATAATGCAAAGGACTTCTTTCGAAGTCTCAAAATAAATTATATATACACCACATATATTAGTCAAAACACACATGCATATATTTGCACACTCATGTAAATCATGTATTCCAATTCATATAAACATATACTTGTATACACAACTATCACGTTTCATTATTCTCATGTACTTTAACTTTTATTCGTAACACTACATACAATCATTTCATGTTCACTATACACTAGCAATAACAATAAGCCTGAATTCCTTTCATGGTGGATACGGGTAACTCTGGATACTGTTTCCAGTATCATACATGTGGAGAATTAACTCAAACTCTATGGAATACTCGAGGCATTCCGAACTCTGGGCACAATTAAGGCCAACTCTAGCAGCTGCACTCTAGCCCTTTATAAGCATGCTTATCTATCCACTATAACGGTAATCAGGCTCTAGCAACTCATACACTGTACACTTATATCAATTCGTTTACTATAATTCAAATACCTTTCATTTCATGTATAACTTTTACAAATCGTGTACATTTAATTACTACTAATCATATAAGAGGTTTAAAAGATAATTTAAAACCAAATACAAGCTAAATGATAACATACAAGACCCATTTAAACATTTAACAACTCAAAACAGAAACAAAAGGCCAAAACAGGACAAAACAAGCGGGAAAAAGCTCACTGTCGCGATCGCGACTTGTGCCGCGCTCGCGACAGTAGCCGAAGGAAACAGGACCGTCGCGAGGCGCTCTCGCGAGTGCAGCTCGCGACGATCTGCTTCTCTTCACGCCCACCAGGAAGAAAGATCACGGCGTGACTACCCCTCACGCCTCGTGACCGGATCCTCACAGAGAGAGAGAGACATCACGTGGCGTGATGCCATCTCACGCCTCACCGAGGGAAGGGTCACGGCGTGACCGCTCGTCACGTGACGTGACTCTCTCCTCACAACTCTGAAAAAATCAATTTTCCAACTCACTTCTCTCGCGCCTAGTGTCGCCCTCGCGACAGAAGCGTTTTCCCCAATTCCAACGGCAAAATCCACACACCAATAAACTCAAACCGACTCTTTTATTTTCACATGCAACCACTCATCTTTTTTTTTTTTCATGTAATTGCCCTATAAATCATGCTCATAACTAGATTTTCACTCAAATTACACAATCACTTTAGATATTGAAACACTACAAGCAATCAAAATGATTTCTCACACTTAAACAAATAATCGAGCTAATTAAGCTCCAAATACATTTCTTTATACAACTACATCTCTATTGAACATTGAAAATCATAACACATGCAAAAAAAATAGGAAAACCGCACACGATCCCTACCTCTAGGATGTTGAACCGCACTCTCTACTCGGCTACGACCTTCTCTTTGCCTTTATTGGGCCTCTTGTCCACAGCTTCCATACACAAACCATTTAAAATAACAAAGTTACTCTTCTCTCTTACTTTAAATCAAAAACAGAAATAAGGCAGAAGAAGAAGACCAATACTAACTAAAAAGCATTACTTACCTTCTTAGGATACCTAATCAAGCTCTACTAGTCCCCTTCTCAAAGCCAACACAAATGAATCACTCAAAACAGTGTAAAGAAGGAAGAAGAAACGAAAGAAAGAGCAGGGCAAAGGAAAAGAAAGAAACTAACGTGAAAAGAAGAAGAAAGAGAGCAGATAGTCTAAGTCAATCCCAAAATTACTATAGCAATAAATGCCATCTACCCCAATTAATTACATAATTATCTTCTTTTCCTATTTAATTAACCCTAATCTCCTTTCTTTAACTCTTAATCACTCTTACCATGGGTTAATCTATTGCCACTTGTCACTTCCCTACGGTGCCATGTGTCGCTCTCCTACAAAATTACAAATTAAAAAGGCCAATTAACTACCCTATCACTGAAGTGGTTCTGTCGCGCCCACGACGCTTGCCGCGCTCGCGACAGGACTCACACACACAACACTAGTCTTTCTTGAACCAAATTCTATAATTCCTCTAGGGCTATTTCGGGGTGTTACAAATCTCTCCCCCTTAAGAAATTTCGTCCTCGAAATTTCCCCCGCTACCGAACAACTAACTTAATCTATATACTGTATAAACTAATAGGAGGACTTACCAGAAGATCCAATCAACGCCTCCACATCTTCAGCCGTCATGGCAAATACACGTTGCTGATCCTCGGGAAATGGCCTTTCGACTATTTCCGATGGCGGTCTTTCAGCTCTACCTCGTCCTCTTCCACTTCTAACATTCCCAGAAGCAGTGCCTTTCTCTTTATTTACTTGTGATGCCATATTCTCTCTTGTTTTAGGGCACTGAGCAAGGAAATGCTCTGTACTACCGCATTTGAAGCAAGCTCCAGTGAGCTTCCTACACTCACCCCAATGATGCCTGTTACAGTGCACACATTCCGGTGCTGCACTTCCTCTACTATTAGGTGGTCTTACACTTCCAACTGAAGTCGGTAATTGTGCCGATGCTTGCTCATCCTTTCCTCTTTTTACGGCTCCCACTCCTTTACTACCACTTTCATTTTCCCTTGGAAACCTTCTTTTCTGCTCTCTCTTTTGCTTTATCAATTCGGATTCCTCCATTTTCATCGCTGCCAACACCAATGGATAATAACCCACCGGTTGTAAAGCAACCATAGCAGACAAAGGTCCCCGAATACTCTCTCTTAATCCATCTTCAAATTGCCTACATCGAAAATCATCAGTTAACATTCCTTCTGGTACATATTTACTCAAACGATTAAACTCTTTATCATATTCTGCAACAGTCATATTCTTCTGCTTGAAAGTCACAAATTCTTTCCATCTCGCATCTCTATATGCTTTGGTTACAAACTTGTCCCTAAACTCTTGAACAAAGAAATCCCAGGTTAACTCCATGGGTCTCTGAGGATTCCTCATAATCAACTTCCACCAGTCATATGCTGCACCTTGTAGCAATGACACAGCGCAAGCTACTCTTTGATTCTGAGGACAACTGATTTCTTGCAAAATTCTTCCTGTTTTCTCTAACCAGAATTCTGCTATCTCGGATTGATCCAAAGATGTCCCATGAAACTCTTCAGCTCCTCTCTTTCTTATCAAATCCGATGGTGTCCTTGGAGCTGTTAGTCTATCCAAAATCTGCACCAACCCTTGCATCAGCTCCGGGTTGTCCTGAACAACTCTTGCTCTTTCCTCTCTATCTCGTGCTTGTACATGAGGATCTACTCGAACCGGATTCACACTGCCTGTAGTCTCTCCTACATGCTCACTCGGGTCGGACTCCATCTAGACCCTACAAAAACCAGCATCTGCATTAGGCCACATTCTAGACAACTCAAACATATACACTAGTACTATACTCTATCATCTTTTAGTCCTGAACCAATTAACCTAGAGCTCTGATACCACTAAATGTAACACCCCCATACCCCCGGTAAGGAATATCGGGGCGCTACGCGGGCACCTACGTATACATGTACATGCATTAGCGGAAGCGGTAATAATAAATAATTAGAAATGGGTTGGGCCCAGACAAAATTACTTTTATTATACATATAAACTATACATATACAAAAGTTATATAGTTATTACATATTCGTTACATATACAAATACATTTAACGATTATATGTCGAGACTAAACTCTCTATATACATAATGATGTTACTCAAAATATCAGAAACTCTAATTCTATCTTATACAAAAAAGGGTATATCAAAAAGCTCCTAGTGGCCTTGACCTGCAGATGCACGCTCTCACTGTTCCGCACCTGTCAACCTACACGGAAACAACATCCGTGCTAAGCGATAACGCTTAGTGGGGATGAAAATAATGCAAAGGACTTCTTTCGAAGTCTCAAAATAAATTATATATACACCACATATATTAGTCAAAACACACATGCATATATTTGCACACTCATGTAAATCATGTATTCCAATTCATATAAACATATACTTGTATACACAACTATCACGTTTCATTATTCTCATGTACTTTAACTTTTATTCGTAACACTACATACAATCATTTCATGTTCACTATACACTAGCAATAACAATAAGCCTGAATTCCTTTCATGGTGGATACGGGTAACTCTGGATACTGTTTCCAGTATCATACATGTGGAGAATTAACTCAAACTCTATGGAATACTCGAGGCATTCCGAACTCTGGGCACAATTAAGGCCAACTCTAGCAGCTGCACTCTAGCCCTTTATAAGCATGCTTATCTATCCACTATAACGGTAATCAGGCTCTAGCAACTCATACACTGTACACTTATATCAATTCGTTTACTATAATTCAAATACCTTTCATTTCATGTATAACTTTTACAAATCGTGTACATTTAATTACTACTAATCATATAAGAGGTTTAAAAGATAATTTAAAACCAAATACAAGCTAAATGATAACATACAAGACCCATTTAAACATTTAACAACTCAAAACAGAAACAAAAGGCCAAAACAGGACAAAACAAGCGGGAAAAAGCTCACTGTCGCGATCGCGACTTGTGCCGCGCTCGCGACAGTAGCCGAAGGAAACAGGACCGTCGCGAGGCGCTCTCGCGAGTGCAGCTCGCGACGATCTGCTTCTCTTCACGCCCACCAGGAAGAAAGATCACGGCGTGACTACCCCTCACGCCTCGTGACCGGATCCTCACAGAGAGAGAGAGACATCACGTGGCGTGATGCCATCTCACGCCTCACCGAGGGAAGGGTCACGGCGTGACCGCTCGTCACGTGACGTGACTCTCTCCTCACAACTCTGAAAAAATCAATTTTCCAACTCACTTCTCTCGCGCCTAGTGTCGCCCTCGCGACAGAAGCGTTTTCCCCAATTCCAACGGCAAAATCCACACACCAATAAACTCAAACCGACTCTTTTATTTTCACATGCAACCACTCATCTTTTTTTTTTTCATGTAATTGCCCTATAAATCATGCTCATAACTAGATTTTCACTCAAATTACACAATCACTTTAGATATTGAAACACTACAAGCAATCAAAATGATTTCTCACACTTAAACAAACAATCGAGCTAATTAAGCTCCAAATACATTTCTTTATACAACTACATCTCTATTGAACATTGAAAATCATAACACATGCAAAAAAATAGGAAAACCGCACACGATCCCTACCTCTAGGATGTTGAACCGCACTCTCTACTCGGCTACGACCTTCTCTTTGCCTTTATTGGGCCTCTTGTCCACAGCTTCCATACACAAACCATTTAAAATAACAAAGTTACTCTTCTCTCTTACTTTAAATCAAAAACAGAAATAAGGCAGAAGAAGAAGACCAATACTAACTAAAAAGCATTACTTACCTTCTTAGGATACCTAATCAAGCTCTACTAGTCCCCTTCTCAAAGCCAACACAAATGAATCACTCAAAACAGTGTAAAGAAGGAAGAAGAAACGAAAGAAAGAGCAGGGCAAAGGAAAAGAAAGAAACTAACGTGAAAAGAAGAAGAAAGAGAGCAGATAGTCTAAGTCAATCCCAAAATTACTATAGCAATAAATGCCATCTACCCCAATTAATTACATAATTATCTTCTTTTCCTATTTAATTAACCCTAATCTCCTTTCTTTAACTCTTAATCACTCTTACCATGGGTTAATCTATTGCCACTTGTCACTTCCCTACGGTGCCATGTGTCGCTCTCCTACAAAATTACAAATTAAAAAGGCCAATTAACTACCCTATCACTGAAGTGGTTCTGTCGCGCCCACGACGCTTGCCGCGCTCGCGACAGGACTCACACACACAACACTAGTCTTTCTTGAACCAAATTCTATAATTCCTCTAGGGCTATTTCGGGGTGTTACACACACACACACACACACACACACACACACACATATATATATATATATATATATATATATATATATATATATATATATATATATATCCTGATTAACAATGTTAACATTACAAACACATTTAACTTTTAACTAGTCATTAATAATTCGCATATATCATACTATCTTATATAAATAAAGATTTGTATCATTTTCTTTATTAATCATCGCATTACTACATAAATTCCATGCTCATATTATATAATATACATAATTTTACCTTTTAGTATCGTTTAAAAACATACTCATATATTGTTATACAAATATGTTTACATTACTATTTCACATGCCCAATTATGGTGACTTGATCCATATAAACAATTTATCCAAGACCCGACTTTGTAGGCTAATTAATCTATTAATCCAATTGTTCACATTAAAAAATATTAGCATAAATTACTTCACAGAATAATTCCATACACATATGGTTCATTAAATAGGCTTAATTAACATTATCATGCTAAATAATAGTTGCATTAATTACTTTACAAATTAATTCTATACACATATAATCCATAGATAGGCTTTCATATCATCATTTAACTCATATAACATAACATCAAAAATAACGTACACACGCTTAATATTTTAATAAGCAATTTTAATCAGGTTGCATTGCTCATAAATAACTAATATCGCATGCCAAGTCATTTTTAACCTTATTCGGTAATTTTTTTATTAATTATACCATTAAATACTTCACTAATTATTCATGTACATAACCTATTTATTAATATTTCCAAAAGATAATCACTAATATACTTATTTATTAACCTTGAACATGTGTTGGATAAGTTCCAAAAATTTTCGGTGAACTTCAGGTTCGATTCGGGATGAAAAAATGGATCATATAGTCAAAACAGGGAGTGAGGGATGACCACACCTGAGGGACGGGCGTCCCTCACTAAATGACCCATGAGGGATGGGCTTAAAATAGCTCCTGAACCAACTCTTTTTCACCAAAATAGATTGCAATCCCAAATTTATCCTCCAAAATCACATAGCAAGCGCAATTTTAATCGAAATGGTCTTCTGAAAAATTAAATCTCAGGATATTAGCTTTCAAATGGAATAAATTTCAAGTCATTTGGAGCTAAAACATGGGAGATATTCCTAAATTTGTCTACACTGCTCCAAACACCTTCCTAGAAAATTTAGCTACTGAAATGAGCAATTTTGAGGCCCTTAGAGGCCAAAATAAATTATAGCTATTTCTATAACATTTTTAGTCAAAAAAGTCCCGGACCTAACGCAATTAAAATCATACAATTTTGAGTTATAAATCTCGACTTCTGCCGAAAACAATCATCAGAGGTCATTCTGCTCCTATGGGTAGAACTGTACTATGAAATTCAACAAGCCTAAATTCAACTAATTTGACACAAACAATCCACCAAATTCAACCCAAACCAACACAACACATATACAAACATCTCAGAATATTTAATTCATCAACAAGTTTTCATTAACACAAAAATTAACACAATAATTCCCAAACCTTAATTCTTTGCACTTTCTTGGCTCACTTTGCTTCTACTTCACCTACCTTTACCTTGCCTGAAGCACCGATCACTTTCTCTTTCACAAACTACCATGAAACCATCAACAAAAAAACAAATCGAAGTTCTCATCTTTCAAGAACCAAACGTAGATAAGAAGAAATCAAATAACCAATTCTTACCTTAAAAAGCTTTTAAAAACTCAAAAATCAACTTACCCAATTTTGAGACAACCTTAAGCAAACTTTAATGGAGGATTTACCCAAATGAATTAAGAAGAAGATGATGATGAAACTGAAGATTTCCTTTCCCTTGAATGGCCAGCCAAGAATGGACACAAAAGGCCAAAATCCACCACCTCAATTCTTTAAATGTGCATGGAAAAGCTTTGGTGGCTCATCCTTTAAATGACACATGGACTCTACTCACACTGCTTAATCCCATCTTAACTTAATTAATCACATCTAAACTTAATTAATCACACTTACATTTAATCATACAATAATTCATTTTAATCACTTAACTATTTTATTTTTATGCAAAAATGTCCTTCCAAACTTCTCAATTTAATCTATTATGTCCTTAACACAAACACTTAACTATTTACAATTACCCAATTTCACATTTTCGGCCACCAATATGCCTAGGACATGGGTGAATCCGTTTAAGATACTTTTCGGGTCATTACAACTCTCTCTCCCTTAAAAAATTTTGTCCTCGAAATTCACTCATGTCAAATATTCATACACTATATTTCTTGTCACCATCATTCATATAAGTTAACTTTACATAGCTATATAATGTATACATTTTACATACTTTACTTTCACATAACATACCTTACTGTTGCTGTTTCAAAACATAGTTGCATACCATTTCACTATCTCTTTCACAATTTCCATTCTTTTCTTTCACTTTTGTATACTTCAAATTTCTTAATTTCGAAATACTTTAACTTCTTATCATTTCAAACTTTTCTTTCCAATCAACATAGCTATAAAGTCCGTAACAAAATTCTTGTCCAAAATCGAATTCAAACTTATACGAAAACAATCTTACCAAATCAACTATAGGTATCTTAATAAATCACTTTTAAACCCTTGCTAGCAGTCATAGCAATTACGAGCTTATCACTATTCAGACACTCAAACATATACACTTTACATATAAATCAATTTACATATATCATTTGTTACATAATTTCTTGACTCTTCGAATTTCAAGATACACTTTGTACCTTCTCTATTTCATATCACTCGCTATTCATTCGAAATCATAATCACAATTATCTATCACTTCTGAAACATCAGATATAATTCACTTAACAATCGGTTGCTTCTGCAAAAGTATACAATGCAATTCTTTCTTGAACTAAATTCAAATTTAAAACAAAATACTTCAATGAAATCGAGTATAAATCCTATCTTTATCAACATCAGGTCTAAACCCTGCACTTATTATCAAATTATTATTTGAAGACTGATCATTCATGCCTTCATAATTCATTCAATCAACTGACACCATTCTATCCACTTTTTCTTTAGTATCTAAGCTCAATCAATACCTATACATCAATGCTGACATAATAGAAAAAGTACAAAATATTTCCCATCCTTAACTAAATAACAAAGCGAATTTATCCATATAAATTCCACATACGTACTCTTTTATTCTCCTCTTAACATTTCTAGTTCTTATCATTTTCTTTTATCATATCTATTCTAACTCCAAAGCTTTGCACTCTATACATACCTTGTCAGCTCTCTCTTCGAATGAAACACATGCACATATGTTTATCACATATGACCAAGGGATGCATATGAAATAAATGTTCGATGATTCATGTATGCAAGATGATGCATATGCAGGTTGTGCAATAACAATGCACGTTCCCATCCCTATGTTACATCACACTCATGTTCAAATGATTACAATTGAGACAACTGACAGGTATACAGAGTGCCATCTTATTCTTTTATAGTCCATACAATTCTCGATCCAAAACCATTTACATCCTTGCTTAAATACTTTCCTTCAGAAATTAAACCCATTCAGAACTCATGCCATACTGAAGGATTTCCTTAGCAAACATCTCTTATAACACATTCAGTGCAAACACTTCGAAATTTTCAGACACAAACAAACTCAAAATAATCAGATTATGATCTATTAAGTTAACACTTCAACTATTCACCTTATCCTCCTCGAGAGACTTTTATTTCTATCACTTATATAAAGAATAAGAACATCCGCTTTGGCCAACACAAATCTATACGGACACAGCTCTAAACTCTTAGTCATCCAGAACCAACTAAACCTATACTCTAATACCACTAAATGTAACACCCCTTACTCTTATGTAGTAGATTACCATGACGGGTGAAGGATGTTACCCTATAAGATACAGATCCAAGCATACAAATTTTAAAAATAAATTATCGAACTATTAAATCAGAACTATAAAGCTTTTCAAAATATAATACTTTCTCACACAGTATACTTAACAGAATTTTTAGTCTCTTTACTTCACATATACAGATTATAACTGACTTTACAACTCCAGAAGCTAGCTTCATGACATAAATAATTACATAACCAATACAAAATCTGTACAAAAACTCCTACTAACTCTTTGGCCTTGACTGAAGCAGGATGTCCTTCAAAATACTTATCTTTCAAACCTGCACGGATAAGATATCCATGCTAAGCATAAACCTTAGTGGAAAAAGCATGACATGGATGACCACTCACAGTGATCGTCAGCAATTACACACAATTAATAATTCACAGTAAAATCATATCCAATTTACTTGAACATAACAACTCCTAGTATTAGTTGTTCACATCAATTTTTACACAAGGATTGCATAAAATTAAGCACATATACACATGCTTATACAATTTAAAGGTCATATAATTACAAATGTCATATTATCTATTTAGCATATCCCTTTCCTAATTATCCATGGCCCTATATACTTGTTTATGCAAATCATGTACAATTTCACATAGTTATACATTTTTTAGGTTCAATTATTCATACCATGAACATATTTATCAAGGCTAACCATCTCTTTATTAACTTTCAAAACATCAGAGAATTATACATGCACAATAGATTACCCAAATATTTATTCATTTATATTTCATATTCACAACCATGATCAGTAATCAGTTCAATCATTCTTTAAGTTCAAATCATACAAATCAAAATTTTTAATTCTTACACAAATAATTATCAAACTAGAGGTACAAAATGCTCATATGAACAAACAATCAATTTCCAGGGTATTAGGCTATTAGCAAACTTGCAGATGATAAACAAAAATTAAATCATAAAAAAATAAAAACTAACTAAGAGGGAAAAAGAAAGAAAGAAGAACCATCGGCATACCTGCCACCAAGAAGAACAGCAGATGCATGGTGGAACTGAAAAGTGGAAGGCAGTGGTGACAGGCGAAGGACAGTAGCGACATAGTGTGCATCAATAGAGTTTGATTAAAGAAAGAGGAAAGTGAAGGGTAGAAAAGTTACAGAGATAAAGTATCTGGAATGGAAAGAAAGGAAAATAAAAAGTAAAAGGAAAATAATGAGATAAAAAGGAAAAGAAAAATAATAAAAGTGAAAAAAATGTATCCTTTAGAATCGAATTTGAGACATAAGGGTAAGATTTAAGAGTTCCAACCACTAGACCATCACATGCATGTATTAATATTATTACAAATAAAAATAGGCCAAAGGTGCATTTTTGCCCCTGATATTTGCTAAAATGGCAAATTTGCCAATGATATTTCATATGGTGCAATTTTGCGTCTCATGTTTGGAAATTGAGAGATTTATGCTCCTGCTATAACATAACATTCTGCTGTAACATTCTGTTAATGTTGACCATGCACTGTTGTCCATTGACCGGTGATGTGAACTAAGAGTGATACATGTCAAACAATTATTGAACACGTTATATTACACATGGCATGCATGCATGTCACTTGCAATCTGGCCAAATGTGCATTTTTGCATCTGATATTTGCCAAAAAGGGCAAATTTGCCCCTAATATTTTCATTTGATGCAATTTTGCCCCTCATATTTAAAAATTGAGAGATTTATGTCGCTATCGTAATATTTCGTTAATATTGACTATGTTGCTATCTGTTGACCGATGACATTGACAAATGGTTACAAAAAAAATGCACCTATTTCAAGTTTTTAAAAATTAAATATCAAATAGAAATAATAGATTTGTAAATTCTTTTGGTTATAAAAATAAAAAAGAATAAAAAGAATAACATGCTTATTAGAAAAGCCAATTATTTCCTTTCTTAAAAAAAATCAGAATAAAAGCAAAAATTGCAAGGGAACCAATACAATAAGTAGCACTATAACATTTTTTCTCACCAAATAATAAAAATTATTTTTGTTATTCCATGAATAAAAATTATTTTTCTAAATCCAAACATAATAAAACTTTCATTAAATTTATGGCAAATAGAAAGAAATCCAAAGCATGCGTCAATATTAAAATTTTATCATTATAGACACCGGGTTCCGAGTCAGTACAGATCAGGATTACCCAGTGATAAAATTAATTGTATCTGTTTATAGGCAAAAATAAAGTTTAAAGTGATAGTTTTCTTGGGGAACTAATTTTGGGGCTGCCGTCACTTCATTTTCAGGTGGTATCCCCTCACCTCTCTTCTTTTATCTTGTTTTTTTCTATAATAATTTTTAGATCAGTACAGATCTGAATTTTTAATTTTATTCGTTACTTTTTATTTATTTTTGGATTTTTGTGTCTTTTGATTGTGTTATTTGGTTCAATAAACTCGAATTTGAAATTTTTTATGTTTTTTTTTTTTCGTTTTTTGATTACTGTGTCAGATCTGAAACCCTTTGTATTTTGTTTTTGTGTTTTTTATTTCAATAAACACAGATCTGTATAGATCCGAGTCAGTTTTATTTGTGTTTGAATTTTTTGTATTTTTTGTTTTTATAACCTCAGATCTGAAATTTTCTGTGTTTTTGTTTTCGAGTTTGAATTTTTTCATCAAATCTGAAATTTTTATTTATATCTAGTTCTTTTTAATTAAACTTGAATGCATTTTAAATTTTTATAATAAAAATTTGTTCTCCAAATTTGAAAATTGTTGTCTTCTTTTATAGAATTTTGTTTGTCTTCCGTTATGGAAGTTTGGTTATCTTTTTTTATGGAAGTTTTCATTTGAACAACAGATGGATTGAGTTTCCCGCTGAAAGCCAGATTGCGCACCGCATGTTACCATTATTCACTGTTTTTGTCGAAAAAGTTCAGATATATAATCCAGTAACTTCATTTATTTTATACATCTTATATATTTTTAACTTTTATAAGTTTAGTTATATTTTTCAGATGTATTTTTTATTATATTAATGAAAATTTAATTTGCATTCAAAAAAAAAATAATTTTTTTGTATTTTAAAATAAAAAAAAGGAGTTTTGAAATTATAGTGTCTTTGTAAAAATTATTTAAAAAAAAAAATTGACCGTCGGGGCACATCGGAAGCGCCTAGCACTGGGCGCCTCCGCAGGGCGACGCCCATCACAAGCGCCGACGGGAGTCGCTCGCCCCTGCCGCGCGCCCACGCTCCCAACGCCCCCAAATGCGTTTTTTTGGCCAAATTTATGTTTTTCTTTTTTTTTTTGTAGAATTTAATTTTTAAACTCTTTTTGCCTTCTAACCATTGAAATTCTATAGTATTTTTGTATTAATGGGAATTAAATTGATTTTATTTTTTCAACAAAAAATCTGATTTTTGGAAGGTATAAAAGAATTTATGGAGGGAATTTTGGGGGGACTTTTTTTAAAAAAAATATTTTTCTTTTTCTTCAAGAAAAATTCTCCTAATATTTTAAGTATTTTCTAAGTTAATTTTGGAGACAAAGAGAATAATTTTTTGATCTTAGGAATTTTTTTTTTCTTTTTAACAATTTTTTTCTTGAGATAAATAAATTAATTTTTTGTTCTTAAAATAAAAATTTTCTTCTATATTTTTTTTTCTAATCTTACTTTTTGCAAAATTAAGACAAAAAAATTGATCATCTATATTCACTCATCAAATCAAAATCTGAGGGTAAATATTCTGGGTTTGATTTCAATTTTTTTATTATTTTTTTTGTTTAATTAATTAGCAACCATATAAATTTTTTAGATCTATTATTGTTTTTATTTTTGGTGTGATTTTGTTCATACACTTAATATATTTTGATATGTTTTATTTATTTTCTTTGTTTTTACTTACTTGATTGTTCATTTTCTCCTTTTTTTATTATTATTATTATTATTATTATTATTATTATTATTATTATTATTATTATTTATTTGATTGTTCATCTTTTGTTGTTTTTTATTATTATTGTTATTATTATTATTATTATTATTATTATTTGTTATTATTATTGTTATTCTTGTTTATTATTATCTTAATATTATTATTTGTTATTGTTATTATTATTATTATCATGTACATTTTTATGTATGTTGCATTGTTACTATGTTAAGTTATTTATGTTATCATGTCATTTAATTAGCTTGTCACCCATAATGCATTTTATTTTATTAATTTTTTCATTTTTATATGTTATATGTTTAAATTCATTTTTATTACTAACATTAATTTTATTTGTATTTTTTTTATTTCAAAACTTATTTTTATGTGTGAGCATTTTCAATGGCAAATGAGAGCCCATGGAGATTTGAAGACACCATTTTGGTGGGATTTGTCATACTTTAATATTTTTAGTATTTTCTATTATTTTGCTTTTATTTTTTTTATTATGTAATTTATAATAAATTTATTCATTTTTATGTGCGTTAATTAAAAAAATCGCATAAAAGTTTTATATTAATAAATTGGATTTTTTTTCTAATAAAATGGGACCAATATCCTAATTTTAACCCATAAAAACTCATTTTTAAAAAAGAAGAGTTAATTTTTTCAAAATTGGATCACTCATCCCGATTTTTATAAGTATACCAAAAATAACTTTTCGATTTTCTAAGTGAAAATGAAGGAATTAATGTTCCTATCCTAAATAATATCCCGAATTATATTTATTTATTTATTTATTTGAGTTTGTTATTTATTTATATTTTGTTTGATTTTATTTGGGGGATTGTATTTTTGTTCCAAATTTTAATACCTTTTTATTCGGGGGATTGTATTTTGTCCCAATTTTATCTTTCTTTTATTTTTTGTGGCTTGCTTTATTTTATCGCTTTTTTTACTGTTTTCTTTTGTGCTCGATTTGCCTTTTATTTTTTTAATGCATGACCGTGTGAGAAGAGAGATAAAAATTTAAAATTAAAAACTCAGTTATAATTAATTAAAGCATTAATAAGAGTAAAGTTCCGAATTTTTCTCTGGTTTAAACCTTCGAGATTAGACGAACTTTTTCAATTTCTTGTAAATTGGGTGGCGACTCCAAAATACCTCAAAAGTGACTAAAGGTTTCATGAGATTAGATGATCTTTCCAATGTTCTATTGAAAGGAGGTGTCAAAAATATCTCATGATTGCCTAAAATCAAAAGACACAAACCCTCTCGGGCCCTAAAGGCGGATTTTCGGGAAGCGATCGGGTCCGGCGCTCGTCACAGTGGCCACTCTACTGGAGACTTTGAAACTTTGCTCCGAAACTGTCTTGGTTAATAATATAATTGGGTTTTTTATAAATTAAAATTCTATCCCTTTTCGAAAATTGCATTGCGTACATGTTAGAGTCTTAGAATTATGCTAGTTTGCACCTTTTCTTTACCCTGATGCATTCCCGAAGCACGACTCTACGTTCACTCAAAGTAGGAAAGTGCTAAGGATAATCACTAGCCCTAGTCTCGTACCTTATGGTATATCAAATGGGGACCCAATCGGTCGTTATGCTCGTGATGAGCTAGACCTGTTGACAGGGGCCATGCTTGGGTAGGCCTAAAGTATCACCACTTTTTACCAAAACTCATGTAATGGCAATAGATACTTTCACTAAGTGAAATGTATCGTAATACCGTGCTTGCTATGTGAGCCGTTATTTATTGGACAAAATCAGTTAAATTAAATGGTCTTTCTATCAAAGGCTTTCATGCCCCGGTGGGCCCATTTTAATTTAATTGAAGTGTTTAAATACATAATGGCCAAAAACCCATACGTATGTACATTAGGCAAGAGATGCTATGCTGCCGGTTGTCCACCGGGCACCATTCGCATCCAATGGGTTCCCTGTTAATCCTGGGATAAAGCCTACCTAGGAAAGAGACCAATTGACTTTGTGTGAGGAAGTTAAAAGGTTGGAAGGATATATTGGCTTGCATGTGGTTGTAGATGTTGCATTGTATATTCATGCATTATGTGTCATTCATGCACATAAAAACATAAAAAGACATAAAAGATTAGTTTCCTTTGTGTGTGTAAATATCCTTTTGTGTACATATTATTTTCACATATACATATCGCCCTGTGTATAATTTTTTCTATGCATCACATGTGTCATTGTAATTCCTTGATCTTCTAATCGTTGAGGACCATTCACAAAGCACGATCATGCATCACATGTCATTTATGCATCATTTTAACTCCTTGATTTTTCAGCCATTGTAGACCATTTGCCTAAGTGGTTTTGGGATTTCGACAGTCACCTAATTAGAAGACCTTTTATCTGAGGCCGGGACCAGGATCAAGGGCAGTTAATAGAAATCCAAATATTCGAAAATGGCCAATTCTCCAAAACAGACTAAAGAGACTCGTGCCCTAATAGCCCAAGAGATAAATGGAAGATTCGAAGAGCTTGAAAAGAGATTGTTGGCCATGGTTAAGGAAAGAATTAATGCCATGGCGCTCGTTCTTCAAGCCCAGCTTATGACAACTGCTCTTAACCAAGTTAAACCGACCACAGTCCGAAAGGCCCGTACAATGACAGCTGTAGTGCGTCCATTTCCTTTTGAGGCCAGAGGCAAGGAGCCACTTGATTCACTAGTTGATCAAGGAGAAAATATGAGACCTACTCTAGAATATAACATTGTGCCTGAAAAGGGTGGAGATCCAGTGAGGACGCATGCTCTGAAAAAAGAAAGCTAAAGTATCCACAACAACAGTAAGAGCAATGTTAAGAGGGCAGAAGCACCAACCATGAAAATGAATCAAAAGCATTATTTTAATTTGGACAGATCCTTGTTTTGGGTTCTTAGAAAGTTAATAAAGGAAGGTAAGCTACAGCCACTGCCTGCTAAGCCCACCAGAAATCAGGGACAGCCCAATCACAAGGCAGATCAGTATTGTGCCTTCCACCAGCACACCGAGTATACCACAGATGATTGCAAGACCTTGAGATATGCTATTCAAGATTTGATAGATTCCAAACGGATCTCTGACCCAGAAAGGCGTAAGATAAAGAATAAAACAGATTAAATGCCTAAGTGGAAAAAGAAGACGGTTCCTAAGGATGATAATGAACCATCGGCCACAACATCTGTTTTAGTGAAAGCAGGAAGAAGATAGCTATTTAGATGTTCTTTTTGTTCTAGAACTATTTGATAATGACGTTTTTAAGTTCTAGCTTTTATTAAATAAAATGAATGGTTTTGCTTATTTGTGTGATATTTCTCGTGATTTTACTATGTGTAATCATGACATATTCATATTTGACACTGATTCAATTGATGTCATTTCATATAATCTTGGAACTTTAGAGAATCCAAAGAAAATCTTGATAGCATCTGATATAACTCATGAGGAGAGATTAAAATTTGAGAGAATAAAAAAAAAGTGTGAAAAAGTCTTTGCCTGGACCTATGAAGACATGCCGAGAGATGATTGTAGAGTCGCCGAACACACTATGGTGGCATATAACGATCATGGACCAATCAAGCAAAAATTCAGAAGACTCAGGCTAGAAGGGGCAAAAAAGGTTAAAAGGAGAGATTCACAAGCAGAAATGGGGCCAAATTTATTATCAAAGTGCAACGCCTGACTGGCTTGGTCAATGTTGTCCCCAATAGTTAAGAAGAGAAGTGCGTGTATGTGTGAACTATCATGATTTGAATAAAGTTTATCCAAAAATATATATATATATATATATATATATATAAAAGAAAAGAATTGATGTGTAGATATGGCCGAAAACTGTTGACATGGGGCAAAAGAGAGTCATCTTTGGGGTAAAATTTGTTCAAATCTCGTTGATCTACACATACCCGTACTTTGCCCTTCTTCTTGGCTACCATAAAGGACTAAAAGACTGATCTGCAAAGTTAAGATGTATGGACGAGAAAGAAGCTAAGAAAGTCATGGAAGAAGTTCATGCCAGAATTTGCAGAGCCCATATGGAAGATGAGACAAGGACTCTATGGACTTACAATGTATACGGATTGCTCGAGCTTGGAGAATAGACATCATAGGGGAAGTGTGCCCTACGGCCTCTAACGGACATAGGTTCATCATAGTTGCTATCACCTACTTCACCAACTGGGTAGAAGCTGAGTCTTTCAAGAAAGTCGACGCTCGGGATATGGACAAGTTCATCGAGAGGAATCTGATATGTCGATGTGGTTTCTCACACCACGTTGTGTCCAAGAACGAGGGGCAGTTTATGGCTAAAGCTAAGAAGGTGCTCCAGAAGTATGGCACTGAGTATTATAGATCCTCTCCATATCGCCCTCAAGCCAATGGGCAGTTGAGGTGGCCAACAAGAACGTCAAAAAGATTTTGGCCAAAATGGTTCAGAACTACAAGGGTTGGGCAGAGAAATTACCTTTGGCACTTTGAGGCTATAAAGCCACCATCAGAACCTCTACGAGAGCCAACGCCTTATTCCTTGGTGTACAGGATGGGAACAGTGTTGCCTGTTAAAGTGGAGCTCAAGCCATTAGGGGTAGTCATGGAAGCCCGAATTTTAAAAACTAATTAGTCACAACAGCGATTATTGCAGTCAAACATGTTAGACAAGAATAGGTCACAGGCTTATTATCACCATCGGATCTATCATAAAAGACTTGCTTGATCATCTGGAAAGAAAGTTAAAAAGCACTCGCTGAAAGAGAGAGATTTAGTCTCCAGGCAAATTAGACCAGATGTTCTGGGCATACGAGGTAAATTCAGGCTAACATGGGGAAGCCCATTTGTTCTGAAAAAGCTATTGTCCAAGGGAGCAGCGATTTCGACACACAGTGATGGAAACGAGTTAGAAAAACCAGTCAGTATTGACAGACTCAAGAGGTTCCATGGCTAAAAACTAAAAATAAAAAAAAAGAGAATAAATGCCCCGCGGGTTAAAAACCTAAAAAAGGCGGCCTTACTAAAAATGGGCTCCTCATCAGGATGAAAACCGAAAAAAGGCGTCTTGGGCATAAATTAGAGTTTTGAGAGAAAATATTCAATCAAGAAAACCCGAGAGGGTTGATTGGAAATAGGAGTTTTGATGCTTTCAAGATCCATTTTGAAATTAAATGTAATTTTGCATTTTGAATCTATGTTTAATAGTGATCATGTGTAGAAAAATTATACTGAAATGTACACAATTTTGCAGAAAGATAAAAAACAAAGGCAATTCAACTCACATGTTCATTATTTTCTAATTCTTTCATAAAAGGAGAAACATCGTTAACTATTGAATGCATCTAATCTAAACAACTATGCTTTGCTACTACTTTTGTCGGCTAGATGTCTAGGTCAATGGGCCTTGTTATCAACCGCGGGACTGGGCGCCCACATCTTGTATGCACTTGTAGAAGCAAAGAGGTAATCTCCGATCAGTGATATAATAGTCTTTGCAAGCAACTATGTTCGAATGATATGGTTCCTGGAGGTAAAGTCAAAGATGAAGGACCACCTTGAAAGGATAGAAGATGCCTCACAACATCTTGAATTCCTCCGAACTGTCGAACATAGCGGGCGGTAATGTAGAAGGTAGCCTTACAAATCCCACATAACAGGGCACATCCTAAAGAACCATCCAGAGTCACAGCATGAGGGAGGAACCAGGGGTATATTAAGCTGATATCCTCATCTGCTGTCTCACTCAATCTAGTACCACCTTCATTGAGAGATGCAAATGAATACAACCGCTGCCGAGGAAGGAAATGCCTCAACAGATAACTACTTCTTGCCCTAGGGGGTGACCCTGATAGTAGCTTTAGCTTTTTGTTATAACCCCACCTGAAGGACAAGAGGAAAAAAAAAGAAAAAAAAATCGTTAGAGATGAAAACCGTGACTGGCTCTCTAAGCAAAAGTTAGGCCGAAGGGCGGGGTGAAAACCTGAAAACAGGCAGTCTGCCCTACAAAAAAATGAAATGAATAAAAGTCGCTGGATTGGGTTGGATCCATTTCAGGCAAAAATTAGGCAAAAGGTTATGTGAAAATCCCTAAAGGGACGCATTTCCCACAAATAAAAGCTAGTGTGAAAATCTATAAGGGACGCATTACCTTTAAAACAATGACTTCAGTGCTTGGAGCGATAAGGCTGTATTGCTTTAGATGATCTCTCTTCAGGCTGATAATGCATAATTTAGGACATGAGTCAGAATCCTGGGACGAAATGCAGTACGTCTCATAGTAAAAGACGTATGCTCATTGACCAGGAGGCAAAGATGCACACCTGACGGTTCTCTCTGAAGAGTTTATGGGTCAGAGTCCCTAAGCCAAGATGACATTTTTACATCCTCAGGGGGCATCATACAATGCGAGTGGCCAAACCATATCCTCAACAGATCCTTAACCACTCAGGACATGGTCATCCATTTTTGCATGCATTTCATACTATTCTTTAGCAAACATCTTCATATGACCATTTACACTTGCATGCACAATTTCTTGTATATATTCCTGTGCACACAGCTTTGCAGGAAAGGTCCAAATGAAGGCCGCACGCGCAAAAGTTGGTCAAGGACAGTTTCAACTCAATACTAACATTCACTCGAGCAAGATGAAGTCTACTCAGATTCAATTTTTCGATTCCTCCTAAAAGGCAATTCTCTATTTCCTGCGTTTTGTAAGTTTAGAGCAGACTTGACGCATTACCATCTGAGGATGGCCCCCTGCACTTTGTAGTATTGTCAGTGACTCTGTGCAATCACTTTATAGTCTATTTAACGGCTCGGTGATATTCAACCCCTGCACTTTGTAGTCTATTTAGCGACTCGGTACAATTACTTTATAGTCAATTTAACGACTCGGTGATATTCAACACCTGCACTTTGTAGTCTTGTCAGCGACTCGATGCAATTACTTTATAGTTTATTTAATGGCTCGGTAGTGTTCAACACCTGCACTTTGTAGTCTTGTCAGTGACTCGGTGCAATCACTTTGTAGTCTATTTAACGGCTCGGTGATATTCAACACCTGCACTTTTGTAGTCTTGTCAATGACTTGGCGCAATCACTTTATAGTCTATTTAACGGCTCGGTGATATTCTGGAATAATCGCTTTTAGTAATCTTGTCAGCGACTCGGTGCGATCTGGAAGGATAACTTTCAAATCACAACACTGTTCTCCTGGGAGCAGCTAGAAGGAGGCAGCCTCAAGTACACGTCTCTTTCCTTTCTCTGAATTTTGGCTCACCTAGGCACCCATGTACTAGTCTTCCAAAAATTGGGGGCAACCGTAGAAACCGGGTGCCTAGGCAGCTCAGATCAGGATTACCCAATAATGAAATTAATTGTGCCTATTTATAGGTAAAGAGAAAGTTGAAAGTGATAGTCTTCTTGTCAATATTGATTTTTTTTTTAAAAATGTGTTTTTAAATAATTTTTTTTTTATTTTAAAATAAAAAAAGGAACTTTGAAATTATAGTGTTTTTGTCAAAATTATTTAAAAAAAAAAAATCGGCTGTCGGGGCGCGTCGGCAGCGCCCAGCACGGGCGCAGCGACGCCCGTCGTGCGCGCCCAGCGCCCCCGACACCCCAGATGCATTTTTTTGGCCAAATTTATGTTTTCTTCTCTTTTTTTTTTGTAAAATTTAATTTTTAAACCATTTTTGTCTTCTAACCTTTGAAATTCTTCAGTTTTTTTTGTGTTAATGGGAATTAAATTGATTTAATTTTTACAACAAAAAATCTGATTTTTGGGAAGTATAAAAGAATTTTTGGAGGGAATTTTAGGGGAACTTTTCTTAAGAAAAATATTTTTCTTCTTCTTCCTCTTATTTTTCTTCTTTTTCAAGAAAAATTCTCCTAATATTCTAAGTATTTTCTAAGTTAATTTTGGAGACGAAGAGAACAATTCTTTGTTTTTAGGAATCTTCTTTTTCTTTTTAACAAATTTTTTTCTTGAAACAAAAAAATTAATTCTTTATTCTTAAAATAAAAATTTTCTTCTATATTTTATTTTTCTAATCTTAATTTTTGCAAAATCAAGATAAAAAAATTGATTATCTATTTTCACTAATCAAATCAAAATTTGAGGGTAAATATTCTGAACTTGATTTCATTTTTTTTATTATTATTTTTGTTTATAATTAATTAGTAACCGTGTATATTTTTTAGATCTATTATTATTTTTATTTTTGGTGTGATTTTGTTCATACACTTAATATATTTTGATATGTTTTATTTATTTTATTTGTTTTTGCTTACTTGATTGTTCATCATCTTCTCTTACTATTACTTTTGCTATTATAATTATTATTATTATTATTATTTATTTATTTGATTGTTCATCTTTTGTTATTTTTTATTATTATTGTTATTATTATTATTTGTTATTTGTTATTATTATTGTTATTCTTGTTTACTATTATTTTAATATTATTATTTGTTATTGTTATTATTATTATTATCATGTATGTTTTTATGTAGGTTGCATTGTTAATATGTTAAGTTAGTTATGTTACGTGTCATTTAATTAGTTTGCCACTCATAATGCATTTTATTTTATTTATTTTTTTCATTTTTATATGTTATATGTTTAAATTCATTTTTATTACTAACATCAATTTTATTTGTATTTTTTTATTTCAATACTTATTTTTATGTATGAGCATTTTCAATGGCAAATCTGAACCCATAGAGATTTGAAAACACTATTTTGGTGGGATTTGTCATACTTTAGTATTTTTAATATTTTTCATTATTTTGCTTTTATTTATTTTTATTATTGTAATAAATTTATTTATTTTTATGTGCGTTAATTAAAAAGATCGCATAAAATTTTTATATTAATAAATTGAGTTTTTTCCTAATAAAATGGGACCAATGTCCTAATTTTAATCCATAAAAACTCACTTTCAAAAAAGAAGAGTTAATTTTCTCAAAATGGAATCACTCATCCCGATTTTTCTAAGTATACCAAAAATAATTTTTCGATTTTCTAAGTAAAAATGAAGGAACTAATGTTCCTATCCTAAATAATATCCCGAATTATGAATGTTTATTTATTTATTTGAGTTTTCTATTTATTTATGATTTTATTTGGGAGATTGTATTTTTGTCCCAAATTTTAATACCTTTTTATTTGGGGGATTGTATTTTGTCCCAATTTTATCTTTCTTTTATTTTTTGTGGCTTGCTTTATTTTACCGCTTTCTTTCGTGCTTAATTTGCGCTTTATTTTTTTAATGCATGACCGTGTGAGAAAAGAGATAGAAATTTAAAATTAAAAATTCAGTTATAATTAACTAATGCATTAATAAGAGTAAAGTTTTGAATCTTTCTCTGGTTTAGACTTCCGAAATTAGATGAACTTTTTCAATTTCTTGTAAATTGGGTGGCAACTCCAAAATATATCAAAAGTGTCTAAAGGTTTCATGGGATTAGAAGATCTTTTCAGTGTTTTATTGGAAGGAGGTGTACAAAATATCTCATGATTACCCAAGATCAAAAGATGCAAATTCTCTCGGGCCCTAAAAACGGGTATCCTGGGAAGCGATCAGATCCGGCGCGCATCACAATCATTTACAAGTCTCAAAATCCAGAACTTAGAATAAAAAAAAAAAAAACTATTTAATCTCTTTATTTACATGCATTTACAAAAAAAAAAGTAAATTATCATTCTTTTTAAAATAAAAGGACCACTAAATATATATATATATATATATATATATATATAACAAAATATATAAGAATAGAAAACTACAACCAAAAATTAATTTTGTTATTTTTCTGGAATAGATAAAATCAAAAGCAAAATGGAATAAAAAAAATAAAAAAATATAAATGAACAAGATTGCAAGGGTTCAAAATAAACAGGGAAAGAAATGAAATGTCAACATAAAAGAATTTTAAAAATAAAGTGGGTGTAGAGTATAAAAATCAAAGGTATAAAGTGTATTTTTACCCTCAAACTATCAAAAATAAAGTGAAAATGCACTCAAACTTTTTTTAATCGGCTTTTACTCTTGAAGTCACTTAAATGTATAGAAAATGCTCTCATTTTGGATGGAAAGTTCAGTTGGTAAGCGGAGTTAACAACAGTTAATCATACATCGACACGTGTCAAGTTGATTAAAGGTACCAAAACAAAGTTTGAGAATATTTTCACACCCTTTCCCATAATTTAAAGGCAAAAAACTCCTTATAAAGTTGATACGTGTCGATGCGTGATTAGCTTTCATTAACTCCGTTTGCCAGCTGGACTTTCCGTCTATCGTGAGGGTATTTTTTAACCATAAAACTAAGTTCAAGAGTAAAAACCGATAAAAAAATTTTTTGAGGGTATTTTCACACTACTTCTGATAGTTTGAGGACAAAAATACACCTTATCCCAAAATCAAAAAATAAAAGGCGTGAATGAATTTAAAAAGGGCATGAAAAAGATAAACCTGAAATTTGAGTAATTTTTTGTCATTTTTTTGTCTATGTCATCGGTTGACAGATAGCAGCATGGTTAACGTTAATACAATATTATGTTAGTAGCATAAATCTTCAAATTTCCAAATATGAGAGGCAAAATTGTACCATATAAAACATTGGGGGCAAACTTATTTTTTTTGGCAAATATCAGGGACCAAAATACACAATTGGCAATAAAAATATAATAATTATGTGGATCAGGTTGGGTTTAAGGGAGTTTTAATCCGATTTGAACTCGAAATTTCAATAATTTTCAACCTTACCCGATCCTAGCAACCCTAACAATTTTACTCGGATATCAATTTCAGATTAGGATGAGTTCTACATACTCCTACTCACTCGCATGTAAAATTGCTTATCTAGACATAGAAAATGAAAAATTCACTAATCAAAGTTAATTTTTTATTTAATTTTATATATATAATATATATTTATTAACATATAATTAACATATGATTAATTCGATTCTTGAAGTTTTCAGGCATGAGATCCGCCTAAGAAAAATCCCTACATTTGTTCCACTTCCAAATCATAATCAATCACTAATATACCAATTTTATCAACACGCGTCAAACGTGACATCCTTCTGCGGCTCAGCATTGCTTTAAATCCGATACGATTGCATACCGAATCATCTCTTTTATTAATTTTATATATTAAAAAAATAAAATAAAAAACCGACGGTGCTTAAAACTCTTCCACTCTCGCATCGGCAAATTAACTATAAAGAAATAAGAGGGAGAGAAGCATGTGACCGTTGCTTAATTCCACCAATCGTAAAATGACAGCCACCAATTTATAATTATAAGACTCGCAGATTTTTTCTCCTCATAAAATGCCATAAAACATTTTCCCATTCCCCAAAATACCCCTCCTTTGCCTTCTCTCCGTCCCGCCAAATCACGCAAACTATTCCGTAAATTCATGCCAAAGGAATGGGCAATACGGTTCCCTATGACCCATCAAATATCACTTCCTCCCCTTCTTCCACTTCGCAATTATTCAACACTCCCCATTACTGCATTTTCTGCTTCCTCTTCATCACTCAACAGTGAGTGATTCAGTGACCGACTCATTATCCTCACCAGAATGGCGAGTATGGCTGCAACCGGAGCGCTCAAAGTGCCGTCCTCCTCGGCTACGTCTTCGTCGTCTTCCAGTTCCTCGAATCTCAGCAGCAAAGCTGCCGTGCGAGGGTTGTCTTTCTCGTCGTCTACACTTTCCGGCGATAAAATTCATTCCAAGGCGTTTTCTGTTCGCCGTGGATTTGGATATAATGAGAGGACTCCGATTATCGTTTCTCCTCAGGCGGTTTCTGATTCCAAGAATTCGCAGACTTGTCTTGATCCTGATGCAAGCAGAGTGAGTTTTGTTTCTCTTTCCCTTCTCTCTCTCTCTCTCTCTCTCTCTCTTGTGATCTAATGATGAATCATTTTTAATATTTATACTATTGTTCTAGCCGAAAAAATGTTCGGATTCCAGTCTGCATTGTTGTAATTGGGTTGTGGGCCTGTGGATTGATGCATGTTGGCTAGCTTTTATTGGATTCATTGGTACTATGACATTGTGTCCTTTTAGATGTGATTATTGTGATTACAGCGAACTAGGTAATCAAGGAAGAATGGAGTGTATTGTATGTTTTTCTTTATGTTTAAATGCTTATGCAATATAAATTTCACTTTTGCATCATGTTATATGCTATTTTTGTGATTGTACTCCTGATGATAGTGTCTGATCGTGCTAATTAGGAAATGGTTGGCGTCCGGCGGACAATGATCTCAGTTTCCTGTATAACTTGAGTTACTTTTGATTGTGAGATGATTTAAATAGGAAAAGGAGTGATTTTCAAATGAAACTTCTAATTGTGCAGGTTATCAATTCAAATGCAGAACTTGAATGGTGTAGGTAGTTTGAATAACAAGTTAACGGATTTCCGTTTGTGGTTATTGTTAATTATTTTCTGACGTTGTGAGGTAGCCTTCTTTTTTTTTTTTTTTACCCTTGTAGCCCACACCTCTGCCTCTAGCCAATTTAACTATTAGAAAGTAAAGGCATAAGTATCTAAAGTTTAATGTTTATTTTATTGAACAGCTATGATGGTGATGTTTCCCCCTCATTATTATTATTATTATTATTATTTTATTTCATTCACGAAGAAAGGAGTATGCTAATCATTTGCTATTTATGGTTCCTTATAGAGTGTCTTGGGAATTATTCTTGGAGGTGGTGCTGGAACCCGCCTTTACCCACTTACCAAGAAGAGGGCAAAACCTGCTGTACCTTTGGGAGCGAATTACAGGCTTATTGACATTCCTGTGAGCAATTGCTTGAACAGCAACATATCAAAGATCTATGTGCTTACACAATTCAACTCTGCATCTCTCAACCGCCACCTTTCACGTGCATATGCAAGCAACATGGGTGGCTACAAGAATGAAGGTTTTGTTGAAGTTCTTGCAGCTCAGCAGAGCCCAGAGAATCCAAATTGGTTCCAGGTACTGATTATTTTGCAAATTCTTTGAAGGTGGATTTGGGTGGGGGAATTTGAAATTCAAGTTCTTAATTGAGTTTTTAGTTTGAATTGGACAATTTAAACTTTTGGCTTGTGAATGAGAAAGAGAACAACACAGTTAAGCCAAGGCTTAGAGATTGGATAAATCAGACTGTTTCCCATCAGGCACTTTAATTTTGTTCCTGAAAAAAAAAATTGAAATCTGATTCGTGTATTTATTTGACCAGAGATAACTATGTATATTAAAACACTGATTTAATATTTAGAGTTTAATTGTTATCTTTTCAAATGTCTACCTATCCAAAGAAAAATTGCATATTTTATACCATTAGTTTTACTCAATGTGCAATCTTGCTTGTTTTCTGCTCTTATGTTCTCTCTTGAAATCCAACTTAATGATACACAGGGCACAGCAGATGCAGTCAGACAGTATTTGTGGCTATTTGAGGAGCACAATGTTCTGGAATTTCTGATTCTTGCTGGAGATCATTTGTATAGAATGGATTATGAAAGGTTTATCCAAGCGCATAGAGAGACTGATGCAGATATCACTGTGGCAGCTTTACCAATGGATGAAAAACGTGCAACTGCCTTTGGCCTGATGAAAATTGATGAAGAAGGACGCATAATTGAATTTGCAGAGAAGCCAAAAGGGGAGCAATTGAAAGCTATGAAGGTGGGTCTTCTTACAAACAGTAACTAGTTTTAACTCTGAATTTCTTCTTCTTTTCTCTTTGGTGCTTGTTTCTTAATACTAGCACAGAGATAATTCTCCTTTTATTTATTTTACAGGTTGATACTACAATTTTAGGTCTTGATGATGAGAGAGCAAAAGAGATGCCTTACATTGCTAGTATGGGGATATATGTTGTCAGCAAAAATGTGATGCTAGATCTGCTAAGGGATAAGTTTCCTGGAGCCAATGATTTTGGAAGTGAAGTTATTCCTGGTGCCACTTCTGTTGGAATGAGAGTATGTATTCCCCATGCCATTGTCTTTGCAATGCTTGCTCATAAGTTGGTACCAAGAACATGCTGTTCTTGCAGCAAATGGGCATATGCATAAACTACGTAAAGAGTTGTGTCTGAACTAAGAAGCTATTATGCAAAAGCTACTTTTTATGTTGAAGTTTAATACCCAAACTATTGCACACTATGCAAGGTTTTGTTATAAATTTCCTTGTGCAGAGTATCCTTAATTTGATTACTTTCATCTATCTTCCCTTATAAATTAGTACAAAAAATTGACAGTTTTTCTTGCACCATATAAGCATACATATTGATAATTGTGAACATGCCTAAACTAGGACATAATTCAGAAACTGCTTTTTATCTGTGATGAAGCCTTAAGCCCACTCTTGGTAGAATAAGTGAGGGTCAGTATTATTTCTTTTTGCGGTATTACCTAGGCTGAACTTTTTACACAAATGGAGTCTAAATTCATATTCATTTGTTTGTTGTGCTATGTTATTCCTAAATTTAATCACCTGTATTCTCTATGTATTGTCATCTTGAGAAAAAAAAAAAACTTTAAACCACTCTTTGCATATTACTTGGCTGTATTGAGTTAAAAGTTCTCCATTACAAACTCATGCATTTTATTTTGTTGGAGGTGTGAACTCGAAAGTTGTCTTCTTGCTGTCTTTAATGTCTCTAATATTGGAAATTTTGTAAAGATTATGCTGTATGACATCTGCAGGTGCAAGCATACCTATATGATGGCTATTGGGAAGATATTGGTACAATTGAGGCATTTTACAATGCGAATCTTGGGATAACTAAAAAGCCAATTCCAGATTTCAGGTATTCTTCCAGTTTTAATTCTACATGTGGCATGTTTCCAGCATGATATTAATTGTGCACATCTCTACATTAGGATTTTGTGTTAAACATTATCCATCATCTATTTGAATCTAACGCAGATATGTTAATTCTTAATATATTACTGCAACATTTGGTCTTTCTTTTGCAGTTTCTATGACCGTTCATCTCCTATTTATACTCAACCTCGGTATTTACCTCCATCCAAAATGCTTGATGCTGATGTTACTGATAGCGTTATAGGTGAGGGGTGTGTTATCAAGGTAAGTTCATGGTTGGAAAGTTTAGCAAAAGCCTTAGCGTAGGCTCTTGGCAAAGGATAATTCACCTTATTATCTATACAACCCCTTGTTATCTTCTTTTAATCTATTCCTCTATTTGCCTTCTTGTCTTTTGCAGAACTGCAAAATTCACCATTCTGTGGTTGGGCTTCGATCCTGCATTTCAGAAGGTGCAGTCATAGAGGACACATTATTAATGGGAGCAGATTATTATGAGGTAACATCCCAGAATTAACACATTTTTTTTTTGTATAAGTCAATTATCTGGTATTGAATTGATGTGATGACTTTGGATTGAATTCCATTTGCCTTAGAATTGATCTTTATTTACTTAACTTCTTGTCCCAGACTGATGCTGACAGGAGGTTTCTGGCTGCAAAGGGTAGTGTTGCAATTGGTATTGGCAAGAATTCTCATATCAAAAGAGCCATTATTGACAAGAATGCTCGAATTGGAGACAATGTGAAGGTAATAAATAGAAAATCATGAGTTGGTGTAAAGATGTATTATTATTTTTTAAACAGTATCTTTTAGATCTTGCCAATAGTTAATTCTTTTTAACCCACGATTCTCATCACGTTCCATTTCCACCTTGGTAGATATTCTCTTTTGATTTAACTTATTCTTGATTGTCATTTTCAAGGGTGAGAAGCTATTTTGCTTTTGAGTTGCCATGAATTAGTTGGATGCATCGGATGGCTGATTACTAATTTTGAATTGTTGTCTTGATATTCCTTGTGGATTTTTCTGAGGTATATTTTTATTTCAGATAGTTAATAGTGACAACGTGCAAGAAGCGGCCAGGGAAACTGATGGGTACTTCATAAAGAGTGGGATTGTGACAGTGATTAAGGATGCCTTGATTCCTAGTGGGACTATGATCTAGAGGTTTCAAAGCCAGCAAGGGGCTGCTCTTCAATCCCAGGGTGAGATGCAACAGCAATTTTAGCTGCACTTTGCTTTTAGGCGTTGTTCTTCGAATGCATCAAGATGTATATGTGCTGCTTGTATAATGTTAATAGAGAAAAACTCAGGAAGCCTTCCTGTAAAGGCCCTCTTTCTTGTCAATTTAATTTAAGGATTTTCCTGCTGCAATTGTGTTTAATCCTCGCCCATCTTTGAAAACTGTCTGTTCAATTATCAGAGAAATAAGAATTATAATATATGCACAAAAACTTGCACATGACAATGAGTTGAGTGGTAATTAGGTTCGTGTGGATCTGGACTGTTGGATTGTGAGCGTCCATCCGATTGAACTGTCTAGATGCACTCAACTCTAATGGATCAGGGTAATTATTAGGGGTGAGCATGGTCGGTTAACCGGTCCATGAGTCCCAGTCCATTAACCAGTTTATTAATATCGGTTTTTCGAAATTCCAATCCATTAACCAGTCCATTGTCATCGGTTAACCAGTCCATCGGTTTCGGATTTTCGGATCGGTTACCCAATATTTTTCGGTTAACCACTATAATTATAAATATATTCATAAATAAAATTAAAATGATCAAGATACTTAAAAATTAAAATTTTTTCACTATAATATAACATTATTATTGATAAAATAAAAATATTTGGTGGATATAAGCAAATTTGTTTTTAAAAATTAATATTTAATTAGTAAATATATTAACTGGTCCATAATCACTTTTAATTAGATAAATTATTATACTTACAAATAGCCAATTAAAAAAACTTAAAAACTTAAAAATAATTAGTATAATGAAAAAAAGTACACGATTACCTTTAATTAGGATAAATTGTTATATAAATTGTTATAAATTATTAAAAAATTAATAAATTAACTAAAAATTCGGTTTCGGTTCGGTTAACCAGTCACATGAGTCAAAAACCATTAACCAGTCCATTAATATCGGTTTTTTCAAAACACTAACCATTAACCAGTCCATTACAATCGGTTAACCAGTCTATCGGTTCGGTTTCGGATTTTTTTTTCGGTTAACCAAGTCCATCGGTTTTTTTGCTCACCCCTAGTAATTATAAATAAAGAAGGACGCAAGGTAAGATTGTTTTTGGACATTTGGATTTTAATTGTATTGCTGGTGGAACTTGCGATCTTTTTGGTGGCTTCTTTCGTACTTCTGGTAGATTATTACTTTTGATGGCTGCGAGTAAAATAGTGTATTTTAGAATTTATGAATCTTTTTTATTTTTTAAATTTGAAATTTTTTTTTATTGATTTATGTGATAATATGCAGTAGCAATTTTGACCAGATACACTTTTAATTGTCTATTATTTTCAATTGTAGCGCTTGTATTGTAAATGTGTTAAACTATAATTTGCTTTAATTTTCTAGTACTATTATTATTCACAACCAAAAGAACTAGAGGATTCCATAATCGCCATATTAACATTTATAGGCTCTAAATTGTGGCAGATAAACTGATCTTACTGTTGAAATGCCAAGTTCACCATGAAATTTGCAACAATATTAGCCCCCTCACGATACACATGATGAAACTCTATCTCCCAATCTCAACGAATAAACTCACAAATGCGGGAGATTAAAGCACATTGAGCGTGAAGGACCAGAGAAGAACCTCTGACTATACGCAAATTGTCAACCTTCAACAGAATGTGCTTCCAATTCCTAATCCAAGCTTCACGCAGACTAGCAAAGAGGTCCCATAACTTAGCTTGAAACGCTAAAGAACAACCCAGCTTCATGAAGAAACCACCAATCCAGTGTCTCTAAATACACCTCCAGCCGAAGCATGATTAAAATCCATCTTATACGCTCCATCATTTCGATCAGTATTGAAAATGATCCAACCCCTTCCAACTAATCATCTCTAAAGAGTATGAAATTGATGATGACAAAACAGAAAATTACATTTAATAAATATTAAGTTACAATAAAGTGATTTGCATTGTTAAGGTTTGGAGAAAAATCAAGGGCAATCAGTCTCCTCACATTAATTTGGTAAATCTATTGATAAACGATTGGTAAGATAAGGATTTTTATTTTGAGTAGACTTCTATCATTTTCTTGTTATTATTCTATTGGAAATATTAAAATTATCATATTTTTCTTAAATTAGATATGATTGCTCCCTTTGAATTAACACGAGTGATATTTAGGAATTAGATATTTATCTTACATTACATATAATTCCACATCCATTTTTTTTAATTTTTATTTTTGGTTTGTGTGGGGATATTATTATCATAAAAATGTGAATTATGACTTAAAAAATTTAAATGTAAATATTATTATATTAAAGTTACAGATATAAACAAAAAATACTTATATTCATATTAACACAATCCATGAATAAATAGGACTTAAAAATTTATGCTTCTAAGGACCTACTAGTAAATTGAATTTTATTTCAAACGAAAGAGGATTTGATTATAGTTCCGATATATTAATTGGCAATCCCTTTACTACTGATCAGCTGTCCCGTTTCTTAAATTACGACAAGTAAATGACATTAAAACAAGTATTACTAGTTTAAAGACGTGAAATTAATGAAGTCTCTCCAATTTCAAACACATAACTAAATGTTTCCTTTTTCAAACAACGGTCAAAAATCAATTAATCGATCCTTGTTGTACTATGATTTCATTGCATTAGGATTACTAATTCAATTAATTGATCCTTATCGTACTACAATTTCAGATTACTCCTTGTTGTATTAGGATTAGGAATTCAGATTAATCCTCCTTGTAGTAGGATTAGGAATTCAATTAATTTAAACCCAAGTTGAGGTTTCTCTTCTACAAATCATTCTTGATTTGCTTGATTCAGTAGAATTTACAGCGATGGAGAAACAAGTGTCTGAGTTAGTAGAAGCGGCCTGGAAATATGCCAAATATGGTTCCCAAGAGTTGAATTGTGTCAAGGCTCTTTCACAGATCAAGCATTTGGCTCTGAATTCTGACTCTGTAATGTTGCTCTCCAATGATACACAGCTTCTTAAGAAAATAGAGTCTCTTTCAAAGCATCCCAGAGACGCCATCAAGAACGCTGCTTCTGCCATTCTCACCCATTGGAAGACGATACGCTACCATCATCACACCCTATCTCCTGTTAAACCCCTTCAAAACCCCAAACTTGGAAAACTTGTTATTAGAATTCCAACCAAAAATCAACCCAAAGTGGATTCTGTGCATCCCATGAGGAACAAGATACAGCAACAGGTTTTTGAGGCTCTGTGTATGGCTGTTAATGAAGCTGAGAGAGAAAGGAACTGTTCACTCTGTCGTTGCGATCCAATGCAAGTTGCTATGTCGGTGGAGAGAGAATTGTTTCAGAATTGGGGCGTTTGTGGTGATGGGTGCCGTAACAAGTACCGATCTTTGCTGTTCAATCTCAAGGATCCTAAGAACTTGGATTTCAGGAGGAAAATTCTAAGTGGGGAGATAAAGCCTGAGGGATTGCCGAAGCTGAGCGCAGGAGAGATGGCAAGCGATGGAAGGAAACAAGAGAACCAGATGATAAAAGCAAAAGCACTCAAGAAGTGCATTGTTGGAAGCGAAAGCTGAAGAATTAGTGATCGTTAGTTAGTTAAGTTGATTTTAAATACAAATGTTGATATGTACAGTTGTGTAAAAACAGGTCTTTCTTATCAATGAAATTGAAAGATTCTTATGTTATACTGTTTATTGGTTTGACTGTGTAAATGTATATGATTGAATTTGGAACAATGTTTATTGGTTTGATTCATAGTGTTTGAGAGAATGGGAATCAACATATTCTTATGATTTTATTATATGTTAGAGAAATTGAGTTTTGTGTTTAATGAAATTAGATCAATCTGATTGTTCCCGCCTCCTTTTCCCGCAGTTGTTTGATGAAAGATTGCAAGGGAATAAAGAATCACATTGGATGAAAGACCCGCTCTTGAATGCTTGTTATATGCTTGATATAAGATCTGAAGAAGAATGTTTGGTGTGTATATGATTTATGGTAATGGTGGATATGCTTTTTCTATTACACCAGATGATAACAAAAACTAGGATTTACAAGTTTTGTTAATGGTGGAGCTTCCTCTAGCTCTCTGTATATGCTAAAGTTTAGAGTTATGACTACTTAACCCCATAAATCTCCAGTCCAGTTGTCTTCCCCGCTGAATATTTGGTTCATGAAATGTCATTTGTAAGTTAAAAATCTAAGAAATGAGATTGTCAATTTGCATTAGAGTTGTGGTGCATGGCAGGTTCCTGGATTTTATTTGTTCTACCTTTGGATTCATTTGACTCAATAATGTTAAGGATATGCGAATCAGAATCTGGTAATCGAGAATGATGCATTGAGAATGTATGTATACTTTGTCATCTGCATTGCAAGCGTTTTAGTCCTGTGTTTATAAATCACGAGTTTTTGCGCAATTCTTCATATGCTTATAAGGTGGTACAAAGAGTTCTTTTGAGCAGCCTCTGCCTCTCTTAATGATGGAGGATGAGGCTGTAGAAGCACATTACAGGGGATTTGATTTCTACAGTTGTGATTACTGCAGTTTTGTTCCTAATTGCTATGATATCTCATTTAGTAATTGCATGGTTCGAAGGCACTGTTGGCCGTCTGCGTAAGATCTATGAGGACCCGTTTTTATATTGATTTCTGTGTTATTATTATTACTATTATTTAATCTATAAAAAAATATTTTTGAATTTTCCTTAGTTTGACTCCATGCAATCAAAGAGCAAATAGGCCCTGCTTGTAGGGTACTACTCTTATCATGTGCTAATCAGTAGTATTACGTTAAAACGGAAAATTGGACTAACTCCGTTCTTGCAATTTACGGTTAAAGTAGGTAAAGTATGTTGGATCTTTCAACTTTGAATATTAAATTATTAATTGTGAAGTGAGTAAAAAGTTAGATTTTTTAGATAAATTATTTTTAATAAATAATATAATTATATTTTTATTTATAATTTAAAAAATAAACTAATTTTATTGTAATAATTAAATTAAAGTATCAATATTTGTAAACTTGAAAATATGAGGCACATATAAAATAAAATAAAAATAAAAATAAAAATATTTGCAAATTGTTTACAAAACTAATTATATTGTTAACTTTATTAATATTTTCTTTTCCATTAGTAGTAAATATTATAACTAGTAGGCGTGATCATGGACCGGTTAACGGGTCCATGAACTCTAAAAAAATTAGTTCATTAACTATCGATTTTTAAAAATCACTAACTGTTAATCAGTCCGTTAATATCGGTCAACCAATCCATCGATTTCGGATTTTTAGATCGGTTAACCACTATAATTATAAAATGTATTCATAAAAAAAATTAAAATGTTCATATTACTTAAAAATAAAAATTAGAAACCAAACATAATTAAATATAATATTCAAATTATAAATATAAACTAAAAATGTTATGTCAATATGCATGCATAGGATAGAAAAATATAATAAATGAATAAATTGTAATTTTTTTAATTTAATTAAATATTAATTATTATTTGCAACGAAATTTTTTATTTTTAAAGCGAAATATATTTAATTAGAATTACAAGTGTTAGATACTACCTATAAGAATATTAAAACTAACATTCCACATTTTAATTGAATATTATTTATCATATTAAATTTTAATAATTTAAATATAAAATATTTTAATTAAAGAGTTAAAATTATTAATTTAATTACAATTAGGAATTAATTATATATATTAAAAAGTTTAAAAAGTAAAAAAATTTGTATGTGTGTAAATAAAAGATTATCACAGATATTACTTTTCATTAATTTATTAATATTATATAACTTTTTAAATATATTATGATTTTTATTACTAAAAATTTGATAAATCAAGAAACAATAGTAAATATTAAATATGAACATATTGAATAATTAATAAATAACTAAAAATTCGGTTATCGGTTCGGTTAACCGGTTACATGAGCTAAAATCATTAACCAGTCCATTAATATCTATTTTTTCAAAATACTAACTATTAACCAATCCATTACAATCGGTTAATCAGTCAATCGGTTCGGTTTCAGACCGATTTACCCGTTAGCCGCATCAACCGATTTTTTTTTCTCATCCCTAACTATAGTCTTCAAAGACCTAGCAACAATATTAGTATTTTGTTATTTTTTTATGTTACCTGATTTTACATTACAAATTTTATAGTTTCATTGGTAAAATTATTTTTATCCATACTAATGGATATGAGTAATAAAAGAGTTTTAAACTTTTAACTCAATACCAATATATTTAGACTAATTATTAAAAGCATGATAAAAATACCAAAATTTTACAATTTCAACAATTAAAACAAAACCACAAAATATGAAAAATATTTAAAAATTTTGCACATCTGAATTTATTCTTTTACAATCTTTTAATTAATTTAGAAAATAGAATATAGATAATTTATTTATAAATGACTTAAAAAAATAAATTTAATAAATAATAAGATATTGTTTAAAAATGCAAGTGGGTTAATCGCCAAACAATGCTTTTACAACTCGATATGGGTTAATTTTATTCGTGGTCACTGAAATTTAGTAATTGTAACGATATGGTCATCATTTTATAATTTGTAACGAAAAAATAATTTCAAAAGTCATAAAAGTCGTAAAATGGATATTCCGATAAACGACGCGTGTATTTCATATTCACCCATCTATCCACATCATCCCAATTGCCACATCAACTACTGAATGGAGCGTATGTGGCATTAAGTTAATTTTATCCGTAGTCACTCAACTTTCGCAAACTTAACGTTTTAGTTATTATATTTCGATTGGTAATATTAAAATAATCAAAGTATTATTTTGTAATAGTAAAGTAAAAAAATGCCAGATAATTGCATTTTCAGTCACCAGAGTGCATAGAAATTGCTGATTCAGTAAGTGATTGAGGCAACGGTAGATAAAAATAAAATGGAGTCTAATTTGTTGAATATAAGGAAAGAAAACAGTATTTAACTTTGCTGAATTAGCAATTTCTATGCAGGTTAATGAACGAAAATACAATTATTTAGCTTTTTTAACTTTACTGTTACAAAATAATACTTGAATTATTTTTATTGTTATAAATTGAAATATAGTAACCACAACGTTATTTGTGCGAAAATTGAGTGACAACGTGACGTTTTTAACTTAATGCCACGTAAGCTTTATTCATTGGCTGGCGTGATAATTACAGTAACGTGGACAGATAGATGAATGTGAAATACCGCGCCAATTATCGAAATATCTATATTTTGGCTTTTATAACTTTTATGTTACAAAATAATAGTAAATTATTTTTTCGTTATAAATGGTAAAATAATGACTATATCGTTACAATCGTCAAAATTGAGTGGCCACGCATGAATGAAAACAATAATTCTAGAATAATTTTGAAAATAATTTTTGTTAATAATATAAAAAATAAAGGATATTTCTGTAAAAAAAAAATTGCAGCCACTTGCTTCTTTTTATATAATTTTTATATATACTATAAATTACCTCTAATAATTATAAACTTATTTTAGTGCTATTTACAAACTTAATCTATCTAAATTATTATGGAAATATTTATTTCATTTACTGGAATTCAATTGAAAAAAAGAAATAAAGAAAAAGTCAAGCAGAATACTTCAAAATTAATTCTACTGCTGTAATGTCTTCTAAAACTGAAATATCTGCCATAAATCTGATCCAGTAGAAGCTCAGAGTTCGAATTCCCACTTTCACATTTCTACCGCACCTTCCATAGTTGCAAGAGACAAAATAAGAGGAAAGCGGGGATTTCGATTTGGAGAAATTAAAATTAAAATCTCTGGCATCTCATTGGCTAAAAATCATCGCTTTCTCCAATTAAAACCAACAAAACTTCACACTCAGCTCTGCCGAAGCTGTTGATTCAGTTCATTCACTCTTACCCAAACAAATAAAAAGTCAAATGGGGTACCTGAAATCCTTTATCTGATAATTTTACTGAGGATGTCCCAAGCTGACGTCTCTTATAGGTAAATCTAATCCTTTTTTCTTCATTTATTCTTTGATAATTGCCTTCTTGTTTCTGGGTTTTATTTATCATTTCCCCAATTTGAGTTTCATATCATAAAGTTCGCTACTTTGGGTATATAAATGTGTCGATGTTGTAACATTTTTCGCCGAGGGTATCACGATCAGGTATTTGATTTCTGACATTTTGTTATCCATTTGCTATTTAAGTTCATTGATATTCGTCATGATTCGATTGGGAGATTATGTACAGAAAAAGATCCTTTGTCATTGAATAGATCATGCTATTGCAAAAGGGGGAAATTGATATATTATCTGCATGTTTAAGTGATTATCTTTGATGAATTGAGAGGCCGTAGAAGATCCTCTTCTCTGAAAGCTTTTTATTATCTGGGTGATGTGTTTCTGAAAAATTATAACTCTCTTTTTTTCTTTTTATTTTCTTATAGTATGAAAAAAGTATAACTGAACTTCATTTGCTGTTGCAAAATGAATCAAGGTATTTGTGTTTGGAAATACAAGTTTTATCATCAATTGGATTGATTATGTGCGGCTGCTTAGGGTTATTTAGCTTCTCCTCTCTTGCATTATGCACTCAGTACGGGTTAATTTAAAATGAATTTGCATTGATCCTTGATTTCCTCCTCCGCCCTTTGTGCCAACTGATATTTTGGTCTGCCAGCGATAAAAAAATTTGTTCCAGAGTCACTGCAATTCAGGCTTTATTTTTTATTATGTTCTTTTATTTGAAGGCTGTGACTGCGGCTCGAACTTACAATCTGGTGGCACTCTGATATTCTTGGACAGATCTCAATTCTTCCTGAATTGCCATGATGCCTTAAAAAGTAATGCAAAGAATTGATTCTTATCGGCCATATTCATATGACCTCATTGGGTGTGTTCCATGTGATCTTTGTATGCATTGTTCGTACAGTATAATGGCTTCTTAATGTCAGTCATAATTTTACATTCTCCTTTGCAGCTGCGGGTCTTGTGGATACCCTTTGAACTTAACATCTTCCAACCGAAACACCTCCACTATAGACTCTGAATATCAGAAATCTGTAAAGAAAGGTCATATTTCCTTTGTATCTGTTGACCTTAGTCGTTTCACACAGGTTGATCAGGTAAATTGCCTGCCTTTGTATTGGGGCCGGTATCGTTCAAAAACAAAACTCCTTTGTCGTAAATGTGGGGTTCATATAGGCTATGGTTATGGAGATTCTCCTGCTCTGTGTGGTTTTGACTCTCCCACCTCATCCAGCTCAGTTCACAGAAAGTTTACAATAAAGATCCAAGCTTTACAGCCTTCAGAAGAGTGTTAACAAAGTTGAAATGGAAGATCATCCAAGTGATGGTCTTACATCCATCATGCACCTCTCTGATGATTGCCTCTCTATTATTTTTCAACTTCTTGATTGTAGGGCTGATCGTGGATCATTTGGCTTGACTTGCCATCGCTGGCTTAATATTCAAAACATAAGTCGTAGATCATTACAATTCGAATGCTCATTGACACTTTGCAACCTTTCTTCATTATCCCAGAGAAGGCCTGCTATTGATGTCCACCATCTTCATAGGCTGCTCACCCGTTTTCAGCATCTTAATCATTTGTCACTGTCTGGTTGCACTGATTTACCTGATTTGGCTTTAATGCCATTGCAAATTTTTGGTTCAAGGTTGCACTCCCTTCATCTAGATTGCTGTTTTGGGCTCACAGATAATGGACTTTCCTTGGTTGCTACTGGTTGTCCCCTACTAACTGTTATTAGTCTTTATCGATGTCATATTACTGATGTTGGGTTAGATACTTTAGCTACAGGCTGCCCGGTTCTGAAGCAAATAAATCTTTCATATTGCCCACTTGTTTCTGATTGTGGACTTAGATCAATTTCTCAAGCATGCCATCAGCTTCAAGCAGTTAAGATATCCAGTTGCAGGGGGATAAATGGTGTTGGCTTCTCTGGGTGCTCACCAACTCTAGCTTATGTAGATGCTGAATCATGTAACCTTGAACCAAAAGGGATCATGGGAATTGTTAGTGGTGGTGGGCTTGAATATTTAAATGTCTCTGGTTTGAGCTGGTGCATTCTTGGAGATGGTTTGGCAGCAATTGGTTCCGGTCTTGCCACAAGGCTTAAAATCCTAAACTTCCGGATATGCAGAACTGTCAGTAATGAGTCCATCATGGCCATTGCAAAGGGGTGCCCATTGCTCGAAGAATGGAATTTAGCATTGTGTCATGAAGTTAGAATTGCAGGATGGGAGTCTATCGGTATCAACTGCAACAAACTAGAGAAACTACATGTGAATCGCTGCAGGAATTTATGTGATCGGGGTCTGCAGGCCTTGAGACGGGGATGCAAAAGGCTCTCTGTTTTATATGTGAGCAAGAGTGGCCGATTATCTCCTGCTGCAATAATGTCCTTCAAATTGTATAGAGGTAATGTTGAGATGAAGGAAGAAGAGGTAATGTGTATAGCACCTGACTGGACAATTAGATAGATGATGATGGCTGATCAGAAGACCCTCTAGGCTGACATGGAATTTATGAGCATCCAGAAGAGAGAAATTCTTTGGGAGTTGGAGTTGCCTGGCATTTGAAATTGCTTTGATAAATCGTCTTTTTTTTTTATACAATATTGGCAATATTTTGAACATCCTAAATTACACTGTTCTCTGAACAGAGCAAGAGATATTGATTTAACCGCTATGTTGCAACCTTAATTTGGCCAAACTGCTTTCTGAATATATAGATTTTTGGCTCTTCGGCTAATGTCTCAATTTTAGAATTTTGTTTTTCCCTCCGTTCTCACTTGATTCGCTGGTGAGGGATCTTTAACCGAATAAAAGAAACATATGATTTTCTTAGGATTTGTTAACATTACTTTTTCAGTCCATCTGCATGAGATTAGAAGATTCCAACCGTGTTGGTTAAAAAGTATGTCTACTTCAACATAAACTTGGAGTTAGCTTTCATTAACAGAAGATAACAATTTAACATCATACATGCAATGGACCCTTGCTAGCCAAGCATTAGTACAAGTTTAGACAGGAGATCAGCTAGCGAGTTAACACAACGCCTTATGTGCCTAAAAACAAAACAAATCCCCGTCAGTTACATCATCTTCAATAGCAGAAATATTCCATGACTTGCCTTCTTCAACCAAAATAGAATTTAGAGTTGATGAAGGGATAAAATGCCAAATTTTGAAATCAAACGGACAACAAGATATGAATCTTAGACTTTAAGGAATGCATTTCATATCCTTTCTGACAATCCCTTTAACGCGAAAAATAGCTGGTTTTGTTAATTACCAGATGCTGCAATTGAGTCACAAGACCCCTGAAACGATTCTAATGGAAGTTGTTGCTGTTATAATACCGTACCGCATTACAATGTAAGAGGCAGAGGCTTACAAATCATTTGATTTATTACCGCACACAATTTAGTGTTTTCCTTCAAAGATACATTTAGATATCAAAAGAGAGTTTTTTCCAATAGTAATTATCATAATTCAAATATATCATGTTACAACATCATTTCCAATTATTCAACATCTCATCTTTCTAATATTTTCATAAGTTGCTACGATATCTCGCTCCTATCCACATTAGGGGGCATTTAGTACAAAATCAATAAGAAGATTATGGCACAAATATTTTGTGGAGAATGCTGATCTTCTTGTGTGTGTGTGTGTGAGAGAGAGAGAGAGAGACCTTTTATTTCAAGCAAACAATTGATTTACTTCAGAGCCAACCTTAACACATTCAGCAGAAATGCATCCATCCGAACTCCTTCCATAAAACAGCTCCGAATTCCGTTCTGTTTTCCCAAAGAAAGCGGAAATTGTTGGCTTAGCTGCTGGGATTATCAGCCCATACATTATCCCATGAACCACTTGGAGCACCCTTAGGACCCTCAATGAAGTTCTGATTCCCGCGCGGGTTATGGGGAGCAGGAAGTCCATTAGCTCCTGGTCCTTCAACCTTTCTGGGTTTTGTTCTTATTCCCAACAATCTCAGAACAAATCTGGCCAGCTCCCCATACAATACGCCTGTCCGATCAAAGAGCTGCACATAAGAACATAAGTCATTATTTTCCAGTTACAATTGAAGCCTCAACCCAACAGAGGCTACACTCAAAAGTAATTTTGTTCTCAAACTGAATCCATTTACTGAAAGGCCTGGTACAAAATAATTTGAAAAATAAAATAAAAAAAAAGAACCTGGAGCAATGCTGTCATGAACATGTGAAATGCCTGGGTGTTTTGGTCAATCAGAATAGATATCCGGCCAAAAAAGTTCACAACACCTTGCATCTGTCACCGGTATAAGAAACTATCAGAAATTTTCATTTGAAGTTAGTAAGAACAATATTTTAAAGCAGCCACGCTGCCACTGCTTCAGTTACCATTTTTTTTCCCTTTTTTCTTCAGAGACTTAAAAGTAATTTACACTTAAAAAATTAAAAAAAAAAAAAGAAAAGAAAAGAAAAGAACTGAGCATTAGAAACTTAAGCATTTAAATTACACATCACTACTATACATTTCCTTATCGTAGAAACATTAGTTACCCATGAAAGGCTTCTCCCAGTTTAGACAACAAATTAAAACATATCAATCGTGACTCAAATTTAAGTTAATATTTTAAGTCAAAAAAGTTTACAACAATATCAAAAATAATTAGCAAAGACAAAGTTTAGGTCAACTCGTTGCAGTGTGCACATCAAGACATTACAAAAATGATGCTTGATATAGTCAAGGCCATGAATCAATTTTACCGAAGAGGCCATGGAACATGAGAAAGCATATTCCATATGCTTCTTGCACCCCCATTTCTTTCCCTTGATTTTGAACTCTATTTTCATCAGATAATCATGATTCATAAATAGATAGGCAAATACATGCAAAGAAAGAATGCATGTGATTTAATAATATATGCAAAGGAGGTTTTTAATACTATAGCATGAAAATATAATATCTAAGGAGGCTGTTATTCAAACTAAAGCAAACGTGCTTTTGTACAAAGTGGATTGATTAAAAAAGGAGCATGAGATACTGAGGTAACTTCAAAGCTAAAGCTTTAGTGACATTGTATTGACAAGATGTTGGGCATATTCTTGTTGGAAGACCTTTGTTGTTTATTCATGATATGGATCATAAGACAGAATAATAGTTACTCCAACAAGGAAGACAGCTTTTGTCACCAGATGGGTTATTCAAATGGTTCGCTGATGGACTACTCATCAGATTTGAGCTTTTTTTCTGCCCCCATGGACAATGACGCAGGAGCATCCAAGAAAAATTAGGATTTCAGTATATTAGTTTTTTTTAATTTAACTTAGGATTTCCATTTAGTAAAGATTTTTTCACTTCATTAATTAGTAAACTCTTCTGTTAAGCACCTCGAATCTAGGAATGATAAATTATCTTTTCCTCATATTGAACACCCTGCTCGTAAATCAAAAGTCTATCACAAGGAGAATAAGACACTGCTTTGTCAGTGAAATGCTATAAACTAACCGGTGTACATAGATTTGAATCTTACTGGACCGAATCGAAATACCAAATAAAAGATTTAGAACCGAATTATACCGTTAACTTCATTTGAAATGAATATGACAATTATGTTTAGAACCGATGGAGAACAGTATTAAATTGTACCTAACTATTTTGGAACTAAATTGGACCAAAAGAATCAATATTTATTAATTAATATATATAATACTAATAATTTATAAATAAATATTATTTATAATTTTTATTCTATATTTATCATATAAATTTAAGTTTATAACCATTTAGGATATGTTTCGTAGGAGGGATAGTAATGTAATGTAATTGAAAGTGTAATTAATCATTTGTTTGTTAATCTAAAGTTTGTGTATTGTAATGTAATGGCAAATACAATAGTAATTTTGAATACTCTTACTAATGTATTTTTCAATCCTTAAAATTAGCATTGTATTTATCATTACAATATAACTATCTTAATATACTACTCAACTTTTCTATACATTAATTATTTTATTTTATTCTCATATTATTATTAAATCTACTCTCTAATTTTATTTATGGATTAAATTTGTATGAATAAATTATATTTTTGTACTCAGTATAAAACAATAAATTACATATAAATTATTTATGCCATCAAAATCCTTTTTTTTTTCAAATCTATTTCATGTATGCTAAAATTTTATATTCAAATTTTTAGTAGAATAAAATCAATTTTTTTTTCATTGTCTCGATATGGAAAAACTTTTTATTATATATATATATATATATATATATATATATATATATATATATATATATATATTCCATTTTTATTTATGAACTAAATAAATGATATAATATTATTCATATGAAAATTAATTTGATCCGTAGATGTATTTGGTGAGTGCAAATTTCAACTGTTAGATCAAAATTTCATAATAATGTAATAATAATTATATTATATTACTAATACAATCAAACAGAGTAATGTAATCATAATTACATTACATTACATTTCTTAATCCATTACATTACTCATTACATTACAATGCAATCCATCATACCAAACATACCCTTATATCTTAATGCATGAAATTAAAATAATATTTTAATTGTTAATAAAATGAATTTAATTATTATATTTTATAAATTGTTTGATAGTTAACTAAGTATTCATTAGTCATAATTCATGATTAAACAAAATCTTATATTTAATTATATATAAAAAAAACTATTACAGTAAATACATTATTCATCTAAGTAATTTATTACATAATTACCATATCAATTTAATTTCATTTATTTTCAAATTTTAATGTTACTCAACTACTAACCTCTATTTTTTGCACTCATGCCTATATGTAACTAATAAGCAATTTATCACCTAATTACCTTAATAATTTAATTTCAATTACTTTTAATATCGCTCAACTACTACTACACTACTCTATTTTTAACAGCAACACCTATATGAATATGAAAATCTTGTTGCAGGCATTTATTTACTAACTCTTTACACTATAAAATTTATATGATGTCAATATTGAAATTTATATAGTGCTAATATCAATAGTGTTAACATTGTTAATAATACATATGGTAATGATACGGTGTTAGTTTGTACAGTGATAAATATTGAAAAAGTTAAAAAATTAATAATGTAATTATATATAAATATTATATAAAATAAAATTTTACTTGTAAATTTGGGGAACTAAACATTCAATTTGCGCCAAAACAAATAAATACATAGAAATTTCAATTAAGTGAAACACAATCAGCCAAATAGAAAATTCTTTTGAGGCCTAGATATTTCTATCTTGAACTTAAATTTTAATTGTACTTATTGAAATATTAATTGTACTTAATTGTTTTACAAATTTTTAAAAAGATGTTTTATTAAATAAGATATATGGATGTTAAAATATTTTTATATGATGATAAAGTATTTTTCAATTGAGTTGAGGTTTTATTTTTATAGATTGATTAATATATATTTAGTTAAGTTGAATTGCAAAAATTTTTTTAGATGTTAATTATATTTGTTGATAATATTATATATTTTATCGGAATTTTTTTTTTTTTGAAAAATGAATTATCTAAAATACTTGATTGTTTTGTATTGTATTATCAGTACTGCGAAAAACCGAACCGAATTGCCTTAAATTTTTAAAAGAACTATACCGAATTATTCTAAATTTTCAAAATAGTTACAAAAATTTAACTTTAAAAATATCCAGACATTCAAAATAATACTGAAAATTTACAAATACTCATATTGTACCGGACCATACACACCCCTACTATAAACCATTCTTTTAAGTTTCCTTGATCTAAAATATATATCAGATCTAAGGACATGACTTTTTGAGGACGACACCATCTGAACTTAGTGGACAAATCCAAGACACATGCAAATGCCAAAAATACAGTTTGTCTTTCAAAATTCAGTAATTGAGGAGGGAATATTAGGCCACAAGATAAAGATATGGATAGAGGAAGAAAAAGAGAGGGAGAGGGAGAGAGATTCCTTACAACTCGTAGGAATGACATCCAAAATCCAGGAGGCGATGATGGAGCACCATATGGATTATTGGGATCTTGATCACCATAAGGACCCATGCCCATCCCATAGCCACCACCCATTGGACCACCATAACCACCATTGTACATACCCCCACCATACATGCCACCTCCTCCATATAGGCCGCCATAACCTCCCCTATACATGTTGTTTCCATACAATCCACCACCATAAGACCCTCCAAGTCCACCATATGAAGAACCAAACATACTTGAACCGTATCCAGAATTATAATTTAGGCCAGAGCCATATCCTGCATTGGACATAAAAAAGAGAATAGTAAGTTCCATTTTCTTTTTTATCTATAATAAGCACCATTTATAAAAACATATACACGCAAACCACTCCCAGGCCAACAAGACCAGTTTCTATGGTGATAATTTTTTCCATTTACTGGCTAACATTGAGCTAGGAAAGCACAGGATCCCATCACAACTCTCCTTGTATACTACAGTAGGAGTCAAAAGTAAAGACAAAAATCACACTCAGATTCATGCCTGCAGACATAAACAAGTTTATATAGACAAAATAATACCTCCATAAGTATTCCCGTATGTTTGCTGTTCCCACGGCCTAGAAGGTACAGGCCTGCCAAGAGAATTTGTATTCACAGTTGTATTCCTATTGACAGATGCAACGATTTCACCTGGTTTTGCTGTTCCAGAGGCCTCAACTACATCACTGGTGCTACCAGGTGATGGCGGCTTGAAAGGAGTAGGACCAGATGATGATGTCCCTGCTCGTTCCCAAGGTTTGGCTGGTGGACTACCACCTGCAGAAGAATACAGTTGCGAACACTTATAGATAATAATTGATGTGTTTACTGTTTACAACCTCAAAAAATTCTCGCGAATAGCAAATTCGCTAATCACAGAAAATACAACAATCGATATTAAATAATAAACCGGAATCTATTCCTATAAGTCGCCTGATGGAACAAATATATAAAAACCCAAATACCGACGCCTGGCTCTAGAACATCCATCGACATAGGGAAATAGAAATTATGAGTAATCTCCACTGTTGATAGGAATTTTCCTTAATTTCATGGCAAAGAATTGACAAATAACAGCCTTATGAGATTCAGACGAACGAATCGAGAGATGAACTATCGCACATACAAAGAAACCCTAAAGCATCGATTCCAAACGCAAGATTGAAATTGGACAATAATCTAATTGAAATTAAACTCAAAATTGAAAATAGAAACCGACAAGAAGAGGAAAATCGAACCTGATTGCTGGGAATTGGAGTCCATGGACGGTCTAAATTATGGGCAACGTTTATCTCTGTGCCCACCGCACCAGGATGAATGAGAGAGAAAGGTCCAATAATTCGTATGTCTAAATAGAAGTTTCTTTTCGGTTGCTCTATGCCTCCATCTCTATCTATCGCCTTAGCCACCTCGCTTTTCTTTTTTTTATTTAAGCACGCGTTTTATTATTTGACTTATATTATATTTAATTTATATATTCCCACGGAAATTGAAACAGTAAGGAATAGTTATTTTTTTAATTTTTTTTTATTTTAGTGTTGTGTCTAAGTAGGCATGTCATACATGGCCCAAACCCAAACAACTCATCCAACCTGCTTAAAAAAACCTAACTCAAATCCAATACAACTTAAGGAATGCCCACTTGAATCAACTCAAAAACAATCCAATTAAATTTCAACCCATTTGGACATATCTCATGTGCCCAACGAGTTGTTACTGTCTTTCTTACTCTTTTGTTGTTCTAAATTTTTTTTCTTCTTCACTCTTTCCCTCAATGAATAGTGCACTCGAGGTAAAAATTACCCTCGAAAACGAAAAATATTTTATTTAACTATCAAAAAATACTAGTTACCGTGAGTCCAGTGGTAAAATTTAGAGTGAAAATGAGTTTAAATAAATTTTTAAAAGTCAAAAATAAGAAAAAATTATGGGTCGTATTAAGAGATGCTGGTTTAACTAAAGTTTGACTGGATCTCTAAAAATAATAAATGACCTCTAAAAATTATTTTAAGCGTATGGACAAATTTAGAATAATATTTAGAAACTTTTGATAGTGAAAAATTAAATTTACGGTAACTGTGAAAATTGTCGAATCGGACCGGTTAGAGTGAATCAGTCCTGAAAATGGATTCTGATTGAGCTGAAATTTTTTGTACCATTTGGGCCTCCATCGGGCCCATTTGGGCTATACGACCCATTTGACATAATATTTTTTAATAGTAGTCATTTTAGCATTCCGTTATCATATTTAAAATTATTTTTCGTTAAAAAATGGGTCAAATGTATCGATCCATATCTCGGCCCATTTGGGTCTCCATCGGGCCCATTTGGGCCTTCATGCGACCCGTTTGGGCCATTACTTGACCCATTTAGGCCAATATTAATAATTATTTTTACATTCCGTTATTATAATGATAATTATTTTCATTAAAAAAATTAGTCAAATTTTTAGCTCATGGGTCGATCTAACCTGCACAACCCATTTGGACATTTGACCCATTTATGACACATACTTCATTTAGGCCTAGGGGTGAGCAACGATTGAACCGAACCGAAAATCGATTTATTAGGATTTAAATAAACCGAACTGAACTAAAATTATATAATAACCGAACTCAAACTGAACCGATATTTTCGGTCGGTTTGGTTCGGTTAACGATAAAACCGAAATTTCAAAATTATAATTAAAAAAATTATCTAAAAATTATAAAAAATTACAAATTATAAAATAAAAATAAAAACATCCAAATTATAAAATATACATATATTTAATTTGAGTTCAAAACTCTTAAATTGAATTAAAAATATAAAAATAAAGTTAGTTTTTGTAAAAATTGAAAAAAAAATAACATATATTAATCACTATTCGGTCGGTTCGGTTATTTTTCGGTTTTTCCTTTCAAAACCGAACTGAAATAACCGAAATTGATATATTTTCAAAACCCAAACCAAAAAACCGAACCAAATTAAAAATCGATCAATTTGGTTCGATTTTTCGGTTTGAACCGAAATTTGCTCACCCCTATTTAGACCAATATTTTTATGCTAGTTATTTTAGTATCCGTTATTGTATCGACAATTATTTTTCGTTAAAAAAAATATGTCAAATGAGCCGACCCACATATTGGCCCATTTGGGCCTTCATTCGACTCATTTGGACCACCCAATCCATTTTGGCCCGTTTGGACCATCACTTAACTCATTTAAGCCAATATTAATAGTCTTTTTTATATCCCGTTATTATATAGAGAATTATTTTCATTAAAATAATTTATCAAATTTTTAGCTCATGGGTTGACCCAATCCGCCCAACCCATTTAGGCATTTGACCCATTTTGACTCATACTTTTTGGCTCATTTGTGACCCGTACATTAATGACTCAACCCAAACCCGCCGAACCCGCCCAATTTGCCACCTCTATGTGTAACGTATATATTTCTTATTAATTTTAATGTTATTTGATGTTACGTTAATACGGTTGAATACTATATGCTCTAATTTTTTAAAAATAATATAAATATATGTATATTATTTATAAAATTAATAAATGTAAATATTTAATATGTTATTATCAAAAGTTAAGTATTCAAATATGTAATGAAATTAAATTTAAATATTTATACATGTATTAAGTCTATTTTTAATGGACTCGTTCGAGTCCAATCCCTCTTTCATTTATGCAAGTTTGGGTTGAGTTTAAATAAAAAAAAATGAAAATCCGATAATATATACTCAGCCATGCCCGAAAATGAAAAAAAAAATACTTGTTTTAAAAGACTTTGAATATGATTTGCATATATCTAGTAAAAAAATAAACTAACATTGAAAATATCATAATAGATGTTTTTGGTTCGCAATTTTACTTAAAATAAAATTGAAATAATACATGGATTATGTTTAAAAATAACGTAGCATATTATTTGCATTAGGCAAAACACATATTTAAATCTTTAAAATTTTAAAATTTTTTATATTGAGTCATTTTATAATTTTTTTTTTAATGAGATCCATCTACTTTAATATGAGGTAACATACAATCCATCGTAAACAGAACTAACACGCATGTCTTTCAATTTTTATTAATGTCGCGTCATGCTGGCAAATTCATTCTCGATTGGTCCTTGAATTTTTATAATTTTCTATATTGGGTCCTTGAATTTTTAAAATTTTTCATATTGAGTCCATTGACAAAAAAATTTACGTCTTTTAGTAGCAATTGAAACACACTCTGTTTATTAGAAACTGCATATTGTCTCATATTAAGACCTAATAAAAAAATTATAAAAAAATCCAATATAAAAAATTTTAAAAGTTTAAAGATTTAAAAATAAGTTTCTCCTTTGCATTATAAAATTTTCTAATTTAGAAATAAATTAATAACAAACTTTTTAATTTCGAATACTTTGTGTCTTTACCCCTCAAATGTTTTTTTCATGATGTTCATGTTAATAAATAAGGAAATATAAAAATATTTCAACATTAGTTAATTATTTATGAGTAAATTAAAAACGATATGAAAACTTCTAATTTTCCATTGAATATGTGTTTTGACCAATGAAAGATGAGTATTTAGTGTATGTGCACTATCTAAACCGTCATATTATACATGTTAATTTAATGGATAAACCTATATACAGTCTCCCTGAACTTGTCAACAAAAATCATTTAGGCATCTAAACTCTAAGAATGACAATATAAGGACCTGTACTTGATTTTTATGCAATAAATAAATGCAAAAGTTGACATGGCCAAAGGCGTGAATTACATGCAATTAGAAGAGTTTGAACCTCTTTATGCCAACCTCTTTCTTGTGTGATTCGTAAGCCTGTCAAATGGAAAGCAATCAGAACAAGAAAAACAATAAAATCTATAGTAGAGTTTAAAGGATAGAATTTGGTGGAAATGGAAGGAACTGAGCTCGAAGGCCGGTTATGTCCTCTTCCGTGGAGCTGTAAGTTTTGCTCCCTTTGAAACCCTTTGTTGCATACCTCACATATGAACCTGTTTGTTGCCATCAGGGTCTTCGATGAATAGTTCTATCACCTCTGCGTCTAGATCTGTTATGAAAAATGCCAAACATAAAATTTTTAGATAATTCTAAATTCAATAACTAACTTTTGTCCAAATTTTTCTTTTTTTTTTAATATAAACTCAGTCCATGTCAATTCAACTCAGAAAGTTTCAAATTTTGTAGTTTTTTTTTATGAAATATCTTTTTGAGAGACCAAAAAAAAAAGGAGAAGAAGAATAAGAAGTTAAATCCAAATTGTTTATATTAGATAGATCAGATAGATCGTAATTTAGATAAAATTGGGTGATACTTGCTTGGCATTCCAGGTTGGTTTCTCTTTTTCTTCTGAGGCGGCGGTGGCTGAGCTGAAGAAGAAGTTGGTGTTGAAATTGTGTTGTTTCATCAGATTTTGATCTTCGTCTCTGATCTTCAAATGGGGATTTGTCAATTAATTAAATCCGTTACATTTTGGATGAGAAATGGGATTGGAGAGGAAGAAAATGAATTTCAACCTAAAACCTCACCTCCCTTCGAAATGGAAGAGGATTGCACAATTCTTACTTCTTCAGCCCTGGCTCGCACCACCTCTATCACTTGCACCACCAACTATGCTCCTCTTGTCTGTTCAATTCACAATCCAGAACCTCGACCGCAAGCGGCGGCTGCTGTCGCCACAGCGGCGAGGCCTCCAATACCGCCTTCGAGAAAATCGGAGACAATACAGAACTTAAACTGCCTTTCTAAGCAAAAAGCGAGAAAATCAGGACCATCCAATTTTCTATTTCAATTATCATTTCTCCTTCTTTTTTTTTTTTGGAACATGTGTCTTAATGTAATATGTTAATTTTCCACATCAGTGCGTCTCTACCTCATGCGCATTTCGTATTTCAATCAAATGCAATTTTGTGTTTATTTATTGCATAACAATCAAGTTCAGATACTTATACATTCATTCTTAGAGTTTAAGTGTTCAAATAATTTTTGTTGGTAAGTTCAAAGGGCTGTATATGCATTTACCCTAATTTAATCGAATGATCTAGATATATACATATAGTGCACGTGCATACCGTATTTCATCCCATAAAAAATACCACCACTTTTCTTAGGGTACATGGCTAGACATGTGAAGCTTATTGGCTTCCCAATGAGAATAGAACCTTAAAGTATTATCACAATATCAATAGAAAGAAACTTACTTCAATGCGTTTATAATTCATGGATTAAATTAATAGTAAAGTGATATATTGAATAAAAAATTAAAAAAATAGTAGACAGGTGGCTACTTATAATATCCAACCATATATTATTAACTGCATTAAAAATTCGTAAATGAATCTAAATAAAACATTTTCCATATTAACACGTGGTTTAGCTGTAATTAATTATACAAATTTATAAGAAGCAATCAAATTTCTTTTATTAAAGGGAATGTAGAATGGAAATAGAAAATTTCGAATCTAATATGGTTTTAGACTTAGATTAGCATATGGCTAGAATATCCACTAAAAAAAAGTTAATTACAAAGTTAGGCCTGAACTGTAAGGTAGTTTTCAATTTCAGATCCAACAAACAAATTCTTGCAATGTTTGTTCCAAACTTTAAATGCCCTTTCAATTTAGGGACTCCATTAATTTTTCTATTAAAACATAATTCAAAAAAATTAAATATTATAATTTTTATCCAAACCAAAAATAAAATTGCATAATTAAAATTTATTTAATAGCTGTGTTAATGTTTTTAATAAAAAAAAGTAATGGAAAACCACAATAAGACTCAAAATAGAACTCACTATTGAAAGAGTGAATCCTATTTGATTAAGAGCCCCCGCCACCCCTTCCCCCCTCATTTGAATGATGTGGCGCCTATACGGCACTAAAATAAGCTACTCACAAATGTAACTAAAAATTAACCATTAGACTTGCTCTAAAAGTGTGAGCAATCTAATTTGCAAAACAATAAGCAAAAGAGAAATTGACATTACATAAATCCCTATAAATTTGAAAACAATCTTTAATTAGTTGCTTTCTGTATTTATTGTCTACAGCATATGAAAGACATTTTTAGAAGACATTTCTATGAACTTTACCACAACTGACAATACCTTTGACCAACTTATCCAGATATTCTACAAAAATTTCCTAAAAAAAGGAAACGACATCAGTTTAATTGAGAATGACAAATCTATTGTTGGTTATGTCTTATGTGGATGTTTGTGTCGTAGTAGAGCATGGATAGAAGTTGATCATATCATTTTTCCAATAAATGTTACAAGAAAGTACTATTGGGTATTGGGTCATTTATCTATTTTAGAAAAATGCATTTATGTTTATGACTCTTTAAGGTCTCCTACAAGTAAAGCAGCTGCAATTAGCACCACTAGAGCTTATAGTGTTGCATTACCTTTAATCTTGGATTGTATTGGGCTTTATGAATTAAGAAAGGACATCAAGCTTGATCAAGGTCCCTATAAAGACGTTAATTTAATTGACCATTCCAAGATTGATTATGTTGAAAATTTGCCAAGACAAAGTAAGTTCAAGTTTTAAATGTGGCTTTTTTAAAATTTACTTCACACTTGATCTTTTAGTGCTACTAGATTTATTCTTGATTGTGCTTCTGATTTATATTTTGTAGGGATTGTGGATTATTTGTTGCATCATTTGCTGAGTATCTCATTGAGGGTAAAGAAATTCTAATAAAAAATTTTGATGTAGATTTACATCGGCTTAGGCTTTCAGTTTCACTATATCACCATGAACTGAAAAAGCAGTAACAAAATATTGTAAGTGATAATAAAGCACCACCTAAAAAGAGATACCAAAAATTTATTGGGGAAAAGAAGGCTAAAGTTTTTCTAGACTGAATGTAGTCTTTTTCTTACTAGAAAAAGCATTATTTTTGTATAACAGGAAAATCTGTAAATGTAAATATCCCTATACTTAGAACAACAAAATTCAAGATGAATGGTAAATTTTTTATGCAGATTTATGCAATCTCTCCCATGGCACATATTAATGATAAGCAGAAGACACTTGATTAGAAGATAAAAATACTTTGCAGATGAGAGTTACATTGATGATTCTAATTGCTAATTGTGATTCTTTTGTTTTTGCTTTATTTTACTCAGAATTTCCTTATCTGTTGTATTTTTCTTCAATTCGTTTATGTTTTATTATTTTGGCAAATTAGTCATTAATGAAATCTGCTCGATACATTGCATGTCATTGTATTTTTTTTTTACTTTTGAACAGATGGGTTGGTAAAATAACACAATCAGAATTGTAGACTTATTGCCTTCTTTTCTTAATTAGGACTGATATAATTATATAAACTTCACTTGCATAACAGGAAATCAAAATCCAATTTGCTACATAGAACTCAGCATATAACTCTGAGGAATTATTGCTCTAAAAAGGAAAACAATATCAATTAGTACGAACAAAACATCATTTTTAATCTGATATGAATCCATTTCTATTATTGCTTTGATAAAAGAGTATTGATAATCTACTATTCACGCAGCATGTACAATAGGCATCCTCCATAAAATCTTATCAGTTCTCTGATTTTCCATGGCCTGATTCTATCACTAAAACCTTCCCTCACCGTAATGAGATATTGGAATCTCTTGAATCTTATGCGACCTATTTCAATTTGATTATAAGTTAGGCTATATAAATTGGCAAGTAAATATTTTGAATCAGAATGATATAGAAAATAATACTATAAAAAGTGTGAACATGCTAGTCACATCTAAAGACTGAAACAATAACAAAAATTCAAAAATAAATGTATCATCATTTTTTAGGAATATCTCAACATGTCTTTCAATTGTGACCGTATTTTTTACATTTGCTGCACAATTTATTTTTTTCACAAAGACTGAAACAATAACAAAAATATAAAAATAAATGTGTCATCACTTTTTAGGAATATCTCTACATGTCTTTCAATTGTATCCATATTTTTCATATTTACTGCACAATTTATTTTTTTCCATAAAGACTGAAACAATAACAAAAATTCAAAAATAATTGTTCATCATTTTTTAGGAATATATCTACATGTCTTTTGATTGTGCTTGTATTTTTCAAATTTGTTGCACCTTATTTTGATCTTTGATTCCCATCCTACTTTGATTCTTCTTTTCTTAAGTATTCCTGATTTGAATTTTCCTATTGGTGGTAGTACATTCTCCTTTCCAACAGTACTTGGCGTGTTCCAATACATCTGATTAGGAATATGATAGACAATTCCTTCATATGTTGCTAACATCGTCTCTTTGTTGTAATAGCTAGAACAGTACTCATAACAGTCCATATCTTTATAATTTATTATTGCTAGAGCACACTACAAAAAAAATCCAATTTAGCGACTGAAATTAGCGACGGATAAATTTTTGTCGCTAATTAGCGACTAATTTCAAAATTAGTCGCAAAAGTTCATTTTTTCACTTTTAGCGACAAAATAGCGATGGAAATAAAGAAATCGTCGCTAATTTTTGGCGGCAATTATTGGTGCTTTTTTTTTGCGACGGAATTTAGCGACAGCTTAGCGACGACTTTTTAAATTTGTCGTGAAAATACAAAATTCAATTAATTTTACCGACGAAATAGCGACGGATATTTCCGTCGCAAAAAAATTTTCAAATTTACTAATTATTAAAATAATATTTGAGAAATTGAATGATAATAATAAATATATGCAAGTATGTGTAAATAGATAAGTAAATAATAATATTATATATAAATATATATATATATATATATATAAATAAACAAATAAATTAAGGAAGATAACTAAATATATAAATATTTAAATAAATAAATAAATAATAATTGAGAAATAAAAATAATACTAACAACACATAATGGGAATTGGGAAGACATAAGAAAAAGAAAAGAAGGGAAAAGAAGAACGGGAAGAACAGAACAGGGGTGAGCAGATCGGGGAGAGAGAGAGGGGGAGAAGGAGCGCGCGGCGAAGAGTGGTGCTGGCGGGCGGGGTTCACGGCCACTGCAACGCCGACCAGCCCAGTTGGTTCTGCCTTCGTCCACAGTGTCGTTTCTGCTTGGTTTCCAGGAGAGAGAACAGAAGCTGCTTCGTCCCGTTCCGGCCAACTCCGATGGTGTTTGGCGGCACGAACAACACCACCGGACTCCCAGCAACCAGGTGAGCCTTCCGGTGCCAATCAATCCTCCCCAATCGCTGGAAAAAGAGAGATCGGAGGTGAGAAAGACGAGAATGTCAAGGGAGAATTCGGCCAAACAGCGAGATGGATAGGCGCGTGACCATAGGAAGAGGAATCTCGACACCGTGCGCTACCCTCCGGTGATGGCGGTGTGCCCCGGTGGAGCTCCGGCAACCGGCGAAGGTATGTGGTTACGTATTATATAGATTTTCATCGAATTGGTTTGATTTAGGGTTGTGTAAATTAGGGATTTTTGTTGTTTAATCCACAATTAACTGAAATTGAAGAATTATTGTGGGGATGTATTAATTACTGTTTTGGATGGTTCAAACAAAAAGAAAAAAAAAATTGAATGGTGATGTTCTCTTTTTCCTTCATGTTAATATTCATCTTTTTGAAATCTCAGATTTCAAAAAAAATTTCATCAATCAACAAATTAAAAACATGTTAGTGATTATGATCAGTCAATAAATTAGATTGATTTTAATGCTCATCAACTATCTAATTAAGAATTTAAACTATCCATTTTGGTATTGCTTATTGATATATCTTTATGTATGTAAGTATACAAAAGTAATTTTGATTGGAATTATGTATATCATATATAAACTATATCTTGTCATACTAAATTTAAGTTGAGAATTACAACATTTCAACTTGGTAGGTACCAATATATACATATAATGGTATACCAAAATGCATTGTTGTAATTATTAATTTGAATTCGGTATACTATATGATAGGTTTAATTTTAGTTTTAAAATTACTTGTTCGCAATTCGGTATATCCATGTAAATAAAGATACATCAACCTGATAAATTTAATTTTTTTTCGCTCAATTTGTTTTGAACCAACTAGAAAAAAGAAAGAAAGAAAGAATTAGGTTAAAAAATTGAGAGATCAATTAGCTTTGAACTTGATTTTGCCAATGCTGAGCTCCTCTACATGGGGTACTTGATTGGCTAATGTTGAATTGGTCTCTGAAAAAAAAAAAAAAAGATCCATGCATGTGAAAGCTGTTAATCGGATGAATGTTCCATGCATTTCTTTTAGTGTCTTTCAAGATATTCTAGAATAACTTATAGTGGACATGTTTTACCTGTAGCCCAAAATTGTATTTATTTTATGAGATAATCATATATCTGCCTCACTCTCATGGGAAAGTCCATTTACTAATGCACTTATGGATTTGTTTGTTGATGGTAGAACTGATTTGGGAAGTCAAAAAAGTAGACTTCCTGTTGCACTTGCTTAACCTATTGGCTCTTATGGACTAAAATCTGCAATTGATTGTCACAAGTCATTATTAATTACTTTTTAAAATTTATTTATGCTCAGGAAGCTGAAGAATATATTGAGTTTGTGATTATAGCATTGCAATATTTTTAAATTATGCTCTTGGAGATCTATTAGCATATATTTTAGAAAATTCTTGAAGCTGTTTGCCATCAATTTGAAGAGATATTATATTAGTTTTCATGATGCCGCAGAATAAAGTGATAATGTAGTAGTTTTTGAGATACCGTTTGGTGCTTTTATATTAATTTTTTGGGTTGAATGTTTGTAAGATTGGAACTTATATTAGTGTAATTCATATAACTTGAGAAAGTTGCAATTATATTTTGTGTTTTTATTTTCATATGATATGTGGATCTTATTTATTGAATGGATTAGTGAGTGGATTGTTCACTATATCAAATTAGCCACTGATCTCAATCTGCTTTCCTCATATCAAATTAGCCACTGATGTTTCTAAAATTTGATACCAACCTGTCTTTGCATAGTTAATTATTGTCACATTTTGCACTCCAACTCACTTAAGTTATTTCTATTCGAGAAATCTGGGTTCGGGTATTGACACAGTGACCAAAAATTAGCTTGATATCAATGGTTATTAAGCAATCAATTTATTTACCATTGAGTCTTGTTTTTCATTTCATAAGGCATTGAACTGCTGATTTTCTTTTCCTTTTTTTTTTTCTTGTTTTTGGTGGGCAGGTTCTAATCTTCTCATAGACAATGAAAGGTAATTTAAAGTTTGCAGATTTTGGGCTTGCAATCATTCTCAAATGAGCACAATTGAAATCAGTCCGGGACAAATAAAGCACGAAATCATAGGCAATATCTAATGTAATTTATGTATATTTATTTTTAATGTAATTTTGCTTAGTATTTATTAGGAACATAATATAAAAATTCATGTATGTTATTTTTTTTAATTTTATTTAAATGGTTTTATTTTGTTTAATATAAGTTTGATTTTCGATCTGTTCGGTTACGTTTAAAATCGAACCGAATTGATTATTTGTACACATTTAATTTTATAATTTAATATAATTTTATAATATTATATTTTTAAATTAATAGTATTGTTAATAATATTGCATAATTATTATTTATATAAATTAAATTTTAATAATAATAATAAATTAAATGAAAATTAATAATAAAAAATTAATAATTTTGCGACGGAATATTTTGTCGCTAATATTTCTCCAATATTTCCATCGACTAATTTAGGCATTATTTAGCGACGGTATTTTTATTTTTAGCGACGGAGTTTTCTGTCGCTAAATTTAGCGATTGATTTACTTTTGGTCGCTAAATTTTTGCGACGGCTCTATTTGCGACATTCCGTCGTCCCGTCGCTAAAAGCTATTAGCGACTAAAATATCGACATTAGCGACGGAATTTGCCGTCGCTAATTGCCCTTTTTTTTGTAGTGGCATGTGCATATGGTAATTCATCCATTTGAAACTTGTTGTAAGCGCATGTTCTTTCTTTAAAGTCTACATTGTATATTTTTTCCTGCACTAAGATGCTAAATGTATCATTATTTGATGGTACCACTTGAAAAAAATAAATTTAATTATGAACAAAATATTAGTGTTATACAATATATACTATTTGTATACTATTAGCATACATTATCGTAAACATGCACTTTGATGTCAATATATCAAAACATATCACTCATCAAAAAAGGGAAAGATCTCTTATTTCTTAAAAATAAAATCTAGCAAAAGTTAAGAATTCAAAACAATATCCAACGACAGCAACAAGCATAAATCCATTATTAAAAGACATGACATCAAGCATAGATGAAGATATAAATATAAGAAGAAGATTAAGATATAACTAGGATCTAACCTTCATCTCATAAATGAAATATAGTTTTTCTTCAGTTGTTCTTCATACTTCTTAGTGATCTTTGTGAATGTTGACATGGCTATATTTCTATTTGTATAAGTCAATTCTTGAGTCAAATTGCGCAAATACTCAACTAATCCTGTTACTGGTAGATTTCTAGCTGATTTGATTGCAGCATTCATTGACTTGGCAATGTTAGAAGTCATTGTTGAATACCTATTATTAACATAATGCAGCCTTGACCATTTCTCATATCCAACCATTGATAGATACTCTAGTATTTTACCATCAACCTTCTTAATTTTTTCAATATTATATTCAAATTCCTTAATTGTATATGATTCAGCTGCTTTAAACAATAAATTTTTAACTTTTAGTTTTTTTGAACCTTATTTTCACATTATTCAACAAGTGATAAACACATATGTAATGAGGAACACTAGGACACACTTTTGCAGATGTTGTATGAATCCTTTCATGTCTATAAGATATGATGTATAGTTCCATATATATGAATATATTTGATCTATTATATGAACACACTTTTGCAGATGTATGTGATGGGTTTTATACAGAATAATTCAAATTATTGCGCAGCGGAAATCAACTAAACCCAAACAGGATCCATGCGATTCAATTGATTCAAAAGGAGCGATAAAGAATACCGACCTGTTAAATGTGCTGAAATATGAACTAACACCTTAGTTCTATCGGATTGTAGGCCCTGCTCCAATCAGAACGCTCTCTATCAGTATCCACACGCATGAACCAATGAACAGAGGAATGCAGGGGTGCTAGCTTTCTTCACGTGCAACTGGATTTTTGATCTTTTCTCTGTGTTTTTCTTTCTCGAAGAAAAAGTGTGGAGGCTAGATTATTGTGCAGCCACTCTTAAAACGAAAATTAGAGTAAATGAAAAATATATCTCCATATATATATATATAGCCACCTAAACCCTAATATGCAGAGAGAAAATTTAGGGATTTTATTTCTTATTCAAAATAAGATATATATATATATAATTTCGAATTAAATATCTGTTATATTTAAATCCGAAATACCCAAATTAAATTCAGTATGTTCATTACATTTTTGGTGTGTGACCCAATAGGTTCATATTAAGTTGACAATGGGCCCAATTCCATTGTAAACTCATAAGTCATAAGTGGCTTCTAGCAAGACATTATGTCTACCCAAATAATATGAATATCATTAGTTTGATTTTAACCTAACAATAGCACATGTTATTATCCTTTTGTCACACGATATCTTGTTTGAATATAAGTTATGGTCCATGTCAAACTTATATTGTTCAAACATATAATTTTTCGATCACTAAGTAGACTGATAAATTCAAATGACATTGATCACACTATCAATTCATTTGGGCATGGCCATGCATTTTACGGTCCTACTTATCGAGGGCCTAATAGATATCTTTCTCATAAGAGAGGGACAAATTCCATCTTGATTATTTACTTTTCTCTGTATAGTTCACATCATGCCCAATCATAACCTTTGTGATTATCTGATTAAAGATAACGTTTGATTATGTCAAAACACGATATTCCTCATGTAGGAATTTGTGATAATCTCAGGTCAAATGATTCAATAACATAATTATTATGAGATCACTTATGATACTATTCTATGTAGTGATCTCATAGTGAGTCTATCCAGTACCTTATTCTCTAACAAGTACCTACAGATTTGATTTATATCATCATATATAATCATCTCATGATTATCGATCAAATCTATACTAGTCTTAATTTATCTTTATGCTCTATAGTGATAAATGACTAGAGATAATAAGAATAATAAAATAGTATTCATTCATAAACGTTACAATAATGTAACATGCCAATAACATGTTTGAGAAAACTCTTTTATAAATGAAAATGTAACATTACATAAAGGTCAAAATGTCTGGCTTAGGGAATAACCACTAACAGTATGAACATTTGATCTATTGTTCTATATGTTTCTCTAAGTTTTCTAAAAAACCATTCCCAAGAAGCATCATTTTCTGAATCAACAATACAAAAGGCTAAAAAAAATATTTTTCTAGCAGTATTTTGAGTTGAAACTGTTATTAAAATCCCTCCATATGTTACCTTTGAAAAGGTACTATCTACAAATACTATTAGCAAGCAGTATTTTCAACCTTTGATTGATGCATCTAAAGCAATGAAGAGGTTGTTATTTTGCGTTTTCAGATGTATTGTAGATTTGTCTTGTGTAGCATGTACAAATACCTTGGCAATAATGAATATGAATCAGATGGTTTACCTTTAATGATATCCATAACTCTTTCCATTAACCTCTATACGTTCATATATTTGAAATTTACTCCATGATCATTTCTCATATCTCTTATTATGTCAGCTGGTGTGTACATAGTCTTTACATCTATATATTTTGATTTAATCAAATCAGCAATTATAGTTGATGTTGCTTGCCTTTTACTGCTTAATTTTAGCTTCAAATAGTTAGAGTGAGTAGCTTTGTACTTTCTAATTTTAAACATTTTAGTATTCCCTTTTTTAAAAGCTTTTAATTGCCATGGGCATGCCTTATCCAAGCAACAAATCTCATATATTTTTTCACATAATCTGTGCACTTTGAATTGAAAATTATTTTTTATTGCAAAAAAGCTTAATACTATTTTCAATGTATCCTTGTCTTTAAAAATTTGTCCAACTTCAATTCTTGAAAACCTTGGATTTGTTATAAGTTCTTCTTCATCTCTTTCTACTTCTTTGCCTTTATTATTCAAATTGTCAACTATTTGTTTGCTCACCAAACTTATATAATCCATCATATCTATAATTGTTTCATCCAGGTTGACAAGTGATATATCTTGATTCAATAGTAAACTTGTTGTTTTAGGTTTAACTTCTATCATTCCAAGTTCACTTGAGCTTGTTTTGAAGATTTTTCCTATAATAAAAATATTTAAATAGTTTTATTTTATTCCAAATATATCCCAAAATGTATAATTAAACAAAAAATATATCAATACATGTATTCATATCTAGTTAGGAAAATGAATGCATGATATACAATATACTACAAATGGCTTTAATTTAATTTCAACAGTATCGATTATTTAGTTTGTGCTTTGGCAATTTTCAAGTCATCCAATCTACTCTTTGTAGCCCATCTGCGTATAAGTAAATGTTAACAACCCAAAAGTGGCTATCAATTAATTCATTCCTATACTTTTTTTCAATTATATCCAGTTTTGTTCATCTCTTCTGCTCTCAATACCCCATCTTTTTCCAAGCAATATTTACTTATGGTTGCTCATAAGATATCATTGATTGTAGATCATAAAACAATCCTTGAGGTGAGTTTGCTCCTTGAAATTACAATTATTTTTCTCAAAAGAAAAAAATATTCAATAATATGTAATGACAAATATATTAAAACTACAAAGGAAAAATTCATAATTTAGTCCCTAAACTTTAACGTTTTTACACATTGGGTCCTTATACTTTAAAAATTACACATTGTGTCCTTAACTTTAATGTATTTACACATTATATCTCTATACTTTCGAAACTACACACTGAATTTCTGAACTTATCTAATAGAATACATTAAGTCCAAACGGACGGTAAAAATAATAGTGTTCCATTAAAATACATGTGACTTTAACCACGCTTGTATTACACTATCGTTTGTGTCGTCCATTTTAGACTTAATGTGTTCTACTCAAAAAGTTCGAGAACTCAATGTGTAGTTTTGAAAGTATGGGGACCCAATGTGTAAAATCGCTAAAGTACAGGGACCAAAGTATGGGTTTTTCCTGTAAAAACCCAGTCCAAGGATTAGCAATTGTATAGCTGTTAAGATTTACCAGCTCATTCAGTTAGCTAGTTATTGTAACTGTACTGTACTTTGTCTCCTATATTCTCGGCAATTCTCTGTATATATATTGGAGTCCTTCTTTAATAAAATATACAAGTTCAATTTCATTATATGGTATCAGAGTTTTACATACTCTAACGAGTTTCTTTGATCCTTCTCTTTTTCTTTTCAAGTTATGGCTCCTACCAACCCCGAACCAATTTCTATTGTGCAATTAAATGCACCAACTCATTTTCCTATCAAGCTTATAGCCACTAATTTTCCAGTTTGGAGAAGACAAATTCAATCCACCCTCACTGGTCTCAATTTACTCGAGTACATTGATGGTACTCTAGATGTACCAAATCAATTCCTTGATACTGCAAAAAAACTATCAATCCAGCCTATACTTTCTGGTATCTTCAAGATCAAATACTTATCAGTGCAATTCTTAGTAGCTGTTCAGACACCATTCAATCGATCATCTCCTCAGCTGACTCTTCTAAAGAAGCATGGGATCATTTGATTCACAACTATGCTAATTCCTCAAGATCCAGAATAATCTCTTTGAAAGCAAAATTAGCTCAAAATCCAAGGGGAACCAGATCAATTGCATAATTTCTTCATGAAATGCAATCTATTGCTAATGAACTAGCCCTTGCTCAAAATCCAGTGGATGAAGAAGATCTCATTGTTCACATTATCACCCAATTAGGAGATGAATATAGTCCCATTGTAGTAGCCATTAAAGTTCGTGATTCTCCTATTCTCTACTCAGAATTATTTGCCAAACTAACTGATTTTAAGAGAATGTTGAAAGAAAAAGATTCAGCTGCTGTCTCTCCACTTGCAACAGCTCATTTTGCTTAACGACAGAACACAAAAACACATCAATTTAACAAATTAGCTTCAGGTCATAATTCTAATCAAAATTTTCATAGATCTTGTGGTGGCAATAATGGACACTCTCGCCAGAACCACAATGGCCACCGATCATATCGCCCAGATTTGTTTTGTAATTTTTGTGATATTGCAGGTCATGCCACATGTGATTGCAGAAAGCTAGCAAAATTTTTAAAGGAGAACAATATTATGGTTCCCAATTCTCAGCAGTCATCTATATTTTCAAGCCCTGTTGCCAATGTTGCTACCTCTATTCGTTCACAAATGATACCACAGCAGTCCTGGTTATTTGACAGTGGAGCCTCTTATCATGCAACGTCAAACCCATCTGCCTTACAATCATACTCAGATTATGGAGGCCCAGATGAAATATTCCTGGGTGATGGTAAAAGTCTTACAATTTCTCATATTGGTCGAACACAACTTTTTACACCTCACAAACCTCTCTCTTTATCTAATGTTCTCTGTGTTCCAAGTTTACAAAAGAATTTAATTTCCATAGCAAAATTGTGTAAGACTAACCAAGTTTCTATTGAATTCTTTTCTTCTCATTTTCTTGTGAAGGATCTTCGCACGGGGGCGCCTCTACTAAGGGAAGGGGGGGGGGGGGGGGAGAACATTGATGATATCTATTACACTCCTTTATCCAGTCCACCTCAAATCAATACCACAGCTATTATTTCTCTGTCAACCTGGCATCATAAGCTTGGTCATCCTTCCAACAAAATTCTCAGTCTAGTTCTTCAGCATCATGGTCTTTCTTCTAAAAAATTGTTTGTTTCTGATTTTCATTGTCCATCGTGCGCTATTAATAAAAGTCACAAATTACCTGTTTCTTGCAATTCCTTGAACAACACCAGACCTTTAGAATTACTGTATACTGATGTTTGGGGACCAACAAAGAAATCTATTGATGGTTATGAGTATTATATCATATTTGTTTATCATTTTACCAAATATATTTGGTTATATCCCATGAAAAAGAAATTTGATACATATACTCTATTTCCTCAATTTAAAAAATTGGTTGAGAATTATTTTCAAACTAAAATTATTTCAGTCTTTTCAGATAATGGAGGTGAATATCAAAAACTCATACCAATCTTTAACTCATGTGGGATCTCTCACTTCACAACACCCCCACACACTCCAGAACACAATGGTATTGCATAACGATGTCATAGACATGTTGTTAAAACTGGTCTTTCACTGCTTCACTTTGCATCTCTTCCACTAAATTTTTGGTCTCATGCGCTCCAAGCTGCTGTTTATTTGATAAATCGTCTTCCTTCCTCTGTGTTGTCCTTTAAATCTCCATTTGAAATGCTTTTTTGTCAGTCTCCCAACTATAAGCGTCTTCAACCTTTTGGTTGTTTATGTTACCCTTGGTTACGACCTTATACTTCGTCTAAACTCCAACCACGCTCTATTTCTTGCATTTTTCTTGGTTACTCCACATCTCAGTCTGCCTATAAGTGTTTAGATCCCACAACTAATCGTGTTTACCTATCCCGTCATGTCAAATTTATCGACAATGTCTTTCCCAAATAGGGTTGTATTGAATCTCATGTTCTCCCTAACCTTGTTAGAGATGTTTCTCCTGCAGGAGCTTCACAGGTGACTGAGCATCCACCAGTAGTCACTTCTTCTTCTCCAACTGTTAGTCCACTATCTCATCCCGTTCTGCCTCAAATTCACCACGTGCCACCCAACCCACCACTTCTTTCCCTTCTCCTTCTTTACCTGCTAACTCACCCGCACCTAGTCAACCTTCCTCCCCTTTCCCTCCACTTTCCAACCCTCTGATTCTCCAAACACTTCCCCGCAAATTACACATGTACCTTCACTCTCCCCTTCCTTGTTTCCTCCTCATCGCCCAACTCACCCAAAAAAACTAAATCATAAATATTTCAGTGATCAATATATCAATCTTACCACTAAATATCCACTTCCATCTACACTTGAACCTACTACTGTCACACAAGCTATTAAAGATCCTCTTTGGCGCAAACCTATGGATGTTGAATTTAATGGTCTCATACAAAATGGAACCTGGGAGTTAGTTCCTAAATCATCTCATACACCGATCAGTTGTAAGTGGGTTTTTCGAGTTAAACGCCATGCCGATGGGTCCATAGACAAGTACAAAGCTCGTCTTGTGGCCAAGGGCTATCTTCAGCAACCAGGCAGCGATTATTTTGAGACTTTCAGCCCTGTCACTAAGCCTGTCACAATTCGAATTATCTTATGCCTTGCCTTGTCTCATACCTGGCCTTTACGCCAATTGGATATGAATAATGACTTCTTGCATGGTACGTTGCATGAAGATGTTTATATGATGCAACCTCCTGGATATGTTCATTCTCAATATCCAAACCATGTCTGCAAACTTCGTAAGGCATTATATGGTCTTAAACAAGCACTTCGGGCCTAGTATACTGAATAGCAGACTTTTTTACTTACTGTTGGCTTTCGTAAATCTCTTGCAGATGCTTCCTTATTCATTTATACTCATAATGGCATTCTGGCTTATTTTCTTATTTATGTTGATGACATTATTTTAACGGGCAATAATTCTGCATATTTGGATGATTTTGTTGACAAGTTGGCTTGCAAATTCTCAATTAAAGATATGGGTTCTCTACATCATTTTTTGGGTGTCGAGGTTATTCCTACTGCCTCTGGTCTCTTTCTTTCTCGACATAGACATATTGCTAATCTTCTTGATCGTTTTACCATGGCTGGTGCTAAGGAGATTGCTACGCCCATGAGTTCTTCTGAGACTTATTCTCTTGTTGATGGTTCTTCCCACGTTGATGCTACCTCTTACTGTCGTCTTGTTAGTTCTTTACAATACCTGGCAGTCACACGACCTTATGTTTCGTTTGCTGTCAACAAACTATCTCAGTTTATGCATGCTCCTATTGAAAAACACTTGCAAGCTTTAAAAAGAATTCTTCGCTATTTAAAGGGCTATATTCATCATGGTTTGTTTCTTAAGAGGGATTACCCTATGACTCTGATAGCCTTCTCTGATTCTAATTGGGGTGGGACTCATGATAATGGTCACTCAACTACAACTTATATTTTATATTTAGGCTCCAATATTATTTCATGGCGTTCAGCCCGTTAAAAATCTGTTTCTCGGTCCTCTACCGAAGCAGAATATAAAGCTCTTGCCAATGCTGCTGCAAAAATTCTTTGGGTTAAAAATCTTCTGCATGAATTGAGTGTCTCCATCAAACAACCCCCTATTCTGCATTGTGACAACACTGGCGCTACATACTTATGAGTTAATCCAGTTTACCACTCTCGGATGAAACACTTGGCCCTTGACTACCATTGTGTTCAAGAGCAAGTTTCTGCTGTCTCATTGTGTGTTTCACATATTAGCTGTAAGGATCAATTGGCTGATATGCTTACTAAGCCTCTATGTCGCAATCAATTTCTTCACTTTAGGTCCAAGATTGGAGTCTCCAATGGATCCTCCATCTTGCGGGGGCGTGTAAAGACCCAGTCCAAGGATTAGCAATTGTATAGCTGTTAAGATTTACCAGCTCATTCAGTTTGCTAATTGTTGTAACTGTACTGTACTTTATCTCCTATATTCTCTGCAATTCTCTGTTTATATATTGGAGTCATTCTTTAAATAAAATATACAAGTTCAATTTCATTATATTTCCAAGTACAAACTAATTGAAACTGCAAATGTGATTATAACCATCTAGAAACCTTATGGAAAATTCATACAGATAATGTATTTGTACTAGCTCTACAACTTCATAAAATAGCAGTAGCAAATGGTATTTAAAAGTGAAATGCATTTTTTGTAAATTACCACTTTTCAATCTTTGTAATGCATAGTGGATATGATTTGAAACACGGTTCTTTGATTTTCAATTCCAAATAGAAAATGAGTGTCATATCATCCTTTATTTTAAGTGATGAATACCCATCTCCAATAATATATTTGATCTCCAATGTGCTATTTTTGGTACAATCATTCAGTTGTTTATTTATTATATTTAGTAGATTATCATAATTGCAACCTAATAGAATTAGTATTCCATCAACATGAAAATCCTGGTATTATTCTATTCACTCCATTTTCCATTATATTGCATCAAAATTAGAATTTTCCCCCGTCATTGTAAATATCCTATAAAATACACATATAAAGCACAATCAATTTTAAAATATGAAACCAAAAAATAATTTAGAAAACAAAATCCTACAGGAAAAAGAATTAAAGAAAAGCAAAATTTTGAAAGTTAAAAATGGTGTAAATGCATTCAATTAGCACAAAAGTTCAATCATCATCCTTAATGTAAGGAGAAAATGCTAGGCATATGTAAATATCAAGTAATATCTTGAATTTGATTTCCTAAATAAATGTTGATTTGATACTTACTAGTGACAATAGAACACTAATTTTCAAAGGGTGAAGGACGATTTCACATAATAAATGTAACTATTCAGGGATTATCCAAGAGAGAGAGCCTAAGATGAGAGACAGAATCAAGAAAGAAACAAAGAGTGTGAGATGAGAGAAAGAATCGAGAGAAAAACAGAGAGTGTGAGATGAGCGATAGAATTGACAAATTGAGAGATTTTCCAAGAGAGAGAGAGCTTGAGATGAGAGATAGAATCATTTAAGAGAGAAAGATTTTTAGTTCATAAATTAGAGAGTTAGATTAGAGGCAAAAACGAGGGAGCAAAAGAGAGTGTGTGTGTAAGATGAGAGAACAGAATGAGTCTCTTTCTTTTGCCTATGGGTTTATGTCACGAGATGGAGAATATGTGTAATGCTTACTGGTGGGGTAACAAAAATGATGGTAGTAAGAGTATTCATTGGAGGAGTTGGCAGAAGTTGTGTTTAAGTCTGCTGGTGGTTTGGGTTTTTGCAAATTTCACGAGTTTAATTTGGCAATGTTAGGCAAGCAAGGTTGGCGTTTGCTCACTAGGACAAATTCGCTGGTTGCTCGGATTTTTAAAGCCCGATATTACCCAAATGGTTCTTTTGTGGATGCTAAACTTGGAAGCAATCCTAGTTATGTTTGGCGGAGTGTATTGGCTGCACAGGACTTGATTAAGAAGGGATGTAGGTGGCGGGTTGGAAATGGGGACAACATTAATGTTTGGGATGCGCCCTGGCTTCCGGATGAACAGAATCCTTTTGTTACTTCTGATTCTAACTCTGCTGCAGAACGTGTGTCCCTTAGAGTTTCAGATTTAATTTCTCAAACGGAGTTTAAATGGAATGTCGGGTATGTTTGTGAATATTTCAATGATCGAGATAGAAACTTAATTCTGAATATTCCACTAAGTCATCAGAAACCTCTTGATTCTTGGTGCTAGGCTGCTGATAGTAGAGGATATTATACTGTTAGAAGTGCCTATCATTTGATGCAGGATGACTTGCCTTCTTCTTCAACAGACGATGGTTTGTGGCAGAGGCTTTGACAATTAGCAGTCCCTCCTAAGATTCAGAATTTATTGTGGAGAGCTGCAAATCAATGTCTCCCGACTAATTCTGTTTTGGCTTCTAGGAAAGTGGATGTTGAAGTTATCTGCAGGTTGTGTGGTTTAGAGGTTGAAACTACATGTCATGCTCTACTAAATTGTTCTTTGGCAAGGGAGTGCTGGACTCGTTCCAATTGTGGCCAAATCAGGGGATCTTTTTTGAATTTTGTGGATTGGCTGAAGTTTATTTTGATCAATCTCTCGGAGAATAAGTGTGTGGAGGCTGCCATGTTGTGCTGGTGTATTTGGAAGAATCGGAATGACTTTGTTTGGAATGGGAAGAGCAAGCAAGCTTTTGGTATCTTAAAGGAAGCTAGCATGTTGATGAACGATTTTAGTTTGGCCAGCAATTCTCTTCAGCCAGTGGTTGCAGCTTCTGGTGGTTCAGCAACGGACATCATTTGCAGGTGGCAAACTCCTCCTCTAACCTGGCTTAAACTCAATGTTGATGCAGCTTTGTTTGTAGCTGAGAAAAAAGCAGGGTTTGGATTTATTTTGAGATCGGATACAGGTCGTTACTTGGCAGCTGGGCAAGGTCCATTGCCTTACTCAAGTTCTCCTAGCTTGGCAGAATGCTTAGCAATTCGTGAAGTCTTAAGCTGGATTAAATCACAAGTAATTTCCCGAGTTATTATTGAATCTGATTCGAAAACCATAATACAGGCTTTGTGCTCCAAATCTAAATATGGTACTAGTTTAGGTCTTATTGTGGATGATTGTTTAAGTCTAAGTTCTTTTTCTCCAAACGTTAAGTTTGAATTTGTTAAGAGGTCAGCGAATTCGATCGCTCACAGGTTAGCTAGGCGTTCGCATTCTCTGTCTGGCCTTGTTATTTGGATGGATTCTCCTCCTCCTTGGTTGTCCTCAGCTCTTGAAGCTGATTTGAGTTTATGAATGATCTTTTGTTTCAAAAAAAAAAAAAGTAAGTCTATTTTCAATGGACTTGTTCGAGCCCAATTCCTTTTTCATTTATGCAAGTTTGGATCGAGTTTAAATAAAAAATTAAAAATACGATAAGCCCAAAAATAAACAAAAATACTTGTTATAAAAGACTTTGAATATGATTTGCATATACGTAGTAAAAAAATAAACTAACGTTGCACATATCATAGATGATGTTTTTGGTTCACAATTTTACTTAAAATAAAATTGAAATAATACATGGATTATGTTTAAAAATAACTTAACATATTATTTGCATTAGGCAAAACACATTTTTAAGTCTTTGAAATTTTAAAATTTTCTACATTTATATAAAAAAAAAAATCTTGATTAGGTCCCTCTACTTTAATATGAGGTAACAAGTAGTTATTTATAAACGGAATTAACGCGTACGTAATTCAATTTTTGTTAATAGTGCGCCATGCTTACAAATCCATTTTCGGTTGGTCCTTGAACTTTTAAAATTTTTTATATTGAGTCCCTAAATTTTTAAAATTTTTCATATTAAGTCCCTTGAAAAAAAAAATGCCTTTTTAACGGCGATTGAAATGTACGCGCATTAGTTTCGTTTATTAGAAAATGCATGTTGTTTCATATTAAAGTTCAGTGACCTAATCAATTTTTTTTTTGTTTTATAGAGAGACCCAATATAAAAAATTTTAAAAGTTTTAGAATTTAAAAATAAATTTTACCTTTGCGTTATAATAATTTTCTAATTTAGAAATGATGAACTTCTTAATTTTGAATACTTGTGTCTTTATCTCTCAAATGTTTTTTTCATGATGGTCATGTTAACAAATAAGGAAATATAAAAATATTTCAATGTTAGTTAATTACTTATGAGTAAATTAAAAACGATATGAAAAATTTTAATTTTTCATTTAATATATATATCTTGATGAGTACTAATTTAGTGCACTTGCATCTAAACCATCAAATTATACGTGTCAATTTAATATAATGATCCAGATATATATATGTGCTGTGCGCATACCGTATCTTATCTCATAAAAGATACCACCACCTTTCTTAGGATACATGGCCAGACATGTGAAGCTTATTGGCTTTGCAATGAATATAGAACCTTAAAGTATTATCACAATGTCAATAGGAAAAACCTTACTTCAATGCGTTAATAATTCATGGATTAAATTAATAGTAAAATGATATATTAAAAAAAAAGTAGACAAATAGTTACTTATAATATCCAACCATATATTATTAACTTCAAGAAAAAATAATAAACGAATTTAAACAAAAGTTTTTCCATATTAATACACGGTTAGCTGCAATTAATTATACAAATTTCTAAAAATCTATCAATTTTCTTTTATTAAAGGGAATGTAGAACGGGAACGGAAAATCTCAGTCCAATATGGCTTTAAACTTAGAACCAGTTTGTCAAAATTTATGAAAATAATTTTTTCAATTGATAAAAGCTGTATTTCAAAAAGTTGTATTACAAAATTAGATAATTGTTTGGAAAAATAAAATTCAAAATGACTTTTTAATTCAAAAATAGTTGTCAACTGTTTGGTAAATGATACGATTAAAAATTACTTTTTAAAATAAAAAGATAAAAAAGGACATATATAAATTTTAACATATTATAATTAAAATTTTGCCAAAAAATAATAATTATTTCCACTTATTTGTACTTTTTTTATTTTACTAAACTATTAAAATCATATATTTTTATATATAATTAAACAAGAATAAATATAACATAAAAAATTAAAAAATATATATTATCTTCATATAACTCATCATACATTTATTTCTTATAATTCTAACTAATTAAACTAAATTCTTTTTTCTACTAAACTAAAGGTAATTTGATCACGGATAAAATCTATTTCTGTTGTTTTACCACTTATATAATTTTCTAAATGTGAAATATGATCAATATCTTCAAAATTATTAAGTGGCACAAAATTGGGGTCTTTATCAAGTCTCGTAAAAGCTGGATCACTTAAAAAATATCTTCGAATATAGTTATGCAATGCCATTGTTGCAACTGCAATATTTGTTTGAGTTTTAAATGGAAATGAAGGTATGTCACGTAAAATTTTCCACATTTGTTTCCAAACTTCGAATGTTCGTTCAATGCAACTTCTAAGTGATGAAAGAGCACTATTAAAAATTTCTTCATATCCCTTTGCTGGTTTACCGCGCTGAAATTCAAGAAGATGATATGTTACCCCTTTGTAAGGTCGTAGATATCCTCTCATTTGTGGATACCCCGCATCTACCAAATAATATTTGCCTATTTTTTTTAAGAAGTATTAGTTATAATCATCAATAAAAAAATTGTTATGAATTGACATAAAATAAATTAAATTGAATATTACATGCAGCCATGACATTTTGTGTTGGTATCCCTTTCCTCCCTATAAATGGTATTTGATTTTTTGGACTTATACGCGCTGGTACATGTGTACCATCAATAGCTCCTATGCAGTCCTAAAATATAAATAGATATATATAAATAAATACATAACATTTTTGAAATTTTATGAAATAAAAATATAATATTTAAAAATATTACCTTAAAATAAGGCATGTATCTACCATCATGTAGAATTTCTGATGGAATTTCACGAAAAGTGGCATATTTAGGCTTTATCAAGTCTTTTGCTAAAAGACATAAAACATTCAACACTTCTCCAAAAACTCTACTAATAGTTTCATCTGAATGCTGAAAACGCTCTTGAGCATTCCTATTAGATGCTCATTGAGCAAGTATGTATAGGCAAATGCGTACTTTTTCAATTACAGACATATTTTTACTATTATTCAATCTATAATTGAATTGTAAAACAGATGTTAATTGGAATATTACATTTTTTCTCATTCTAAACATATTAATACTACGTTTTTCATGACCTTGCATAATTTCTAATAACCATTTGATTCCCGTTTGATAAGACACCATACAAGGTTTCTTATATATATATGATGCATAATACTCTCCTATTGCTATAACTGCACATGTGACAATTGATAAGAATTCTTGTTTATCACTATCAACATCATCACTATAGTCATCATCCATATCTAGAAAAAAAATTAAAAAAATATCGTTATGCACAACAATCTAAAGAAATATATGATAACATATATATATATATATATATATATATAATCAAACGAATATAGAAATGAAATCATTTAAGTAAAGAAATAATTATTACAAAATAAATACAAAAAGTACATGAGTCAATAACAATTGAAACATAATATTTTTCGTGCATCACTGCCCTTTGCTTTTGAATATTTCGTATTGAAATTTAAGCCATCTCATTTTTTCTTCAATTGAACGCATCAAAACATAACCTTCTCTCTTTGACTTTTGCTTAAAAATATAGAAAACAAAATAATAAAGTTCACTACCAGCAATAATATCAGGTAAAGACTTTATATCATCCATAACTTCTGTAATACTAGCCCCTGGCAAATTTATTCTTTTAGAAGTCAAAGTACTCTGACTTTCAACACTAGCCACTAATCTAGATATATCTTCTCTTAATTTAGTTGCACCTCCTAAACTTTTTCTACCTTTTCTTCTCCTCTTATCTGTTTTTGTTTGCGAACTACACCCAATGTTTCCTTTTTGCTTTTTCTTTATCCTTCCTCCATCAATTGATATGTCATCAAAGTTTGTAATATTTGATAAACCATTACCACCTGCCATGGATTCATCTAACCTTTGGTCAAAATCTTCCTCTATTAAAGACTCATCAATGTCTTATTTTTGAGAATGAACGCTAATAATCACAAGAATATGAACAAACAAGCAAGAAAATAAAGAATACAAGGGTTTAACGAGGTTCGGCAATATACCTACGTCCTCAGGAGCGGAGCGGCTGTTTTTATTATTCTAAGAGAGAATCCACATAGGTTACAAATACAATATATATATATATATATATATATATATATATATATAACCCCTTGGTACAATTACAAAATTACCCTGTATCTGTCCCTTAACTAGTAAATGAGCCATACCTAACACTTCTAATGATTTAGGTCTATCTTTAGATGCATCCATATCAACATTAACAATTTGTGGCTCTGAAGTTAATGAAGGTGTCCAAGCAAATTCTCCAGTAGCAACAGTGTCTCCAAACATTATGTTTAACCTTTCTTCAAATTTAGGTTTAAGGCCTACTGTCACACCCCCCTACCCATACCCGTATGAGTCGGGGTGTCACCAATAATATGTGGGTGCACATATGTTAGTAGGGTGTGAATTAGTTGGGAGATACTTGTGTGTGCATGCATATATCATTGTGGGATGTGAGTAATGGTGTAGTGATTGTGTGTTTTACTCACACATTAGTAGGGTGTTTTAAGTTGGGCTTTGATTGTGTGTAGTGAGCATACCATAGTAGAAGGAATCTATATGGGGTATCATTGTATGTGTTGCTCATACATATGTGGGGTGCATTATTAGAGTGTTTTATGGTGTGTGAGTGACATATGATGGTTAGGTATGAGTGGTTAGTTTCCACCAATAGTGAGGTGACACGTGGCAAAGGTTAGGAAAAGAAAATGAATGAAGAGTTGAATCCTTCATTCCCGTAACTCATTCTCTTCCTTTCCTTCATCATATTCTTCTTTCTATTCTTCTTCAATTTCTTCTCATCTAAAAATCTTAGATTAGATTTGTGTAATTGTGGGTAGAAATCAATTGATCTTGCATTATTTTGGTAAGATTAACACTTAATTGCACCTTAATTTGTCAATTTCTTTTACTCTTTAATTGGGTTTTAATCTAGGGTTTATATTTTGTGTATTTTTGGTGGATCTATGTTTAGTTAAATCTCCTCAAAATTCCAAGGGCAAGGAAGTTGCAGGATCAAGTGGCACCAAGTGATTGAGTTTCAATTTTGAGGTTTGGGAATTGTTTGTGATTTGTTTGGGAATTGTTTGTGTATTTTATTCAGTTTTTATCTGACCTCAGTGTGATGTTTTTATCATAAGTAAAGTTATAGAGCTCCAATTTAGTTGATTCAAATTGCATCTGACAGCTAAGATCCGTATCTAAAATTGTCTAAGAGAGTGCTGGAGCTAATTCTGGACTTAGGATCTTCAAAAATGCTAAAAACCGAGACCTCTCAGCTTAGGTGGGTCTGATTGACCTTTGGTCACTCTTTTTAGCATAAGTTGCGTTTTACGACTCCAAATTGCATGATTCCAGTTGGGTTATAACCACAACATCCGTGTCTAAAAGTTTGGAGAAGAAACTATAATTTAATTCGGACTCTAACTATTTTAAAATCGCCCATTACAGTAGCGAAATTTGTCAGGTGTGTCTGTGGAGCAGGTTAGAGCAATTTGAGTATATCTCCCAGATTTCAGCTCCTGTTGATCTGAAATTATGTCACTAGAAAGATAACATCCCAAGGATTAATTTTTATGAAGACCATTTGGTCTAAAAATGTCGTTTCGTAGATCAAAAATGCATTGTAAGTTTAGACATACAATCTGTCTTGAACCAGTATAGCATAATTAGTTTACACGAACTATAAGAATAATTTACTTTATGAATAAATACTCATGACAAGAATTATATAATATGTTTATAATTTATGATTAAGGAATTAAACCTAATATGTTAGTTGAATAAATCTAATTTAATTAGGAAGCAAGAACTTGTGATTTGAATATTATATAAGCTATCTAAATGTTATTTAATGTCTTCTTATATGCTTTACATCTTATAATTGTATTTTTGCTATGTTAAATGTTTGTATGCCATATTATGCCTTAACTTATTAACTTAATGTGTCATGCTTAAAAATAATTGGTTAATTATCCTGTAATTAAAATTTTCCTGTGCGGAGGGACATACACACAATTCATCATTTATTAATACAACCCAAAAGCCATTACAATAGTTCCAATCAAACTGGCTAATGCCAAAATTATTATTACATGCCCAATATAGAAGTACATAAGCGGAAGCCATTTCGAAATCAATACATAAAAAGAATCATCAATCCACGAATAAACTCCAAACTCTAAACCTTGCTGTGTTGGCTTGACTGCAGCGACTCACTCTAAACAAAGCAAACTAATATATCTTGCAATGGCCTATAAACAAGGTCAAAAAGCTGATCAAATCAGACTACATTGCAAAATCATGACAGATAAAATGAGAGCTCAAGCCTAATAAAATGTTACTGGTTCTCTAACAAGAATATGGAAAGAGCAACAGTAAGCGATGTGCATATCATATATACAGCATAGGAAAAGGGGCATCATAAAGTTCAAAAGCCTACTTCATCAAATCAAATCTTATAGAGAATAACAAATGAAAAAAGTATATTTAGTTTTATGAACATATGCAATTAAGCCTTCAGCTTTAAATTCATTCTAATTGGACGTGCCCTTATGGTTGAATGGACCCTTAATACAGGGTTAAAATGAACTAGTAATATCTACTTACGTAGACATGAGAGATTAAATGTGGCAAGTATATTGTAACCCCCATATACTTAATTCAATTGATTAAAATTTAAGATTAGGAGTTAAATTATGATGAAATTGAGAGCTATTCCAATGAAAAATTCTTTAGTTGAGGTGTCTAATTACATACTTTCATTAGGCCCAAATGATGCATTTTGCCTATAGAATTAGTAGCTATGACAGTGCCCATAATTCACACTTGCCACAATATATATATATACGCATACCCAATTAAATTAAATTTTGGAGTGAGTGAGTGAGTTATGGGCTTATACATTTGTTCAATATGAATAACCATTGAATTTAACATCCATAAATCAATTATTTTTAAGCATGACACATTAAGTTAATAAGTTAAGGCATAATATGGCATACAAACATTTAGCATAGCAAAAATACAATTATAAGATGTAAAGCATATAAGAAGACATTAAATAACATTTAGATAGCTTATATAATATTCAAATCACAAGTTCTTGCTTCCTAATTAAATTAGATTTATTCAACTAACATATTAGGTTTAATTCCTTAATCATAAATTATAAACATATTATATAATTCTTGTCATGAGTATTTATTTATAAAGTAAATTATTCTTATAGTTCGTGTAAACTAATTATGCTATACTGGTTCAAGACAGATTGTATGTCTAAACTTACAATGCATTTTTGATCTACGAAACGACATTTTTAGACCAAATGGTCTTCATAAAAATTAATCCTCTGGATGTTATCTTTCTAGTGACAGAATTTCAGATCAACAGGAGCTGAAATCTGGGAGATATACTCAAATTGCTCTAACCTGCTCCACAGACACACCTGACAAATTTCGCTACTGTAATGGGCGATTTTAAAATAGTTAGAGTCAGAATTAAATTATAGTTTCTTCTCCAAACTTTTAGACACGGATGTTGTGGTTCTAACCCAACTGGAATCATGCAATTTGGAGTCGTAAAACGCAACTTATGCTAAAAAGAGTGACCAAAGGTCAATCAGACCCACCTAAGCAGAGAGGTCTCGGTATTTAGCATTTTTGAAGATCCTAAGTCCAGAATTAGCTTCAGCACTCTTTAGACAATTTTAGATACGGATCTTAGCTGTCAGATGCAATTTGAATCAACTAAATTGGAGCTCTATAACTTTACTTATGATAAAAACATCACACTGAGGTCAGATAAAAACTGAATAAAATACACAAACAATTCCCAAACAAATCACAAACAATTCCCAAACCTCAAAATTGAAACTCAATCACTTGGTGCCACTTGATCCTGCAACTTCCTTGCCCTTGGAATTTTGAGGAGATTTAACTAAACATAGATCCACCAAGAATACACAAAATATAAACCCTAGATTAAAACCCAATTAAAGAGTAAAAGAAATTGACAAATTAAGATGCAATTAAGTGTTAATCTTACCAAACTAATGCAAGATCAATTGATTTCTACCCACAATTACACAAATCTAATCTAAGATTTTTAGATGAGAAGAAATTGAAGAAGAATAGAAAGAAGAATATGATGAAGGAAAGGAAGAGAATGAGTTACCCCACTGAAGGATTCAACTCTTCATTCATTTTCTTTTCCTAACCTTTGCCACGTGTCACCTCCTATTGGTGGAAACTAACCACTCATACCTAACCATCATATGTCACTCACACACCATAAAACACTCTAATAATGCATCCCACATATGTATGAGCAACACACACAATGATACCCCATATAGATTCCTTCTACTATGGTATGCTCACTACACACAATCAAAATCCAACTTAAAGCACCCTACTAATGTGTGAGTAAAACACACAATCACTACACCATTACTCACATCCCACAATGATATATGCATGCACACACAAGTATCTCCCAACTAATTCACACCCTACTAACATATGTGCACCCACATATTAAAATAACTCTTATAACATACAATATACCTCAAAATACCCTTGTCACATGCCAAAATACTTATAAATTTACACACATACATGGCTCATACTACTAGGGGGTAAACGGGGTGTGACACCTACACTTCGAAACTTTGCAGCTCCGGACATAACCTATAACATATTATATTCAAAAAATAACATATATGAATAATGAATATAACTTCCGAATTTGAAAACTATATAATTATTATTCATTTAAAACTAACCTTAATTTTCTCATCCCACCATTCGGAAGTAGCATTAATAGTTTGCTTTTTTTCATCCCATCCTAATCCCGTTTCCTTGCCTTTCAAATCTTTCCAAATCTTCCAATCTCTTTTCATAACATCCCACTTATTCTTTAGTTGAACTTTATCGTATTCACAACCACTTTTTTTGCAAAAGTTTGTTATAACATATTTTTAATCCTTCTTTTTGTGAAATGAGTACCACTTCGTAGGCATTTATGAATAGCTTGGATACGTATGTCACAATATAATAAGATCATATTATCATTCCATACAGCTTTTGCTGCCTTTTTCTTCTCTTCTTGAACATCTACGATAATTATAATTTAATTAATATCTAATGCATGAATAAACTTTTGAAATAATGAATAGTTTTCAATTTTCTTCTTCTAGGAATCCTATTCAGTAAAGTATTTTGTTTAAATAACACCCACATACATTCAGAAAATATATCAATGATATATTAATATATTCAGATATTTTATTGTTACAAATAATTCTTTTTTCTTTTTATAATTATTAACTTGTAAGTTCTATGACTCAATTTGCCAACGTGCAGTAGTGTTAACAAATTACACTTACTTCACAACAATCATCAATTTAACCATATATATATACACACTTGATTTAACTCAACTAGACTACGTAACTATAGTCCTTTAAATACCTGTTAGTTGGATGTATTGGTGCATATAAACTTCATAATGGTTTTGATCCAACTTCTTACATTTTCAACCAAATGTGGGCACAATAAGCCCAAAGCCCAAACAGGAAGAAGAACTAAAGGCTAACATCCCCATCCACATCCCCATCCCACCCACTCCCCTTGTAAACATAATATAAATTGATTTGTAAATAAAAATAACAGCACCTTGTATTTTATTATTGCCCAAATATTGGTTATGCGGCCTAGGTAATCTAAATCTCACTATGTCCATATTTTATATACTATACTTAATTGATTGCTTGTTAAGAAATTGTGCCCAAAATTAATTTAAACTACACGAAAATCCAAATATGAAGTTACATTTTGCTTATGAATATGTGATTAAGCAACTTTTTTATTTTATTTTTTAATTAAGTTTCCAATTAAAGAGGTCTAAATCCTATACACAAATAGGTTTTAATGGATTAAACTATGAATATTAGTTTTGACAACTTCTTGTATAATGAAATTGATAAAGAAAATAGTGAACTAAACAAATTATATTTTGCAATATACGTATATAAAATAGATATTTTTTGTTTTAATACATAGCAAGGTTGAATTTATTTGGTTGATAATTTGTAAGGTAACAAATTTTTGTGAGTTTAATGCGATTGGGTATGAATAAGAAAAAGAAAATTAGATAGAGATGAGTTTTTAAAAAAAAAAAATTTTAAAAAATGGAAAATAGAGATGCTACGTATAGGCTTTTGACATTTTTGACTTTGTACTAATAATTGGAAGTAGAGAAGAGATATTATTACTTCTTCAAGTTTCTTTTCTTTTTATTTTGTTCATAACTTGTTCTAAGTTTAATTTTTTTAAATAAAGTTTTCAATTAAAGAGGTGTAAATCCTATCCACAAATGGGTTTTAATGGATTAATATATATATATATATATATATATATATATATATATATATATATATATATATATATATATATATATATATAGACTTTCTTATATAATTTCCTCTAAACTCTCTATTTTCCAACAAGAATTGCAAGCAAAAATTAACAGTAATAAGAACGGATTCAGGAGAAAGGAAAGAAGAATAAACCCAGCAATAATTACCAGAAACATAAATAAATAAGGACAAAATTCAATAAAAACATAACAAATAAAATGAAAGATGAAGAGTGATGGAGTGGAGTTTACCTTGTTTGCCGAGAAGATGTAGAGGAGACGCCAAGCAATGCCAAGATGAAAAACATAATAAGAATGGACTTTTCTTTTTCTCTAATTTTTAATTAGTATATATAGATAGTTTAATTGTAATTATGAAAAAAAAAATAAGGGACATTTTTGTCTAAATGCTAAAAAAAAATTGTTTTCCTAAAAAGTTAAAAATCAAATTTTTTGAAAAATTTTAATTTTGATTTTTTAAAAATTACCTTTTATCAAACACATATTTTTATCATATAATCAAATTTTTATCAAATAATCAGTTTTTTAGTCTCTTGTAAGTAATGCCAAACAGGCACTTAGATTAGCGTATGGCTAGAATGTCCATCAAAAAAAACAAAGTTAATTATAAAGTCATGTTTGAACTAGGTAATTTTTAATTTTAGATCCAACAAATAAATTTTTGTATCAGTTTCAAACTTCAAATGTCCATTTAATTTAGGGACTCCTTTAATTTTTATGTTAAAACATAATTCAAAAAAATTAAATATTATACTTTTCTAGACCAAAAATTAAATTGCATAATTAAAAATTATTACAAAAATTATTTAATAGCTATGTTAATTTTCTAATAAAAAAGTCGTTGAAAAAGTGAATTCTATTTTTTCAAAAGCCCCACTTAATACATGTGGCGCTTATATGACACTAAAATAAAATACTTGAAACTAGAAACCAACCATTAGACTTGCTATAAAAGTGTGAGCAGTCTGATTAGCAGAACAATAAGCAAAAGAGAAATTGACATTGCATGAATCTCTATAAATTTGAAAACAATCTTCAATAATCAAATCCAAATGTGAAAACCCATGAATTATGCCATTAAACCTTTGAAAACCATTTGAGCTTCAGACTCAAAAACCACGTTAGACAACCCGCAGTCTTTCACCCAGCTTAAGCCTCCCTAATTTCCAAGGTAACTCCCAAAGCTTCAACGACTGCACGATGAAAGGCACTAGCAAATCTCCTACACCACTTTGATTAGAATGCGAGCAAATAGCTCCATCCGAGTTAGTCTTCAGCCACCCCACTCTTGTTTAGTCCAAAAATTTGATCTTTACACAGTAGGAGAAATTGACCTTATCCCTCTAGGCTTTATAAGCATTAGACCATTCAGCTAAATAAGCAAGAGCAAAATTCACCACCTGAGCACAAGCCACATTCGTACCATTCCACACAACATCATTTATGTTCCTCCAAATACTGCAAAGAACCATATATACTTGCATGAGCACAAACATCAGAGCACAACCAATTGTAAGCACTGTTGAAGGTATATAAACCTATACTCTCTCTCACCCAAACCCATGGATCCTCCATCAATCCATTGCCAAGAGGGATTTTTGCAATAAGCTCCCTATCTGGGCAATTTAACAAACCGTTCAAGGAGGCATAGTTTCATTGCTTTCGACCGTCCACAAAAAATCAGCTACTGACAGATCATCAAAACCAGATAAACGAATAAATATTCCACTACTGAATTTTTTTTCTTTTTAAAATAAATGTTCAAATAAATAAGAAAGGAAATTTATTTTTTTAATTTTAAGAAATAAAAAAGAGAACTGGTCCCGGACCCAGTCTTGAAAACGTGGCACACCCTTTTTGGACTTAGATGGAATCTCGTGATTTTAACGGAATGCAATGCAATAATTTCGAAAATGATACCAAAAAATAAAAAAATATTCTTGCAAAATATTAGTTTTTCTTCCATTTCAATATATTTAATATTTTTGAACATAATTTAAATTTTATTTATCTTATATTTTTAAATTTTAAATTAAATTTATTTTTTTAAAATTTAAAAAGTCTATCTTAAAATTTTAAAAATTTATTAATTCATTATTTAAAACTAATTAGATTTATTTTTTTTTAAAATAAGAGTAACTTGATTTTAATTATTTAATTTAATTTTAAATTTATATTTAATTAATAGTTTTTTTTTAATTTTAATAAAAATAATAAAAACGTTATAGAGAATCGAAGGAGTATTTTTGTAAGGAATTAAAAATTAAAAATGGTAAAAGTAAAAATAATAAATATGTTTTCTTATTTTTCTTTTATTAAAAGAGAGTTCAAATTTAACTATATTACATTCTTTTCTAATTTATAAAAAAAAACTTAATATAAATTTAATACAATAGTTCATCTCTTACTGCTAGGGGTGAGCAAAAAAACCGAAAGATTTGGTTAAAAAATCCGAAACCGATGGACTGGTTAACCGATTGTAATGGACTGGTTAATGGTTAGTGTTTTGAAAAAATCGATATTAATTGACTGGTTAATGGTTTTTGACACATGTTACTGGTTAACCGAACCGAAACCGAATTTTTGATTAATTTATTAAATTTTAATAATTTATAACAATTTATCCTAATTAAAAGTGATCATGTACTTTTTTTTTATTATACTAATTATTTTAAAGTTTTTAAGTTTTTTTAATTGGCTATTAGTAAGTATAACAATTTATCTAATTAAAAGTAATTATGCACCGATTAATATATTTACTTATTAAATATTAATTTTTAAAAATAAATTTGCTTATATCCACAAAATATTTTTATTTTAACAACAATAATGTTATATTATAGTGAAAAAATTTTAATTTTTAAGTATCTTGAACATTTTAATTTTATTTATGAATATATTTATAATTATAATGGTTAACCGAAAAATATTGGGTAACCGATCTGAAAATCCGAAACCGATAGACTGGTTAACCGTTGGTAATGGACTGAAATTTCAAAAAACCGATATTAATGGATTGTGGCTAATGGACCGGTTAACCGACCATGCTCACCCCTACTTACTGCAACAACAAATTTAATTTAGAAACTTATTTTATTTTATTATGATTATTAGAAGGAAACTATAATTATAGTTTTCATTTTATAAAAAATTTTAAAATTTTATTTGATTAACTGAATTTTATTATTTAAATTCACTTATAACTTGTTTAAAATTTTTATAAATACCAGTTAGTATTTTAAGCATTGATTAATTTAAATATTTATTTATCAATACCTAAAATATTATTAATATAAATAATAATTATTGTAATTATATTAATAGAATATACAAAATATTATAAAAAAATTATAAAAAAAATGAAAAATAAAAATACAGATAAAAGGAGATAAGCAAATATAATTTTTATTTTCTAATATTTTATTTTGGAAAATGAAAAAACGGAAAATTAAAAAATGAAAATGAAAACTGGAAAAAAAAATGGAAAATATTTTCTTGAACTAAATAGCCTCTTAGTTTTTTTTCCATTTCAATATATTTAATATTTTTGAACATAATTTAAATTTTATTTATCTTATATTTTTAAATTTTAAATTAATTTTTTTTTAAATTTAAAAAGTCTATCTTAAAATTTTATTAATTCATTATTTAAAACTAATTAGATTTAATTTTTTTTTTAAAATAAGAGTAGCTTAATTTTAATTATTTAATTTAATTTTAAATTTATATTTAATTAATAGTTTTTTTTTAAATTTTAATAAAAATAATAAAAACGTTATAGTGAATCGAAGGAGTATTTTTGCAAGGAATTAAAAATTAAAAATGGTAAAAGTAAAACAGAATTAGAGAAGTATAAATACAGCAGCCACTTTTCTCCATCATCATTCCATTTCCTCTCTACAAATTTTGTCTTTTTATTCTCCTTTTACAGAGATAATAATATTATTAATAATAAAAGAAATTCTGCAAGCGGAGCATAATTGAATCTAATATAGTTACAGCCGTCCGGTGAGACACAGAGACAGTGGTTTCGGTTTTTAGCGGCGATGGCTGCGAGTGCAAATCCCTCAGGGAACAATCAGGAAGGTGCTCCGGCCCAGAAAGTTCCGACATCTACGGCGGCGGTGGCCACGAATGGCGTTTCTGTAAATAAGACCAAAAGTGGGGGTAGTAATTCGGGAGCTTCTCCTGCACCTGACAATTCGCAGACGGAAGCCGCCTTGAGACACTGTCCTGGTATTTCTGTTGAGTGGACTGCAGATGAACAGTCGCTTCTCGAGGATTTGCTTTCCAAGTAGACTCTTCTCTTTTGTTATATTTTAGAATTTGAAGATTTGACTTACTTAGCTTAGTGAATAGTGAGAATTCTTTGATTTGGAGAAATGACGAATTTCCTGTAAAATTCAATTGGATAATGTTAGTGTAATTCGCCATCAGTTCTTTTTAAGGATTTATTATTATTATTTTTTAATTGTCCTCGTGAATGTAAAAGAATCTAGAGAACTAAAATATATTCTAGATTAAGTTCAAAAAAGGAAAAATTAAAAATCTTTTTGGCTCTTTTTTTTTCTTCATGTTGCAATTAAGGAAATTTCTGGCGATGTATATGGAGAGTGTATGGTCTCTTTTCAGGTATGCCTCAGAATCAATCGTCCAACGGTATGCAAAAATCGCTCTGCAGTTAAAGGATAAAACTGTTCGGGATGTGGCGCTCCGTTGTAGATGGATGACTGTAAGTGCCGATTTTTTCTAGTGGCTTAGTTTTATGGAAGATCTTTACAATTTATTTTTTCTTTTTAGAATATTTTCTAGTTGGAAAAGCAAACTTTACAGTTATTACATTTAGATAAGTGTAATCCGATGTTGTAGCTATACATCTTGCTAGGACTCTGTGCAGTTTCTTGAATATTACTTAAACGGTATAGAGAAGTGATGATTGGAAATTTGTGGCAGATCGTTGTACAGATGCATTTATTGTGGCGTGGTAGGGATGAACTGTTATCTAGAATGAAGGTTTTATGGGTGGGAGCTCAGAAATTAACACCATTGAAATCACACACATTTTTGTAAAGTCTTGTTTTTCTGCAAAAGAGTATAAAATCTAGAATTGCTCAGTACAACTGTTATGTTGCTTAAAGGCAGCATATTATGCAATCCAAATGTATTATATTACATCTATTGTTTTCCTTAATGAGACAGCAGGCTGATGGGAATGCTAGAGTACTCACGTTATTGGTAATAATGATAAATTGTTGGCTTGGTTATAGGAAAGTATAAAAGACTTCAAAATGAATTGGTACTTAATCTTTTTTTTTTTAACCAATGACCTGACTTATAGGAGGGTTTTTTAACGAGTTGGACATGCTTGATTGATGTCTGTCTTTCTACCTCTTAGTCCCATGCTTCTAAAAGTAGTTTCTCTTGATTTATAGGATTCTCTCTCTCTCTCTCTCTCTCTCTCTTGTGCATCCGCTTTATTTTCATCTTCATCTCTTCTCATATTGAATTTTATCAGCTCCAGACGTGAGATTCTAATTTAGTAGGAGTAATTGTCAAACTGTATATATGCATCTTGAAATGTACCATGTATATCTAATCTATATTAAACAGACAACACTTTTCCTTTCAGAAAAAGGAAAACGGCAAGCGAAGGAAAGAGGATCATTCTGCTCGGAAGAACAAGGACAGAAAGGTACAAATATGCTTAATGCTTATTAGTAAATATGATTAGCTAGAAAATGGTACCTTGAACGCAGAAATTTATAGGCATGTCAACCTGAAAATTTTTAAGAAGAGAATCAAAATTATAACGAAACTAGGACATATATTTTTATGCTCACAGGCTAGCTTGCATATTTTACCCATATGATATAAACTAATTATTGATCTATCTATCAAGGGTATGTGAATGTGCTATGACTTGTTGAAATTAATGCTCGCATGATTTTGTTGCTTCTTATGCAGCATAAATGTAGCCATGAGTTTTTTGGAGTGCCAACCTGTCCAACATATGCCTATTGGGCATTAGGAAGTAAATAACCTGGAAAAACTCATCATAAAATTGTTCCTATACCTAGATTTTTCTTTTATTAAAAGGAAATCACAATGAGTAAGTGTTTTCCTCTGCCACACGTCTGAAATGGATAATTGATTTTCGATAGCAGAATGTTCTGTATGTGAGTGTATTCATAATAAGATAACAAAGTCAGCTAATCAGCGAAGTGCAACTATTTTTTTTCAGCTTCGTATGGTATTAGCCAGTTGGCATCTATCCTTGGAAAACTCCAAGTTTTTACAACCTCAACCCATCTCCATGAGAAATAACAACACCTAAGATAAATTATTTTTACTCTTTATTTCTTGCAAAAGTCTAAATAGATATGGGCATCTGTATGTCAGGAAAAAGCTGCGGATTCTTCAGCCAAATCTTCCTCCCAGTTGACGCCTCGTCCTAATGGTCCTCCGTATGCTGCACCAATGATCCCCATGGACAGTGATGATGGCATTTCTTTCAAAGGTTGGTCCATTCCTATCAATTAGCGATTAAAATGGTGGCATGTAGGTGGCTAGCAAACTGTATTAATGTTCTTGCATTGTATTGCAATTGATTCTTAGCGTTCTGGCAGCTTTAATTGGGGCTGCTCATTATTATCAATTTTCAGAACTGTAGGTCTTGGATCAACAACTTATGGAGCATGATATTTTTTTTTGCAGAGGCCATACTAGGAATTTTGATATTCGTGAAATCACGATGGTCTTATTCAGAGATTCAGTGACTACTAAGAGCAATGGTGTCATGTCTATTTGCTTTCCAGTTTTATAGCACTGCTGTGGACCTTTCCTAATGGCTTCATGGACGTATTTGTCATTTATTTTGTTGGATTTAAATAAGGTTTCCTGCCAATGCAAGTTACATGCTCGTTAGGATTTTCTTTTTATGTAGATAACTGTGTTAATTTGATTTGCTCTTAGTAGTCACTGAATCTCTGAAGCCTAGTGAGTATGCCTATGCTATTTTGTTTGGCTACAACGAGTCAGTTAAGATACAGTATTTTTTCTTTATGTGATTGTTGTTGCTTGTACGCTAACAGCTGACTTGCCTTACAGACATTGGTGGTGCAACTGGAGAGCTTCTTGAGCAAAATGCTCAAATTCTAAGTCAAATTTCGGCAAATTTTGCATCTTTCCAGGTAAGATAAAATTTTAGCAGCATGTATTTTAACTGTTTATGATATCATAAGGTACTTTCTGTTTTATGTCCATTTGTGCATATATCTAGTATTTTACTTTTTACATTTTATTTCTTGTTGTCATTGATGATGGCATTTTGTAGTAAAGTTTCCTCTAAATGGGGTTCACATCATTCAAATGTTTGTTCTTATGGCAGTAAAAATTTCAGTTAGGGCACTTTAATTTTTGAAGTTATTTGCCTGCCTATATCAGACTACAAATTTTAGTGTTTAAAAGTTGTGAATGCTGCCAAAAAAATACATATTGTGGGGAAATCAATTGTTCTCCTTGTACCTGCATTGCAATATGAGGGAATAATGATGTTCAAAGAGTTGAAGAATGAAAACCCTTAAGAAAGTCTCATATTTATTGTCCTTATTCAATTAAAATATTGTTCGGGCTCTCTAATGCCAGTGTATGGTTGGCATATATTTTTACTGTGGTTTTGCTAATGTTTTATTTATATATATATATATATATATATATATATATACACACACATTCTCTATGACCTGTTTGCTTTGCATCATTTAAAGACAGTTGCAGCACCATTATATAAGACATTGTCTGACTAGTGAGTAACATATGACAATATATTCCGTCTCTTTTAATGCTGCAGATACATGATAACATCAGTCTTTTAAGCAAAACTCGGGACAACATCCTTTCCATCTTGAATGAGTATGTTACTGCATCTCTATACTTAATTTTCTGTTGTTATATAGACATAATATATGCGGCACGGCTTCATATGTTGTGCATTACGTGCTGATGATTCAGTGCCCTCTGACATGTACTTTCAAACTATATGTTATCGCTCAGGATACCTAATAGAAGTTAAAAATTCCAGTTTCACTATGAAAATGGTTTGCATGTGGAGGGGATTATATGTTTGCAGGACTGACATGAGTTGTTATACACTAGATTGGAGCTGATACAATTATTAGAGACTTGGCATGAATGCTTCAGATATAGAATCACATAACAAATTGAAATAATGAGGGAAAACAGGTTATGGTGGTAGTTGTGCTCTCAATATCCATGATAGCTGCCTGATGTAGGATAGCCTGAATTTTCCCTTGCTTAATTGAACACAAGGATTGGTGTTCAATGTGGTCATTAGGGATAATTAGGCACACTGGTCAAATTCTGTTATTTCTGTAAGATGGTTAGATTGGACGAAGAGATCTGTGTACACAGTATTGAAACAAATAGAGAAAATGCCAAAAAATAAAATATTACTAAGTAAAAGAAAGGATAAACGCAAAGCAGACATGCTCAAATAAAGGTTTTGAGCAGTGATTCTTTAAATGTTTTGCTTTCCATAATAAAGAGTAGTGAACTGGCCCCACATGTTCCCAAAAAAAAAAAAAAAGGCCCCAAATCCCCCTTTATTGGGAGGTTGAAATTTCGTACCCAACTATTTTTGTATTTTGATTGGAGAAAGATGTATGTGTGATGAAATACACATGACTGTTGATTAAAACACTGACTTGGGAAAGTTAGGATGACAACTCAAACTTGTTTATTAGCAGAATAAGTGATGGGTTATTTCTGTGCTAAAATAATTCATCAACTTTTGACTCGTGCATCCTCCACCCAATAGATAAAAAAAACTAATCAAAATCATCATGCACACTTGCGCTTGAGCCTAAAAGTCCTTGATTTGACAACTCGAAAAGCCTTCATCCTGGCTTTTCATGACAATTAGCCTCTCTATTTCTCTACTGTAGCATCACTCATCTGCTTGTGGGATTTATTTCATGTTAAGGACAAGATATTATTTGGTTATAGTTAGGCTTCAGCAAGTTGCATTTGGGCTATGGTAACGGCACCAGTGGCATTCAAATCATTGAGTGTGAGATGTAAGGCTGGAACTAATGTGGCCTTTGATGGCATCGCAAGAATTTAAAGACAGTGAGAAAATGAAAACTCTTCCACCATCATAGCATGCAGAAAAAGTGCCCGGGGCTATTATCCTCTAAATTCTGAATTTTGGATTTGATTTAATTAACTTGATTTGGTATGTAGCTTTGGGGCTGAATATTGTTTTTAGAGAGACATGTATGTGTTCTTGCTCATCCTTAATACATTCTCCTGCAGTTCCAGCTACCGACACTATTTCATCATTGATCTATTATGTCATATAGATAGACTGCATTTATTATGCTTCTAACTTGAATAAATTTTGCAGCTTGAACGACATGCCAGAAATAATGAAGCAGATGCCTCCGCTTCCGGTGAAAGTAAATGAAGAGCTTGCTAACTCCATCCTTCCCCAATTGTCTCATCATATGAAGTCATGATGCATACTTGCTCAATGCCAACAACGGCTGCTTATCCTTGCCCTCAAGTTGGGATCTCTTGGTTACGGTGGATCACAATAAGCTGCACAATTGATTCAAGTTCTGTTCAAAATGGCCATGGTTTCAAATATTTAAGGACAATAATGTTATTTGTTTATCAAAATTTATTATCTATTGGGTGGGGGATGTGTTTTAGGAAACGTGTTGTATGTATGCTAGCGGCCTGGGGAATTCTGACCGGACAATGACTAAAGCAAAACGTATATGTAGACTTGTTTTCAATTGCAAAGAATAAAATACCTCAATGTATTGCTTTTAACTTTTATTTCAGATATATGTAGCATCCTATGAGAATGTTTGGTTTGGGAGAGGATGCTTAGGACTTTCAACACAGTATAAACTTTTCAAGATGTTAAATACTACAATTTAGGAATAAAAATCGGATGAGTAGAACATTCCCAAACATATAACATCGCATAGGAACTTGGACAGGTCTATAGTAATTTCTGAACTTTGACTATTCTATGAGAAATTCTAACTTGAAGCACTGCCCCAACCACATTGACAAAAAACTCAAAGATGTCTTCAACAATTGTAACTCCAATATGTGCTCCATGTTTTATCTAACTTTCAACCTGCCAAAGAAAGCAGAATTGTAATCAATCACCACCTTATCCAAAGAACATAAATAACCTGCTAAAAAAGTAGAAATGTAATCAATTAACCTCTTACTCAAAATTGAAGTGCAAAGAACATCAAGAATTCTAGCAATTCTTAGATAAATAGCCAACTTTATGCACATAAATAAACAACCACCATCGCCAACTGAATGGCAGAGTCTTTGTTAAGTACTGCAGATGATGGAGCTGAAGGTTTCACAATCCCAAGAAAAACAACCAACTCCTTCCATAACATCCATCAGTGCACGATAGCCTAGATCATTCTCCAACTATTGTTTTGCAAATATCATATTCTCCAACTATTATTTCAATTTTAAAACTATCCTGTCATCGAAACTGAAATGAAGACATAATTTAAGGTCGAAAGCATAATTACAGTTGAAATTGACAGGAATTAAATATTTAACAAATCAACGGTCCCGCATATGCTTTTTTGTGCTTATCCATAACCACTTCTAATCATCAGGAAGGGGAAAAACTTAACAACTATTTCATTATGAGAAATTATTGCCTAGGTCAGGTTCATGAACCAATTGTTCACTCTACAGTCAGCCACAGTGCGATCCAGTCAATTTGTAAGAGGATAGTTTACAAATCCATCTTAGCTATTAATTAACCATCAACTATGCCTCCTCAGATGATCAAACTAAACTAAAGTACATATTTGAATGCCAATTAAGACAATGAGGTTAGATAATTGTAAAATATGACTCCATGTAAAATGAAAAAGTAGTTAAAGTAGTAGAAATTGTATGTATATGATTAATTTGGTTATTGTAGCACTGATACAGTTGACTAATGGTAATAAGTATACACATTGTTTCTTCCTATATATGCATGATAGGAAACTTCCATTGAAAAACTGGAATAGAAAACACCAAAACCACAAAAACCATGAAAACTGATACTATTATTGGCAGATAAGATATCTCTATACTTCTTCTTTACATGGAAAAACGAGATGTAGCATCATCAATACTAAATTATAGAGTGGATTCATACACCATCCCTATCAAGCTAGTGCTAATTATGCAACCTGAGAACAGGATAGCTTTCTCCATTATGAGATAATAAAGCAATTCATTTATTCTGACTCAATCAGATCTCAGGAAACTTTTTAAAGCTATCATGCCACAATTTCCCCTTCTGTATTTGACTCCTACTTGTCGTGTTTTAAAATCTTCACAACCCTAATACCCAAATCCATTACACAGAATGCTGTGATCGAACTGATGCTTAATTACAACACGATAAATCCTGAATTCATAAAAAAAAAAAAATATTGATATCATTACTAAGCACTCTGTGATTTTCCAATTTTTCCCCTTTTCGTTTCTGCTTTATCATGTTTTAATCTAACTAAATCCATTTGACAAAAGCAAAACAACTGGAAAACAAACCTGAGTCAAATTTGAGTTGTGGTGAGAGATAGAGTCGAGATTCAAAATTCTAGCTTCAAGGGCATCAAATGTCTGCTTCGTCTGTTAAAATTAAAGGAAAATGAAGAATTAGGGAGGCAATTAGTTGAAAGAAGAAAAGAATAAAATGGGGGATTACATGAGAAGAAAGGGCATCTCTGTCGGCCCAAAGATCTCTCCAAAAGAAGTGGCCAATGGTAGCAGCTGATACAGAAAATCCCACTGTGAACCAAACTAAACGAGTTCTCAACATTTTCTAAACTTTGAAACGAAAATCAGACCCAAAGAACCAGGCTCGAGTGTTAAAAATATATTAGGGTTAGATCTAAAATTTACACTTTTAACTATGTGAAATAGCTTAAACAATATTATTTGGATCAAAACCTTTTGGAGACATCTATGCTTCAATCCCCTTAACTATATCAACAAAAGCCAAAACCTTTATTTTCAAACAATTTATTAAATAATTAATATTTTAAATTAGTTATATGCTATTTAATTAAATAAATAATAATTTTTTTATATAAATAAATAACAATAATGATGAAATTTCTTTAAATTACAGTAAATTCTACATAAAATTAAAAAGAAAAATTAAGTGTAAAACTGAATTTTGCCTTTAACAAGACTAATAAAATTTAGTCAATTATGGGCAAGAACAAAATGCAGAAATAATCTTAAAATTCTGTATCTAAACCTAGAACTAATTAAGTCTCCCATTTAGGGCTGTGCATCGGTCGGGTTCGGGTCAACCCGAACCGAACCCGACCAGCCCAAAAATCGAAATATAACCTATATTCTAAACCGAACCGAACCGATCCGATCCTATATATTAACAGGGCTCCGAACCGATTAACCCGGTTAACCCGAGCATTCTCTCCCTTCGCAGCTCTCTCCCTCTCTCTGTGTTTTGTCACCATTTTTTAACACACACACACACACACACACAAATCAAACCCTAACTAAACACAAATCCAACAAAATCAACACACACAAACACAAAGCCAACAAAATCAAAACACACAAACACAAATCCATTAAAATCAAACACACAATCAGATCTGAGCAAAACAAAAATGCAAAACCCACAAACCAGAATCGTCGGCCAAGAAGAAGGAAAAGGAGAAGGAGAAGAAGGAGAGAGAGAGGGGGAATCGAATCATCGGCGATGGAAGAGAGGGGGAATCGATGCGAAGGAGGAGGAGCCAGCAGCGATGGAGGAGGGGGAGGGGAAGAGAGAGGGAGGGGCAGATCGCGGGTGGGAGGGGGAGGGGCAGATCGCGACGGGGGAGAGGGAGGGGAAGAGAGGGGGAGGGGCGCAGATCGTGAGGGGGAGGGGTAGAGGAGCAGATCGTGAGGGTGAGGGTGAGGGGCAACTGGGAAAAAAAAAAAGAGGTGTTTATATATTCTCATCGGTCGGGTTCGGGTTTTGAATGTTTTAACCCGACCCGACCCGAACTTTCCCAATTTTGAAGAATCGACCCGACCCTATTATCCCGAATAGCTAATTCGGGTCCGGTTGTTTGGATTCGTCGGGTCGGGTCGGTTTTTGCACAGCCCTACTCCCATTCCTATCCTAATAAGAAGACTATAGTTAAAAAGACTACTAGGAATAGCAATCTAGATAAACAAGAAAACTCAATTGATTACAATTCAAAGGAGGAAATAACTAAATCATCCAATCCCCTTAATGGCCTTATAAATATATCCAAAAATTGTTAGCTTTGCCCAAGGCTAATTAAGATGTCAAACTTGTAAACCATTAGCAGAAATGCTGTATTTTCTTTCAAATTTCCAACAAAACTCTGGAGCAATAATAATCAGCTCCTAATGTCTTATTGTTCACCAACATCACCTTGAAATAATAGAAAACGCAAAACCAAGAAAAAGAATTATATTTAAATCAAAATTACCAACTAAAAATATATAAAAATCCAGTGGTGAAAATACTACTCAACATAATTATCCCATATTTTCTATTCTAGAGTTTCTTTTTTCTATTTTTGTGGTCTTGCATGTTTAATTTGAAATATTGTATGAATATTAATAATTTCATTACCTCATGACATATATTTCTATTCATATTCAAACTTTATTTATTCACTAATTAACTAAGTTTATTATCCATATTATATTCTTTTCCTTAACCACTGGCTCTCTCTCATCTTCAATCCTCGCTTGTTTAATTTCAACCATTCCCATTTTGGTCTGCTCCTAACTAAGTGGACACGTTCAATCTCCGAATTCCAGTTCATCAAGCTTCATGATTCCACACACTCTGATGATTCTCCTTTTGAAACTCTCACTTTTCTTAACGATCACTCAGATGTTAAAATCCGCCAGTCATGCAATGGGTTACTCTTGTGTTATAGCCACTGCACATTGATCCACATGCATGCCAACAAAAATATTATATTTAGGTTATGTTTGGTATGATGGATTGCATTGTAATGTAATGAATAATGTAATGGATTAAGAAATGTAATGTAATGTAATGTAATTATGATTACATTACTCTGTTTGGTTGTATTATGAATATAATATAATAATTATTACATTATTATGAAATTTTGATCTAATGGTTGAAATTTGCATTCACCAAATATATGTACGGATCAAATTAATTCTCATATGAATAATATTATATCATTTATTTAGTTCATAAATAAAAATGGAATATATATATATATAATAAAAAGTTTTTCCATATCAAGACAATGAAATAAAAAATTGATTTTATTCCACTAAAAATTTGAATATAAAATTTTAGCATACATGAAATAGATTTGAAAAAAAAAATAAAGGTTTTGATGGCATAAATAATTTATATGTAATTTATTGTTTTATACTAAGTACAAAAATATAATTTATTCATATAAATTTAATCCATAAGTAAAATTAGAGAGTAGATTTAATAATAATATGAGAATAAAATAAAATAATTAATGTATAAAAAAGTTGAGTAGTATATTAAGATAGTTACATTGTAATGATAAATACAATGCTAATTTTAAGGATTGAAAAATACATTAGTAAGAGTATTCAAAATTACCAATGTATTTGCCATTACATTACAATACACAAACTTTAGATTAACAAACAAAGGATTAATTACACTTTCAATTACATTACATTACTATCCCTCCTACCAAACATATCCTTACAGTCTACTACCAAGCAATATACTATACTTCCTCCACCGAGTATACCTGGCGAAAGCTATGAATATGATCTTGATATAGCTTTTGATCCTTCAAAATCACCTCACTGCAAAGTTACTGGTCCATGTTGTTAGATATATTATATATTTATATTTAATGGTGTAGTAATTATTTTATTATTGTAAGGGTAGAGTAGTCTTTTTACCTTCTTTTTCATCTTCTTGTATACCCACTCTAACTATGTAAAAACCTAATGAACATTTATGGAGTTTTCTTTCTTCTTTGCAATTCTTAACATGGTATCAGAGCTGGTTTAATCCATCCACAGCTTTGCGATCTGGGTGTTTGACGATTTGCGATTTGGGTTTTCTGGTGATCCGATCTTGGTGTTTTGACGATTCGCGATTTGGGTTTTCTGTTCCGATTTGGGTGTTTGATGGCTCGCAATCTTTGATATTGTTCGCGATCTGGGTTTCTTGGTTTGACGATTCGCGATCTGGGTGTTTGATGGCTCGCAATCTTTGATGGTAAGCGATCTAAATCCGATTCTATTCTCTTTTGCAGAATCGAAGAAATACTCTGTGTAGTTAATTGCATTCAGATTGTTAGATATTTGTTAATAGTTGTGATGGCTAGTGAAAAAGATGACTCTTTGCAGTCCATTAGTGTGCAATTGAATGGACATAATTATTCATACTGGAGCTATGTCTTGAAAAAATTTTTGAAGGGTAAAAGAATGTGGGGTTATGTTACTGGAACTATAAGTGAACCCATTGACAAAAATGATGCAAAATTTGCAGAATTGTTGGATACTTGGGATGCTAACAATTCAAAAATTATCACATGGATTAATAATTCTGTTGTGCAGTCAATAGGTGTGCAGTTGGCAAAATATGCAACTGCAAAGGAGGTTTGGGATCATTTAGAAAAACTGTTTGTTCAGTCAAATTTTGCAAAATAATATCAACTGGAGATAGACATTTGTGCTCTCAAACAGAATAATATGAGTATTCAGGAATTTTATTATGCTATGTCTGATATTTGGGACCAGTTAGCTCTTACTGAACCTGCAGAATTGCGTGCCTTTGCACCATATATTACTCGTAGAGAAGAACAACGCTTGGTTCAGTTTTTAATGGCACTTCGAGATGATTTTGAAGGCATTCGTGGAACAATTCTGCATCGTAAGCTGTAGACACCGGGTCCTGAGTCAGCCTAGATCGGAGTTACCCAATGATGAAAAATTGCCTTCTCAGGCAATAAGGTTAAAAATGATGATTTTCTTGTCAAATTTGCATTTTAGAAAAATAATAAAAAATAAAAAAAAAATAAAATAAATAAAATAAAAAAATAAAAATAATAAAAAATAATAAAAAATAAAATATTTTAGAAATTAGTTTTTGAGAATAAATTTAGTATTTTTTAGTCATATTTGAAAAAAAAAAGAAGAAAAAAAAAAGAAAAGAAAGAAGAGAGGGTGTGCTTTTGGATGGAGGGTGTGCTTTTAAAAGCACGGCTGTGCTTTTGAAAGCACGGCTGTGCTTTTGCACAGTGTGCATTACGCGCACTGCGCGCAAAAGCACAGCTGTGCTTTTTTAAAAGCACAGCTGTGCTTTCGCCTCAGTCGCCCAAAATCACCGAAATTGACATTTTTTCACCCAAAAATCTTTTGTTTTCAATTTCTTTGACTTTTTTGAAGATTTTTCCGGGATTTGGTTGATTTTTTTTCCTTTTTCACACTTAAATTAAGGAAAATTTAATAAAAATAATTTTATTTCTTAATTAATTAATTGTTTTTTTTAGTTTTTTTGGTAATAAAAAGAAAGAGATGAGAGAAATTATGAGGTTGGCCATTTTCTCTCTAGGAAGAATTTTTAATTTTGCTGGTTTTCCTCATCTTCTCACTTCCTCTCTCTAAAAAAAATCCTTTCTACATCATTTGAGTTTTCTTCATCAAAAAATAAAATCTTCAAGGCCAAAAATTCAATTTTCAAGCTATATTTTCTCTTGAGGCAAAGAAAGTAATTCTTTGTTCTTGGGATTTGATTTTTCTCACCAATTATAATTTATTGAGACAAAAAAAATAATTTTTTGTTCTTGGAAATTAAATTTCTTTTCATCAATTTTCTTCCTTTTAATTTTAATCAATAATTATTCTTAAGACAAAGAAATCAATTCTTTGTTCTTGGGAATCAATTTAATTTTCTTTTATTATTTCTCAAGCAAATTTTCTTAACAATAAAAGTTAAATTTTTATTATTTCTAAACCATATTTTGCAAATCAAAACAAGGAAAATCCATCATATTTTTTCCATCGAATCCGAAATCTGAGGGTAAACATTCTAGACTCGATCTCTTGATTTAATTTTTGTTTTCATCATTTTTGCTAACATTTAAATTAGTAAACATGTAGATCTATATATTTGTTGTTGATTTATTTATTTTATGTCATTTTAGATGTAGATCTAACTTTTAGTATTGTTCTTAGATGTAGATCTAACTTTTAATTTCGTTATTTGTTCCCATTTTCTTTTAATTGTTCATCCTTATTATTATTATTATTATTATTATTATTATTATTATTATTATTATTATTATTATTATTATTTACTTATTTACTTATCTTTTGCTATTATCATCATCATATATGCCGTTAGTATATTGTTATTAGTGTTATTTATTGTTACTATCATCGTTTATCGTTATTATTATCCTTATTATTGTTATTATTATTTTTGTTGTTGTTGTTGTTATTGTTATTATTATTGCTTTATGTTTTAAATAGTGATCTATTGATTTGTTAATTTATTTTAATATGTCGTTTAATTTATTTATCATATAATATACATGTTTTATTTAATTTATGTATTGTTATAAATGTTTAGTTGATTTTTTTACTTCGATTACTAACATCAATTTTATTTGTGTTTGTTGTCGGTGTTAAATCTTTGTGTTCCCCTGTTTGAGCACCCGTACGAATGAAAGAGGAGATCCAAGGAGTTGTTATTTTTTATTGTACTTGTTATTTTTCCTTTATTTGTTTTATTGAGTTATTGGGCATGTAATAATTAATTGAACCATTTATTTTATGCACGCTTAATCAAAAATCACACAAAAATATTTCTACAAATAAAATTGGGTTTTCTAATAAAATGGGACCAATGTCCTAGCTTTTTATCCAAAAATAAATTGTCACTTCAAAATAATTTTTTTAATTATGCATGAGAGGACCAATGTCCTCATCCTTAATAAATACCCCGTTTTATGTATGATTTATATTTTATTTACAATGGGGGTTGTATTCCGCCCTTAGTTTTATTGTAATTTATTTTTATCTTTATTTTTATATTTATTTATCGTTTTATATGTGATTGATATGCGCTTTAATAAACTGCATTAATTGTGTGAGATGAAAAATGAAATTTTATAATTTAAGAACTCATTTATAATTAACCAAGGCACCAATAAGTGTGAAGTTCCGGACACCATCTCTGGTTTAGACCGATAAGAGGTTAAACTTTCCCAATTTCTTGTAAATTGGGTGGCGACTCCAAAATACCTCAAAAGTGCCTAAAGGTGTTATGGCGATAGATGGTCCTTTTCAATGTTCTATTGTAAAAGGAGGTGCCGAAAATATCTCATAACACCTAAAATCGGAAAAGACGCGAACCTATCCCTCGAATCCTAAAAGCTGATTCCCGAAGAGGGCCTTGCTGGTTCCGGCGCGTGTCACAGTGGCGACTCCACTGGGGACTGTTTGTGACTTTGCTCTGAAAATATCTTGGTTAAAATGTATAATTGGGTTCTTAAAACTAAAATTTTATCTCTCATCTAAATTTCATTGCATCCATGCTAGAGCCTTAGAATTATGCTAGTTTGGTCTCTCTATTAGCCCCGGTGCGTTCCTGAAGCACGACCTCATTTTCACTCAATTTGGGGAAGTGTTAAGGATAATCACCAGCCCAAGCCTCGTGCCATCAAATGGTATATCAAATGGTGACCCGATCGGTCGTTATGCTCGTGATGAGATAGACCCGTCGTGCAGGGACCATGCTTGGGTAGCTTTAAAGCAACACCACCTTGACCAAAGCTCATGTAATGGCAATAGATACTTCCCCTAGGTTACATGTACCATAATACTATGCTTGCTATGTGGGCCATCGTATATTAAATAAGATCAATCAAATTAAATGGTTTTTATCAAAGGCTTTCATGCTCCGATGGGCCCATTTTAATTTAGTTGAATTATTTAAATATATAATGGCCAAAATTCATTCGCATGTGCTTTAAATTAAGAGTGTTATGCTGCCGATTTTTCACCGCGCACCATACGCGCCCATTGGGTTCCCTGTTGACCCATGGGCCAAGCCCACCTAGGAAGAGACTATTTGACCTCGTGTGCGGGAGTAAAAAGGTTGGAAGGATTTACTTGCTTGCATGTGTTTGTCTATGTTGCATAACACACGACCATTCATTGTATACGTCATTCATGCATGTTTTTATGATAAAATTAAAATAAAAAAAACAAAAAAAAATAAAAAAAAATGCATTTCATTTTGTGTGTGTATATCCTTTTGTCTGCATATCATTTTACGTATATTCTTTTCATGAATCACATTATATCACTGTAATTCATTGATCTTTCACTCATCCAGGACCACCTGCATAACGCACGATCATGCATTGTATATATATCATTCATGCACCGTTTTAATAATTTAAATTTTTCGGCCAACATAGATTCGTCTAAGTGGATTAGAGGTCTTAACGGTCGGCTAGTGAGTATGGACTCGCCCTTTGGATTGCTAAGAACTAGTGTCTGTTTGGAATTCTGAGTCACTCTTTATAGCTAGTGAATCATCTTCCATGGCAGAAAAAACCGGAGCTTTGACTACTCAAGACCTCGCTGGTAAATTGGAGGATTTTAAAAAGGGGACATTCGCCGTAATGGAAAATATCGCTGTTCAGATGGCACCAAATGCCAGGCAACCGCCTGTGGCCTCTGCTATTGAACAAATTGAATTGCCTATTATGGAAGAGGCTCGTGCCTTAATGACCCAAGAGATGGATAGAAGGTTTGAGGAGCTTGAAAGGAGGTTGTTGGCCGCAATTAAGGAAAGGATGGATACCATGGCACTAGTTCTTCAAGCTTAACTCATGGCAACTACCCAGGCACCCCTCAATATGACTGTCACTAGCCTCGCAAGTCAGGGAGTTGGTAGCAGCGGCACAAGGAGGACAGGGAAAGTACCAATGGCTAAAATAGCTCAAAGGCGCTATTCTGATCTTGGCAAACCTTTGTCATGGGTTTTCGAGAAGCTGATGAAAGGAGGAATATTACAGCCATTGCCAGCTAGGCCCGCAGGAGACCAAGGGCATCCCGATCACAAGGCAGATCAGTATTGTGCTTTTCACCAGCACACCGGACATACCACAGATGATTGCAAGACCTTGAGGTGTCGTGTTCAAGACCTCATCGATAGCAAGCAGATCACGGACCCTGAAAAGAGAGAGGAAAAGAAGAAGACGAACTACGGTGCAATTCCCTCGCCAGGTGTTTGATCGGTTCGAGCAAACGGCGAAGAAGACTATGTTTTTTTCAAAACTTTATTTCCTTTTAATGCAAGAAATCCTTATGACAATTGGTTATTTCAATGAACGATTTCTATGATATTTCTATGATTTCATTCCTTATGATCACGATGCATCCATTCATTTTGATATTAACCCAATTAATACGACTCCATCTAGTCTCGGAACTTTGGGGAATCCAAACAAAATCTTGATAGCATCTGATATAACTCTTGAAGAGAGGATAATCTTGAGAGAAATAAAAAAAAAGAGCCTTTTCGTGGATCTGGTATGACATGCTGAGGATTGACAAGGATATTCTTGAGACCATGCCGCTTCCACGTGCCAACATGATGACAAACCAAATTTTGAAAGCCATTCCTTCGCACTCCCAACATCTGGGATGCATATGGTACTGCTAAATAAAATCAAACTTCAAGAGCTACATCGAGAACTAGACGAATGAAACCCTGAACCTTTCACAAGAAATATAACCAAGCCTTAAAATCCCTTTCACCCCAACCATTTGAGATGCAAAACCGATCAAGACCAACCTCTAATCATATGAGACCAAAAACACCCATGTAACCGAACTCAGGAGGACAGTTCATTACCTCTAAAAAAAAAATAAAAAAAAAAGAAAAAAAAAAGCAAAGAACAAAACAAAAAAAAAAGAGGGGAAAGAACTATAGTCCTGTCCTAAACCATAGTTTTATCCTAAGTTGCCAACGGTTACCTCAGGAATTAAACCACCCAAAACCAACAAATGGAAGATGCAGATTGAAGCAAAGAAACTCAATATCTCAGCCGGTTTGCGCAAGGGCCAAGAACGAAACTTTGATGCTAAAAGAACCATCGCCAGAAGGAGCAGCCTCTCCGGCTAACGAAGATGAAAACAAATTCAACCAATACTGACAAACTGAATGAGGGTTCATGGCAGAGGCTAAATAAATAAAAAAAAAAGAGAGAAAATATTCAATCAAGAAAACCTGCGAGGGCTGATTGATAACAGGAGTTTGATGCTCTCAAGATCTATCCCGAGATTAGATGAGGTCTCATATTTTTTGAGTTAATGCCAAATAGTGATCATGTGTTATAAAATCAGATTGAAATATATGCATTTATGCAAAGATGTATTGGCATAACCAGGGCAGTTCATCTTGCACACTCAAAGTTGTCTGAGTCTGATATAAAACCAGCACATTATTATCATCTACCCTCTACCATTCTCGCTACTCAGGCACTTCAGCCAACTCATCTTGCTACCTGCTGTGAAGCCAATCCTACAGCACCTTCCCAATAAAGAACAAAGCTCATACAACCAATATCTGAGACACAAGCACATGCCAATCATACCCAAAAGACCTTTCGCAATAATTCCAACTTTTGTCGAGCAAAAAAAAAAAAATGCCGTTAGAGATGAAAACCGTGACTGGCGCTCTAAGCAAAAGTTAGGCCAAAGGGCAGGGTGAAAACCTGGCAACAGGCAGTCTGCCCTACAAAAAAATGACATAAATAAAAGCTGCTGGATTGGGTTGGGTCCATTCCAGGCAAAAAAAAAAAAAAATAATAAGGCACAGGGTTATGTGAAAATCCGGCAAGGACGCATCTCCCGCTAAGAAAGGCTAGTGTGAAAATCCACGAGGGACGCACTACCTTCAAGCAATGACTACAGGTATCGAAGGAGAACCTCATAAATACCCCAGAGGCATGAAACTCAAAAGCAATTCCAGAGGGCGCCGATCCTACTGCAAATCACGACCAAATCAGCTGTCGCTTCCAAAATCCACTTAGACAAATTCTTATCCTGCATTCCTGCATACATATGCATCTCACGTGCATGCTCACCACTTTTTCCTGCATATTTTGCCTTTTAAGTCTTGCAGAAAGAAAGAATCAAATGCCAACACCGACGAAAGGCAAGTGACAACATCAATCCAAACAAGCAATCAAAACAACGTTGATCCAGACGTCAGTTCAATCATCAAATCCAAGCGTCAATCAAAGCCCTCTCAAGAGGCAAATTACTAAAGTCCTCTGAAGAGGTAATTCTCAAATCATCCCAAGACCTCTCAAGGGGCAATCAACCAAAGACTTCTCAGGGAGCAGCAGCCAAAGACCTCTCAGGGGGCAACCAACAAAAGACTTCTCAGGGAGCAGCAGCCAAAGACCTCTCAGGGGGCAACCAACCAAAGACTTCTCAGGGAGCAGCAGCCAAAGACCTCTCAGGGGGCAATAAACCAAAGACTTCTCAAGGAGCAGCAACCAAAGCCCTCTCAGGGGGCAACCAACCAAAGACTTCTCATGGAGCAGCAACCAAAGACCTCTCAGGGGGCAATCAACCAAAGACTTCTCAGGGAGCAGCAGCCAAAGACCTCTCAGGGGGCAATCAACCAAAGACTTCTCAGGGAGCATTAACCAAAGACTTCTCAGGGAGCAGCAGCCAAAGACCTCTCAGGGGGCAATCAACCAAAGACTTCTCAGGGAGCAGCAGCCAAAGACCTCTCAGGGGGCAATCAACCAAAGACTTCTCAGGGGGCATTAACCAAAGACTTCTCAGGGAGCAGCAGCCAAAGACCTCTCAGGGGGCAATCAACCAAAGACTTCTCAGGGAGCAGCAGCCAACACTACAAGAAATCAGGGGAATAGAGACGGAAAATAGAGACGGAATTCCGTCTCTAATTGAAAATAGAGACGGAAATAGAGACGGAAAAATTCCGTCTCTATTTTGGCCGTCTCTAAATTTAGAGACGGAAATTATTTTTCCGTCTCTAAAAATAGAGACGGAAACGAGTTTTCCGTCTCTATTTTTTGAGACGGAAAACTCGTTTCCGTCTCTATTTTTTGAGACGGAAATTATTTCCGTCTCTAAAAATAGAGACGGAAAACTCTTTTCCGTCTCTATATTTAGAGATGGAATTTTTTTCCGTCTCTAAAAATAGAGACGGAAAACTCGTTTCCGTCTCTATTTTTAGAGACGAAAATAATTTTTCCGTCTCTAAATTAAATACATATTTTTTTAATATATTATTAATTATATCGTTTAGTTATATTTAAATGTATTTTCCGTCTTGAAAGCTATTTTCAATACATAATTTTTTTAAATAATAAAACTATAATTGGCAAAATCATATATAATAATATTAATGAAACAAGTATTAAATAAAAATTAAGTAAAATAAATAGAAGTATAAATAGTAATGTATTAATATATATATGTAATAAGACTACAATTGTCACTACTACATAAACCGTTTATATAAATACAATAATGCTAGAATAGTACACTGCAACAACATCAGCAAGGCCATTTTTGGCCACCAGAAAGAAAAAGCTTAACTCCTGCCATTGACAATGGTGTATCTTCAGTCTAATGGCATACCTCCGAGCTGCAAATCTGACTTGCCGTTTTACTCCACCATTAGCCTTTTAAATAGGCTAGACTTATTACAGCAGTTGAAGACCTATTTTGTTGGCCTCTAACTTAAAGAAATAACGTTAAAACTTATCTAAAAAATTCAGCAACTAACTAACAACATAACTAGCAAAAATAATTAAATAAAAACTGAAACAAATAATTAATAAAAATCCTGTTCAAAGAGTCTTCTTCCTGGCATAAGTCCGTCCCACAAAGGCATCCACAACAGGGTCAAAGGCATCACTTTACTCTTGTCTTTACATCAAGAGAGTCCAACTTCCAAAAATTAGCTAAAAGACTCATCAAATGTGATTCTATTAGATTCTTAATATCCAATGCTGACTAAATTACCCTCTATATGCTTAAGTATTAAATGATTGGTTATCTTCCACACTAGAAGGTGATTTCTTTTCAAAGAGACCTAATCAAATGCAATTTTTATTAGATTCTCTATACCAAACAATATCCTGATATGTTTGTTCATTTTTCATGCCTACGTCATGAGTTACTGGCAATAGCTCATGTATTGCATACTTACATAAAGAAAACTGATGCTCATACTTCCTTATGCCTGAGTTCCTCACCACCTTTGGTGGAACAACAAAAGATAGTGTCAATGAAAAATGGCATATTGTTAAGAATGCAATGCTCATAGCCATCTGATATGGATTCTAATTCTGAAAGAGAGAAAACTGATAAACCAAAATTTGAGGTAAAGCTAAGCTGTACCTCAAGAGTCATGTATGTATTCTTCCATTAATAAAAATCATGTTGGTGTTATTTATGGACATATAATAGATATGGGATTGTGTAGTAATGCTTGAATGTTCTGTGGAATTGGTTCTTATCCACATTATTCGTGTTAATTTTCTACACTAAGCAATGTTCTCATTTCTGTATGTTGGAATCACTACCCTAAGAAGAAAGCATGGCACTGACAAGTAAAAAATTAACTGACAGTTAAGAGTTACATAATTCAGGAAGAGCAGCATAACAAAAAAATATAAGATGCAATTCAAATTTTGTTAGGTATAAATTTGGTTCCAGGAACTGACATTATAAAAAAAAATAAAGAATGAAATTAAAATATTAAATGAACATCGATTACTTGAAAACTTAATGAAATATACCGTTTCTCCAGGCTCAAGCACACTGGCAATGCGCTTCTTCATCATTCCAATGTCCTCAGAAGAAAGTTCAATGGTATCACTTCCATTATTGCCTCAAACAAACACATTGAGAAAACAAACATCACAAACTAATGGAGACAATCAAATTTAGATATTATATACAGAAAAAATTCAAGTGCTTTTCAGATGTAATAGCCATTCAATTAATAAGCTCAAGCTCAACCATAACTCCACATTCCTGACCTAAAATTAGTTCATGATTGCAAAAAATTTAAACTTCTAATTGGTTCTATAAACAAAAAGAGATACCAATCAAAGTTACAATCTTCTTTCAACACCACTAATAATTAATTACATTTTAAGTATAATAATTCAAAAAATAAAAAAAAAAATTATTACCTGATGCTGCAGAACTGGCCGGAGGAGGAACGCCGGAGCAGACGACGGGTCGGAGAACAACGCCGGCGACGACTCGTCGGGGGCAAGGGCACCGGACGGCGATGGGCAACGTACAGGGGGCAGCGGCAGAGGAGGAGAAAGGGAAAAGAAAGAAGAGGGGAAAAAAAGAAAGAGGGGGGAAAACGCTTACCTCACCGGCTTCTACTCGACGGCGGCGGTGGGAACAAACGCCGGATGGACGGCTCGGGCAACGGAGGGAGGAGGCAGCGAACACAGGGAGCAGAGAGGAGAGGGGAAAAGAAAGAGGGAAAAAAGAAAGGGAATTAGGTCTAAAACCCGAAAATTAGAGACGGTATTAAATTCCGTCTCTATTTAGAGACGGAAATCGTCTTCCGTCTCTAAAAATAGAGACGGAATGACTTTTCCGTCTCTATTTAGAGACGGAATGACTTTTCCGTCTCTATTTAGAGACGGAAAAATCATTTCGTCTCTATTTTTAGAGACGGAATGAATTTTTCGTCTCTATTTAGAGACGGAAAAATCATTCCGTCTCTATTTAGAGACGGAAAAGTAATTCCGTCTCTATTTAGAGACGGAAAAACTATTCCGTCTCTAAATCCCGTCTCCAATTTTGGCGGGAAAAAATCGCGCCATATTTAGCGACCAAATTTAGAGACGGAACAAATTCCGTCTCTAAATAGAGACGGATACAAATTTTCGTCTCTAAATAGAGACGGAAATTTCTTTCCATCTCTATTTAGAGACGGAAAATGATTTTCGTCTCTATTTAGAGACGGAATTCATTCCGTCTCTATTTTTCCGTCTCTATTTCTGATTTTTCTTGTAGTGCAAAGACCTCTCAGGGGGCAATCAACCAAAGACTTCTCAGGGAGCATCAACCAAAGACCTCTCAGGGGGCAATCAGCCAAAGACCTCTCAGGGGGCAATCAACCAAAGACTTCTCAGGGAGCAGCAGCCAAAGACCTCTCAGGGGGCAATTAACCAAAGACTTCTCAGGGAGCATAAACCAAAGATTTCTCAGTGAGCATTAACCAAAGACTTCTCAGGGAGCATCAACCAAAGACCTCTCAGGGGGCAATCAGCCAAAGACCTCTCAAGGGGCAATCAACCAAAGACTCCTCAGTGAGCATTAACCAAAGACTTCTCAGGGAGCAGCAGCCAAAGACCTCTCAGGGGGCAATCAACCAAAGACTTCAACCAAAGACTTCTCAGGGAGCAGCAGCCAAAGACCTCTCAGGGGGCAATCAACCAAAGACTTCTCAGGGGGCAGCAGCCAAAGACTTCTCAGGGAGCAGCAGCCAAAGACTTCTCAGGGAGCAGCAGCCAACCAACAGAAGACCTCTTAGGGGGCAATCGGCCAGCCAAAGACCTCTCAGGGGGCACCATCTCAGAAAGGACAACACACCTACAACTTGGCGACCACTTCGAATCAAAGAAGGGTTAGCACGATCACGGCACTACCGCTTCAACTAAAGACAACACACCGACAACATGACAATAACGACCACAACAGCATCACTCGCTTCGGAAAGAAGGCCGCCTCAGGTACATGTCTCTTTCCTTCTTCTCCTTGAGTTTAGGCTCACCTAGACACTAGTGTACTAGCTTCCCCTAAACTGGGGGCAACTGTAGACACCGGGTCCTGAGTCAGCCTAGATCGGAGTTACCCAATGATGAAAAATTGCCTTCTCAGGCAATAAGGTTAAAAATGATGATTTTCTTGTCAAATTTGCATTTTAGAAAAATAATAAAAAATAAAAAAAAATAAAAATAATAAAATAAAAAAATAAAAATAATAAAAAATAATAAAAAATAAAATATTTTAGAAATTAGTTTTTGAGAATAAATTTAGTATTTTTTAGTCATATTTGAAAAAAAAAAAGAAGAAAAAAAAAAGAAAAGAAAGAAGAGAGGGTGTGCTTTTGGATGGAGGGTGTGCTTTTAAAAGCACGGCTGTGCTTTTGAAAGCACGGCTGTGCTTTGAAAGCACGGCTGTGCTTTTGCACAGTGTGCATTACGCGCACTGCGCGCAAAAGCACAGCTGTGCTTTTTTAAAAGCACAGCTGTGCTTTCGCCTCAGTCGCCCAAAATCACCGAAATTGACATTTTTTCACCCAAAAATCTTTTGTTTTCAATTTCTTTGACTTTTTTGAAGATTTTTCCAGGATTTGGTTGATTTTTTTTCCTTTTTTCACACTTAAATTAAGGAAAATTTAATAAAAATAATTTTATTTCTTAATTAATTAATTATTTTTTTTAGTTTTTTTGGTAATAAAAAGAAAGAGATGAGAGAAATTATGAGGTTGGCCATTTTCTCTCTAGGAAGAATTTTTAATTTTGCTGGTTTTCCTCATCTTCTCACTTCCTCTCTCTAAAAAAAATCCTTTCTACATCATTTGAGTTTTCTTCATCAAAAAATAAAATCTTCGAGGCCAAAAATTCAATTTTCAAGCTATATTTTCTCTTGAGGCAAAGAAAGTAATTCTTTGTTCTTGGGATTTGATTTTTCTCACCAATTATAATTTATTGAGACAAAAAAAATAATTTTTTGTTCTTGGAAATTAAATTTCTTTTCATCAATTTTCTTCCTTTTAATTTTAATCAATAATTATTCTTAAGACAAAGAAATCAATTATTTGTTCTTGGGAATCAATTTAATTTTCTTTTATTATTTCTCAAGCAAATTTTCTTAACAATAAATGTTAAATTTTTATTATTTCTAAACCATATTTTGCAAATCAAAACAAGGAAAATCCATCATATTTTTTCCATCGAATCCGAAATCTGAGGGTAAACATTCTAGACTCGATCTCTTGATTTAATTTTTGTTTTCATCATTTTTGCTAACATTTAAATTAGTAAACATGTAGATCTATATATTTGTTGTTGATTTATTTATTTTATGTCATTTTAGATGTAGATCTAACTTTTAGTATTGTTCTTAGATGTAGATCTAACTTTTAATTTCGTTATTTGTTCCCATTTTCTTTTAATTGTTCATCCTTATTATTATTATTATTATTATTATTATTATTATTATTTACTTATTTACTTATCTTTTGCTATTATCATCATCATATATGCCGTTAGTATATTGTTATTAGTGTTATTTATTGTTACTATCATCGTTTATCGTTATTATTATCCTTATTATTGTTATTATTATTTTTGTTGTTGTTGTTGTTATTATTATTATTATTGCTTTATGTTTTAAATAGTGATCTATTGATTTGTTAATTTATTTTAATATGTTGTTTAATTTATTTATCATATAATATACATGTTTTATTTAATTTATGTATTGTTATAAATGTTTAGTTGATTTTCTTACTTCGATTACTAACATCAATTTTATTTGTGTTTGTTGTCGGTGTTAAATCTTTGTGTTCCCCTGTTTGAGCACCCGTACGAATGAAAGAGGAGATCCAAGGAGTTGTTATTTTTTATTGTACTTGTTATTTTTTCCTTTATTTGTTTTATTGAGTTATTGGGCATGTAATAATTAATTGAACCATTTATTTTATGCACGCTTAATCAAAAATCACACAAAAATATTTCTACAAATAAAATTGGGTTTTCTAATAAAATGGGACCAATGTCCTAGCTTTTTATCCAAAAATAAATTGTCACTTCAAAATAATTTTTTTAATTATGCATGAGAGGACCAATGTCCTCATCCTTAATAAATACCCCGTTTTATGTATGATTTATATTTTATTTACAATGGGGGTTGTATTCCGCCCTTAGTTTTATTGTAATTTATTTTTATCTTTATTTTTATATTTATTTATCGTTTTATATGTGATTGATATGCGCTTTAATAAACTGCATTAATTGTGTGAGATGAAAAATGAAATTTTATAATTTAAGAACTCATTTATAATTAACCAAGGCACCAATAAGTGTGAAGTTCCGGACACCATCTCTGGTTTAGACCGATAAGAGGTTAAACTTTCCCAATTTCTTGTAAATTGGGTGGCGACTCCAAAATACCTCAAAAGTGCCTAAAGGTGTTATGACGATAGATGGTCCTTTTCAATGTTCTATTGTAAAAGGAGGTGCCAAAAATATCTCATAACACCTAAAATCGAAAAAGACGCGAACCTATCCCTCGAATCCTAAAAGCTGATTCCCGAAGAGGGCCTTGCTGGTTCCGGCGCGTGTCACATAAGCCTCTTCCTACAGTTGATGCTGTGGTTAATGAATTGATGGCTGAGGAAATTCGCCTCAAGACTCAAGCAGAAAAAGGAAATACAGAAAAAGCAATTCTCCCAACTCCGAATCCTTCTGTTTTTGCAGCTTCTCCAAGACCTTTCCACAACAATCAGAATAGAGCACATGGAAGGGTTGCCACTGATGAATGTAGCTTCTGTAAAAAGAAGGGTCATTGGAAAGCCCAATGTCCAAAGTTATTAAATAGATTCCACCAAACATCACAGACCACTCAATGGAGACCTCGTTTTCAAATGCATCAACAAAATTTCAGGCCTCCTAATGCAGCAGCAGTTGTGCCATCAACACATGCATCTGTTGTTGGGAATATGACTCCATCTGAAGCCTCATCATCTTCAAGTCCTACAGTTGATACCCTTGCAGAGCAGTTTCAAAAGTTTCTTGCCACTCAATCACATGCCATGTCTGCCTCCTCGAATATAGGTTTGCCTTCTGCCTCACAATCCTCAGGTATACCTTCATATTTATGGATTCTTGATTCTGGAGCTTCTAAACATATGTCACCTAATTTCAAATCTTTTGTATCCTTATGTCCTGCATCATCTGTGTCAGTCACTACTGCCGATGGTACCCCTATGCCATTGGCAGGAATTGGCTCAATTCGTTCGCCAAATTTTCTCTTTCAGATGTTTACCATATTCCTCGTCTTACCTTAAGTCTTGCCTCTGTGGGTCAGTTATGTGATTCAGGTTTTGAAGTCTTATTTACACCAAATTCTTGTTATGTGCAGGATCCGCATTCCAATAGGCTGATTGGGACAGGCCGTAGGTAGGGGGGACTCTACATTCTAGATGAGTTAAAAGTTCCAGATATTGTAAAAAATAGTCGGGTTGCAGCTGCTTCCATTGATCTTTCGTCTTTTCGTTTGAGTCCATCTTCCTCTGATTTTTATCTTTGGCATTCTCGTCTTGGGTACGTTTCGGGTTCTAGGCTAAAGTACTTAGCTTCTACAGGAGTTTTAGGAAAGTTGAATTGTCATGACATTTCTGATTGTTGTGGTTGCAAACTTGCAAAATTTTCTGCCTTGCCCTTCTACAGAAGTGTTTCTGTTTCTGTTGCACCTTTTGATTTAATCCATTCTGATGTCTGGGGACCATCTCGAGTTATCATAAAAGGTGGCTCCAGATATTATGTTTCTTTTATTGATGCTTGTACTCGCTATTGTTGGGTTTATCTTATGAAACATCGTTCTGATTTCTACAATATTTATCTCATGTTTCGTGCACTTGTCAAAACTCAACATAATGCTGTTATCAAATGTTTTAGATGTGATTTAGGTGGTGAATTTAAATCTAATCAATTTTCTGAATTGCTTGCTTCTGATGGTACAATTCTTCAAACTTCATGCACTGACACTCCTGAACAGAATGGTATTGCTGAAAGAAAACATCGTCACATTGTTGAAACTGCCCGTTCTATGTTGCTGTCTGCTAATGTCCCAAGTGAGTTTTGGGGAGAAGCTATTCTTACTGCTGTCTATGCTATTAATAGAATCCCATCATCCCTTACGTCAGGTTTGTCTCCTTTTGAGAAATTGTATGGTTATGCTCCTGACTATTTCCATATGAAGGTCTTTGGTTCTGCTTGTTTTGTCCTTCGTCCACAAGTTGAACGCAGTAAACTATCTTCTCGTTCAGCACTATGTGTTTTCCTTGGTTATGGTATTGGTCAAAAGGGATATCGTTGTTATGATCTCACCACTCAAAAACTCTATGTTTCCCGTCATGTTGTTTTTCTTGAACATATACCATTTTATTCCATTCCTCCTAAATCTCATAATCTCACAAAATCTGATCTCATTAACATTGATCCATTCTGCACTGATGCAGAGTCTACAACTCCTCAGGTAATCTCTCAACCAAATCATTCTGACATTGTGCCTTGTAGGCTTGACATTACCAGCTCTGCAGATGTTCCTCATGCTGATGTCCCTTCTGTCCCTATTGCCTCCTATGACACCTCTGAGATAGCAGATTCTCTCCCTCCTCCTCGTTATCCCTCTCGTACTCGTAAGTCCACTCATTTACCAGACTTTGTTTATTCTACTTACTCTACATCTTTTATTTCTTTATTGTCCTCTATCCATAACCTTTCTGAGCCCTCTTCATATAAAGAGGCTGTTACTAATCCTTTATGGCAGCAAGCTATGGCAGAGGAACTTTCTGCACTGCATAAGACGGGTACATGGGACCTTGTGACTCTTCATCCAGGTAAAAGTGCAAATGGTTCTCGGTGGGTGTATAAGATCAAGACCAAATCTGATGGATCCATTGAGCGATATAAAGCTCGTGTGGTTGCGAAAGGATATTCTCAACAATATGGTCTGGATTATGAAGAAACATTTGCCCCAGTAGCCAAAATGACTACCGACCGTGCTCTTATTGCAGTTGCTTCAATAAGACAATGGCATATCTCTCAGATGGATGTTAAAAATGCTTTCTTGAATGGTGATCTTCAAGAAGAAGTTTATATGGTTCCTCCACCTGGTTATCCTCATAATTCTGATCAAGTGTGCAAATTGAAGAAGGCTCTCTATGGACTTAAACAAGCACCTCGAGCTTGGTTTGGTAAATTTTCTATTGCCATTGCATCTCTCGGTTTTTGTGCCAGCTCTCATGATTCTGCTCTATTTCTCAAAAACACACCAAATGGTCATATTTTGATTGCTTTGTATGTTGATGACATGATTGTTACAGGTGATGATGTTGATGAGATTAAGAGAATAAAATTGCAGTTAACTCGTTATTTTGAGATGAAAGATTTGGGGACTCTCCGATACTTCTTGGGCATAGAAGTTGCATACTCTCCTCGGGGCTATCTTCTATCTCAATCCAAGTATATTGGTGATATTCTTGAACAAGCACATCTTTCTGATGCTCGGACAGTTGATACACCTCTTGAACTTAATGTTAAATATACAACTTCTGATGGTATTCCCTTGACAGATCCAACTTTGTATCGTACACTTGTTGGGAGTTTGGTATACCTCACCATTACCAGACCTGATATCTCTTATGCTGTTCATATTGTTAGTCAGTTTGTTACTTCCCCTACCTCTGTTCATTGGGCAGCAGTACTTCGTATTCTCCGTTATCTTCGAGGCACAAGATTTCAGAGCATTCTCTTCCCTTCATCATCCTCATTGGAACTACGTGCCTTTTCAGATGCTGATTGGGCAGGTGATCCTATGGATCGTAAGTCTACCACCGGGTATTGTGTTTTTCTTGGTGATTCTCTTATCTCATGGAAAAGTAAGAAACAAGATGTTGTTTCTCGCTCCTCTATGGAGGCTGAGTATCGTGCGATGGCATCAACAACTGCCGAGATTGTTTGGCTACGCTGGCTTCTTACTGATATGGGTGTTTCCTTTTCTCAGCCAACTCCTATGTATTGTGACAATTTGAGTGCTATTCATATTGCCCGCAACTCTGTTTTTCATGAACGTACAAAACACATTGAGATTGATTGTCACTTCACACGACAACACTTTCAACGTGGCACCATCACAGTTCCCTTTGTCACTTCCTCCATGCAAGTTGCTGATCTATTTACTAAGTCTCATACCCGTGCACGCTTTTATTTTTTGTTAGCAAACTCTCAATGCTGTCCATTAATGCATCGTGAGTTTGCGGGGGGATGTTAGATATATTATATATTTATATTTAATGGTGTAGTAATTATTTTATTATTGTAAGGGTAGAGTAGTCTTTTTACCTTCTTTTCATCTTCTTGTATACCCACTCTAACTATGTAAAAACCTAATGAACATTTATGGAGTTTTCTTTATTCTTTGCAATTCTTAACACATGTAAATACGAAATCTCAAAACCTGATTTTCAGATACAGATTTAGTCGTCAAAAACACGATTATGGAGAGAATCAGCTGTGAGTTTCTCTTCAGACTTTGACAATGGATTTCAGGCTGGGGTATTCTGGAACGATGCTATTCATCGGTATTTTTGATTGGGATCCTACATTATGTTTTGATGTTGATGAAGAACAAGTGAGAGAAATCCCAATGCCTCTGAGGATTGGAATCGAAGAAGAGTTAGATAGATTTGTATCGAGTTGAGATTTATGATTCACCATCCAACTAAAACTAGATTTCCACTGTACACTATGAATAGCTTAAAAATACAGGAGCAATCATTGAATTTTTTAAAATTTCTCACTCAAACCTTTGAACTGCTCATACCTGATCTGACTATATATTTCTTATTTGCAGACCTAATTATCTTCACTATTCAATCGGAATCTTCCATGAAAGGTTAATTCATTTCTAAATTTTTAACTGTTTTTTAATTTAAAAAATTCACATTTAACCAGTCATTGTTAACAGAAAAGGTGGAATTATATTGGGAAGATAAATCAAAATCTTGGTGATGGTAATTTTTGTCAAGACAAATAAAAGCTCATGCATGGTAAGTAAAAGTATGAACAAAAGTAAGGATGGAAAAACTTCTAACAATGGAAATCTAAGCTTTTGAAAATCCACCAAAGTTAATGATAAATTCATATAATTGACCAGGCTTTAATTAAACTAATTAAAAAAAGAAAATAATTCATTAATAGAGAAAAGGAAACTGTCATGTATAATTTAACTCTGACAGAAATTGGAAACATAATTCCAAAACTTACTAGCAAATGAAGTAATTAAGCCAATGGTTCAGAAATTAAAACTTGAAAACACAATTAAACAAAACCAAGTAATTAAGCCAGGTTTTCAATGTACTATATAGACTTATTCAAGAAACCAAAAACCATAATCCAAAACCTACTCATTATTATTAGTATGAACATGAGGTTGATGGGCAGATGATGGTGGATTTTCCTCCACAGTAAGAGTCTCCTGATGATTATTAGATGATGATGATGGTGGATTTTGTTGAAGAAGATGATCAGGATGGGCAGATGGTCCTCGTTGAAATTGGGCATTCATTGTATTCATCTGCTGAAGTTGTTGCAGCTGATAAGGATTTGGAAGCCATGGCTGAAACTGTTGTGTGTTTATGGCTGCAACAGGATTATTCCCATTGTTCAACATCATTCCAGGATTTTTATTCTGTGTTAACATTATCAAACTCTGGATTTCTTTTCTAATTTCATCATTCAATGCTGTCAGCATAAAAAATAAAATATTAATCATTTTATATGTTAATTCCAGTTTATAATTAATTAAAATTGACTAATTATATTGACATATATATAATTAATAATTCAATCTAAATTAATTAAGCAATGTTTAAACAAGAAAATAAAAAGAACTTACAGTCTTGAAAACGAATTTGTCGCATAACAAAGCCTGTCTGTTCTTTCAGTCTAGCATTTTCAGCATTCAACCCCATGCTTTCTGTCTGCTTATCAAACCATAATATCAGTTTTAAATTAAATTGAAATCCATTAATTAAAAGTAAACTAATAGTCCTCAGTGAAATAAATCAGAATTTGTGTGATATACAACAAAACTATAACGCAGTAATTTACAATTTGTTGTAAATCAAAGTGACATGACAGGTTTAGAATAATTTTTCTAAATATTAATATTAAAATTGAAAATAGCTAAATTAAATTTACCTGCAATAAGGACAAATGAGCAGATAAAGAAGCAGTTTCAGATTGCAATGTTCGAATTTTATGTTCAAGCATAAACGTATACAGCTTCTTCTTCTCCTTTGCCCTCACAGCTGACATCCTGTTCGTAATTATTCTGCAAAATTGCCAAATTACAACAAAAGGCGTATGAAAATTATGTATAATTAATATATACTTAATGAAAAAATTAATATCTAACAAGAAAAATAAATTACAACTACGTAGAAATAATTACATTTTATACTAGTTCATCAATTTCTTATTTGGAGGCATTTGTTTAATTTATTTGCATTGAATTTGTATTTATATTAACTAAGTGACATATTGTAATAACAAGAATTTATTAACCGATAAATTTTTCGATCTCCTGAAATATCAATTAGAGAATCTTTCGATCTCCTGAAATATCGATTAGAGAATCTATAACTATATAGTAAACTCAATTGTGGCAAATGTTTAAGCACTTTTAAGAATGTTTATTCTTCATTTACTCAATCATACGTACACAAGTACATATATAGTCAAATAACTTAACTATAGAGCCAAAAGGAACCAAATTTAATACTTCCATTATCACTTTTTTTAGATGAAACTTTTCATCAATAACTTAACTAAATGCAAAAGAAAGATCATAATTTTTACGTCATATTTGTATTTATGTTAATTATATAATATTTAACCGGTAAATTTTTCGATCAACTGTTGCTGACTCAATAAAATAAATAAATGTTCAAAAACTTAAAAAATAAAACGCATCTAATCATTTAATTGCAAAAAGATAACAATGTGCACATTATATTTGTTTATTTTATCCGATCATTGAATAAAATACAGAAACCGACAATTTTTTCGATCGCCTGAATATCTATTATAGAATCTATATTTATATTATGAACTCAATAAAAAAAAAAGTAAATATTATAAATATTCTGTGTGTATATACTTTCATGTATTTAAAATTTCAGCTCTTAATATATGGATAAATATCATATATTTGGAAAAGTAGAAAAAAAGATATATACCTCTTCGCCTTTTTGGGATCTTGCATGGAAAGCTCAGCAAGCTTTTCAGGAGGTATAGACTTCCTTAAGCCTTTACCTCTAGGCCGTCCTCTGGTAGAGGGTGCCGCAGCTGGTGGCTTCACAGCCGTTTCTGGTGCATTAATGGTAAGATCAGGAACACGTTTAGGCAAACTTTCAGTTGGTAGCTTTGGGTTAGATCCATCAAAAGTAGCAGGTAAAACAGGATTGCTTAAGGACAAGAACTTGGAATAAAATTCCTCTTCATCAACTTCCTCCATTTCATTAATAACAGAATAATCCCCTTTTGATGAAGACTCTGAGGAGACATTTTTTGATTTGAGATTTTGATCAAGATCAAGATTTGATGGTAAGCTGTTGGGATTAGGGTTTGGTGCAGTTTCGGATGAAGAACCTGAGACTGGTGATAGTAATGGCGGTGGCAAAGGAGCTGATGGGACCATACTCATGTCATAATCTGTCATCAGTAGTTGAAGAAAATCATCCTCTTCACCATTGCTTGGTTTCTTCCCTTTCTCCATTACCATTTATACAAATTTCTGCAAAAAACAAAGCAAGAAATTAAATTTCTTGAAACCGTAGAAAACCTTAATATATTAAACATTTTTTAAAAATGCTAATTATTGATAAAGTATTATAGATAATGAGTTTGTTAAAATTAGGAACTAATGAAAGAAGAAGAAGAAGAAGAAAGAAGTGAGTACATAGAAAAATGAAGATGGAATGAATAAAGGCATGAAGCAAACAATGGGTTAAATAGTGGAGAAGTAGGATTTGCAGAATAAGCAGGTAAAGCTACACAGCAAAAAGACAACATTGCATAATTACAATTAACCAAGATATAGACAAAGATTAACACAAATCCACTACTCAACTATTTTATTTATTCATAACCTTTTGTATATATCCTCATAAAAGGCATGTGGTCACACTTTGACATGGGTCCACTCAACAAAGTCTCAGAAGATTCAAAGCTCTTTTTCTTATCGATTATAAGAACGTAACAAAAATTCTTCTCTTCTTCTTCTTCTTCAAAAAAAAAAATTAAAAATAATAATAATTTTATGGCCTTTTTATAGATGGCAAAAATGATTATTTATTTATTTATATACATAGAAGTTTCTAATCCAGCTGGTTTTTCTTATTGCAGAGATGCAAGTGAAGTAACATATTTATATTGACAGCCAAGGGAGATGAAATTTTCCTTATTTGCTTTCACAGAAGAATTGTGCGTTCATAACACTGTTATATAATTAAAATGTAAGTTCCCTTTTGCAACTTAATTATATATATTTGTAGGATAAAAAGTCAATAAAGTTTTATTGCCGTTTAAATACTTGAACTAGAAAGTTGTTATATAAAATCAGCATTTTTTCTTTTCCTTTTTGTTTCTTAGTTTGCTCATGTCTTTGTGTGCTAATGTTCGGATATATACTAACTCTATCTTCAACAATTAAATAGGAGCGAAAGGTCATATAAACACTTTAGATTTGTCTAACTAGTTAAATAAACCCCTAAAATTTTTAATGACCTGAAATTGGTCTATTTAAGACCATCTCCAACAAGTGTTTCCACCATCTCTCTCGTCTCCAACGACATATGGCTCCGGTCTCTTTATTATCTCTCCTCATTAGAGAGACTAAATTTTGAGAGACAAGGTCTCTCTAACGAGCAGGGGCGGAGCCAGGACCCCGAAGTCAGAGAGGTCACATGCTGAGAGAGAAAAAGAGGATGAAAAATCCGACGACCAATGACGGTGGATGGAGCGATAGATGAGAACGCTGCGACTGGCAGAATGAAGGGCTAAAATCTGGACCAAGAGAAAAAAAATCGGGGCAAGAATGGAACAAATTAAAGGAAAGAAAAGGGAAAAGAAAGAGAAAGGACAGAGGTAGTAAAAATTTTTAATGACCAGAAATTGGTCTATTTAAGACCATCTCCAACAAGTGTTTCCACCATCTCTCTCGTCTCCAATGACATATGGCTCCGGTCTCTTTATTATCTCTCCTCATTAGAGAGACTAAATTTTGAGAGACAAGGTCTCTCTAACGAGCAGGGGCAGAGCCAGGACCCCGAAGTCAGAGAGGTCACATGCTGAGAGAGAAAAAGAGGATGAAAAATCCGGCGACCAATGACGGTGGATGGAGCGATAGATGAGGACGCTGCGAGTGGTAGAATGAAAGGCTAAAATTTGGACCAAGAGAAAAAAAAATCGGGGCAAGAATGGAACAAATGAAAGGAAAGAAAAGGGAAAAAAAAGAGAAAGGACAGAGGTAATAAAAAGTAAAACGACGTCGTTTTGGGTAAGAGCAGAGCGAAATCGTTTTAGATAAGAGGCAAATTTTATTTTTATATGTCTAAAAATGTCAAATTTTTTACCCGTAATATTCAAATAATAGTGTTATAAATATATTTTTATAAATAAATTTTTAATTTTATCTATGTGTCTAAAAATATTGAGAGTAAAATTTGAGAGGGGGCACATAAATTAAATTAGAGGGGTTACTTAAATTAAATTAGGGGGGTCACAAGTTTATTATATATATATATATTTAAAGAAAAAAAAATGTGAGGGTGTGCATGTGCACACCCTCAAGATAGTGTAGCTCCGCCAGTGCTAACGAGAGATGCGTCTCTTTTTAGGAAAAATCAGTTTCCAGTGGCATTTATTAAAAAAATATATAATTTTTCTAAATTATTCAACATGCACCTTCTTATTATACAATAAAAAAATTTGATCCAAATCAATTTAACCCCAACAAAATGAATCCAAATCAATTTAACCCAACAATTTTGGATTTTATTTGCAAAATTTGAACTTTTTGCAAAATTCAAATTTTCAAAATCCCAAACGTCAAATTTTCAAACATTAAATCCTATTTTAAACAATTTTTATCATTAATATTTTATAATTTATTTTTTTTAACTATGGTTTATTTAATTTAATTATTATTAATTTATATTATTTAAACATAAAATTAGCTAATATTTATTTAATTATTTGTAACAGTATGAGAGACTCAAAAGATAGACAATTATTGGAGTGATTTTTTTTAATCTCCAATCTTATGTGTTAAATATAGACTCACATCAGAAGAAATTTGGATGACTTTCACTGTAAAAAAAAAAAAGAAATTAACGACAGCAAATTTCGTTGCTAATATGGCAAATTTCGTCGCTAATTGATTTTAACGACAAAACAACTAACCGTTGCAAATAACTACATCGTAAGAAATTTTACGACTAAAACATAAAGCAGCAAAAACTGTAGCTAAAAATAAAATATTCCATCGCTAAATAACTCCTAATTTAGTTGCCATAAATATTAAAAATTTATTAGCGACAAAAAATTATATCGCTAAAAATATTAAATTTTTTATTATTATTTTTAATTTAATTTTTTTTATTAATAATTATGCAATATTATTAACAATAATATTAATTTAAAAATATAATATTATAAAAATACATTAAATTGTACAATTAGAAATGTGCAAATGATCGGTTCAGTTCGATTTTAGACCGAACCGAATAGACCGAAAATTAAACTTATTTTCAACAAAATAAAACTATTTAAAATAACTAAAAGAAAAATAACATACATAAATTTTTCATATTATGTTCCTAATAAATACTAAACAACATTACACTAAAAAAACATACATTAAAAATAAATACAACATAAATTATAATTAATAATACGTTCAATGTCCTCCAATCTTGATAATAGCTTTTCTTTTTAAATTTTTAGATGTTGCCTATGATTTCGTAGCTTGATTGGTCTCGTACTGATTTTGCGTCTCACTTTAAGTGATGAGAATTTGAGTCTCATCTTGAATAGAGGCCTAAAATCAAAAAAAAAAATAAAAATAAACCAACTAGCAATATATGTATGTAGATTACGCATCAAACCCAAATGAATTTATCTCCAAAGATTAAATATAAGAACAAAGTAGTATAATAATAATTATGTGTTAACTAGGGGTGTACACGGTTCGGTACAATTCGGGGACTTCCAAATCTCTGTATTGTATTGAAATTTCGGTTCCTAAAAATTTCGGTACAATTCGGTTCTTAAAAATTTCGGTACAATTCGGTACGGTTTTTTTAATTTTCGGTACAGCTCAGTTCGATTTTTCGGTTCTTTCGGTACAAAACAAAATAATACAGTACAATACGGTACTTCGGATAATTTTAATAATTTATTTTTTAAATATTTTAAAAATTATCAATTCTTTAAACTTAAATTTTAATTCACTCCAAAAACTCAAAATAAAAATTTTCATCCCCCTAAAAATTTTCAAATTTTATTCTTAATAATATTGCTTTACAACTAAAATAATATTGACATTATTTTTAATAATCCTTGATGATGATTGGTGTGTTAATCATATCTTAATTAAGTTTCTGATAATAAAAATTATATATATTACTGTGACGCGCGCCGGATCCCCGCGGCCGCCCCTATGACCGCCCGCACGTGGGCGATCGGGCAATTGTGGGTCCGTTGACAGCTTGCAATAAATCGCAAGTGCGTCTATGTTGGGCAACAAGGAGGTTTCATGGAGTCGCCACCCAATAGAACATTGGGAAAGTTTCTCTCGCCTCGGAGAGCCTAAGACTGCGTTTAGTATCCATTTTGGGCCAGCCAAAGGGGTCTTGGAAGGTAAACCTCTCGCCCTAAGGAGCCTAGGATTAATGCTAAAGCCCCGTGACACAAGAGGTGTCTTGGAGGGCAAACCTCTAGCCTCTTGAGCCCAAATACCAGAGCTGGTTCGGGACTTCTCATTTATTTATACCTTGATTAATATTATAATTAAGTTTTGAATTCATTGTTTCATCAACTTTCCATACAATGCAATTTAAATTAAAGGCGCAATTATTCATATCAAAAGCGGTAAATGTAAGCAAAATCCAAAATAAAGCATTCAAAAACAAATTACAATAACACTAGGAGCGGAATACAACTCCCATTTATAAAAGTGAAATACATGCATAAAACGGGTTATTCATTAATAGTGAGAACATTGGTCCTCGCATGCATGTTTATTATGAAAAAGTTTTGATGTGATGATTTATTTGGGTATGAAAAACTAGGATATTGGTCCCCTTTTATTTAGAAAAAAATGTCAAGTTAATTAATAGAAACATTTTTGTGATTTTTTTTTAGCGTGCTTAAATAAAGAATTTTACAAGAAAATTATATGGCAAAATTAAATAAAATATTACAAATAAAGAAAATAAATATATGAACCAAACGAGCCTTTTTGGACCTCCCGATGTGCTCGCAAAAACGCCCAAGCGAAAAATGAGTTTAGACATAAAAACAAAATACAAATAAAATAATGTTAGTGATTAAACCAATTAAACATACAAAATAATGAATAACAAAATAAAATATAATGAGATGATATGAAAAGAATGATAATGGAATCAAAATGTTAACAAACCAAAATAAATGAGAAACATGCATTATACATGTGATAAATAATTAAATGATGTGATGAAAATAAAATAAAACATGTTAATTAATTAGTACATGAAAATATACACATGATGAAAAGTGAAAAATAATAAATGAATAAATAAACAAATCATAATAAATCAATCATGTAACAATGATAAAAAGAATAATAAAAATTAGTAAACAAAAGAATGATGAAAATAATAATGATATATAACAAGGTTAATTGATGTGTTCATAATTAATATAAACTATTTACATGGCAAAAAGATTAATTTAAGTTAATTATTTGCATGTTAAAAATAATTAGGAATCACAATAAAATAAATTATTTACATGTTAGGAATTAAAAGAAAACAATATTCACATGAATAAAAATCAAATCATATATAAACAATTAAATAGAACAAATATAAGATCAATACAACAAAGGAATAGATGAAAACAATAAATAGATCAATAAAAACAATAAAATATACATGAATAAATTAAATAAAAATAGAATATGATAGGAATTGAAATTGAGCCTAGAATATTTACCCTCAGAGTATTGGATTTGATGAACGAAAAGTGATGATTTTCCGGAAAATTGCTTGAAAGAATAATTTAGCAACAAAATTAATTCTCTTTGTTTATGGAGAAAAACAAAGGAATTGATTTGTATGCTTAAGATTGAAAAGAAATTTATTTAAAAGTGATGATTAATTTCTTGTGTTTATGGAGGAAAAACAAAGAAATTAATTGGAATAATTAACAATTGAAAATTGATCTTTCAATTTCAATTAAACCTTTTTTAATTAAAAGAAATCTGAAATTTTTGAAGAGAAAATAAAAGAAAAAGAATTCTGGAAATTTTTTAGGTCTAAAAAATGTGTGGAGGCTCTCTTTGATTTCATCATAAAGTCTTTATAAAATAAAAAAGGTTGCCCTAATTTAATTAAGGAAAACAAACCTATTTTAACACAAAATTCTTTTATTTTTAATGATAAAATCAAGTTTTATTAATTAATTATCTAAGAAAATACTTTAGAATTTAATTTGAAGTCAAAAACCAAAAAAAAATGGGTTAAAAAACGGATTTTTGGGTGAAAAAATCGGAAAAAAGGGCTGAAAAATCGGATTTTTGGGTATCAGACCCTATACCGACGGCCAGGGGATGAGGGACGCCGCCCGTCGCTATAGAGCGACGGGCCTCAAGCAGCGAGGCTGCGCAAAATCCGCGCACAGAGGCGCGGAAATCGCGTGCCTCAGCGCACGGTGCGGCGCGCAGCGCGTCGCCAAATCGCGCCCAGTGCGCTGCCGCAGGCTTGCTGCCGCGCCCGACACTCGCGATCCGAAATTTTTATTTTTATTTTTTTTATTTTTTAAATTTTAAATTGACTAAAAACACTATAATTTTAAGCCCTCATTTTTCAAAATTAATTTTTTAAATATTTTTTATTATTTTCTAATTTTTCACTCTAAAATGCAAATTTGACGAGAAAACCATCACTTTTAACCTTTTAAACCTGTGAAGACAATTATCATCATTGGGTAACTTCGATCTAGGCTGACTCAGGACCCAGTGTCTACAGTTGCCCCCAGTTTAGGGGAATCTAGTACACTAGTGTCTAGGTGAGCCTAAACTCAAAGAAGAAAAGGAAGGAGATAAGTACCTGAGTCAGCCGTCTTTTCGAACTGGAGAATTCTGAGATGGTGGTTATTATCATGGTGTGTTTTCGTTTGTTGAAACGGTGCTATCTGTGAGCCCTTCGGTTGATTGCCCCCTGAGAGGTATTCGGTTCATCGATCGTTTGCCCCCTGAGAGGTCTTCAGTTCATTGATTGTTTGCCCCCTGAGAGGTCTTCAGTTTGCTGCTCCCTGAGAAGTCTTCGGTTGATTGCCCCCTGAGAGGTCTTCAATTTGCTGCTCCCTGAGAAGTCTTCGATTTGCTGCTCCCTGAGAAGTCTTCGATTTGCTGCTCCCTGAGAAGTCTTTGGTTCATCGATCGTTTGCCCCTCGAGAGGTCTTCGGTTCATTGATTGTTTGCCCCCTGAGAGGTCTTCAGTTTGCTGATCATTTGCCCCCTGAGAGGTCTTCAGTTCATTGCCCCCTGAGAGGTCTTCGGTTTATTGATCGTTTGCCTCCTGAGAGGTCTTCAGTTCATTGCCCCCTGAGAGGTCTTCAATTTGTTGCTCCCTGAGAAGTCTTTGGTTGATTGCCCCCTGAGAGGTCTTCAATTTGCTGCTCCCTGAGAAGTCTTTGGTTGATTGATTGCTTGCCCCCTGAGAGGTCTTCAATTTGCTGCTCCCTGAGAAGTTTTTGGTTGATTGCTTGGACTGATGTCGTCACTCGGCTTTGGTCGGTGTCCGCATCGAATCTCTCTTTCTGCAAAATAGGGAAACCAAAATATGCAGGAAAAATAGTGAGCATGCAAGTGAAATGCATGAGTCATGCAGGAATGCAGGATAAAAATTCATCTATGTGGACTTGGAGATGATAGCCGGGCTAGCTGCAATTTGCAATAGGATCGATGCCTTTTAAGCTGCTTTTGAATTTCATGCCCTTCGGGATTGCGAGATTCTCATCCGGTACCTGTAGTCATTATTTGAAGGTAGTGCGTCCCTTGTGGATTTTCACACTAGCTTTTCTTAGTGGGAAATGCGTCCTTTGCGGATTTTCACATAACCCTGCGCCTTATTTTTTTGCTTGGAATGAACCCAACCCAATCCAGCGGCTTTTCTCTTTCTTATTTTTTTGAAGGACAGACTGCTTGTTTTCAGGTTTTCACCCTATCCTTTTGCCTAGTTTTTGCTTAGAGCGCCAGTTACGGTTTTCACTCTAACGACTCTTTTTTTTTTCTTTTTTTAAGATTGCTGAAGTTGTTGGCAAGAATCTTTAGGGAGTCTTAGGACATGGTTGCATGAGCTTGATTTTGCACATCTGATAACAGGATGAATCGGCTGAAGCGTTTGCGTACTGAGAGTAGCAGAGGGTAGGCAGATACATGACTTTGATCACACAGGGTACAATACTCTGATCACATCATTGCATAAATGCATGTGTTTCAATTTAATTTCATTAAACATGATCATTATTTTGGCATTGATTTTAAAAAAAATACAAGACTTTAGCTAATCTCGAAATAGATCTTGAAAGCATCAAACTCCTGTTATCAATCAGCCCTCTCAGGTTTTATGATTGAATATTTTCTCTCATCTCTTAATCTTTTTCTTTGAATGCGAATTTTAGATGCAACTTTGGGGACGAGACTTAACTCGAATGCATGAATGCACTCGTGACTCCTCGCTTTAAGCTCAAGAAACACTATATATGCCTCTTCTTACGTACCAAACCTTATTAGAAGGTCATCTTCGCTAATTGGATAAGACTGAACCAAGAATCAAAAGGTCTTACTTTGGTTGTAATGTTAGGCTTAGGTAGATGGCTATCAAAGGAGGACCAGGTCGCTAGAGAAAAATGGACGCGATATTTTCTCGACTGGTGGATGAACCATTCTCAGCTCAGTTGTATATACAAAGGTATTCTTGAATTTGGATTTGATAACATTTTAGCTCATTTAAGATCAGATTGACAGTTAAAAAGGTAATCATCAAAACTCGTCAAGTGGTTATTATTTTGAGCTCTACTTTTTCTTTTTTTTTTTTTAAGGAGCTCATGTCTTTGGCGCATGACTGAAACCCTCTTTCCAAAGTGTAAATTCATCCTTACCAAGGCAATTTTGATAACCCACAAAGAAATTGTTAATTGTTAAAACGTTCATCCATCCCTGCTAGAGAGGCCACTCTTCTAAGGGGAAGCCAAAATCATTTTAGGCGAGGGGATAGTTTTAACATGTGTAACAACAAAATTGGCACGCATTTAGCATACCCACATAAAGGCTCAATGGGCTAGCAAGCGATTGTGAAGTAAGGGTAGGAAATGGTCATTTAGGGAGATATACAAAGAAAATGTTGCCTAAATCATTTTCTAGGTTTCGTCTTATCCAGGGATCGCTTTGACAGGTAATCAGAAAGGTTCTAGTGCTCTTAGTGAGTTTCCATCCAGTCCCCTAATTGCAACTAGTTTTTATTTTTTTTTTTAATTTCCCTCTCTACAGGAGCTATGTTAGATGCTATCAAAATTTTCTTTGGGTTCCCCAAAGTTTTTGAGATTAACTGCAGTCATATTATTTGAATTAATGCCAAAGTAAATGTGTTATGATCATGTGAAATGAAATCAATAGAACCATTATACAAATAAGCAAAAATTGTTCTCTTCATTACAAACCGAAAATTGTAACATAAAATGTTCTAGAAATAAAAAGAATTTCAGCATCTAAAAGCAATATCACTAGTGGGCCACAAGACACGATCATGTTCGCGGTGGAGGGACTGCATTATAACCTGCTTTCTTCTTTTTCTCTCTCTTCTCAGGATCTGCGATCTGATTAGTGTCAATGAGATCCTGGATCTTGTTTCTCAGAATTCGGTAATGGTCAGTCAAATGGCCGGTGTGCTGGTGGTAAGCGCAGTACTGATCACCTCTATGTCCCGGCTGTCCCTGACTCAAGGCTGGTCTGGGTGGCAAAGGTTGTAACTTGCCTTCCTTCATTAGTCTCTCCAGCACCGAGGATAGAGAGCGGCCTAAGTTGGAGTAGTATCTCTGACCCTGCCCAACTCCAGTAGCTGAGACCTCTGCCGTCCTACTGTTTCTGCTGTTGCTGCTCCCGGCACCTCCTGATTTGAATCCCGACTGGTTCCCATAGCCTTTCCCAGCAAAGTTATTTTGGCTTGCTTTCTTTGCTAGGTAAGCCGCCTCAGCTTCTATAGCGATATCCTTAAGCGACTCCCAGTCCTTGAGCCCCTTAAAACTGAGCAAGTCCCTTAAGTAAGGGCATGAGTTTTTTATAAACAGCCTGATCTGGTCTGCAGTGTCAGGCTTCCTCTTCATCTCCATGACCCTGTTCTCCATCTTGTAAGGTACTCATGGAATGACTCATCATTCTTCTGCTGTAGAAGCTCGAGGTCTTTTAGGGTGACCTCCATCCTAGTGCTGCAGTCATACTGCTTCATGAATTCTTCGGTCAAAAGGTCCTAGTCCTCTTTGGACCTCCTATCCAACCCGTGGTACCAGTCAACTATCGGGCCCACCAGACTAAGGCAGAAATATTCCACCTTCTGCTTCTTGCTCAGCCCTGTGCCTTTCATGACCAGGGTGTACTGCTTGATGTGGGAGGATGGGTCAGAGGTGCCATCAAATTTCGGTAGCTCGGGCATCTTGAATCTTTGGGGCAGCAACTCTTATCCCCCAGATCTCTGTCTTTTGGGTTGACCCCCTTTCCAGCCGAGAGCAAGCGGGTGATAGCTTCGATCTGCTGTCTCATACCTCTTAAAGCTTCATCCTCTACTCTGGGTGCTCTGGGCCTCACAGCTTGGTGGACTATCGGCACCTCTTCTTCTTCTTCCTCCATCAGGAAATCATCGTTGGGGTTATGAATCCTTTCCCCTCTTGGCTCGATGGGTGCGGCAGCTCTGTGCTCATTGTTGGGTTGGCGAGCAGCAGCTCTAATAAAGGGAGCCTCCCCACCAGCAGGTGGTTCGGCTTGCCCCCGAGGAGGGGCTGCCTATAGCTGTAGAGCAGCAGGCTGCTGTGGGGCAGCAGGTGGATGGGCAATCCTTTCAGCCATGGCACCCATCATGTCTAGCACTCTCCGTTCGAAGTCCTCTAGCCTCCTAGCTAGGTCTTGAGTGGTCAGTGCTCTGGTTTCTTCTGCCATTGGTGGTTCTACAGAGGCTTCACTAATTGATGAGGATGACTCAGAATCCCAGTCAGACACTAGTTCCGGCAACTCAAAGAGCAGATTTGTCCTTACTAGCCGACCGTCGGAACCTCTAGTCCACTTAGATGAATCTATGATGGCTGAAAAAAATTAGATTGTTAGGATGATGCATGAATGACATATACAATGCATGATAGTGAGCTATGCAACATTTACAATCACATGCAAGTAAGTAAATCCTTCCAACCTTATTACTCCCACACACGAGGTAATGCGGTCTCTTTCCTAGGTGGGCTTGATCCATGGGTTAGCGGGGAACCCAATGGATGCGTATGGTGCTCGGTGGAATACTGGCATCATAACATCTCTTATCTAATGTGCAAGCACATGGGTTATGATCGTTATGTATTTAGGCAGCCCGAACAAGTTGACATGGGCCTATCGGGGCATGAAAGCCTTTGATTAGGTGACCAATCAGATTATATGGGTTTGTTCAGTATATAATGATCCACATAGCAAGCACGGTATTACGGTTCATATTACCTAGGGGAAGTGACTATTTCCATTACATGAGCTTTAGTCATGGGTGGTGTTACTTTAGGGCTACCCAAGCATGATCCCTGCCGACGGGTCTAGCTCATCACGAGCATAACGACCAAACGGGTCACCATTTAATATACTATGATGGTACGAGACTTGGGCTGGTGATTATCCTTAACACTTCCCCAAATTGAGTGAAAATGAGGTCGTGCTTCAGGAACGCACCGGGCCTAAAAGAGGGACCAAACTAGCGTAGATCTAAGGCTCTAATGATATGCGAATGCAATTTTGAGAGAAAGCGAATTTATGAATTAAATTTTAATCATAAATGTTAAGCGAGGTATTTTCAAATCGAAATTTCGAACCATAAACGTCCCCAGTGGAGTCGCCACTGTGACGTGCGCCGGATCCCCGCGGCCGCCCCTATGACCGCCCGCACGTGGGCGATCGGGCAATTATGGGTCCGTTGACAGCTTGCAATAAATCGCAAGTGCGTCTATGTTGGGCAACAAGGAGGTTTCATGGAGTCGCCACCCAATAGAACATTGGGAAAGTTTCTCTCGCCTCGGAGAGCCTAAGACTGCGCTTAGTATCCATTTTGGGCCAGCCAAAGGGGTCTTGGAAGGTAAACCTCTCGCCCTAAAGAGCCTAGGATTAATGCTAAAGCCTCGTGACACAAGAGGTGTCTTGGAGGGTAAACCTCTAGCCTCTTGAGCCCAAAAACCAGAGCTGGTTCGGGACTTCTCATTTATTTATACCTTGATTAATATTATAATTAAGTTTTGAATTCATTGTTTCATCAACTTTCCACACAATGCAATTTAAATTAAAGGCGCAATCATTCATATCAAAAGCGGTAAATGTAAGCAAAATCCAAAATAAAGCATTCAAAAATAAATTACAATAACACTAGGAGCGGAATACAACTCCCATTTATAAAAGTGAAATACATGCATAAAACGGGTTATTCATTAATAGTGAGAACATTGGTCCTCGCATGCATGTTTATTATGAAAAAGTTTTGATGTGATAATTTATTTGGGTATGAAAAACTAGGACATTGGTCCCCTTTTATTTAGAAAAAAATGTCAAGTTAATTAATAGAAACGTTTTTGTGATTTTCTTTTTAGCGTGCCTAAATAAAGAATTTTACAAGAAAATTATATGGCAAAATTAAATAAAATATTACAAATAAAGAAAATAAATATATGAACCAAACGAGCCTTTTTGGACCTCCCGATGTGCTCGCAAAAACGCCCAAGCGAAAAATGAGTTTAGACATAAAAACAAAATACAAATAAAATAATGTTAGTGATTAAATCAATTAAACCAATTAAACATACAAAATAATGAATAACAAAATAAAATATAATGAGATGATATGAAAAGAATGATAATGGAATCAAAATGTTAACAAACCAAAATAAATGAGAAACATGCATTATACATGTGATAAATAATTAAATGATGTGATGAAAATAAAATAAAACATGTTAATTAATTAGTACATGAAAATATACACATGATGAAAAGTGAAAAATAATAAATGAATAAATAAACAAATCATAATAAATCAATCATGTAACAATGATAAAAAGAATAATAAAAATTAGTAAACAAAAGAATGATGAAAATAATAATGATATATAACAAGGTTAATTGATGTGTTCATAATTAATATAAACTATTTACATGGCAAAAAGATTAATTTAAGTTAATTATTTGCATGTTAAAAATAATTAGGAATCACAATAAAATAAATTATTTACATGTTAGGAATTAAAAGAAAACAATATTCACATGAATAAAAATCAAATCATATATAAACAATTAAATAGAACAAATATAAGATCAATACAACAAATGAATAGATGAAAACAATAAATAGATCAATAAAAATAATAAAATATACATGAATAAATTAAATAAAAATAGAATAGGATAGGAATTGAAATTGAGCCTAGAATATTTACCCTCAGAGTATTGGATTTGATGAACGAAAAGTGATGATTTTCCGGAAAATTGCTTGAAAGAATAATTTAGCAATAAAATTAATTCTCTTTGTTTATGGAGAAAAACAAAGGAATTGATTTGTATGCTTAAGATTGAAAAGAAATTTATTTAAAAGTGATGATTAATTTCTTGTGTTTATGGAGGAAAAACAAAGAAATTAATTGGAATAATTAACAATTGAAAATTGATCTTTCAATTTCAATTAAACTTTTTTTAATTAGAAGAAATCTGAAATTTTTGAAGAGAAAATAAAAGAAGAAGAATTCTAGAAATTTTTTAGGTCTAAAAAATGTGTGGAGGCTCTCTTTGATTTCATCATAAAGTCTTTATAAAATAAAAAAGGTTGCCCTAATTTAATTAAGGAAAACAAACCTATTTTAACACAAAATTCTTTTATTTTTAATGATAAAATCAAGTTTTATTAATTAATTATCTAAGAAAATATTTTAGAATTTAATTTGAAGTCAAAAACCCAAAAAAATTGGATAAAAAATGAATTTTTGGGTGAAAAAATCGGAAAAAAGTGTTGAAAAATCGGATTTTTGGGTATCAGACCCTATACCGATGGCCAGGGGATGTGGGACGCCGCCCGTCGCTATAGAGCGACGGGCCTCACGCAGCGAGGCTGCGCGAAATCCGCGCGCAGTGGCGCACGGTGAGGCGCGCAGCGCGTCGCCAAATGCATCTGCTGCGCTTCCGCGCACGACACTCGCGATCCGAAAAACTTTTTTTTTTTTTAAATTTTAAATTGACTAAAAACACTATAATTTTAAGCCCTCATTTTTCAAAATTAATTTTTTAAATTTTTTTTTATTATTTTCTAATTTTTCACTCTAAAATGCAAATTTGACGAGAAAACCATCACTTTTAACCTTTTAAGCCTGTGAAGACAATTATCATCATTGGGTAACTTCGATTTAGGCTGACTCAGGCCCAGTGTCTACAATTACTATCTTCAATCATATATGAATTTATAAAAATAAATTGGTTTTGTTTGCAATGTATATAGAAACACTTGAGTTGAGGTAGATTATTTATACATTTCATTATATCAACCAAAAAGGTTAAAGTAAATATGAAATAAAATTTTAATAGTAATGGCAAAAGTTTTGACATATATTAATTCATATTATAGTAGTGGAAGGAAATTCTAGTTATTTTTTTGGATATATAGAGACTTTAAACTATATATAAAATGTGTACTATGTTTATAATTTTGACATATATATTAAATATAGGTTTGACTAAATATAATATTTCATCCGTATTCAATTACTCATATAGATAATTAGATATTGTGCTAGATATAAATGGGCATTAACTAAATGATATTAAATATAAATCAAATTAATTAATAAGAAAATTACATACTCATATAATTAGTTATATATATAACCTTAACTAATTATATTTAGAGAATAAAGATGGCTCTATGGACTATGATTATGTTTAGGGTTTATTCCCATTTATTATCTTAACTCAATTATTATACTCAATTTTATTAAATTTAGCTTAACAGTTAAGAGATTGTTAATTGCTATTATAGTCAATATTTATATTATAAGGGTGAATGTGAAATGCAGCCATCTTTTTATAGGTTTTGTAGTTTAATAGAATATATAATTAATAATACGTATTGAACTTGAACAATTATTTTATGTCTTAATTTTCTTTTATCAAATTATCCATATATATAACAATTTTCATGAAAAATAAAATATTGTGATAATGAAAAACCAACATTTTTATAGTATTAATTACTAAACTAATTAAATTATTCGTAAGATTATTATATTCTTATATATTTATATTAATTGGTAAAATTTCATTGATACAATAATTGTATATAATTATACTATTAAAACACATAATCAATTACTCATATAAATATTATGCAAAAAATAGATGAGTATTGGTTGAGTGATGCTAAAAATAAATTGAATTATTGATAAGATGATTAATATTATATACCCATAAATTTACATCAATTGGTAAAATTTCATTTTTAATACATTCTTATTTATAAATAGGTTTTTAATTTACATACTCATATAAAAATTGTGACAAAAATAGATAAGTATTAGTTGAGTGACACTAAAATTAAATAAAATTAATTGCATATTCATATAGATATAATAATTAAATTTATCAAATTAATAATTAAAATATCCATTTTAATTTATTAACTATTTATTATATTAATTTAGTGCATTAAAATATTTAATACAAATAATTATGAAACTAAATTTATATAATAAATATATAATATAAATTATAAATAATATTTATATATAAATTACTAGTATTATATAAAATAAGTAATAAATATCGGTTCTTTCGGTCCAATTCGGTTCCAAAACAGTTCGGTACTGTTCAATACGGTTCTCGGTCCGGTTCCAGTACAATTCGGTTCGGTCCTAATAAAAAAGTCAACGGTACAATTCGGTACGGTTCTAGTAAAAAAAGTCAACGGTACAATTCGGTTCTGGATCTTTTTTTTCGGAATTTCGGTTCGGTACAGAAAGATCCAGACCCGTGTACACCCATAGTGTTAACAATATTTATGTACAGGGACTTCTAACATACAAATTAACCTATATTTCTTCTACTTTTGCAATTTCAGTACCAATTTATCAAATGCAAAATACTCTTTTCAATAATAAAAATAACTACAACAATAACAAAAAGAAAATAGCAATAATAATAATAAAAAAATAACAACAACAACAACAACAACAATAATAATAATAACAACAACAACAACTTACCCTTGCCGAAGCTCCACCAGTGGACGACAGCACCACTGAAATGAAGATCGGAGCGTATGGAGTCACCCGCCGGTGGTCACGCACCTGAAGGAGACGCCATTTGGCCGGAAATGGCGTCATTAGTTTCAGCGCTCCTCTCTCCGATCTGCCTGATGCCGGAGACTGGGAAGGTATGACGGGTATCGACTGAAGTGTCTAGACCTGATGAATTATCACCCGCTGTCCGTGACGCCACCAGTCACTAGAGTTGGCCGAAATTTGCGATGGAACCTTTGGTTTCTCTCTCCTAAAAATGGGGCTGAACGGCGTGAAGGTGGAGGAAATCGGCGATGTTGAACGGCGTTGTGCAGTCTGTCGGTCAGTCACCATCATCGTCGCCGGCTTCTTGCCCCTCCATCGTGGTCCGCCGTGCTCCTTCTCTCCTTCTTTCTTTCTTTCTTTCTTTCTTTCTTTCTTTCTTCCGATTTCTCTCCTCTGTGCTCTGTAACACCCTTATGCGATACATTCAATAATCACTTACGTTAAACTTTCTAAGTCGATTACCAGGATTGTTTGGAAATCTATTAATTATCCTATTAATGTGAAGACATATATTTTTTTTTATCAATTTTATCATTTCATTAAGTACCTAAGTTTAGTAGTCAATTTTAGTTAATATAAGAATTAACCAAAGACCTTATAACTTAATATATATTCAATTAATCTTCATTTACCAATTGACCTATAACTATCTAAATTACTATTCATTTGGTCAATTTTTCAGAAACATGATGACTATACACTTAACCTACTTATACTGCAATCCAAACAAACCACAGCCCAACGCAAGGCAACAAACACAATAGTATACCATATTCACAGACAGTCTAAAATAAACTATCATACATCATACTGTTCTATATTTTTGTCTACTTAAATTTTATACATGCCAATACCCAAAACCATACTAATTTAAGTTCATATACATATGCCATGAAACTTAACATACTTAAGATTTTTCAATAATATTTTTTCGATTCAATTCCCAAAATTCAGTGTATGCTTTGGGCTCCGCTCTCTATGTAGTACTTACACACAGTCAAATAAAATTACGTGCTGAGCATTAAATATACTCAGTGGTGATTGCAAATCCAGGGATTTCCACTAGACTAAGTTCACATGCATAAAACATATATATTTATAATATATAAAATAACAAATTAAACTAATATTTAATTCAATAAATTTTTATGCATGCAATTATGCTCATAATTACAATTAAATCCTTCACTTTATCGCATATATACAATTAGTACACATAAAAATCCAAATTTACATTTTAGTTCTTTAACTATGGCATTATTACGATTTAGTCCCTAAACTTCTTTATATTTATAAAAATGCTGCCTACTGGTGGACTGTCCTATTAGACAAATACAACAAAATCTATTTCATACCTTGGAGATAGATAACAGGATCCAAGAATGATGAATAAGAATATTGTAATGAAAGAGAACCTCTCTTAACCATGTCTGATATGTCTTCACCTAGAACTTCATCTTCTTCCCGATCTACTCTCTCTCTCAAACCTGAAACCATTCAAAAACTCAGTCACCTCTATGAATTAAACTTCTTGGATGATTCACAAAAAATCCAAGATTCTCATCTTCCTTTCCTTAACCCTTATGATGCTTTCACAAAATCAAGAACCAATGTCTTTTCTAGTATCAAAACCCTTGTCCGACAACCCAGATCTCAAGTAAAGGAATATGTTTAATCCTCTTCCTTTACTCAACACCCAATTAAAGCTACAGGAAAAGAACGATTTGTGGCCCTTGAAGTACCTTCTGAATCCATCTCAAATTGGATTCATCAAGGCTTAACTCATATTTACTTTGGAGCTATTCGGATTGCTGTTACTTACCATGGACGCAAAGGTCTTCTTGTCTTTGCTCGAATTGCTATTCTTGATACTAGATACTTGAACTATTCTCAATCTGTTATTGGCACAGTTCAGACTTCTCTGAATGCTGGAACGGTCATATTTACCTTCTATCCTAACTTCAACATGAGGTTACAGGATTTCCATATCCTCAACAATCTGAATGTTCAAATCCAGATTACAGGAGCAGACCAAGTCCAAACTATTGATGTGGTGACTTTGCACTATCAAATGATCTATCATGTCCAGAATTATGCACTGGATATATGCCTTCCTTGTTCTAATGATACTTTGATAGTAAGTGCAGACTCCACTTAGGTTCCTACTTGTATTCAGATCCCAAAGCAGCTTACAAAAGAAGAATTATTGAGGTATTTCCCTCAATCGTGGCTTACCAGTTATGAAATTCATCACCAACAAAAGAAGCCTGTTCAGTCTACTACTCCTATCTTTATCAAAAGACAGGATGGTATGATTGAAACAAAATTTGTTCCTCCAGAAATAGAAGATCAACTAGAATCTTCTACAGCCTCTGTTTTCTCCACTCAATTCATGCTTCAACCTCTGCCTTCTCTCCAGCAGGAAATAATCCCTATTGAAGCCTTTGATGCTGATGGAAATTCCATCTATGCTTACAAGCGGGATGGCCACTGTTACTGGGATAATTGTGATTATGATAATTATTATCAAGCCTCACTTGAAGCTGAATTAGATGATGATGATCTCAAACGGAGACGAAGAAAAGCCAAGAAAAAAGTATCCTCTGAAGTTCGATATCAAGATCATCTTAATGAAGATGATGATCCTACAGTTGGCATACTTGGAGAACCCTCAAGCAAATATGACTATGCTGTTCAATATACAGCACCACCACATTTTACACCGTCTAAACCTTTACCACCATCTCTATCTTCCCCAAAACCTTTTACACCACTATCTTCACCTAAGCCTTTTCCGCAATAATACCCTCAGTCATGTATGACTTCTTCTCTTATTTGGAAACCTAAGCCTATCCAACCTCCACCTGCTATATTCATGTACCAACCAACTGGCACATATACAAATGAATTTCCAACACTCCAAGAAATTACCAATCCCTAAACAAAGATCCGTACTACCCCTTTTGTCAAATCACTCGGTGTATCTATTGAAGGAATCCCTAGATCTGTTCAACCGACTGAAGCAGTTCTTAATTAGCAATCAGAGAACACTCTAGCTCAGAATAAAGTTCTTCACAGAATAGAAGCTAAAGTTGACCGTGTTTCTTCACGTGTGGAAACTATGGACTCTTAGATCACCAATTAAAAATGCTGCTGCCTATCAGTTGCTTGCAAGACTACAAAATCAAGTTGCTGATCTAGATAGACAACTCATGGCCTCTATTGCACAACGAGTCTATAACTCCACTTTTCAAGAAAAAGCTTCTGAAGTTACCCGGTTAAAGGCAGAAATTGCAACTATAAAAAAAGATCTAGCCAGGACTACAACTTCAGCACCTCCTACTATTTTCTTCCCTTTTTACAATCCCAACCTTACCCCATTTACCCATCAACCTCTTATTCAAGTTCCACCCTTTTCTGAACCCCCTCACAAGCAGATCTTGAAAGTTTAGGTTATTCTCATGAACTGTTCATGCATCAACAGCTTCGTAAATAACCTAAAAGATCTACAACATCCGATCCAACAATAACCACTCCTCCTGTTACCCAAACTATCCCTTCAACCTCTGAAGCATCTATTCCAGCTGTTACAACTCCAGACAATAAACGAAAAGGAATTATAATTTCTAAACCACCCTTATCCCATATGATCCAACCATCTAAAGACAATCCTCTCATTGATTCCTTGAAGAAAAAAGCATTACAGACTGCTTCTGCAATCTCATTTGCCATTCCTAAAATTAATGATAATCTTTCAGATGATGACGATCTTTTAGACTTAATTGAACAGAGTTCTGATTATTCCGATGATAATCCAGATCTAAAATATTTTCCCATTTATATGGCAGATCCTCCTGATAAAAGCACCAAAACTCATCAGTATCATGCTGATGAGCCTGATGATGAAGTAAAAAGCCGACCAAGTTATACAGGACAACCAACTTCAGGACCTTGGTTTCAACTCGAGGACATTCCTCGTCATAAATGGAGAGATCGAATCCAAGAGTTCTATGCTTGGCTTGAATTGCAAATCAGAAGACCAGAAGTCACTCTGTTAGAACCAATCTTCGTTGAATTCTCTTCTCGTTTCATTGGAAGAATTTGGGATTGGTTTGTTCGACTATATGACTACTCCAAGCTCCAGTTCTTTCGTTGTGAGTCTATTGCCTATGTATTAAAAAAATTTAAACTGAATTTATTGGCAATACTACTGATTTTGAAGAAGCTGCCCGCAACGACTATTTTAGAATGAAGTGTTGCTCTCTCCTTCGAAAAGATCTTGACAAACATTATAAAAGAATGTCAAAAGTCTTTTATATGTTGAATGGTGCTAATGACCCAAATTTGAAGCAGGGATTTTTGTCCTCCATTCCAAAACAATTGGCTGATAGTACTATGTACTTAATGAGAGAATAAGGAATTCAGCTGAACTCCCTCTCGCTTGGATAAATATTCCAGAAAGTACTCATGGCCCTTGATCGTCTTTGTACTTCTCAAAAACTGATCAAAGACACCATGAAAAAAAGGAAAAGATCCTCAACTCAAAGCGGCATGCAGACGACCAGATTTGGAGATTAAGTATTTCCCAAAGGAAGACTGCTCGTGCAAAACTTACGGACAGCCTATGTTCCCCAAGAAGACCCGAAGGATTTATCCTTCAAGAAAGAAAAGAAAAATCTGGTTCTTCCGAAGGAAAATATTTAAACAGAAAGGAGATAAATGCTATACTTGTGGCAAAAAAGGACATTTTGCAAAATCATGTCCTAATAAAAAGAAGTCCCAGAAGCTTATTCAGCATGTTCAGCAAGCTTCTCCCATTGATCTTCAGAATGATGATGTTGAATCCATATTCTCGGTTGATGATGATGCAGACACCTATACTCTTTTTGTAATCCAAGATTCTAACCTGATTTTTCAGATGAGGAGTCTGAAGAAGAATCACTAACTGATATTGCTGCTGTCAACCCTTTACCTTTGACCAACCCTTTACCTCTCCCAGAGTTATCTACTAAATCCATTTCCTTTTCACATCCTATTCCTTTGGTTCCTACCAAGATTTTCTCATACAAATTTGCCATACCTATCAATGTCATTGCCTTTATTGATACTGGTGCTCATAATACCATTCTCAATCCAAAAGTCCTTTGAATCCTTTTGGAAACCTTACACCCAGCACTTTCAAGCAGCAAATCAAGGTATTCTTACCATTAAACTCAAGATAAAGCAGCCCATAAAGATTCAATTATTTCCTAATTGTTCTGTTTGGGTTCATGTTCTTGGTTCTGATCTCCCTGGAAAAGATCTTGTCCTTTGGTTTGATGCATTATTTCAAATGCCCAAACTTCATATCCAACCCACTAGACTTAAGCACAAAAAATACTTTCAACCTTATACCACTACACCAACCCTGTTTACTATCCAAAGCCCAAACCCATTCCAAGATATCCAAATCCAGCTTGAAACTCACTATTGTGCTACCTCTCATACAAATTTCCTAGCAAAACACCGAAAGCCTTTGTGGACCCTTCCTGAATTCTATGTTACCTTACCTTTCAAAAAGTCAGAAGATGTCAACCCCACTAAAGCCACCCATCCTGGTATGACTCCTGAAGACTTTTCTTTAGCCCAAGAAGAATGTGCACAATTGCTGGCCCAAAACCTCATTGAGCCCACTCAGTCAGACTGGGCTTGTCAGGCCTTCTATGTGAACAAACACTCAGAACAGATTCGTGAAAAGAAAAGACTTGTCATCGATTACACTCCTCTCAACCCCTTTCTCAAAGACAACAATATCCTTTGCCCAATATTTCGTCACTATTCCCTTTCCTTCACAATACCCGTATTTTTTCCAAATTTGACCTCAAAGCAGGATTTTGGCAACTTGGTATTACACCAGCAGATCGACCCAAGACAACTTTTTGTATTCCTAATTTCCATTATCAATGAACAGTCATGCCCTTTGGACTCAAAATCGCACCTTCCATTTTCCAGCAATCAATGATCTGTGTTTATAAGCCTATTATCTCCTTTACCTTGGTTTATATTGATGATGTTTTAATCTTTTCACCATATATTCCTACATACCAAATCCATCTTTAGCAATTCATCAATTTGACTAAAGACCACAGAATCATGTTATCTCCATCCAAAATGGCTGTTGCTAAAGAAGAAATTGACTTCTTAGGAATGCATTTCATCAATGGCACTTATCACAACCCCACCTAGCCAAAGAACTCCTCAAATTCCCTGATAGCCACCTGTCATAAAAACAATTTCAACAGTTCCTTGGTATAGCCAATTATATTCGCCAATTCATTCCCCATTTCAGTCACCTTTCAAAACCACTCACTCAACTTTTGAAAAAGAAAACACTCAAAACTGGCACTTATCACTCCCAATCAATCCAAAAGATAAAAGCAAACACTCAAAACTGGCCACCTCTTTACATTCCTTTTACATGAAAAAGATATCTTCAGACAGACGTAAGTGATGAATGTTGGGGTACAATCCTTTTGGAAGAAAAAGACAATATCCGACACATCTGTGGATATGCAAGTGGACAGTTCAAAGAATCTGAATGCCATTATCATTCCACCTTTAAAGAAGTCTTAGCAGTTAAGTATGGCAGAAAGAGATTCGGATTCCATCTGATTGGTTTTCACTTTACAGTTGTCATGGACTGCTCATATTTCCCAAAGATGCTTTCCTTTAAAGGAAAGTCTGTTCCACATCATCAACTTCTCAGATAGGCTGAATGGTTTAGCAAATACAACTTCCAGGTTGAGCATATAAAAGGCAACAAGAACTTGATTCCAGATTATCTTTTCAGACCACCTCCAAAACCAAAACCCATTACTACCATCACCACCTTACCATTAATTTACACCATGGATAGGTTCAAACCAAATCCCAATCCCAGGAAAAACCAAAATCCATTCCAGAATCTCTCAACAACAAGAAAAGAATATAATCCTCCTGCCTGCTCTCTCACCTCACCTGCTCAGATCAAGTTATTTGCTACCCGCCATCTATTTCATTATCTGCATCTTTTCACCATCAAAAGAGATATCTCACCATATGAAAAATACTTCCACATTGATCAACCCTGGTCCATTCTTTTTAAGTTCTACCAAAGTTCACTAGGCTATGAAGAAGAAATTTGGTTTCTCTGGTGCCTCTCTGTACTCTACACTCATGCTATGTTATTTTCACTCGTGAAAATATATGACATTCTTATTAATCCGGACAAGCAAGGTTCGTTCCATTGGCATTTTTTAGAATTGTATGCCCCTCTCTCTTGGTGGCGCCATGAATTCCTGAAAAGAATCCAAGCTCTCCAATTATGGCAGAAAACTAAATCACAAGCAAAGAACTATTCTGTTCTTTACTTCTTTACTAGACCATATGCCTGGAATCCCTCTCAGAATTCCATTCAGACACAACCTCAAGCCTTCCACTGGCAAACATTTGAACATCCTGATTTTTTGGCAAACCCTCCTGTCAAGGCCTCTCTCCACCATATGCTTTGTGAACTTAATAACATTGAACCTTCTTCACTTCATCCACCAGCATATGACACTGCTGAATCATCCCTCAGGCCTAACTATCTGGATTCTCTGTTCCAAGATTCCTAAGACCCTTACTTTACCCTGAATATTCCTGATTATGATAATCCTTCCATGGCTCAAAATTTTCTATCAACACCAGATCACTAGCCGAAGCAAGAAGACAAGAGAACAGATAATGCTGAGTTTGACTGGACCTCACAACTTTGCATAACTAATCTGGACCCAGAAGACATGAACATGTCTTCATCTCTTGAGCCCATCAACCACAAGAAAAAAAGTTACTTTTGAAGATTCCCTTATCTTGTATAAAGCTACTTTAGTAAAGTATCTTTTATAAAGTATCATTTGTAAAAAGTATATTCCTCTTTAGATAAAGTTGTTTTAGTAAAGCTACTTTTGTAAAAGATAAGATTCCTTCTTATCTTATCCTAAGTTAGTGAATACTTATGTAAGCAATGACGTAAGCCTTCTCTGAATGGCCTATAAATAAATGTGTAATTCCTCACAGAAGGGATAAGCTTGAAGAACAAAATAAAACCTTAAGTTTTCTTTCAACATGAAATTCTAAACTCTTCTTTTCTTTTCATTACAATATTCTTATTCATCATTCTTGGATCCTGTTATCTATCTCCAAGGTATGAAATAGATTTTGTTGTGTTTGTCTAAGAGAAGAGTCCATCAGTAGGCCAGGAGAGCCGTTTAGTTTGGATAGTCATAAGTGGCTTATTCAACTGGTTTGTTTCATGCCTCGGGGTATTAAATTACCATTTAGTCCTTAAATTAACAAAATCACACCAAATTATATTTTAGTCCCTAAAAAGTCACCAATTTACATAATTACCCAATTAATTATATTTTTACCCTTAATAACCTTTATTACACTATTTATGGCCAAATTACCAATTTACTCCTAAAATTTTTATTTCTTTCAATTAGGTCCTTTTTCATCATAAATTTCATTTTTACTTCAATTCAAGCATATTATTCACATTTTTATCATATTACCCATTATATAATACTGGCAGAAATCTTTGAACTAGACACACGAGACGTGAACCCTATACGTTCAATACATTTTAGAGGGACCTTGAAAGACCACCCCTATATTTCATTTCATTTCATTAAACATTTCAACATTCAATACATTGGGTAAGACCGCCATTGGCCTACAATAAGTAAGACGTCATATTAACCCCTCAATTTGGTGTACCTAGGGCTAGGCACTATATTTTGAGCTAAATTTGACTACCAGAATACTACATAGGGCATTAAATTGTTCCAATTATATATTTTTATGTTACAATATGCACAATTAATGGAATCTTACCTTACCATTCTATTCTTTTCAATCTAAATCAATCATTATACCATTTTATACCATTAAACTCATTATTTCATCATGGTATACATTAGTATTCACATACATACCATTCGGCCAACATGTCATACATTCACCATAAATTATTTTTGCCTCATTTATCATTCATTTAGCTAGATTACATATTAATTAACCTAATTATTCCATTATATGACATCATAACGCATTAAAAATCACATTTTTCACCATGTAAACCATTCGGCCAAGGCATGCATCATCCATCATGTTTATTTTTCTTTCCTTTATTCATTTAATTAACTAAATCTCATGCCAAACAACATATATACATCATTTGTATGCCATAAACATCATACATATTATGGAAAAGCCAAGGCATATCATTCGGCCAGGCTATACCATCATAACCAAAATTTTATCTTTTCATTTTAACTATCCAAATCATCATTTTTAGCCTTTTTAAGCATGTTTATAAGGTTAGGCTCAATTAAATATGCATATTTCACATACTTTGTTCTTAGACATAACCTAAAATTAAACTTAAGTCATGGAAATAGATGGATTTTGCAATCACTAATCTTAAATCCTTTCTTAACACTCCTTAGTACTCCTTTTCATTACCTTTGCCTTTGGAGGAACCTTCCTCACCTTGGTTACCTAATAGAGGTCGAAAACATACATCAAGATCTACTTAAAATCTTGCTTCCTTTTTGCAAAATAATCACATAAATATAACTTACACATCTTAAAGTACCTATAAGAACCCTTGAACCAATTTAAAAATACCTATATCACTTACCTCAATTTTACACCCAAACTTTCAAGTCTTGATTTTTTTTCACTTCAATCACTTCAAATGGACTCCAATCACCATTACTATATTGTAGAGGAGCTAAAATTTACTTAGGAGGCTAAGATTTGAGGAGAGATGAAGAGAAACTTGAAGAAAATGGAGAGAGATTTTATGAGGAGCAATTCGGCCAAGGAGGTGGAGGAGAGGACTGCTGGATTTTTTAGGTTTTCTCTAGAGGATTAAGATATTTAGGCTATTTATAGATGATTTAATGGGTTGGACCTAGTCTAACCAAGGTGGCCTAATCTATATAAGCTCATTTTTAATTTTTAAGCCTAAAGTTATATTTACCATATTCTTAATTCATTTTCTCTCCAACCCAATTACAGCATTATTAGAATATAGAATATAGTTTTCATACAAATTTTTAACTCAATCAGAGTCTGTTTGAGATCCGGTTCACTTAAACCGGTTTAATTAGATACTTTTTCAGTACTACAGTAAAAATAAATTTTTCACTGTCTAAAATTTCTAAATATCATCTAGAGTCATTCTATACCTTCAAAATATCATTTTGACTCCATATGCCATCTTTAAAAATTAAGTCAAAGTTTAGTCAAACTTGATTACTATTTAAATCGAAATAAATGCTAACTTCAGTTTGATTTTCAGAGACTCATTTAACCTCATTTTTACACCAAGTTTTACCACTAGACTCCTGATAGTCCATAGATCAATACAGACAAATAAAATATTTTTAGCATATAGCTACCATTTTTAGCTATATAGCTTCCCAGTAGATCACCCATCCTAAAATTGTTATGCCTCTAGCACGCTTAACCTCTTAATTTTACTATAATTAAGGGTACTAAAACTATCACTTTCATACCGAAATCACATTAGAGACTTTATAGATTTCACTGATCAACACTACGCTAGAATCTGGGCCATTACATGCTCCCTCTCTCCATCTTTCTTTTCTTTCATTTTAATTTGTTTTTTATTTTTTCTTGCTTTCTTCAAAACATTTCATTATATAAAAACTTTATAGCGACAGTAAAAAATCATTGCTATATGAAATATGTATTTCAACAAAAAAATAGCGACAGATTCTTTGTCGCTATTCCATCACTAAAGTATCACTTCGATTTTCGAAAATTGTTTTCATAATTTAAAAATTTGAAAATTTTTTAGCGACATAAAAAACAATCGCTATACCGTCACTAATTCAAGTGTGTTTAGCAACAACAAGAATTTGTCGTTAAAACCGTCGCAGACAAATATGCTAAAATTGCCTCCAAATTTAGCGAACAATATTGTTGTCGCTATTTTAGCGACAAATTGTTCCATCGCTGATTTAGTCACAAAAAAAATGCCTTAAATTGCTGTCAAAATTTAGTGACTGTTTCTTTTTTTCATCGCTAAATTTGCCAGTATATTAGAAAAATAGATTTTCGCGACTGATTTCGAAAATGGTTTCTAATCAGTGACAATAATATGTTTGTTGCTAATTTTAATCGCTAATTTGAATTTTTTTTGTAATGTTTCTTTAGATGGTCTAGACCCTTATGTTAATGTCATGTTATCTAACAGCAAAATTCCGTCTACTTCACCAATCCACGTGGACCAAACTTGCTGACTAAGAGAAAAAAGAGGCATGTTGGCATGGAAAGTAGTACTTAGGACAAGTCCAATGATTCATTAAAACAAAATCTAGCCCTTCATGTAAAGGAACTGTCCTACTATTCTGAATTGATTCATTACTCCCTCCATTTTTATATGTTTGACGTTTAACGTTATTTGCCAAAACCAATAATCTATTAAATAGGCTATGTAAATGACTAATTTATCCTTTTTAATTTCCTCCTAAAACTCTATTTCCCACACTAACATTCTTTCTCTTCCTAATTATGTGGCTTAATTATACGTTTTCCATTAACACTAAATCTTATCTCAATACATAAATCTGGTGCCATGGATGAATCTATTTTACTGCACAAAAAAATTCCACCAAAATTTTTGATTAAAAATTTTGAAAGTCCACAAAAAAAAAAATTCCACCATGGAGTATTTGAACATGAGGAGAACTGATATTTGTGTCAGTATAATTAGAAATTTATTGAATGAGAGTAGAAGGATAAGCATATTCCATGGAAATAGAAACACAATTTATTGATGTTTGTATTAACAATTCTAATATGATTTTTGATCTCAATGTTAGTCCAAACTCTTCAATGATTGGAATATCTTTATCAGAAAATTTACTATTGGACTTATATAACACTACCAAAAAATACGAATTAGCGATGAAATTTAGCGACGACCTTTTTCTCATCGCTAATTAGCTATGGATTAGCGACTGTTTTTCAAATCCATTGTGAAAATGCATATTTTCAATTTGGTGTCAAGTTTAGCAACGAAAAAAAATAGTCATTAAATATTTTCGGCAAATAATATCGCCATTTTTAGCAATGGATTATTTAGTCGTAGATTGAATAGCGACAGCAAAATAGTCGTTAATGATCTGTCGCTATTTATTTTTATTGATATTTTAAATAGCAACGATTTTTTTTCATCGCTAATTTAGTCGCTAAAAAGTTTTTATATTAAATAATATTTTGAAGAAAGGGCAGGATCTTTGAACAAGAAAAAAGGAAAAATAAACAAGGAAGGAAAAAAAATAAGAGAGAGCAGGAAATGTTGGGAGATAGAGAGCCCGAGAGAGAGGGAGAGCACGTCGGAGAGGGGGGAAGCCGAATCAGCGTTGGGGACAATCGAAGGCGACAAGCCGCGACCGCCGCCGCAACTGCCAACCTCCATCGTCGCTTCCGTCTAGCCACTGATCTCCGCTTCTGCCCCTTTCGCGCAAAAGAGAGAAGCCAAAAGCTTTTCTTGCCCGTTACGGCCACCTCCGGTGATTGGTAGCATCATGGACAGCAACGGATGACTCCTCAAGTCGAGACACTTCGGCCTGTACCCGCCACATCTCCCCACTCTTCGGCAGCAGGCAGATCGGAGAGAGGAAGGCAAAAGCTACCGACGCCATTTCCGGCCAAACGGCGCCTCGTTTAGGCGCGTGACCACCGGCGCGTGACTCTAGATGCTTTGATCTTCATTTCGGTGGTGGTGTCATCCACTGGTGGAGCTCCGGCGAGGGCAAGTTGTTATTATTATTATTATTATTATTATTATTATTATTATTATTATTATTATTATTATTATTATTATTATTATTGTGGTTTTATCTTTATTATTATTATTGTATTGTTGTTATTGTTGTTGTTGTTATTATTGTTGTTGTTGTTGTTGTTTGATTATTATTATTATTGTTATTTTATTTTTATTATTATTATTATTATTATTATTATTATTATTGTTGTTGTTGTTGTTGTTGTTGTTGTTATTTTTTTTATTATTATTAGTGTTATTTTATTTTTATTATTGTTGTTGTTATTGTACTGTTATTGTTATTATTATTATTGTTGTTGTTGTTGTTGTTGTTGTTGTTGTTTTTGTTATTATTATTATTATTATTATTATTATTATTATTATTATTATTATTTTGTTGTTGTTGTTGTTTTATTATTATTATTTTTGCTATTTTATTTTTTTTATTGTTGTTGTTATTTTTATTATTGTTGTTATTGTTATTATTGTTTGTAAATTGGAAGCTGTACTTGGCACAAAATATGATTGATGATGGTGCTACTTATTTGCCCGTTCATGTTTTGACTTTGATTTGTATATAGTTATGGTAGGCAATTATTATTATTTTCTTAGGCCAAAAGCAATAGCAAATACTTGTCATTATACCTAACCATTTAGATATAAATCAATATGTTTATCACATGGTTATTTATTTAGTCCACCAAATATTTTGCAGTTGCTGTCTATTACTATTTTACAAGTTCGAGACCAATCAAGCTACGAAATCAAAGGCAATATCTAAAAATTTAAAGAAAAAGGCTATTAGACCAAGATAGAAGGATATTGAGTGTATTATTAATTAGAATTTATGTTATATTTATTTTTAATGTAATTTTGCTTAGTATTTATTAGGAACATAATATGAAAAATTTATGTATGTTATTTTTCTTTTAGTTATTTTAAATGGTCTTATTTTTTTCAATATAAATTCAATTTTCGATCTATTCGGTTGAATCCAAAATCAAACCGAACCGAACTGACCATTTGCACACTCTTACTTGTACAATTTAATGTACTTCTATAATATTATATTTTTTAGACTAATAGTATTGTTAATAATATTGCATAATTATTATTTACATAAATTAAATTTTGGATGTAATGATAATAATAATAATAATAAATTAAATTGAAAATAATAATAATAATAAAAAATTTAATATTTTTAATGATGGCATTTTTTGTCACTAATAATTTTTTAATATTTACGGCAACTAATTTAGATGTTATTTAGCGACGGAATTTTTTTTTAGCGACGGTTTTTGGCATCACTATTTTTAGTGACGGTTTTATATTTTAGTCGCAAAATTCCTTGCGAATGAGCTATTTGCTAAGGTTAGTCGTTTTGTCACTAAAATCAATTAGCGACGGAATTTGCCAAATTAGCGACGAAAATTGCCGTCGCTAATTTCCTGTTTTTTTTTATAATGTAATGAAGATGAAGAAGAAAAAGAAGAAAAAGAAAAAGAAAAAGGTACACATTCTAATAGCAATGATTTTGCAAACATACCAGTAACAGCAAGGACTTAAACTTGGAGTGTGTAAAACAAGATGATATAATGACAATTGCTTTTTTTGTAAATAATTTTTGGTAATTTGGTTTCCTCACATTCTAATAGCAATGATACTATTGCATATTATGTGTCTAAAATTTTAACAGATGTTAGTAGGCATTTCTTAAGGTTGAGTTGTCTATATAAAGAAAACATGCAATTATTTCTGCCCCTTTGGTATTGAATTTTGTCAATGCATTACTGGACGTTTGTTATGCTATAACCAAGCGAATTACTTAATTATCAGCTCCTGCTAGCATAAAAATTGGTGTATAAAAAGCATAATTATAGGTGTATAACCAAGTGAATTGCTTAATTATCAGCTTCTGCTAGAATAACTATTGGTGTATAAAAAGCATAATTATAGGTGTATAACCAAGTGAATTGCTTAATTATCAGCTCCTACTAGTAATTACGAAAACATATGCCAAAAGTAGCAAAGTAAATTGCTTAATTATCGATTTTGTGCTTTCTTGTTGTCTGTCAGTATGCTGTTATTGTAGTTGCTAATAGTTTAGAGAAATATTTCTATAAAATTTTGAGTATTTTATAATCTGACACAGGGGATTGTATCAAGAAGAAAAATTTTTTTGAGTGATTCTGAACGAAGAGTTATACACGCTATGCTTCTACAAAAAAGTGTTGATTGAGAATTAAAAAAAGGGGTAACAAAGGTGGTGGCATCAGTTTTTTCAGTTCCCATGCGTATTGTTCAACGGATTTGGAAACAATTCATGAGATTCCTTTACATCAACGTACAACTCTTGAATCTTTAGCTTGTTCCTTGAAGATTAGCAAGACTAAAACATTTAATTTGTTAAAGGAAGGAGCTTTACAAAGACATTCCAATGCTATCAAGCCTTTTTTGAAAGAAGAAAATAGAAGATCTCGACTGCAATTTTGCATTTCTATGCTTGAAGAAAATAACTTACCACATAATCCAATATTCAAGGGGTTGTATAACATTATACATATTGATGAGAAATGGTTCTATATGACGAAGAAGTCTGAGAATTACTACTTGTTACCTGATAAAAAAGATCCTGTACGTACCCGTAAGAGCAAAAATTTCATTGAAAAAGTAATGTTTTTAGCTGCTATAGCTCGTCCAAGATTTGATGCACAAGGAAATGAAGTATTTTCTGGAAAAAATGGCATATTTCCTTTTGTCACACAAGAACCAGCTAAAAGGAGTAGTGTTAATAGAGCTGCAGGCATATTAGAGACTAAACCGATAATTTCAGTGAAAAGAGAAGTTATGAGATCATAATTTATTGAAAAATTAATAACTGTTATTAAGGAAAAATGGCCAAGAGATGACATAATGCATCCAATATTTATTCAGCAAGACAATGCAAGAACACGCATTGATCATAATGATAGTGAGTTTTTTGAAGCAGCTAGATAAGATGGATTTGATATCCAATTAATGTGTCAACCTGCAAACTCTCCAGATTTGAATTTCTTGGACCTTGGATTTTTTAGTGCTATTCAATTCTTACAATATAAGGAGTCTCCTAAGACAGTTGATGAGCTTGTTTATGCTGTTGTTAAGTCATTCGAGAATTTTCTTATGGTTAAGTCTAACCGTATATTTTTAACATTATAGTTTTGTATGATTGAGATCATTAAAGCAAGAGGTTTCCATAAATACAAAATTCCACATATTAACAAAGCGAAGCTAGAATGCGAAGGCGAGCTTCCTGTTCACCTGAACTATGACCCTGCATTGGTACAAGATGTTCTGCAATTTTTAAGTTAGACTAGGTTGCAATTTTTTTCCTTTTATCCAAAACCTAATAAAAACCAGGATGCAAATACAAGTTAAATAACAAACCAGTTATCTCGGTTAACGATTTATGAATGTTAATTGCATGGATATTTTATCAGATATGAGTACCAGAATAGTATTCTCATTTTGTCATTTGCTCATGCTATTAAATCAGCTGCTTCAGAGTTTCTCATAAATTGGTTATCCCACTATGAACATGAAATGGACAAATCATAAGATACTCCATTAACATTGCAATAAAAATTAGGAAAAAAAATTTCATAAGATGTATGAACAACTCTACTAACATTAGAAATTGAACTGAAATGGACAAATCATAAGATACTCCATTAACATTGCAAAAGAGAATTACTACTCTTAATAAAAATTAGGAAAAAAAAAATTCAACATCGTCCTAACAATTTGTTGAAATTTCTTCTCCTCAAAATTGGCTTCTTCCCCTTCATCAGCAAACTTGTTCAAATCAAACCCACAATCAGCTGGTAAATTTAAATAAATATCAAGTGCAACCTTTGTCTTCTTCTCAGTCTTTTCCTTCACGTTCTTTTGTCTCCAAACCATTTTTCATTTTTTTTTTCTTTTGTTATAGAAAAATTATCATCCTCTTAAGTAGTGTTCTGCAGAAGCTCTTCATATTCTTACTTGAAGACTGCAATGCTTTGATTTCCTTGAATATAGTGTTCATTTAAGATAAGCAAATTAATTAAAGGCAAATATGGGACAAACTAACCAAAAGTATATCAAAAGCTTCAAAAGTCATTTATAAAAGAATTTTTTAGCAACTCTTAAACATCAAACATATAAAAATTGAAGGAGTAACATAAATGAGCAGATTTATTTTTCACATAAGCCGTTAGTGTGTAACCTCTTCTATTGGGAAAAAAGTTTGAACAATTTAAATAAAAAGAATAAAATATTTAAAAATTTTAGAAATCTAGTAGTGTAGGAGGCAGTATGGATTCACTAAATTAGTGAGATTTATTTTTCTTTTTTGATAATATATATTTGGGGCGGGGGTTTGAAAATCGAACTCTAATTAATTGGGAGAATAGTTAGATTTTTCAATTGTTTAAACCATAGGTAATTTCTTAAGATTTATTTTTCTGTGCTATATCAACCGTAATTTCAGTTTATATATGTGTTATGTTTCTTTGAATAAGCTATAATTATTAGAAATGTCACACTTATTTATCTCGAAATTGAATAGAGAGTTCTCAACTGATGATCTGTGTAAAAATAAGAGATTTACATAAATTTGAGGGAAATTTTTTTTTTGGCATATCTAGGGCTGAGCAAATTTTGGTTAAAATCGAAAAATCAAAAACTGACCGATTTTTTAATTTGGTTCGGTTTGTCGGCTCCGTTTCGGTTTTAAATTTATAGCAATTTCGGTTCGTTTCGATTTTGAAAGGCAAAAATCAAAAAATAACCGAACCAATCGAACTACCCCTAAAATTATTATTTTATATTTAAAAATTGAAATGGGATTTTTATTTTTATGAGTTGTACTATGTATTTTGTAATTGTATCTTTATTTTAGACTTGTATTTTTTTCAATTTGGATGTTTTTATTTTAGTTTTATGATTTATAATTTTGTATAATTTTTAAACACAATTTTTTTAATTATAATCTTGAAATTTCGGTTATATGGTTAACCGAACCGAATATTTCGGCTCGATTTGAGCTCGGTTATCAAATAACTTCAGTTCGGTTTGCTCAAATTATAAATTTTCGATTTTCGATTTTATTAGTTCGGTTATTGGACCGAACCGACCGTTGCTCACCCTAGGTATATCTAAAATTTTTGAATATTAATTTGAAAATATATATATTTTTTTTACTCAATTTGATGAATATGATAAAAAATATATAAATTAATAATAATTTATTAAAATATAAAATTAATAATATTTTGTGCAATCAAAATAACTCAATATACAAATAATGCATTCATTATATATATATAATCAAAATTAAATAATATTTTCGTTTTAATGAAATAATAAATATATATGTGTCTATTTTGTGCAATAAAAATAACTCAATATACAAATAATACATTCATTACATACATAATCAAAATTCAATAATATTTTCGTTTTAACGAAATAAATAAATAAATAATATAATAAATAATTTAATGAATAAATAAATAAATAATTTAATGAATGTATTATTTGTATATTGAGTTATTTTTATTGCACAAAATATTACTGATTTCATATTTTAATAAATTATTATTAAGTTATATTTTTTATCATATTTATCATATTGATTAAAAAAATATTTTTTTCAAATTTACTAGAAAATTAAATTAAATATTTACTTAATTAAATTAAAAATGAAAATATTTATTCATTAAAATATTTATTTATTAAACTAAAAAAATTAATAAAATATTTATTTATTAGTAAATAAATAAAAAATATAAACAACCATCAAATTTTCCTAGGAAAAGCTGCCGGTTGATGGAAGCTGCAGCTCAACAATATTTAAAAAAAAAAAAGTAATCCAATGTGCTACTGATGCGGAGAAGCTAAACTGAATTGTTTGATAGGGCTGAGTTATTTATTTAATAGTGTTTTCTATTTCTCTGTTTTTTATTTCTCTGTTTTTTCCGTTTTTGCTATTAGTGGGGTTTTTAAGGGCATTTTGGGTTTTTACGTTGTTTTTGTTTTCATATAAATTGTTTCCCTCTTCCTAGTTTGAGCATAATTTGATTGAAAATAAACAACTGTATTCCCCTTTTGGATTCTTTCACTGCGTCAGGTGGTATCAGAGCTTAATGGCGATTGGGAATGACGGCAGTGCTAATCGCAATGTAGTCCCTGAGACTGCAGACCGCGAAGCTAATTTGCTACAACATTTGGAGCAGCGTATGGGGCAACAAATTGATCTCAAATTCCAGCATTTTGAGGAAATCGTAGATCGTTTAGATGTTTTGGGTATGGACTTACCGCGAAATCGGAATGACAATAGAAGGCCAAGAGCGGACATGGCTCGTGGTGTCCCTGTTATAGACCAGTTCCAATGCGTAGGAAGGTTCCATATGAGGAGGACTCGGATGAAGAAGACGAGATGGAACCAGTACGATATGGTCGCTACCCACCTTATGGTGGTCAGAGACGGCGAGATGCCTATGAGGAGAGAGACCAGGGTGATTTTCATTTAAGAGTGGACATTCCCTATTTTGATGGGAGTTCGAACATTGAAGAGTTTCTTGATTGGATCGCGGAGGTTGATAGATTCTTTGATTATATGGATGTCCCTGCAGAAAAATGAGTTAGAATGGTTGCTTGTAGGTTGAAGAAAGGAGCTTCCGCTTGGTGGCAGAGAGTGCAGAGTAGGAGAGAAAGAGAAGACAAGGGCCCTGTTAGAACGTGGTACAGAATGAAGTATTTGATGAAGAGTGAATTTTTGCCACTTGATTATGAGCAAATTTTGTTCCAGCAGTATCAGCGGTGCCAACAAGGAAACAGAGCAATACATGAGTACACAGCTGAATTCATGAGGTTATCCGAGAGGAATGATCTCCTAGAGTCTGAAGGGCAGCAGGTTGCCAGATTCCTCGAAGGGTTAAGACCAGCTTTAAGGGATAGAATTGGAGTGCAGGTGGTGCGTACCTTATCTGAGGCCAAGAATATGGCGATGAAAGCTGAATTGATGCAGCAAGAGAGGAGCAAAAGGCCTTTTGATAACTATAAAGCAGTAGGACCCAGTGACAGGTCCAAATTATCGCAAGAAGTTGGCCCACAAAATGGGAATACCCGTTTTAACAATGAACGGAGATTTGACGACCGGGTAGGAGACAAGCGTGTGGTGAATGAAGGTAAAGACAAAGAAATACAAAAATCTGACAATCCGTATGCTAGACTAATCGTAGGTAAATGTTATAGATGCCGTTAACCGGGGCATCGATCTAACGATTGCCCTCAGCGGGGAGCTTTGAATTTGGTGGAGCGGGAAGAGGAAGATGACGGTGTTTGTTGTGAGGCGGATGGAGAAGAAGAAGATGATTGTGATGAACCTGCGGAAGAAGGCCAGAATAACGCCCAAGCATGTAGAACAGTCCCAACGCCACCAACTATTTAGAACCAGGTGCACAATTAATAATAGAATTTTTGGTGTTATTATTGACAGTGGTAGTTGTGAGAATATCATTGGGAGAGACATTGTTAAGAAGTTGGATTTGCCAGTAGAAAAACATCCTAACCCCTATACTCTGGGATGGATTAAAATAGGGGCTGAGAAGGTGGACGTGACGGAGCACTGTAAAGTCCCTTTTTTCTATTGGTAAATACCAGGACGTTGTGTACTGTGATGTGGTAGACATGGATGTGTGTCATTTACTGTTTGGTAGACCATAGCAGTTTGATGTTGATGCTCAACATTCGGGAAGGAGTAATGTGTACAGGTTAAAGAAGGGGGGAATTAAATACACCCTACTACCAGTACCCAACAAAGCCGAGGTGCAGGAGTGTAACACCCCGACATCCCCGTTGGAAGGATACCGGAGTGCCACGCGGGCAAACACATATAATCATATCCATTTACACATGTATAAATAAATAAAAGAAAACCAAATGAGATTTAAAGAAACTTTTAATCATTTAATCAGAAAATTCCTGTAACATATATATATATCAAGTCCTTATACATATATCATATCTATGTCGTTTTACAAAAAGGGCTCGTATGCAATTACATATACAAAAATAATATTTGTTCCTTTACAAAAGATTTACTTTGCTATACACAAGCCATATACAAAAATTTACAGCGGAAGACTTCAAATAACTTCAATCAAAAAGACTCCTAGTGGCCGACCTACAGATATCTGACTCCAAGCTACACTCGCCACCTGCACGGGAAAAGAGCCCGTGCTAAGCGATAACGCTTAGTGGGGAGGAACAAAACAAAATAACAATATACATATAACATTTGTGCAACAATACTATAATCAATATACAAGGTGCATATCATCAAGTTATACAAGAATTCATATGCATCATATCCATTTAATCTTGTTAATAAACATCTCAACATAAACAATACATATACACATATAAACATGTAGCCTGATTAGTCTGGTATAAACCTAAGAAGTGGATACGGTCCAATGGATACTGATAGAACACAGTATCCCAAGCATATAGAGACATAAGTCTCAAACATGTAATTTTCATATAGAGACCGAGGTCTCGCTTTATTTCCATATAGACCAAACATGGTCGAAACAAGGATCCAAACGGACCCGCAAATATCATTTTATCATATAGCAGCTGCACACACACTCTGACCTAAGTAAGCGCTTACTTATCCACTACTATGACTATTCAGGCTCAATTGATACAACTCAACAATTCATATATCAAATCATGAGAATTTCATTAAATGCTAGCTTATAAATCATGTATACTTGTATAATAATCAGATTCAGAAACATTTAAACATATAAATATTAACTACAGAAGGTAATAAAAACAAATAGCTCATATTGAAAAAGTCCCTGTTAAATAAACTATAAACATGTAAATCATGTATATTAATTATTAATCATGTATACAAAACCCAATATTAAGCAATTATTAAAACACAATACAGATTTTAAATCAAATATTTGTCATGTAGTGCAAAAATTATTTAAAAACAGAAGTTAAAACTTCAATTTTGGAAAACAGGGCAGCAGGTAGAGGCCGGTCACGCCGTGACCATTCGTCACGTCGCGTGACGCTGGTTTCTCGCAAGTGCCACACCGAAGAGCAAGGCAAGAAAGCAAGGCAAGAGCAGGCAGTCACGGCGTGACCATCAGTCACGTCTCGTGACGCCTGTGAGGAGAGGGGAAGACACGCGAGGAGAGGGGCAAGATCGCGAGGCGTGATGCTCCATCACGTCGCGACCTCCCCAAGGGAGGGAGGTCACGGCGTGATGCCTCATCACGTCACGTGATCTTCCTCTTTGCTTCTTCCTTCATCACAAAGACTTCCCAGAGAAGGGGATCACGGCGTGATGCCCCATCACGTCTCGTGACTTCCCCAAAGGAGGGAGGTCACGGCGTGATGCTCCATCACGTCACGTGATCTTCTTCTCAAACTCCTTCTTCTTCAAAATTACTCTTCAGAATTTCCAGAAAACTCAGAAAACGTCAAAACAGAGTGTAATCAAATCTCCAAAACCCAATTTGTCTAAATTCATTTTTCATACAAAAATCATACTAACACATACCTTATAGTCTTCTGAGCACATTTACAGCACTTATACTCAACTCAATCACATTTTTACACAGTCAATCAGTAAAAACAGAGAGAGTCACTAACCCAGTATTTTGCATTCAAATTCAAGCACATTCATCTCATTGCATATTCGTATCATTCTTTTTCTACTGTAAATATGTCTACAATAACACATAACTTTAACATTCCATATACACACATATAAATGCATTCATATCACAGCAAACAGGATCCAAACATGAGAAAATGGAAACACTCCCAAACCTGTTGAAGTCCAAAACAACGTCCACTGCGCTTCTTCAGTCCAAAATCTTATCCTTTCCTTTGTCTTTTCTTTTATCTTCAGGAGCTTGCAAACAAGTAGAACCACAATCAAAGATCCAAAGACAAAATTTCTAAATAACTCAAATGAGAAGAAGAACCACCCGAAACCAAAAGCCACTTACCTTCTGTAACTTCTTTTCCAATCTCCAACCCTAATCCCACAACAGAATACACATGCAAAAGAAATGGGAAGAAGAACAGCAAATGGAGAGTAAGAGCAGAATGTGATTTTCGTGAGAGGGAAAACAAGAAGAGAGAAAACTTTTAGTCTTTTGTTTTCATCCAACTAAACTTTTCTCAGATCTTTCTTTCCCTCACCCACGTACACACTCACTCTCCACTTGGCACACATGCACGCTTACACAAATCACTTATTCCTCTTTTACCAAATAACCCTTGATAAATTACCTTTTCCTCACTAAACTTACAATCTTTAATTACTTAAATTAAATTCTTGCAATTTAATCCACTTTCCTCATATAAAATACCAAATTGCCCTTAATTATCCATTTAAAATTATTAACTCCAATTAGGCCACTTATGGGGTGTGACAACTCACCCCTCCTTAAGAAAATTTCGTCCTCGAAATTTCCTTGCTTACCGAATACAACTCAAATATCAAAACCGAAACGAGACAAAACTGAACATGTAAACACTTACCCGAAGGTCCGGCAGCACCCGCTACATTCTCAGCAGTCATAGCATATGCCCTATGCCGATTACGATCCTCCGTAGCACCAGGTCGCTGCACCGTCTCAGATGGTGCTCTCGGAGCTCTACTTGCATCCCGGTTACTTTGGACGACAGTGGATCTCTTACTCTCTTGTTGATTCTGGTCCACTTGTCGATCAGGGCAAAAGGCAAACCGATGTTCCATGCTCCCACACTTGAAACAAGCGCCAGTAATCTTCCGACACGTACCCCAATTGTACCTATGACAATGCTCGCATTCTGGTGCTCGATTTCCTTTATTTCCTTGTGGGGCTACACTCTCTACCTGTGAAGGCACTTGAACATTCCCTCTAGATCCTTGCTCAACTGGAGTACCCTTTGCTTTCTTAGCACTCACATTTCCCCCTTCTTGTGCTCTCCTCTTCTGTGCCATCTTCTGCTTAATCTCTTCTGATTCCTCTAACCTCATTGCTGCAGCCACAATCTGATAATACCCAACTGGCTGCAAGACAATCATCGCAGACAAAGGGCCTCTGAATACCTCACGCAATCCCTCTAAAAAGTGCCTACATCTGAACTCATCTGTCAACAACTGCTCAGGCACATACTTACTCAGCCTATTGAACTCCTTGTCACACTCACTGACAGTCATTCCCCTTTGCTTCAAACTAATGAACTCTCTCCATTTCGCTTCTTGATATGCCTTTGTTATATACTTTTGCTCAAACTCTTTCTTGAAATAATCCCATGTCAGCTCAGCTGGTCGCTGAGGATTCCTCATCACAAGTTCCCACCAATCATATGCTGGTCCTTGAAGCAACGATATTGCACAAGAAGCTCTCTGATCAGCAGGATATCTAATCTCTTGCAAAATCCTGTCCACTCTCTTCAGCCAAAACTCAGCCACATCGGATTCATCTAAGGCAGTCCCATGAAAATCCTCTGCTCCTCTCTTTCTTAACAATTCAGTTGGAGCCTTAGGTGCAGTCAACCTATCAACCACTTGTAATAACCCCTGAACTAACGCTGGATCAAAAGCAATACCTCTATTTGCACCCTCAGCTGGTGCAGGTTCCCGCTCATGTCTATCCTGTCTAACTGGATCATCTCTTCTAACTGGATTCCCTCCACGACTCACATTGGCACTACTCATGGTGTCGCCCATATACTCACTTGGATCCGACTCCATATAAACTCTACAAAACACAAGACATCTGCATTAGGCCACTATACAAAACTGACTCTCATGCATAGACTCGACTCTATACTCAAACAATCACAACATAACCCAGAACCACCAAACCTGGGCTCTGATACCAAGCTGTAACACCCCGACATCCCCGTTGGAAGGATACCGGAGTGCCACGCGGGCAAACACATATAATCATATCCATTTACACATGTATAAATAAATAAAAGAAAACCAAATGAGATTTAAAGAAACTTTTAATCATTTAATCAGAAAATTCCTGTAACATATATATATATCAAGTCCTTATACATATATCATATCTATATCATTTTACAAAAAGGGCTCGTATGCAATTACATATACAAAAATAATATTTGTTCCTTTACAAAAGATTTACTTTGCTATACACAAGCCATATACAAAAATTTACAGCGGAAGACTTCAAATAACTTCAATCAAAAAGACTCCTAGTGGCCGACCTGCAGATATCTGACTCCAAGCTACACTCGCCACCTGCACGGGAAAAGAGCCCGTGCTAAGCGATAACGCTTAGTGGGGAGGAACAAAACAAAATAACAATATACATATAACATTTGTGCAACAATACTATAATCAATATACAAGGTGCATATCATCAAGTTATACAAGAATTCATATGCATCATATCCATTTAATCTTGTTAATAAACATCTCAACATAAACAATACATATACACATATAAACATGTAGCCTGATTAGTCTGGTATAAACCTAAGAAGTGGATACGGTCCAATGGATACTGATAGAACACAGTATCCCAAGCATATAGAGACATAAGTCTCAAACATGTAATTTTCATATAGAGACCGAGGTCTCGCTTTATTTCCATATAGACCAAACATGGTCGAAACAAGGATCCAAACGGACCCGCAAATATCATTTTATCATATAGCAGCTGCACACACACTCTGACCTAAGTAAGCGCTTACTTATCCACTACTATGACTATTCAGGCTCAATTGATACAACTCAACAATTCATATATCAAATCATGAGAATTTCATTAAATGCTAGCTTATAAATCATGTATACTTGTATAATAATCAGATTCAGAAACATTTAAACATATAAATATTAACTACAGAAGGTAATAAAAACAAATAGCTCATATTGAAAAAGTCCCTGTTAAATAAACTATAAACATGTAAATCATGTATATTAATTATTAATCATGTATACAAAACCCAATATTAAGCAATTATTAAAACACAATACAGATTTTAAATCAAATATTTGTCATGTAGTGCAAAAATTATTTAAAAACAGAAGTTAAAACTTCAATTTTGGAAAACAGGGCAGCAGGTAGAGGCCGGTCACGCCGTGACCATTCGTCACGTCGCGTGACGCTGGTTTCTCGCAAGTGCCACACCGAAGAGCAAGGCAAGAAAGCAAGGCAAGAGCAGGCGGTCACGGCGTGACCATCAGTCACGTCTCGTGACGCCTGTGAGGAGAGGGGAAGACACGCGAGGAGAGGGGCAAGATCGCGAGGCGTGATGCTCCATCACGTCGCGACTTCCCCAAGGGAGGGAGGTCACGGCGTGATGCCTCATCACGTCACGTGATCTTCCTCTTTGCTTCTTCCTTCATCACAAAGACTTCCCAGAGAAGGGGATCACGGCGTGATGCCCCATCACGTCTCGTGACTTCCCCAAAGGAGGGAGGTCACGGCGTGATGCTCCATCACGTCACGTGATCTTCTTCTCAAACTCCTTCTTCTTCAAAATTACTCTTCAGAATTTCCAGAAAACTCAGAAAACGTCAAAACAGAGTGTAATCAAATCTCCAAAACCCAATTTGTCTAAATTCATTTTTCATACAAAAATCATACTAACACATACCTTATAGTCTTCTGAGCACATTTACAGCACTTATACCCAACTCAATCACATTCTTACACAGTCAATCAGTAAAAACAGAGAGAGTCACTAACCCAGTATTTTGCATTCAAATTCAAGCACATTCATCTCATTGCATATTCGTATCATTCTTTTTCTACTGTAAATATGTCTACAATAACACATAACTTTAACATTCCATATACACACATATAAATGCATTCATATCACAGCAAACAGGATCCAAACATGAGAAAATGGAAACACTCCCAAACCTGTTGAAGTCCAAAACAACGTCCACTGCTCTTCTTCAGTCCAAAATCTTATCCTTTCCTTTGTCTTTTCTTTTATCTTCAGGAGCTTGCAAACAAGTAGAACCACAATCAAAGATCCAAAGACAAAATTTCTAAATAACTCAAATGAGAAGAAGAACCACCCGAAACCAAAAGCCACTTACCTTCTGTAACTTCTTTTCCAATCTCCAACCCTAATCCCACAACAGAATACACATGCAAAAGAAATGGGAAGAAGAACAGCAAATGGAGAGTAAGAGCAGAATGTGATTTTCGTGAGAGGGAAAACAAGAAGAGAGAAAACTTTTAGTCTTTTGTTTTCATCCAACTAAACTTTTCTCAGATCTTTCTTTCCCTCACCCACGTACACACTCACTCTCCACTTGGCACACATGCACGCTTACACAAATCACTTATTCCTCTTTTACCAAATAACCCTTGATAAATTACCTTTTCCTCACTAAACTTACAATCTTTAATTACTTAAATTAAATTCTTGCAATTTAATCCACTTTCCTCATATAAAATACCAAATTGCCCTTAATTGTCCATTTAAAATTATTAACTCCAATTAGGCCACTTATGGGGTGTGACAAGGAGGGTGGATACTCTTTCTTGACAATTACCAAACAGTTTGAGACTGAGATGAAAGAGACTAAACAAGTCCACGTGATGATTGTTAGACAACTCATGCATGCTGATTTAGAATATCACGTACAGGAGCTTCCTAAGGCCATTTAGCCATTGCTTTAAGAATTCAAAGAATTAATACCGGATGAGATACCAGCTGGCCTGCCCCCTATGCGTGACATACATCATCAAATTGACTTTATTCCTGGAGCTAGCTTACCGAATTTACCTCATTACCGAATGAATCCGAAGCAAAGTGAAATTTTAAAGGAGAAGGTAGAAGAGTTAATTAAAAAGGGACATATACGCAAAAGTATGAGCCCTTGTGCAGTCCTTGCGTTGCTTACCCCCAAGAAAGACGGTAGTTGGCGAATGTGTGTGGACAGTCGAGCCATTAATCGGATTACGGTTGGGTATAAATTTCCTATTCCAAGGATGGACGACATGCTGGAGTATTTAAGTGGTGCTAAGTGGTTCTCTAAACTTGACTTGAATAATGGATACCACTATATTCGTATCCGAGGTGGGGATGAATGGAATACAGCATTTAAAACTAAAGAAGGGCTATTTGAGTGGCTAGTGATGCCTTTTGGGCTCTCCAATGCACCAAGCACCTTTATGCGTTTGATGAACTAGGTACTAAAGCCTTTTATTGGCAAATTCATAGTGGTATACTTTGATGATATTTTGATTTTTAGTCGTTCTGAAGAGGAACATTTGTCACACTTGCGGGAAGTCCTAACAGTTTTGCAGGCTAATAAACTTTATATCAACCTCAAGAAGTGTAGCTTCATGGCCACGAAGTTACTGTTCTTGGGTTATATCATCTCGGCTGATGGTATTTTAGTGGATGAGGCAAAGATACAAGTGATTCGAGATTGGTCTACACCAACCAATGTCTCAGAACTTCGCAGTTTCCATGGTTTGGCCACATTTTACAGACGTTTTATTAAAAATTTCAGCACTATTGCTGCTCCTATGACTGAATGTTTAAAGGAAGGTAAGTTTGCATGGACTGAAGAGGCTGTCAACAGCTTTGCAATCTTGAAGGAAAGATTGTGCACCGCCCCAGTATTGGCACTTCCCGATTTTGACAAGCTATTTGAGGTTGATTGTGATGCAAGTGGGGTGGGTATTGGAGCTGTGTTGTCCCAAGAGAAGCGACCTGTATCTTTCTTCAGTGAAAAATTAAGTGATTCTAGAAGAAAGTGGAACACTTACGATAAAGAATTTTATTCGGTTATCCGAGCACTCAAGACTTGGGAGCACTATTTGATTGGGAAAGAATTTGTGTTATACTCGGATCATGAGGCGCTGAAGTATTTACATAGTCAGAGGCGGATTAGTAGTGATATGCATGCCCGGTGGAGTCAATTTTTGGGAAAGTTTCCTTTCATTTTAAGGCATAAATTTGGGGTGCAAAATCGAGTTGCAGATGCCCTAAGTAGGCGGGGTTCCCTTCTGCTGACTCTGAGCAATGAGATTGTGTCGTTTGATCAACTCAAAGATACTTATGCTCAAGATACTGATTTTAGTGACATTTGGGCGAAGGTCTCCAATAGAATTCCTTGTGAGTCATTTTACATTCATGATGGGTTCTTAATGCATAATAATCAATTATGCTTACCTAGAACCTCACTAAGGGAGAAAGTCATCAAGGATTTGCATGGAGGCGGTCTGGCTGCACACATGGGGCGGGATAAACAATTGCTGCAGTGCAAGAGCGATTTTTTTGGCCTCAGTTGCGGAGAGATGTGTCAAGGTCTGTTGAACGGTGTCTCATCTGCCAGCGAGCCAAGGGTCATTCCAAGAACAGCGGGTTGTACATGCCTCTGCCAGTTCCCGAGAACATTTGGGAGGACCTCTCAATGGATTTTATTTTGGGACTGCCTAGAACACAAAGGGGTGTGGATTCAGTATTTGTGGTGGTTGATAGGTTCTCCAAAATGGCCCATTTTATCCCTTGCAAGAAGACTTCAGATGCTGTCGCAATAGCAAAGTTGTTCTTTAAGGGAGTGGTGCGTCTCCATGGCATTCCTAAAACCATCACCTCTGATCGTGATAGTAAATTTGTGGGGCATTTTTGGCGTACTTTATGGAAGCTATTTGATTCATCTTTGAACTTCAGTAGCACCGCTCATCCATAAACCGATGGGCAGACCGAGGCGGTTAACAGAACGTTGGGCAACTTGATCCGAAGCATCTGCGAAAATAAATTGACGTTTTGGGACATTGCACTATCTCAGGCGGAGTTCGCTTATAACAATGCAGTCCATAGTGCCATGGGAAGAACACCGTTCTCCGTTGTATACACCAAAGCACCACAGCATGCGTTGGACTTACTCAACTTACCTAAAGGGGGTCCAAGTACCATCAAAGCTAAGCAGTTAGCTAAGCAGCTTGTAGATGTCCATGTTGAAGTTCAGCGAAAATTAGAAGCTGCTAACAAGAAGTATAAACACGCTGCTGATAAACATAGACGCCATTAAGTTTTTAATGTGGGTGATCAAGTTATGGTGTTCCTTCGTAAGGAGAGGTTTCCAGCAGGGTCTTACAGTAAATTGCAGCCAAAGAAATATGGACCATTTACGATTGAGAAGAAGATTAATGACAATGCATATGTGGTTGGGCTGCCAGGGTCATTGGGTATTTCCAAAACGTTTAATGTGGCTGACATTTACCGTTTCCACCCAGCTGATATGTCTTTCTACCCACCTCACTCGAGGTCGAGTTCTTTTCAAGTGGGGGAGTTTGATGCGGAGAAGCTAAGCTGAATTGTTTGATAGGGCTAAGTTATTTATTTAATAGTGCTTTCTATTTCTCTGTTTTCTATTTCTCTGTTTTTTCCGTTTTTGCTGTTAGTGGGGTTTTTAAGGGCATTTTGGGTTTTTAGGTTGTTTTTGATTTCATATAAATTGTTTCCCTCTTCCTAGTTTGAGCAGACTTTGATTGAAAATAAAGAACTGTATTCCCCTTTGGGATTCTTTCGCTGCGTCAATTACGGAATTGAAAAAGATCTCATTTCTCAAAATATTTTTCAAAATATCCTAAATTTCAAATTGATTTTTAAAACAAAAATTATTTATAAAAAAATCCCAATAAAAATTAGAGTTTTATAACTTGAATAATCACTGGTGGAGCTCAATTGAATAACTTTGACAAATTCAATTATAAAAAAATAAAAATAAAGATGAATGCATTTTCCATATATATATATATATATATATATATATATATATATATAAAGTAATTAAGAAGAGACATTTCGTGTTAAAGTCCCCATCCTCAACTATTCTAATGAAAAAAACTAAAAGTAAGCCCCCAAGTTCTTAAAATGATTACATAATTAAACATTGTACAACAAGATTAACGTACATAGAAAAGAAAAATGATTTCAATTTCTGATCCACAACCTCACCTCTAAAATGAGAGCAATGATAAACAAAATAGCAAGAGTAACCCCATAACCAGCATTCCATCCGGATCCGGCATTACCTAAATGGATTCCATAGAACACATTCCCTATTGCAAATGCTATCAATATCCTTCCCACACTGTAATGGTACCAATTCCAATATTTTCGCATCTTCGATGACTTCTCCGGTCTCGCCAAAAATGCCATCACCTATTCACCAAATCAAACACTTTTTAATTTCCATTTGCAAATCCTCAAGTTAGTCTAGACGGCTTTTAGTCAAATTTTATGAACCAAATTAATATTAAATTGTTACATATGCAGAGTTATGTGAAAAATAAGGGATAGTGGTTAGCGTATATAAATATCATCATGTACCTGACCAGCATTCGCGTATATATTAAAAAAAATGAAAATAATTTAGCAAATTATATTATGGATTAGTGAAATTCAGATTGGTGTCAGGGTATAAAATGCAAACCTGGAGACAACCAAAAACAAGAATAGAGATGGCGAGGCCTTTGTGGGTAGAAACATCTGAAGCAAGACGATCTTCAAGGACAAAGCCAGAAATAACACCAGCCACGCCTAATGTAAATCCCAGTGATTGAATCCCAGTGTGAGTATAGAACCAAATTGGATCCCACTGCTTCCCATATCTTGCAATTATTGCTCCAATTATCATCAAAATGCCCCAACCCACCATGTTCAATATGCCATGGCTCTTTCTTAATCCGCTTTCTACATCTTGGTTGCTCGTCTCACCTGTTTATTTTTATTTTATTTTTTTCATACAATTAGTTGATATACACATAAATATATACATATATGCTCAGAATTTTTAGAATTTCCATACTTTGCTTCGTATACTCGTATCCATGCATATTGCCTTTTTAGTTAGTATGGAGCTTATATGCAGTATCAAGTCCATGTCAGCATTTGATTTCCACGTCAATATAAAAGAAGAAAAATGAAATAAAAATTGACTTTATGGATAGTCAATAAAGAAAAAATAAATAAATTAATAGAAAGAGCAGTTCAAGAAGAAAACTAGTTTAGAATAAAAAATTGTACAAGTGGGATTCAATTTATACCGTTTATATATATAAGTTTATAGACAAAACTAATCTTAAGTTAAATTTTTAATTTAATCATTCATATGCAATTTACGTATTAATTTAATACCTACGCACACTGACATGCTATTCTATCGTATATCCAGTTGAGTTGGTATATAAATATTTTTATAAACAAGGGCATAACTGCCTCATATTAAGTGGAATCAACTATAAAAAATTTTAAAAAGATTTTTATAATTTTATTTTTTTAAAAACAATATTGACTCAATCAAGAAAAAAATTAAAAAAGCACTTTATAATTTTAATTTTTTTTTAAATTGATTCCACTAAAATATTTAAATTAATTCCTTATTTTTTTAGTAATAAAGACTAAACTTGCCCTTAAATTATTCAAAATATTATATATTTGCCTCTAAAATTTAATTTTTTTTTAAAAAAGCTCTTAAAATATTAAAATTGTATGGATTTGTTCTTATTTAATACTTTAAAAGGTAAATATGGACCAGTTTAATAATTTGAAATAAATGTGAATCATATTTTCATATTAGTTATCGATAAAAAAATATTCATATTTACTATCGTAAAAGTAAATTTATATAATTTTCAATATTTTAGTATATTTAAAAAAATAAATTTAAATTTATACCAATTTTAATATTTTGAAAAAAAATTTCACACTTATTTATATTTTTATGTGAATAAAATTTTATAAATTATTATAATTTTTGATATCGGTAAACATAATTCTTGAATTCTTGAATTCTTGCGGTGGAGTTGGTTTGGCGAGACTTTTCTGTTCTGAATATAGTCATATAAAACCTGATAAACTAAACATTAAACAAATAAAGTATGCTTTGGCAAAGGCTGGCACCATAGAACTATTAATTATCCTATAAAACAATTAAAAAAAGAAAATATTTCTTAAGTCATACCTGTATTATAATTAAGAACAGTGGATTGCTGGTCACGATGTTGAGTCAACAGGTAGCTTGGCGCAGAAGGCAATCTTCCGGCAGGTCCGACGGAGTAAATGAGCCGCGGAGATGGCTGATTGGCGCTCAATTGAAAGGCTAAGTAAAGGCGGGAAGATTCAGAAATGATCATTGAATATGTAACATTTAAATTCCCAGAATCAGGCATTACTTCTCTTGGACTTTGTCCTCCTAAAAGATACTGTTTTATAATTGCAGAACCATTAGTTCCCGATAACCAACCCACAATTGCGCTTGATCCCACCATTTGACCGTTGCTTGAAAATCCAATTCCCACATAAGAATTCGAATCCGGAGCTGAGAGAACGAAACTCCATAAATTCGAAGATGTCTGCACATACTGTACATAAATTCGAAGATGAATTAGTTGTTTTTCGTTTCTTATTTGAAATTGTTCGGAAAAAGAAGAGAGAAATTACTTACTCGAAGAACGAAATTGTTATCGGTCCAAACAGAAGCGCAGTGGAGAGAAGTTGTATCGAAAGGTAACTGCCTATTCAGATTGAGATTGGAACTGCAAGAATCGGATTGAGAGTTTGCAAGATTTGATGATATGAATATGATAGTGAAGAAGATTATGAAAATGGAAGTTGCCTTCATTTTTTTTTTTTTCCCTCTTCTGGTTTGCGTAATGTGGGGAAAGTGAGTGGGTGATCGTCACAGAGAAATTACAATGAAGCAGGTGAACTTGGATATGGAAGTGGTTGTAATGATCATATAGATGTATTATTATTATTATTATTATTATTACGACTTTCTTTTGGTTACTTGTTTAAATATGGAAGTGGTTGTAATGATCATGACATGATGTATATGTTGTTCTAAATATGAACATAATTAATTAATAAATACATCTATATATTCCGCGAAAAATTTTAGTTGCACGTTTGAATTAAGCAAAAATAATTTATTATCCATCCGAACTAGATAATATATGCACATTTTCCCTTGATATTGAAAAAATATGTTGCTATTAACTATAGCATGTACATTTTATTTTAAATTTATGTGATCTCGATAAATAAGTGTACTTAAAATTCTTAAATATGATAAAAAAAATGCACGTACACAAAAAAAAAATCAAAGAGTAATAGGTGAACTTTTATCATTAGGAGGTAATATTTTCACTTTGCCAAGTTTAGGTGAGCAAGTTTTAAGTGTGGAAAAGTCAATTATAAAGTTGAGCTGTAAAATTAATTTTCTTTTTTTTTTTTTTTTTTTGCCAACTACGGGTATTTTTAATGTATTATCCCTTAATTAATCAATAAAGATATGTATGGAATGGTTTAATAATGAACTAATTTACTATTAATAAAATTTTATTCGGTGGCATCAATTTTATATCAACTTATTTTGATATGTCAAATTCAAATATAAGTCAGAATTTCTGATATCCAATTGAATGAAGGTCTTGAATTAAATTGTTGCAAATGAGCTTGAATTGGGTTGGAATAGATTAGTTAGAATATCTAGCTTAATTTTAATGGTATAAAATCTGGAAAGTTGAACATGTTAAAGCTTGCAAAGAAGGAAGAAATCTCAAAAGAGGTTAATTAGGTTTTCACATATTTAAAGTATTTATACAACAAGAGGAAAAGGTGAAAAAGACTACTCTACCCTTACAATGGTAAAATAATTACTACACCATAAAATATAAATATAACATATCTAATATCCCCCTGCAAACTCACGATGCATTAATGGACAACATTGAGAGTTTGCTAATCAAAAAATGAAAGCGTGCACGGGTATGAGATTTAGTAAGCAGATCAGCAACTTGCATGGTGGAAGAGACGAAGGGAACGGTGATGGTGCCACGTTGAAAGTGTTGTCGTGTGAAGTGTCAGTCAATCTCAATGTGTTTTGTACGTTCATGGAAAACAGAGTTGCGGGCAATATGGATAGCACTCAAGTTGTCACAATACATAGGAGTTGGTCGAGAAAAGGAAACACCCATATCAGCAAAAAGCCAGCGTAGCCAAACAATTTCGACAGTTGTTGATGCCATCGCACGATACTCAGCCTCCGTGGAGAAGCGAGAAACAACATCTTGCTTCTTAATTTTCCATGCGATAAGAGAATCACCAAGAAAAATACAGTACCCGGTGGTAGACTTACGATCCGTAGGATCACCAACCCAATCGGCATCTGAATAGGCACGCAATTCCAATGAAGATGATGAAGGGAAGAGAATGCTCTGGAATTTTGTAACGCGAATATAACGAAGAATACGAAGCACTGCTGCCCAATGAACAGAGGTAGGGGAAGTAACAAACTGACTAACAATATGAATAATATAAGAGATATCAGATCTAGTAATGGTGAGGTAAACTAAACTCCCAACAAGTGTACGATACAAAGTTGGATCTGTTAAGTGAACACCATCAAAAGCTGTATATTTGACATTAAGTTCAAGAGGTGTATCAACTGTCCGAGCATCAGAAAGATGTGCTTGTTTAAGAATATCACCAATATACTTAGATTGAGATAGAAGATAGCCCCGAGGAGAGTAGGCAACTTCTATGCCCAAGAAGTATCGGAGAGTTCCCAAGTCTTTCATCTCAAAATAATGAGTTAAATGCAATTTTATCCTCTTAATCTCATCAACATCATCACCTGTAACAATCATGTCATCAACATACAAAACAATTAAAATACAACCATTTGGTGTATTTTTGAGAAATAGAGCAGAATCATGAGAGCTGGCACAAAAAATCGAGAGATGCAATTGCAATAGAAAATTTATCAAACCAAGCTCGAGGTCCTTGTTTAAGTCCATAGAGAGCCTTCTTCAACTTGTACACTTGACCAGAATTATGAGGATAACCGGGTGGAGGAACCATATAAACTTCTTCATGAAGATCACCATTCAAGAAATCATTTTTAACATCCATCTGAGAGATATGCCATTGTCTTATTGAAGTAACTGCAATAAGAGCATGGACAGTAGTCATTTTGGCAACTGGGGCAAATGTTTCTTCATAATCCAGACTATATTGTTGAGAATATCCCTTCGTAACCACACGAGCTTTATATCGCTCAATGGATCCATCGAATTTGGTCTTGATCTTATACACCCAATGAGAACCAATTGCTTTTACTTAGAGGAAGAATTACAAGATCCCATGTACCTGTCTTATGCAGTGCAGAAAGTTCCTCTACCATAGCTTGCTGCCATAAAGGATTAGTAACAGCTTCTTTATAGGAAGAGGGCTCATAAAGATTATGGATAAAGGACAACAAAGAAACAAAAGATGTAGAGTAAGTAGAATAAACAAAGTCTGGCAATTGAGTGGACTTACGAGTACGAAAGGGATAATAAGGAGGAGGAAGAGAATCCGCTATCTCAGAGGTGTCATGGGAGGCAGTAGGGACAGAAGGGACATCAGCAAGAGGAATATCTGTAGAGCTGGTAATGTCGACCCTGCAAGGCATAATGTCAGAATGATTTGGTTGAGAGATTACCTGGGGAGTTGTAGAATCTGCATCAGTGCATAATGGATCAATGTTAATGAGATCAGGTTCTGTGAGATTATGAGAGTTAGGAGGAATGGAATAAAATGGTATATGTTCAAGAAATACAACATGACGGGAAACATAGAGTTTTTGAGTGGTGTGACTATAGCAACGAGATCCCTTTTGACCAAAAACATAACCAAGGAAAACACATAGGGATGAGCAAATTTCGATTCAAACCAAAAAATCGAACTAAACCGACTGAATTTTTTAATTTGGTTCGATTTTTCGATTCCGTTTCGGTTTCAAAAATAAGCTAATTTCGGTTCGGTTCAATTTTGAAAGGCAAAAACCGAAAAAAATCGAATCGACCGAACTTGTATTAATATATGTTATTTTTTCATTTTTTACAAAAATAAACTTTATTTTTATTTTTTTTAATTCAATATAAAAGGGTTTAACTCAAATTAAATATATGTACATTTTTAATTTGAATTTTTTTATTTTAATTTTATGATTTGTAATTTTATATAATTTTTAGATAATTTTTTTAATTATAATTTTAAAATTTTGGTTTTATCGGTTAACCGAACCAAATCGACTGAAAATATCAGTTTGGTTATCAGAAAAATTGCAGTTCGGTTCGGTTTCGTAAAATCTTGTAATTTTGATTTTCGGTTATTTCAGTTTAGTTCGATTCGACTGTTGCACACCCCTAAAAATACTTAGTGCTGAACGAGAAGATAATTTACTGCGTTCAACCTGCGAAAAACAAGCGTAACCAAAGACCTTTATATGGAAATAGTCAGGAGCATAACCATACAATTTCTCAAAGGAAGACAAACCTGACATAAGGGATGACGGGATTCTATTAATAGCATGGACAGCAGTAAGAATAGCTTCTCCCCAAAACTCACTTGGAACATGAGCAGACAACAACATAGAATAGGCAGTTTCAACAATGTGACGATGTTTTCTTTCAGTAACACCATTTTGTTCAGGAGTGTCAGTGCATGAAGTTTGATGGAGTGTACCATCAGAAGCAAGCAATTCAGAAAACTGATTAGATTTAAATTCACCACCTAAATCATCTAAAACATTTGATAACAACATTATGTTGAGTTTTGACAAGTGCACGAAACATGAGATAAATATTGTAAAAATCAGAGCGATGTTTCATAAGATAAACCCAACAATAGCGAGTACAAGCATCAATAAAAGAAATATAATAACTGGAACCACCTTTTGTGACAACTCGAGATGGTTCCTAGACATCAGAATGGATTAAATTAAAAGGTGCAACAGAAACAGAAACACTTTTGTAGAAGGGTAAGGCTGAAAATTTAGAAAGTTATAATCAGAAATGTCATGACAATTCAACTTTCCTAAAGCTCTTGTAGAAACTAAGTACTTTAGCATAGAAGCAGAAACGTGCCCAAGACGAGAATGCCAAAGATAAAAATCAGAGGAAGATGGACTCAAACGAAAAGATGAAAGATCAATGGTAGCAGCTACAACCCGACGGTTTCTTTTTGTAAGATCTAGAACTTTTAACTCATCTAGAATGTAGAGTCCCCCCTGCCTATGGCCTATCCCAATCAGCCTCTTGGAACGCGGATCCTGCGCATGACAAGAATTTGGTGTAAATAAGACTTCAAAACCTGAATCACATAACTGACCCACAGAGGCAAGACTTAAGGTAAGACGAGGAATATGGTAAACATCTGAAAGAGAAAATCTTGTCGAATGAACTAAGCCAATTCCTACCAAAGGCATAGGAGTACCATCGACAGTCATGACTGACACAGATGATACAGGACATAAGGATACAAAAGATTTGGAATTAGGCGATATATGTATAGAGGCTCCAGAATCAAGAATCCATATACATGAAGGTATAGCTGAGGATTGTGAAGCAGAAGGCAAACCTATATTTGAGGAGGCAGACATGGCATGTGGTTGAGTGGCAAGAAACTTTTGAAACTGCTCTGCAAGGGTATCAACCGTAGGACTTGACGATGATGAAGCTTCAAATGGAGTCATATTCCCAAGAACAGATGAATGTGTTGATGGCACAACTGCTACTGTATTAGGATGCCTGAAGTTCTGTTGATACGTTTGAAAAGGAGGTCTCCATTGAGTGGTCTGTGATGTTTAGTGGAGTTTATTTGATAACTTTGGACATTGGTCCTTCCAATGACTCTTCTTTTTGCAGAAGCTACATTCATCAGTGCCAACCCTTCCATGTGCTCTATTTTGATTGTTGTGAAAAGGTCTTGGAGAAGCTGCAAAGATAGAAGGATTCGGAGTTGGGAGAATCGCTTTTTCTGCATTTCCTTTTTTTGCTTGAGTTTTGAGGCGAATTTCCTCAGCCATCAATTCATTAACCACTGCATCAACTGTGGGAAGGGGCTTACGATGCAGAATTTTTCCACGAATGCCTTCAAAATCATCTCGAAGTGCCATTAGAAACTGAACCAAGCGTTGTTCTTCTCTACGAGTAATATATGGTGCAAAGGCACGTAACTCTGCAGGTTCAGTAAGGGCTAACTGGTCCCAAATGTCAGACATAGCAGAATAAAATTCATGAATACTCATATTATTCTGTTTAAGAGCACGAATGTCTATCTACAGTTGATACTGTTTTGCAAAATTTGACTGAACAAACAATTTTTCTAAATGATCCCAAACCTCTTTTGCAGTTGAATATTTTGCTAATTGCACACCTATTGACTGCACAACAGAATTATTAATCCATGTGATAATTTTTGAATTGTTAGCATCCCAGGTATCCAACAATTCTATCATTTTTATCAATGGGTTCACTTATAATTCCAGCAACATAACCCCACATTCTTTTACCCTTCAGAACATTTTTCAAGACATAGCTCCAGTATGAATAATTCTGTCCATTCAATTGCACACTAATGAACTGCAAAGAGTCATCTTTTTCACTAGCCATCACTACTATCAACAAATATCTAACAATCCAAATACAATTAACCACATCAACAAATATCGAGCAATCTAAATACAGTTAACCACACAGAGTATTTCTTCAATTTTGCAAAAGAGAAAGAAATCGGACCAAGATCGCTTACCATCAATCACTCAGATCGCGAACCATTAAACACCAAGAGCGAATCGTCAAAACCCAAATCGCGAATCATCAAACACCAAGATCCGCGAAAGTTGTGGATGGATTGAACCAACCTCTTGATACCATGTTAAAGCTTGCAAAGAAGGAAGAAATCTCGAAAAGTTTAATTAGGTTTTCACATATTTAGAGTATTTATACAAGAAGAGGAAAAGGTAAAAACTACTACTCTACCCTTAAAATGGTAAAATATTTACTACACCATAAAATATAAATATAATATATGTAACTGAACAAAAGAGATTAGAGATGAGAAGCAACAAAGAGAATTAAGATTACTGAATTTAATTAAAATAATGGCACCAAGCAATGTAAATGCAGATTTGGAGTTTTTGACCCAAGATGATAAATTTATTCTATACTTTTAATGAGAAATAATCTTCATAGTTAATAATACTATTGGAGATTAAGTGAATCTTTTGCCCACTAAAAATTCTTTACTTGAATTAACATTTCTAATTGATTAAAGTTGGTTGTGCATGTGCGTCCTTTCTTTCTGTTACTAATGTCAGCGATTCTCTATTACCATCAACGTCTTTAAATGGTAAATTTGTAAACAGATATTAATAGCATGTTTGATGTAATTTTAATGGTTCATGGTCAAGTAAAATATATATTTTGACTTTGAAAAAAACAAATTCCTAATTAATCATTTCCTCTTATGTTTTGTTGACATAATTTTTGCTGAAAATATATTTGATGTCAACAAGTATTTGCCCATGGACATAGGCTTTCCCTAATGAGTTTATTAGAATGAGAGCATGAAAAACACGAAAAAAAAGAGTGTGAAAACTCTACAGCCAAAACAAGACATTCAACAGTAAAATTTTCAAAAATCTACCATATAAAAGGCCAAATGCATAAGAGAGAATTAAAGAGACAGAAATTGTGATAATCCTCAATTCATTTCCAGATTTTCCTCATCACACTCGCAATATGAGTGCTTCTGGATGCAATTATGATAGTACGTATATATATGTATTTAGGGATGCATTTTGTTTAGTGATTAGACTGCAACTGAATGAGCATTTTGGTGATTGTTAGCATCTGGCAATTTTTATTGTAAATTGAAAAAGATGCAGCAAAATTGACAGAATCTTTCCATTCATTTGCTTGTTTTTCATGTCAGCAGTATGTTGAATACACATTCTTTCTCATTTCATTGAACTGTGGTTCTAGGAGTTTAAAAAGTTGATAGTTGCCAAATTAGACACTTAGTACTAAATTTTATTAAGTATCTTAATTATGCTACTTATAAAAATAAAACACTCTTTATAAATGTTTGGGCAATCATCAATTTACAAGTTAGTTTTTGGTGTTAAATTAGTCTCAAATTCATTTTTTTCACATGATATCAGAGCCACTAATTTTTGATATTGGACTACCTGCAGATATTCAGTTTTGTAAATTTTACGCTTCAAATTTTTTGCTTGTTTTTTACTCCAACCATAAAAGGTATCTTAAGTATAGCGTATTTGTTAGTTATAAAAATGAAATACTCCTGATAAAGATTTTGACAATTTTCATCTTACAAGATAGTTTTTGAAAATGAGGTAAACTTAAGTTTTTTTTTTTTTTAAGTTCAAATGCGATCTGATCTTATGTATTAAGTTTAATTATTTATAAATATTTTCCATTTATCAACTTACAGTCCGAATCTTATAAAAGCAATCGCCTTAGATAAATGCATATATGATAAATACATGATGAACAATTATAATTATAATTTATAAGCATAATGTCTTAAAATACTGTAACAATTAACAAAACAAAAAAAAATTAGAGAATAGGTTGTCCAGAATATAATAAAGTAATAATCTGGAGCATCATGGTAGGTCAACAATTGGTTTTGTTGGGTGGATTAAAACACCAATAGGAAGAAATTAGACAGGTTGGGAAAGTCTGTCCCATTTGCATGAGTTTCTAATCATCATTTTTATTAAGCAATTGACCTTCAAACATAAATTTTAAAATCAACAAGGAATCCAAATTCAATGACATGACAATAATAATAATAATAATAATAATAATAATGCATATCCTAGTTCTATGCTCAAAAATATTAATATGTAGTTGATAATTTTTGGCCGAGTATAAATATTTGCTAATATTCTGTCACTTTTGTTCTCTATTATATTTTTGGATCGATTTTAGTTATGTACTAATTTTTTTGGGACATACCTTGCACGTTATAAATATTATTACTTTAATAATAACAATATCAATAACAGCATAATTTTGCACATTCTTTCTTTACATCAAACTTATTAATTGACTTCAATTACTTTTATAAGTTTATGAAATTTCAGTTTTTTTTAAAATATTATTAAAATGAAATTAAAAAATTAATAATTGTGTAAAAAATTATAATCAATTAAATAATGTAAAAATATACTCATATAATATAAAATACATAAGTCAGCAAATAATAATAAACTAATTGCACTAAAATTTAGTTTGTAGAAAACTAAAAGATGTACAATTTCGTATGGCATAACAGTTAGCAATTACCATATACCCACACTAGAGGTGAAAAATTAGGTCTAGCGGGTGAGTCCGATCTAAATCTATCCGAAAAAATAGATCCAAATTTAATTTAGAAATGATCCGTTTATGATCTTTCTAAAATTAAAGATGAGAATGGACCGTAAACCGATTCATAAAACTTTTTATTAATCAGTTAACTGTTATATCGATTTAGATTTTTATCCATTTTTTTCCGGATTGATTTATTGGTTAACTATTAAAAATTTGCCAAATTAATTGTAAAAAATTGAATATATTACATCTTCAAATGAAACTAATAACAGGTAGGGGTGGCAAAATGGACAGATTTGGGTTGGGTTATAAATATATAGGTTAATGTCCAAATGGGTTGAACAGGTTTTGATTGACCCATTTGACTCTTTTTTTTACGAAAAATATGTCTCGATATAATAACGGAATACTAAAATGATCACTATAAAAATGTTAATCCAAATGATTTCGATTGGGAGAGAGAGAGAGAAGGGGCTGCCAATTTCGATCGAGAGAGAGAGAAAAAAGGGGGCAAACAGAGTGAGAGATGAGAAGGGAATAACCCGTTAGGCATATGTCAGGAGACCCAAATTGGTTGAATTTTTGAGGGATTGTTTTTGAGCGGATTGAAATGGATTATTTTTTAATTAGATTGAGTTTTGATCAATTTTTTTTTTTCCGGGTTTGGGCGGATTGTTGGGTTTTGGTCAATTTTAACAGGCCTAATAACAGGGTACCATTATTAGGGATAATCATGAGGCAGGAATTCCCCATTCCCGGTGGGAACCCGACCCGAACAGGGCGGGAAATCACCGAATTTTTCCCCCACAAGGGTAGGGGTGGGGAGAAAAAAATTCCCGCCCTTGAATTCGGGACGGGGACGAGGAAAGGGGTTCTCACCCCGAAAATATATATATATATATATATATATATATATATATATATATATATATATATATATATATATATATATATATATATATATATATATATATATATATATATATTAATAATATATTAATATATATATATATATATTAATAATATATAAATATTTGTAATATTTGAATTGTACGGAATGTTTACAAATATTTATATTTTAATTGTATGAGATATTTTTAATTTTAAGTAATCAATTATTAAATTTTGTAAAATATTTTTGATTCGGGTCAAAAATTTCCATCGGATCGAAATTTTTTATAAAAATTGAATATTTTTACCGGGGACGAGGATCCCTGCGGGAGCGTGGACACGGGGGATTTTTCCCCTGCATCCCCAGCGGGGGCAGGGACGGGGAATCCCTGCCCCTGGGCAGGGCAATAGGTCTGCCCCGCCCCGTGATCACCCATAACCATTATGTATATGTACCAAATAAATAATTATAATAAAAAGATAATTGCAATTTTTTTTATTAAAAATATATGTTATATTAATATTTTAGAAAGTCAAATGTTATAATATTTTTTTTTGAGACTATGTTATAGTATTTATAAAGCATAAAAATATTAAAAATTTTAAATGTAAAAATTTATATATAAAATATATATAAATCGGTTAACTATTGACTAATGATTAACTCCCAGCTTCTAAAAGTAAAAATTAAAATTTTAAATTATTGATTTGGTTAAACATAAAATTAGTTCAATATTTTTAAATCGATTTTCCGGTTAATTACACCTTTTTTTTCTCACTCCTATCTAAAAATGACAGCAAAAGTCGGGTGAGTTTAGGTCAACCCATAGTCAACTCAAATGGGTTAAAATAATATATGACCCATTTAACCCTTTATACATGTTAAGCTTAAACGATTCTAGAATAGGACAAAGATGTATTTGGTGTATTTGAGAAAAATATTTTCGGATTTGGTGTGTTTGTAAAAATATTTCTAGGAGGGGGGTGTTTCGGTCAATACCGTAGGAGAGACCTGCGGTATTGTGTCAGATGGCGCAGGGACAGGGTGAAGTCATGTCACCCTATCTGACGCCTGATACCGCAGCCCTCAGCTGCGGTATCAGAATGGCACTTTTGCCCCTTGTCCCCCTGCATGCATACAAAGACTGCTCAGTCACGCGTGACTGAGTGGACTATGGTTGAAAAAAATAAAAAATAGAGTTAATTTTTGTTTAAATTCCGAGTTTATAAAAGAGTTAGGTTTTGGTTGATGCTGCACTTGTTATGCAGCATTAATTTTTTTCCTTTCAATACCAACATGAAACACTTCTTCATGTTGTAGTTTTAGGTTTAACTTTTCAATTTGTTTTTGTGTAATTTGCTTATTATACTCTAAATTTACAGTAATTCTTCAGTTATTTGCAGAAAATATTAGTATGTAAAATTTGTTGAATTATTTACAATTATTTATATGTTAATAATTTTGATAAAAAAAATTAACTGTGTTATTATTGTGTAAATTTTGCAAATATTTTTTTGGTGAATAAAAAAAAAAAGGTAAGTTGGTGTATATATTTTGATTTTATGATGTGAAGTATGAAAAAAAAATGTAATGTGTGAAGAAAAATTTTGATTAACGTAAATTATAATTTTTTGTTAATTTACATACTATTATAACATGATATGTTGAGACTAGTGTTGAAAAATTAAATGTATATTGGATATGAAATTATATTTTTGTGTAAAATTTTGTTGTATTTTTTCATGTAAATGCTTAAAAAAATTTCAATTTTATAATATAATTTTTTGTATTTTTATAAAACTTAAAAAATAAACTTTATGTTATAAATATTTATATAAGAAAGTCATCGAAAGAAAGTCATCGAAAGTAATATTTTGATAGTATTTTTAATTTTGTTATTGTTTGATTTGTAGGTGAAATTGTATTTAATAATTTGACGTAGTGAGATAAAATAAAGTAATTTACTATATTTTTAATTAAAGATGCAATATAAAATAATGTAAAGTACTAGATGTAGATACCGGGTCCCGATACAGCTTAGATCAGGATTACCCAATGACGATTAGACGCCTATTCACGGGCAAAAATGTTGAAAGTAATTATTTCCTTGTAATATTTGCTTTTTAGATAAAAAAATAAAAATTTTTAAAAATAAAAAATGGGAGTTTGGAAATTATTGTGTTTTGGTCAAAATTGTTATTTTAAAAAAGAAAATATTTTCGGGCATTTGCGGCAACCGGCGTGCGGGAGGGGCTGGACTCTGCGCTCGCGAGGGAGTCACTTGCCCGCCCGCAAGCGACGTGCGGGACTTCGCTCGCCCGCGCGCGAGAGATGTGCAGGTGCACGCGGCCGACGCTCGTCGGTCGCCCCTAGTTTGCCGAAAACGCTGTTTTTGCCCAAATTTCTGATTTTTTCTCACATTTTCCGGAATTTTTAATGATAATTCTCATTTTTGAACCAAAAAAAAGAGAAATTTGATAAAAAAAATAAATTTTTTCCTTAATTAATTAGTTTTTCCATTTTTATTTATATAAATAAAAAATTATAGGAAGAAAAAAATGGAATTTTATTTTGGGGCATTTTTTCTTTTCTTTTTTTGAGTTTGGTATTTTTTCTTCTTCTTTTTCAATTATTTTCTTATTTTATTTCAATAAAATTTTTTCTAAACATTTTAGATTGAATTTTATTAAAAAATAATTGATTTTGAGACAAAAAGGATAATTTTTTGTTCTTAAAAATCCAATTTTCTCACTTGTTATTTTTTTTAATCTTTTTCTCTTCAATTAATTTCTTCCAAAGATTTACATTGTTTTTTGGATGAAAAATTGATTTTGAGATAAAGAAAATAATTTTTTATTCTTGAAATCCAATTTTTTTAATTTAATTTTATAAAAATAAGATTTTTACAATTATTTTTTAGAGAAAAGTTTTTATATTATCTTTTTAATCTAATATTTTGTGAATTAAAGTCCTCATTCTATTAAATTCGAAATCTGAGGGTAAACATTCTAGTCTCGATCTCATATTTATTTTCATTTATTTATTTAATATATTACTTTTATTTCTTGCTTATAATCATTTAATCAAAATGTAAATTTTTAGATTTATTGTTTTTTTTATTTTATGTGATATTTGTCATAAACTTAACCTTTTTATTTCATTTTCTTATTCTTTTTTTATTCACTTTTTTTACCTTTTCTTTTGTTATTTATTTAGTTATTTTTATCATTGTTATTATTTTATTATCATTTTTGTCATCATCATCATCATCATCATCATTATTATTATTATTATTATTTGTGTTAATTTGTTAATATGTTAATTTATTTATTTTAATATGTCATTTAATTTATTTGTCTTCCATAATGCTTTTTTATTTATTTTAATTTATTATTTATTATTTTATATGTTTAATTGATTTTCTTAATTTAATTACTAACATTAATTTATTTGTGTTTTTTTTGTTTCAATACTTATTTTTGTCATGTTTGAACACATTTGCACGTGAAGAAGGAGATCCATGAATTTATTTTGGTTGACTTATTATTTTTGTTATTTGTATTATTTTTCTTTATTTGTCTTTTTAATTTATTTGTTATGTAATTAGTAATAAAATCATTTATTTTATACAAGTTTAATTAAAAATCACAAAAATATTTATATTAATAAAATTGAAATTTTTCTAATAAAATAAGACCAATATCCTAATTTTAACCAATAAAATGTTGCTCTCAAAAGGAGAATTAATTTTCATAAAATGGGATCACTTATCCCAGTTTTTCTCAATAAATACCTAAAAATAATTCTCCAATTTTTAAGTGTGCATGAAGGAACCAATATTTTTACTCCAAATAAATATCCTGATTTATGTATGCTTGTTTATTTAATATTATATTTTGGGAGATTGTATTTTTTGTCCCAATTTCATTTTGTAATTTATTTTGTATTTTAATTTTTTTATTTATCGCTTTTCTTTACTGCTTTATTCGATGCTTGATATGCGCTTTGATTAATTGCATGATGTGTGAGAAAATGGATGAAAAATTAATTGTTAAAAACTCACTTATAATTTAACCAAAGCATTAATAAGAGTGAAATTTTGAACCACTCTCTGGTTTAAACCTCTGAGATTAGACGAACTTTTCCAATTTCTTGTAAATTAGGTGGCGACTCCAAAATAGCTTAAAGGTGACTAAAGGTTTCATGTGGTTAGATGAACTTCCCCAATGTTCTATTGGGAAGGGATTCCAAAATATCTCATGTTACCCAAAATCTAGATGTGAACCCTCTCGGACCCTAAAAGCGGGCCTCCGGGGAACACATTAAGCGGGTTCCGGCGCGTCACAGTGGCGACTCCGCTAGGGACTTTGAGACTTTGTTTTGAAAGTGTCTTGGTTAATAAATATAATTGAGTTTTTAAAATTAAAATTCTATCTTTTCTCAAAATAGCATTATATCTATACTAGAGCCTTAGATCTATGCTAGTTTGCACCCTCTATTAACCCCGGTCCGTTCCCAAAATATAACTCTGCGTTCACTCAATGTAGGAAAGTGTCAAGGATAATCACCAGCCCAAGCCTCGTACCTTATGGTATATTAAAAGGAGACCCGATTAGTCGTTATGCTCGTGATGAGTTAGACCCGTTGGCAGAGACCATGCTTGGGTAGACCTAAAGTATCATCACCTTTAACTAAAGTTCATATAATGGCAATAGATACTTCCCTTAGGTGAAATGTACCTTAATATTGGGCTTGCTCTGTGGGCCATTATATATTGAACAAAATCAACGAAATTGAATGGTCTTTTATCAAAGGCTTTCATACTCCTGTGGGCCCATCTTAATTTAGTTGAAATGTTTAAATACGTAAAGGCCAAAACTCATATGAATGCGCATTAGATAAGAGATGTTATGCTGCTGGTTTTCCACCGTGCACCATACGCATCCATTGAGTTTCCCGTTAACCCATGGATCAAGCCCGCCTAGGAAAGAGACTGCATTACCTCGTGTGTGGGAATAATAAGGTTGGAAGGATCTACTTACTTGTATGTGGTTGTAAATATTGTGTAACACACGATCATGCATTGTATATGTCATTCAAGCATCATCCTAACAGTTTGAATCTTTCAGCCATCATAGATTCATCTAAGTGGACTAGAGGTTCTGACGGTAGGCTGGTAAGAATAAATCTGATATTTGAGTTGCCAGAGTTAGTGTCTGATTGGGATTCTGAGTCACTCTCAATGACCAGTGAATCATCCATAGAATCATTAATGGCAGAAGAGACTGGAGCTTTAACCATTCAAGACCTTGCTAGGAGACTAGAAGATTTTGAGTGGAGGATGTTAGATATGATGGGCGCCATGACCGAAAGGATTGCTCATCCTCCTACTGCACAACCACATGTTGCTCCATAACCACCGGTAGTCCCTCCTCGGGGGCAAGTTGAACCGCCTGCTGGCGGGGAGGCTCCCCTTATTGGTAATGCTGCCCGCCAACCGATTAATGAGCATAGGGTTGCTACTCCCATAGAACCAAAAGGGGCAAAGATCCCTAATCTCGATGAGGATTTCGTAATGGAGGAGGGAGATGAGGAGCCAATAGTCCATTATGCTGTAAGGGGTAGAGCACCCAAGGTAAAAGATGAGGCAATGATAGGGATAAGACAGCAGATTAAGGCGATCACTCGCATGTTGTCAGCTGGAAAGGGGATTAACCCCGAATATAGAGATCTAGGGATGAAGAGTTGCTGCCCCAAAGGTTCAAGATGCCTGAGATGCCGAAGTTCGATGGTACTTCGGACCCATCTACACATATTAAGCAGTATACCTTAGTGATGAAGGGCACAGGGTTGACCAAGAAATAAAAAGTGGAATATTTCTGCCTTAGTCTGGTGGGTCCAGCAATAGACTGGTATCATGGGTTAGACAGGAGGTCTAAGAAGGATTAGGACCTTTTGACTAAAGAGTTCATGAAACAGTACGACTGCAATACTAGAATGGAGGTCACTTTAAAGGACCTCGAGCTTTTACAGCAAATGAGTGACGAGTCATTCTATGAATACCTCACCAGATGGAGGAATAGGGTCATGGAGATGAAGCGAAAGCCTGACACTGAAGACCAGATTAGGCTATTTATCAGGAACTTCTGCCCTTACTTGAGGGACTTGCTTAGCTTTAAGGGGCTCAGAGATTGGGAGTCACTTAAGAACATTACTGTAGAGGCTAAGGGGGCTTACCTAGCAAAGAAAGCAAGCCAAAATAACTTTGTTGGGAAAAATTTTGGAAACCAATCAACGTATAAATCAGGCGGTGCTGGAAGCAGTAATAATAGAAATGGTAAGACAGTAGAAGTTTCAGCTACCGAGATTGGACAGAGTTAGAGGTACTATTCTAATTTGGGCCGCTCTCTATCTTGGGTATTGGAGAGATTGATGAAGGAGGGCAAGCTGCAACCATTACCACCCAGACCAGCTATGAATCAGGGACAATCAGGGCATAGAGGTGATCAGTACTGCACCTACCATCAGCACACTGGACATCTGACAGATTATTGACGGACTTTGAGGAACAGGATCCAAGATCTTATTGACTCTAAATAGATCATGGATCCTGAGAAGAGAGAGAAGAAGAAGAAGGCCGGATAATGCAGTCCCTCTACCTTGTATATGATCGGGTCTGGTCCACTCAAGTGGCATGTTTTGTAAGAGCTATATGGAGATGAGTACGTCGCTATCATCCGTCGAGAGACAAGTGAAGAAGGAATTTCCGTGGCGGCGGTAGATCAGTGATCCACTAGTGAGAGTAGAGAAGAAGGTAATGTTTTTTTTAGATGCTCTGTTCTTTTTATTCCAAGAACTTCTTATGACAATGTTTGAAATTTCAATAAAGTGTACATTTTGCTTATTTGTATGGTGCTTCTAATGATTTTATTTCACATGATCATGCATGATGCATTAATTTTTGACATTAATTCAATTAATACGACTGTATTTAATTTCGGGATTTTGAAAAACTCAAAGAAAATCTTGATAGCATCTGATATAACTTCTGAAGAGAGAAAAATTCTGAAAGAATAAAAAAATAAATAAAAAAATAAAAAAATAAAAAAAATAAAAAAGAAGAAAAAAAAGGCCTTTGCTTGGACCTAGAATGACATGCTAAAAATTGACAACGGTATTGTTGGGACAGCACTGCTTCAATATGCCAACATGATGATGAGTAAAGTTTCAAAAGCCATTCTTTTGGCTCCTCAACATCTAGGACGCATACAATGCAACCCAATAAAATCAAACTTCGATCATTAAGGGGCCACATCAAATTCAGGACAAGCAAAATTTTGTACCTTAAAAAAAAAACCACAGTCTTACCTCTACCAAAAAAAAACCCACAGTTTTATCCTAAACCATTTGAGACCAACGTACAACTCCATTTCAACCATTAAAGGCTACTTCAGAAATTGAGCCACCAAACCCGACAAAAAGAAGATACATACTTTCACGGTCAAGATTCAAGCGAAAAAACTCACTACCTCAGCCAGTGTGCATAAAAGCCAAGGTGAAACTTTTGATGTGAAAAAAAAAAAAAGAAAAAGGAGCACTGTCAAAGGAGCAGCCGTCCCGGTTGACAATGATGGAAGTAAGTTCAAAAGAGCAAATAGACACCGACAGACTGAAGAAGGTCCCATGGCAAAGGCTATATAATAAAAAAGGAGAAAGAATAAATGTCTCGCGTGGTTGAAAACCGAAAAAAGGCGACCTTGCTAAAATTGGGCACCCTGCCAGGATGAAAACTAGAAAAGAAAAAAGAGACATCCTGGGCAAAAATTAAGGGCTGAGAGAAAATCTTCAATCATGAAAACCCGAGAGTGCTGATTGATAACAAGAGTTTGATGCTTTCAGGATTTATCCCGAGATTATATGAGGTCTTGTATTCTTTGAGTTGACACCAAATAAAGATCATGTGTTATGAAATCAAATTAAAACATATGCAATATTGTGATCAGAGCAGTTCATTTTGCACACTCAAAGTTGTCTAATTCCGGTATAAAAGTAGCACATTGCTACTACCTATCCTTTACTTCTCTTACTACTCAGATGCTTCGGCTGATTCATCCTGCTATCAAATGTAAAGCCAATTCTATAGCACCATCATGAGAAGAATCAAGCTCATACGGCTATGATCTAGGGCGTAAGTACATGCCGATCATCCTTGAAAGATCTTTAGTAACAGCTTCAACGTCTCTTACAATCTGCAAAAAAAAAAAAAAAAAAAAAAAAAAAGAAGGCCGTTGAACTGGCTCTCTAAGCAAAAGATAGGCAAAAGGATAGGGTGAAAACCTGGAAACAGGCAGTCTGTCCTTTAAAAAAAAAAGCCGCTGGATTGGGTTGGGTCCATTCCAGGCAAAAATAAAGCGCAAGGTCATGTGAAAATCCTAAAAGGACACGTTTCTTGCTCAGAAAAACTAGTGTGAAAATCTACAAGGGACGCACTACCTTGAAAAAATGACTACAGGTATCAGTTGAGAACCTCGCAACCCCAAAGGCACGAAATCCAAAAGCAATTCTAAAGGGCATCGATCATACCACAAATTGAGCCCAGTCCGGCTATCGCCTCCAAACTCACTTGATGAATTCTTGTCTTGCATTTCTGCATGACCCCATGCATTTTACTTGCATGCTCACTATTTTTCTTGCATATTTGGTTTTCCAGTTTTGCAGTAAGAGAGATTCGATTAGGACACTGACAAAAGCCGAGTGGTGACATCAGTCCAAACACCAATCCAAACAATCAACCAAAGACCTCTCAGGGGGCAATCAACCAAAGACCTCTCAGAGGGCACAACTTCAAATCTTAGAAGGGTTAGCACGATGGCGGCACTACCATTCTACGGAAGATTAGCATGACCACGGCACTACCACATCAGAAGGATTAGCATGATGACGGCACTACCACTCCACGGAGGGTTAGGACAATCACGGCACTACCACTCCACGGAGGGTTAGCACGATCACGATACTACCACTTCAAATCTCAGAAGGGTTAGCACGATAGCGGCACTACCATTATACGGAAGGTTAGCACGACCATAGCACTACCACTTCAGAAGGGTTAGCACGATGACGACACTACCACTTCAGAAGGGTTAGCACGATCACGACACTATCACTCCACGGAGGGTTAGCACAATCACGACACTACCACTTCAAATCTCAAAAGGGTTAGCACGATGGCGACACTACCATTCTACGGAAGGTTAACACGACCATGGCACTACCACTTCAGAAGGGTTAGCACGATGATGGCACTACCACTCCATGGAGGGTTAGCACGATTATGGAACTACCGCTTTAAATTTCAGAAGAGTTAGCACGATGGCGGCACTACCATTCTACGGTAGGTTAGCACGACCACGGTACTGCCACTTCAGAAGGGTTAGCACGATGACGGCACTACACTCCACGGATGGTTAGCACGTTCACGACACTACCGCTTCAAATCTCAGAAGGGTTGGCACGATGGTGGCACTACCATTCTACGGAAGGTTAGCACGACCACGGCACTACCACTTCAGAAGGGTTAGGACGATGACAGTACTACCATTCTACGGAAGGTTAGCACGATCACGGCACTACCGCTTCAAATCTCAGAAGGGTTAGCACGATTGCGGCACTACCATTCTACCGAAAGTTAGCACGACCACGGTACTACCACTTCAAAAGGATTAGCATGATGACGACACTACCATTCTACAGAAGGTTAACACGATCACGGTACTGCCACTTTAAATCTCAAAAGAGTTAGCACAATGATGGCACTACCATTCTACGGAAAGTTAGCACGACCACGATACTACTACTTCAGAAGGGTTAGCACGATGATTGCACTATCATTCCACAGAGGGTTAGCACGATCACGATACTACCGCTTCAATAAAGGATAACAGGCCGACAATATGGCGATAACCACCCCAACAACATTATCCAGTTCGAAAAGACGGCTGCCTCAAGTACGTGTCTTTTTCCTTCTTTTCTTCGAGTTTTAGCTCACCTAAGCACCCACTAGTATTCCCAAAATTGGGGGTAACTGCAGACACCGGGTCCCGAGGCAGCATAGATCAGGATTACCCAATGATGATTAGACGCCTGTTCACGGGCAAAAAGGTTGAAAGTGATGATTTTCTTGTTAAATTTATTTTTTAGATAAAAAAAATTTAAAATAAAAAAAGGGGAGTTTGGAAATTATTGTGTTTTGGTCAAAATTGTTATTTAAAAAAAAATATTTTCAGGCATTTGCGACAGCCGGCGTGTGGGAGGGGCTAGCCTTCGCGCTCACTAGGCAGGGCGCCAGTGTAGGGCGGACGCCCCCACACGGCACACAGCGCGCGCGGGGGAGTCGCTCGCTCGTGCACGAGCGACGCCTGCAGCGCAAAGGGTGCGCACAACCAATGCCCATCGCTCGCCCCGACGGGCGTTGGTCGCCCCTCGTCTACTGAAAACGCCGTTTTTGCCCAAATTTCGGATTTTTTTAATTTTTACTCACATTTTTCAAGATTTTTAATGATAATTCCCATTTTTTAACCCAAAAAAAGGGGAGTTTGATAAAATATTTAATTTCTTTCCTTAATTAATTAGGTTTTTCATTTTTATTGATATAAATAGAAAATTACAGGAAGAAAAAAGGGGATTTTCTTTTGGGGCATTTTTTCTTTTCTTTTTTTGAGTTTGGCATTGTTTGTTTTTCTTTTTCAATTATTTTCTTCTTTTACTTCAATAAAATTTTTTCTAAATATTTTAGATTGAATTTTATTGAAAAATAATTGATTTTGAGACCAAAAAATAATAATTTTTTTTCTTAAAAATCTAATTTTCTCACTTGTTATTTTTTTAATCTTTTTCTCTTCAATTATTTTCTTCCAAAGACTTATGTTATTTTTTGGATGAAAAGTTGATTTTGAGACAAAGAGAATAATTTTTTATTCTTGAAATCCAATTTTTTTTATTTGATTTTGTAAAAATAAGATTTTTACAATTATTTTTTAAAGAAAAGTTTTTATATTATTTTTTTAATCTAATATTTTGTGAATCAAAGCAAGCAAATTGATCATCTTTTCTCATTTTATTAAATCCGAGGATAAACATTCTAATCTCGATCTCATATTTATTTTCATTTATTTATTTCTTTTTTGTATTACTTTTATTTCGTGTTTATAATCATTTAATCAAAATGTAAATCTTTAGATTTATTGTATTTTTATTTATTTTATGTGATATTTGTCATAGACTTAACCTTTTTATTTCATTTTCTTATTCTTTTTTATTCCCTCTTTTTACCTTTTCTTTTGTTATTTATTATTATTATTATTATTATTATTATTATTATTATTATTATTATTATTATTATTATTATTATTATCATTATTATTATTATCATTATCATTATTATCATTATTATTATCATCATCATCATCATAATTTGTGTTTTTGTTTGTGTTGATTTGTTAATAAGTTAATTTATTTGTTTTAATATGTCATTTAATTTATTTGTCTTCCATAATGCTTTTTTATCTATTTTAATTTATTATTTATTATTTTATATGTTTAATTGATTTTCTTAATCTAATTACTAACATTAATTTATTTGTATTTCTTTGTTTTGATACTTATTTTTGTCATTTTTGAGCACATTTGCATGCGAAAGAGGAGATCCGGAAATTTATTTTGGTTGACTTATTATTTTTATTATTTGTATTATTTTTTATATGTTTTTTTAATTTATTTGTCATGTAATTAGTAATAAAATCATTTATTTTATGCACGTTTAATTAAAAATTACAAAAATATTTATATTAATAAAATTGAAATTTTCTCTAATAAAATAGGACCAATGTTCTAATTTCAACCAATAAAATATCACTTTCAAAAAGAGAATTAATTTTCATAAAATGGGATCACTCATTCCAGTTTTTCTCAATAAATGTCTAAAAATAATTCTCAAATTTTTAAGTGTGCATGAAGGAATCAATGTTCATACTCCAAATAAATATCCTGATTTATGTATACTTGTTTATTTAATTGATTTTATTTATTTAATATTATATTTTGGGGGATTGTATTTTTTGTTCCAATTTCATTTTGTAATTTATTTTGTATTTTAATTCTTTTATTTATCGCTTTTCTTTACCGCTTTATTCGATTTTTGATATGCGCTTTGGTTAATTGCATAATGTGTGAGAAAAAGGGATGAAAAATTAATTATTAAAAGTTCACTTATAATTTAACTAAGGCATTAAAAAGAGTGAAGTTCCGAACCACTCTCTGGTTTAGACCTTCGATATTAGACGAATCTTCCCAACTTCTTGTAAATTAAGTGGCGACTCTAAAATATTTTAAAGGTGCCCAAAAGTTTCGTGGGGTTAAATGAACATCTCCAATATTCTATTGGAAAGGAATTCCAAAATATCTCATGTTACACAATATTTAGACGCGAACCCTCTCAGACCCTAAAAACGGGGCTCCGGGGAACACATTAAGCGAGTTCCAGCGCGTCACACTAGAATAATAAAGTTATGTATTAAGAATTGTGATATTAATATAAATTAATAGTTTGCAATAGAAAAATTGTTCTCAAGATTTGTAGACTTATTTTGTACATTTGTAATATGTATATAAATTTTATTTGCATGAGTTTGTTATTAAAAAAAGTAATATAAATATTGAAATTGCAAATTAGTGGGTATTCGAATTAAAATCGTGCAATTATATTTAAACTAATGGAGATTTATAATGTAGAAAAACGTTGTATATTTTTTATGATTCATTTTTTTTGAATTATATAATATTGGGAATGCATAATATCATTAAATTAAACTTTTGGTTAATGGTTTGAAAAATATTATGATACGTTATTAACAAATATTCTTGTATTTATACTTAGGATATCATAAAATGAACCGATTTGGAAATGAACAATATATTAATCCGGGTCCAATAGAGGATGATATGTTAAACTTGAGAGGCAGACACCGAGCAGATGCAGTTTGGAATAATAATGTATGTATATTTCAACGGTATAATTAAATTATATATGTGGGTGTATAAAAAGACACACAGACAAGCATATATAACTGATAATTTGAATATTTACAGGTGGAACATGACGTATTGTTTGCACGTAGAGCAAGTGTAGACAACCATTATGCGAACATTAATACAAGGATAATACCGTACCTGAGAATAGTTGGATTTTATAGGATATCGCATATCGGTGCTATAAATGTTGATTGCAACTTAATTACTGCACTTGTGGAGCGATAGAGACTGGAGACACATACATTTCACCTTACTATTGGTGAAGCCACAATTACTCTTCAGGATGTAGAGATCCTAACCGGTCTGCCCATTGAAGGACAAGATGTGACGGGACATTTGCAATATGATTGGGCTGAGCTTTGTGGTCGACTTTTGGGTCAAGTACCCCCACAAGACGTTCTAAGAGGCCATAGTGTTAAAATGACACGGTTAATAAGAAATTTTAGTTCCTTTTCGGCAGATGCTTTCAAGTACGTTATACAATGTTTTACCCGTACTTGGATATTGTGTTGCATTGGTGAATTGTTATGTCCATCACAGTCCAATAATTATATTCATTTAATGTGGCTACTGCTATTAGAGTTTTTAGATCAAGCAGGGCATTATAGTTGGAGATCAGCTTGTTTGGCATGGTTGTACAGAGAGCTATATCATGCCACCCATCCGAGTTCAAATGAATTGGGGGGTTATCATCAGATAATATAAATATGTATAGACACCGGGTCCCGAGTCCGGCATAAAAATGGCAATGGTAATTTTGGATCCTTGATAATTTCCTCCAAAAATATATATATATATATATATATAATAAATATAAATATGTGTGTGTGTAAAATTAAGTAATTAATTAGTTAATGTTGTTAGTTAATTAATTAGTTAATATTATTGTATTAATTAAAATGCATGTAAAATTAAAGATTAATTAGTTAAAATGTAAAATGTTTAATTAATTAGATAAATTATATATTAAGTAGATTAATTAATGTTTAAATTGAATATATTAATGTGTAATTGATATATAATGTTTAAATTAATTAATGTGTGTTATTTGAATTAAATTAATTAAAGTATAAAATGAAAAAAAAAAAGAAGAAAAGGAGGAAAATACATTGATGACCCTTAACCCTAATTTGAGGGTGTATAAAAAGAAAAGAATGAGGAAAAATGGGGGGCTCGGCAGATCAAAAGAAAAAAAAGAAAAGAAAAGAGAGCAAGGCAAAGAAGAAGAAAGAAAAAGAAAAGAAAAAGAAAGGGAGAACAGAGAGTGGTGGCCGGCCATAAGACCAAGAAAGGAAAAAGAAAGGGAAAGGAGAGCAAGGAAATCAAGGAAAACCAAAAGAAAGAAAAAGAAAGTGAGAGCAAGAAGAGAAGACACAGGAGCTGAGGGCCAAGGAAAGCCAAAGAGAGAAAAAAAAAGAAATAAGGAAAAGAGAGAGGGACAGCCAGCCACTGGAGACCAACGCCGGACCGGAGAGAAGAAAAGGGGAGAGAGGAGAGGGAAAGCGCCACCGCCCCCGCCGGCCAAACTCCGCCGCCTACGGCGGCACGCTCCCCACCATCGGAATCGCCACCGCCGGACGAAGCTCCAGGTGTCCACCGATCCTCTGTCGGTGGCCGGCATCCGGCGCATGAGGGAGAAGAAACCAGGGCGATCCTTCGCGTTTTCCGGCGACGCACCGGCGCGTGGAGCCTCCCGCCTTGCCTCTGGTGACCTGACCTCCGATTTGGTGGTGGAGGTGACACTCACCCCTCCTCCGGCGACCCTCCGGTGAGGTAAACTCCACTTCCCCCTATTTTATATACTATTATTTATTATTATTATTATTATATTTATTTATTCAAATTCTGTATTTATATTATTATTATTATTATTATTATATGTTTATTCATTTTCTGTTTATTAATATAATATTATTATTATCTTTTTTATTTATTTATTATTAGTATTATAAAGTTATATTAATATTGATGTTATTAATATTAATTATTTTATGTTTATTTATATTTATTATATTATTATTGTTATTATCATTATTTTATCTATTATTATTATTATTATTATTATTATTATTATTATTATTATTATTATTATGTATTTATTTAATTTCTTTTATTATTATCATTATATATTTATTTAATTTCTATTGTTATTATTATTATTATTATTTGGCTGTTATTAATTAATTGTTATATTTATTCATTTATTGTTATTTTCTATTTTTATTTTTATTATTATTATTATTTTGCATTACTATCATTGCCATTATTATTAATATTATTTATTTTATACATATTATTTATTATTATTTTATGATATTATCGTAAGCACTATTATTTTTATTTGACTATTATAATTGTCATCGTATTTTGCATCCATTAATTCTCCTAATTTAATTCATTTAATCGTTCATTTAGAATTTATTTATTTATTCGAGAAATATGTAATTACTATTTTATTGCATTTTATGTATTTGTGGTCTGTAATAATAAAATGATTTTCGACCGCTCTTAAAAAGAACCACCACACAATGTTTTCTACCAGAAAGAATGTTTGTTAAATAAAACTGGACCAATGTCTTATTTTACCCAATAAAACCATCACATAAAAATCGTTTTCCATAATGAACACATGCGGGGACCGAAGTCCTCAAAATAAATGAATAACCCGTTTTATGCATGTATATCACATTTATAAATGGGAGTTGTATTCCGCTCCTAATATTATTGTAAATTTATTTTATGCTTTAATGCTATTTTATTTTATGCTCTTAAATGGATGAATGCGCTCTAATTTAAATTGCATCGTGTGGAGAGAGAGCGAATCAATGTTAATTAAAATTTAATCATAAAGTATTCGAGATAGAAATAGATGAGAAATCCCGAACCCAGTTCTGATTTTTGGGCTCAAAGAGGCTAGAGGTCTACCCTCCAAGACACCTTTTTGTGCCATGAGACTTTAGCGCTAATCCTAGGCTCCTTATGGCGAGAGGTTTACCTTCCAAGACCCCTCTGGCTGGCCCAAAATGGATACAACGCGCAGTCTTAGGCTCTCTGAGGCGAGAGAAACTTTTCCAATGTTCTATTGGGTGGCGACTCCATGAAACCTCCTTGTTGCCTAACATAGACGCACTTGTAATTTATTGCAAGATGTCAACGGACCCACAATTGCCCCATCGCCCTCGAGCGGGCGGTCAGAGGGGCGGCAGCGGGGATCCGGCGTGCGTCACAATATGGGCGTGGGAAAGATTGCCGCAATTTACGCCAGCTTTTTTATAAACTGTTGTATTAAATCAAACCATGCCATATGCTTATAGGTAAAATTTTTTTATTATGTCCTATGTTGGGTTATAATTATTTAACTATTCGTATAATATGCTAATTATAATATTAATTACTGTCACAGGTGGCGATCTCCTATTAATTTAAGAAATAATTATAAAAAAAATGTTAATGATTACCGTATGGAGTTGGACATTCAGGGTCATGATCAAGTTTGTATTTATTTTTAATCCTTACAAATTTTTTTCAATCTCAAACGTCCCTAAAAAAAAATTTAACAGCATATTAACTCGTAATTTAAAATTTTTTCATATTGAATGGGAGCCCTATAACAATGTAATTCACTTGTTGCCTGATTACTGTACAAGTGGTATAAACAGTTAGAGATTGATTGTGCCATTGGTTTGTTTTCATATAATCGAGTGGCATTAACCAGATTGATGTCTGAGACAATTTGGGATGGACCAACCCATTCCATACCCCCCACAAAATAACGATACAGTTCATTCCATTGACTTGCGAGGCCATAATGATGTCAATTAGGAAGATAAATTCTCTAGTTTCATTCATGAGTGGGGCAACCGATGGAATCGGGTTGTAACAACTCAGTACTTGCAGGCTCCCTTACATCCGAGGTCACAATACTTACAGTGGTATATTTAATGGACCCAACGCTGGATAACTCCATTTGGAATTTCAATGGGGGTAACAGTATGATATGTTGTTAAAGTATATTTTTTAAGCAGGTTATTGTTGTATTCTAAAAAGTTAAATATTTTCATGCAGGCCGATGGTGCAGAACGAATTTACTATGCATACATAGTTTCGTTATTGAATGAAGCAGGTAATATTCATTTGACATCCGAAAGCATTCTCGGTGCAGTTAGTGAAATTAGAAGGAAGTCGAATGAATATTCTTGTCAGCCAGTTCTTGATCCTGTGGAGATTCAACTGCTGTCAACTCCATACGAAGCTTTTTGTTCATTTAGATGTAGTAGGAGAGGAATGCGGGAAAGACATACCACCATTGCATCTATTCCTATTCAACCCGGAGTCCATCAGGTCCCCGTACCTATGTCATGGCCATATCTTCTCAACCCAGCTTCAAGTTCATTTTGTATTCCTACTGCTAGTCAGCAATAATTTTTTCATAATAAAGCTGGTCCTTTAAATTATTATGCCTCTGAAGCTGGTCCTTCCAGATGGATGTCGATTTGAACGTAAGTTTATCTAAAGGAGATCATCCACCATAAAACATATATGGAGATACTCAGCTTACAGTACAACATGATTTTTTTAATGAGCTATTAAATTGTTCTCATCTTGGTACAACAATGGGTTTAGCCAATCAACCACTATACAGTGGAGAATACAATGATGCAATGCATATTTCCCATGATCCAAATCCTAGCGAGATCGCTCAGCAATTCTATACACAAAGTAGCTCAAGTCATAGTAGTAGGAATAGGAGAAGGTAAATATGTTGTATTGGTGGAAATGGTGAATTTATGGCCAAACATGTTTTAATCTCATTTTTTTTAATTATTTAATGCATACTTAAATACCACATCTCATCTCATAAGCAAAAATATATCACGCTTTAAGTACAATATTGATTAACTATGTAATGTTATACATAAGCTTAACTTTCACAATGTTAACTTCTGAAGAATTGATTGGATGGTCCAGCTCCACTCGGACATTTTTTTTTATTATGACCAATATTTTCGCACTTGCTGCAATGAACAATATTGGCCCTTTCATGCCTATCCATCTCGTTTTGTATTCATGTCATTTTAGGCCGTCCCTTCTTCCTCTGTAGTTCCATATATTCCGGCCAACATGCTTTGTGTTCCATCGGTCGGAATTCACCCTCATAGCATTTAAATGCCCCGGTTATGCTGTAACACTGATCGACATATGTGTACATGTCAATATGTTTGTGCATGCATGCAACAATGGCGTGATAATATGGCATTTTGGTACCTTGAAACTTTTCGCACTCGCATTCATGCTTATCAAGACTTAAAACATAAGTATCAACTTCTATGTCGTCTTCTGGTGCAATGCTTGCTATGACGTTGAATATTTCGTACCGAGTATCATAATTAATTACCATGTGTCCGCGCGCCCTGATGGCACATTTTGTCATAACTTCAACACATTTTGGGGTGAAACGTAACCCTTCTACCATTTTGCTCATGTACATTCCCCTCCTTTGGTCATAAAACTTGACCAACCAGACAAAAATGTGTTCAACGATCGCTTAGATAAGCATCATGAGAACGCTTTTAAGAGCACTATTTACACTCTCCACAATGTTTGTCGTGGCATGCGCATACCTTTATCCACCATCCTCAGAAAATGTCCACCATTCAAGCGGAACTCGCATCTCCCAGCTGTATGATTCCTCGTCAAGCTCTTTTATTTTGTCCATATGCTTAGTAAACTTTCGCTTCTGAAATTACGTGCCTAAACCATAAAAGTAATTATATTATATTATGTAATAAAAACTCATAACAACATAACATTTTAATTTAAATTTATTTAATTATAATAGTAAGAAGACAATTTGCTTACCAGCCTTATAAAGCAGGTCTTTTATTGTTTTATTCCGGTGATGAGTGTTGTAATGGCTGACAAAGTGGCGCAAGCATAATGTGACGCGCGCCGGACCAGCAAGGCCCTCATTGAACTCGTTTTTAAGATTCGAGGGATTGGTTCGCGTCTTTTTGATCTTGGATTACACGAGATATTTTGGAATCTCCTACCCAATAGAACATTGGGAGGTTTATCAAATCACATGAAACCTTTAGGCACTTTTGAGGCATTTTGGAGTCGCCACCCAATTTACGAGAAATTGAGAGAGGTCATCTAACCTCGGGGGTCTTAAACCAGAGAAAGTTTTTGGAACTTCACTTTTATTCATGCCTTAAGTTAAGTTTATAAATGAGTTTTTAACAAAACAAAATTCTATCTCTCATCTCACGCGATCATGCAGTAAATTTAAAGCGCATTTCAATCATATCGGAAAGCGATAAAGAAAGCATAAAATAAAGCAATAAATAAATTACAAAAAAGTAGATCCTTCCAACCTTATTACTCCCACACGCTAGGTAATGAAGTCTCTTTCCTAGGTAGGCTTGATCCATGGGTTAACGGGGAACCCAATAAACACGTATGGTGCTCGGCGAAAAATCGGTAGCATAATATCTCTTATCTAATGTGCATACATATGAGTTTTGGCCTTTATGTATTTAAACATTTCAACTAAATTAAGATGGGACCATCGGGGCAAGAAAGCCTTTGATAAAAGACCATTTAATTTGGTTAATTTTTTTCAATATATAATGGCCCACATAGCAAGCATTGTATTAAGGTACATGTTACCTATGGAAAGTTTCTATTGCCATTACATGAGCTTTAGTCATGGGTGGTGTTACTTTAGGTCTATCCAAGTGTGGTCCCTGCCAATGGGTCTAACTCATCACGAGCATAACAACTGATCGGGTCTCCATTTGATATACCATTAATGGTACGAGATTTGGGCTGGTGATTATCCTGAGCACTTTCCTACAATGAGTGAAACTAGGGTCGTGCTTTAGGAACGCACCGAGGTAAAATAAGGGACCAACTAGCATAGTTCTAAGGCTCTAATGGATGCAATGCAATTTCAAAGAGAAATGGAATTTTCATTTGTTAATAACTCAATTATAAGTTTAACTTAATTCGCTTTCGAAGTGAAGTTTCGATCATTCCCCAGTAGAGTTGCCACTGTGATGCACGCCGGACCAGCGAGGCCCTCATTGAACCCGCTTTTAGGATTCGAAAGATTGGTTTGCGTCTTTTTGATCTTGGATTACACGAGACATTTTGGAATCCCCTACCCAATAGAACATTGGGAGGTTCATTTAATCTTATGAAACCTTTAGGCACCTTTGAGGCATTTTGGAGTCGCCACCCAATTTACGAGAAATTAGGAAAGGTCATTTAACCTCGGCAGTCTTAAACCGGAGAAGGTGTTCGGAACTTTGCTTTTATTTATGCCTTAAGTTAAGTTTATAAATGAGTTTTTAACAAAACGAAATTCCATCTCTCATCTCACGCGATCATACAATAAATTTAAAGCGCATTTCAATCACATCGAAAAGCGATAAAGAAAGCATAAAAAAAGCAATAAATAAATTACAAGAAAAATCTGGGACAGAACAATCCCCCAAAATAAAGAAAGCATAAATAAAATAAAAGGGTAAACTTGCCCCAAAAATTAATTATAAGGGCCCAAAATGAATAAATAAATAAATGCATCACAAAAAGAAGAATAATAAAATACATCATACATAAATCGAGATATTTATTGAATTTTAGGAACATTGGTTCATTTGATTAATCTTAAAAAAAACTGGAAGAATTATTTTGGGCGTTGATTGAGAAAACTGGGATGAGTGATCCCATTTTATAAAAATTAATTCTCCATTAGAAAGTGAAATTTTATTGGTTAAAAATAAGACATTGGTCCATTTTATTAGAAAAAAATCCCAATGTTATTTATTGTAGAAAAACATGAATTTTCATAATAAAATCGGATCCAAAATACATTTTACATGCAACATACAAAATAATAAAATAGGAAAAATACAACAAAAAATGCAAAACAAACTTTGAAGGCTTTTAGTGCTTGATTCTCCAGCTTGCCCATGGATAACACTCAAATAAAAAACAAAGTGTTACAACCAAAAAAGAAAAAAGAGAATTAAAGTTAGTAGTTAAATAAAACACATAAATAAAATAAATTAGAAAAAATGAATTAAAATGAAATACTTAAAATAAATAAAGAACCCAATTAAATTAAATGAATCCCATTAACAAATATTTTAATTAAGCCAATCAAGTAAATAAATCAAATAAATAAAATGATAAATGAAAGAATGAATAAAATAATAATGTGTGGACCAAGTAAGTTGGAATTATAGGAGAAAGTAATGCAAAATGGCCACTGTTCCCGTGAATGCATGCATGAGAAAAGAAAACAATTCAAACAATTTCATTTGGTTGGCAAAATAGGATTATTGGGTTAAAAATGCAAAACTAGCATGATTAAATTAATTATTTACATGTTAAACACAATAAACATACATATTTACAAGGCAAAAAGATCAACCAAAAATAAATTAATTAATTACATGTCAAAATAATACATGTTAAGAATAACAAAAAAAAATAAGAAATCTAGGCATGTTAAGAAACCAAGGCAAAATAAATTAATCACATGTTAAGAATAATAAGAAATCATGGCAAGATAAATTAATTATATGTTAAGAATAATAAATAAATAAAATCAATAAAAAAATATTTACATGAACAAAATAATAATAGAATAATATAAAAAAAATAATTAGTTCGGAGCCCTGAAAATTTACCCTTAGATTTGGATTCGATGGAATAATAATGATTTTCTTGGAAAATTCATTGAACAAATAATTTAGCAATGAAATTAATCCCTTTTATTTATGAAGAAAATAAAAAAATTAATTTGAATGCTTAAAAGATTGAAAATTGATTTGAAAGTGAAAATTAATTCCTTTTGTTTATGGAGAAAACAAATAAATTAATTAGAATGATTAAAAATTGAAACTTGAGTTTTCAATCTCAATTAATCCTTATTAATGAAAAAATAGAAGTCTGAAATTTTCGAAGAAAAATCAAAGAAGAAGAAAAGAAAAAGCTCTCAAAAATCTGATGTCAAAAATAATGGAGGCTCCCCTTAGATTTTTTCATCTCAAAGTATTTACATGATGGAAAAATAAAACCCTAATTCTATTAGGAATAGAAATTTGATTTTAATTTAATTTCCTGCATTTTTTAATAATAAAATCAACTTTTATTTATTAATTATCTAAAAAAATGATTTAGAATTTAATTTGGACTCAAAAACTTGAATTTGGGTTAAAAAAAAAAAGTTTTTGGGCGAAAAACGACGGAAAATGGTGACAGTGGGCGAGAATGGGCGTGCAGGGGGCGAGCTGGCTCGCGAATCTGCGCGGATGGGCGAGGGCTTGCGGGGCCGCGCGCAGCGCGCTCCTTGCAAGTGCGGGGCGCCGCGACTGCCGCGATGGTCCGAATTTTTTTTAGATTAAAATTTTTTACCTAAAATTAATACTTTCAAACTCATTTTTTAATTTTAATTTTTTTAAAATATATATTTTTTATTATTTATTGTTTATTCTTTAAAAAGCAAATTTTCACCATAAAATCATCACTTCTAATATTTTTGCCTGCCAATGGGCATCTAATCATCATTGGGTAACTTCGGTGTAGGCTGACTCAGGACCCGGTGTATACACATACCCTGTGAAATGATTGTAGTTCCTTTCATCCACTTCTTTCGTCGTGAAACACTGCCATTATATCTGCATGTGTGTCACAAATAACTGTAATACCGAGACGCCGAGTCACATGTTTTCTAATTAAGCCCATGAACCAAGCCCAACTAAACTTATTCTTAGACTCGACAATGGCAAATGCAATTGTAAACAACATGTTGTTTCCATCGATATAGCTGGCAATAAGAAGCGTCTGTTGGAATTTACCCGTCAAGAACGTACCATCAATCATCAAAATCAGTTTACAATGAACAAACGCATCAATGGCCGATTTAAAACTCCAAAAAACCCTTTCAAATTGCTTCACATGTGGGTTCTGTGTATCTTGCACCTTGAACTCGTAAACAGTTCCAGGATTGTAAGTTTGCAGCGCATACAAAAATCCTGGTAATCTCTCAAACGAGTCAATATGATTTCCAAATATTACCTCAATTGCAGCAACCTTCCCGTACCATACCTTTTTGTATGATACCTCAAACTTAAATTGTTTCTTAATAGCCGCAATAATCACATTAACAAGTGGGGTAGGATTTTTACTAACCATTTCCATTATGTAATTTCGAATGACCTTGGACCCTAATTGTCTGTGATCCTTTGTAAGATTAGCAGAAAGGCAAGAGTGTGGATCACCGTACCTTGTTATTTTCCAAAAAGGATTATTTCCTTTTTAATTTAAATTTATTTAATTATAATAGTAAGAAGACAATTTGCTTACCAGCCTTATAAAGCAGGTCTTTTATTGTTTTATTCTGGTGATGAGTGTTGTAATTGCTGACTAAGTGGCGCAAACATACCCTGTGAAATGATTGGAATTCCTTCCATCCACTTCTTTCATCGTGAAACACTGTCATTATACCTGTATGTGTGTCAGAAATAACTGTAATACCGAGACGCTGAGTCACATGTTTTCTAATTAAGCCCATGAACCAAGCCCAACTAGACTTATTCTTAGACTCGACAACGGCAAATGCAATTGGAAACAACATGCTGTTTCCATTGATATAGCTGGCAATAAGAAGCGTCTGTTGGAATTTACCAGTCAATAACGTATCAATCAGCAAAATCGGTTTACAATGAACAAACCCATCAATGGCCGATTTAAAACTCCCAAAAATCCTTTCAAATTGCTTCACATGTGGGTTCTGTGTATCTTGCACCTTGAACTCATAAACAGTTCCAGGATTGTAAGTTTGCAGCGCATACAAAAATCCTAATAATCTCTCAAACTAGTCAATATGATTTCCAAATATTGCCTCAATTGCAGCAACCTTCCCGTACTATGCCTTTTTGTATGATACCTCAAACTTAAATTGTTCCTTAATAGCCGCAATAATCACATTAACAGGCAGGGTAGGATTTTTACTAACCATTTCCATTATGCAATTTCGAATGACCTTGGACCCTAATTATCTGTGATCCTTTGTAAAATTAGCAGAAAGGTAGGAGTGTGGATCACTGTACCTTATTATTTTCCAAAAAGGATTATTTTCTTTTGTTGCTGCTCTGAGCCTCCACATGCAGCCATCTTCAAACTTTGCACATCACACTACCCAGTATTTCGATTTGGATTCAACAACTCTAAAGTCAACATTTCGCATTATTGAAAACTTTTGACACAAGATTTAACTTTTTCCTTGCTGTTGAAACCTAAACCCATTGATAACTCTGATATACCATCCCATGTCTAAAAGTGAACACCTTTTGATAGATCAACTTGTGCTACATCAAAATCGATATTTGTATAATGTTCGGAAGAAAAGTTGAAGATTGCGTCGTTTGTCCCTTCACAAGGATGCAGCGAGGCTAAAGGACTAACATCTTGTGTATTAGAAGACGCATCACCAAACTCAGATTCATCACTTTCTGAACTCATGTTTATAGGTTCACCATCAACATCGTCATTATGTGGCAGATAATTATTATTCAGCCTATCATCTTCACTATTATCCATGGCTCCCAAATCAAAAGAAGGTTTATTTGCCTGATCCATACCTATTGGAATAGAACATGGAAAATCATTTGAATTTTGACTTGTGGTGTTTTCAGCTATGGAATCGCCCAATAAATCACCAACTCTTCGATAAACAGACTGAGTTGGTTGGTCTGCATCTGCTACTGGCATCTAACTTATAGATCGGCATCTACTCTCATATGGCATTATAGAAACAGATTGTCATTGACTGTGATCTGGAATATGAGATACAGAACAGCGTCCACGACTGCTTTCTATATTATGAGTTGGTAATGCACTTGATCCCACTTCATTATTATTGTCATTTGAACACTTACCAGACATGTTGTCGAATAGGGATTTACTTATAAAATTACCAACCCTCCGACTAAATGACCACCTAGGTTGGCTCACATTAGCACAGGCATCTGGCTAACTAAAGGACGTACAATTCCATGTCCTGCGCTTTTGCTTATATCATTTTCCACCGACTCACCGTCCCGTCGTTGCACAGATTGCCGAGGCTGACTAGAAGCAACATCTTGTATACTGCAGACTGATCGCCGTTGTCTACTTCTATCCACACTTTGTACTGCATCTGTATATTGTTCCCCACATAAATTAGATTGAGAAAACATTTCAATATCATGTGGACTTATAGATTGCATGGGCTGATTGGGACCAACATCATTTATATCATTTTGTTGACTTTCACCGATATTTTTTGTGCTAAATTCTTCATTTCTACCTTCATTGCCCTGTGCATACGTCGATATATTATCTCTTGCATCCCCCTCAGTAACTACAATAATTAATTCAACTAAAGTTAAATCATCAAATTCCCTCAAATTTTCATATATCATCTCTACGTCATCGTCATCGTCATCTACCAAATCAACCGAAGTCCTGCATAATGATTCTCGATCGTACATTGGACTTTTATATATAATTCTTGATACAACGTTGTTGAGACCTAATCTTAATTTAACGTGAATGTTATGGACCAATTCACGAAGCGTTGGCTTATTTTTTAATCTCAGTCTCCGTGTTCTGGCATTTGAACCGGATATATCATATTGAAAGCCTCATACTCCATAACTTATTTCTCCTCCGGTGTGTAAATAAAAACCAGTATGTGCTGCCATTTTAGATATTCCTGTAAGTAAGTAAATATATGTGATTAGCAATTTTTTTATTATTTTTTAACAATAATATGTTTTATCCATTAACTAGCAAAATATTTATGTCTAAATAATATTTTATCTAATTACGTATTATCAACCAACATAATAAAATAAAATCAACAACAACGATGATGATGATAATAATAATAATAATAAAAAATTAAAAATAATAATCATATAAATAAATATTAATGTCTACATAATATTTGAACACATTACGTACAATAAACCAACAGTAATAATAATAATAATAATAATAATAATAATAATAATAATAATAATAATAATAATCGTAATCATAATAATAATAAAAATAAATATTAATGTCTAAATAATATTTTATCTAATTATGTATTATAGACCAAAAAAAAAAAAAAAAAACAACAACAACAATAATAATAATAATAATAATAATAATAATAATAATCTTATAAATAAATATCAATGTTTAAATAATAATATTTGAACACATTACGTACTATAAACCAACAACAGTAATAATAATAATAATAATAATAATAATAATAATAATAATAATAATAATAATAATTATAGTAGCTATAATAATAATAATAATAATAATAATAATAATATAAATAAATATTAATGTCTAAATTATATTTAATTACGTATTATAAACTAATAAAAAAATAAAATTAATAACAATAATAATAATATTAATCATATAAACTTATTTATTAATATATCATAATATAATTAAATTCATTAAATACCTTAATTGAAGGACGTAAATTTTGCAGTTTGAGAATAAACTAAGACCAGGACGATTAAAGCTCTCGTTTACGCAAGCTCTCGTTTATTCAATTTTTTCAGTAACATGAAACGAGAGGGAATGAATATATAGGGGGAAGACAGAAGACTGATACCGCAGGCCCCACCTGCGGTATTCGCGCCTGAAACCGCAACTGTCAGTTGCGATTTCAGACGTAAATACCGCAGGTGGGGCTTGCGGTATCAGTGTTAATTGCCATCTTACTCATGTGAGTCTCCCGTCTAGAAACCGCAACTGTCAGATGCAGTTTCTCAGTACCCCAAATCCAGAGTTATTCTCCAAAATACACCAAACCCGAAAATATTTTCCTCAAATACACCAAATACATCTTTGTCCCTCCGGAATAACTAAATGCCAAATTTTGGGTAAAATTTGACAGATTTACTTTACAAGTTACACCAATGCCAAAATGGTCAAGCAAGAGTTAATATATTTATTTCCCATTTATTAAAAGCATTATTATTTCTCATGTTATAATTTGGACATTTCTTAACTAAATTTGGATAATTGCTATTTTCATTTTTTTATTATTATTATCAATGTGAAATGGTCACATTTGTATTGTTTGATTTAACTCCATAACTGATCTAATGGTCGTCTAAAGTAGAAGAAGATTTTGAAGAGCGACCTGGCAAGCTTTAAGAGAGGATGTTTGCATCTGAGAGGCTGATTTGTCAATTCAGTATATATTCAAGACAGCAATGGAAAAGCAGTGAAGAAAAGATATTGAAAATTGGAGAAAATTTGCTGCTCTAAATTAATTATCCAATAATAATTCCTTTCATCTCCAGCTATCGACCTATAGATCTATGCGCCTCCTTTCGGCATTCAATCCTTTGTTGCGCACCTGTTTACACCGCTCCGGTGAGATCCGTTTACTCGTTTTCTCAATATCAACAGGTCAGCTGTATTGTGTATTAATTATTATCAAGCAAATAGCTTAGCACAGTAATCAATAATTATGCAGTATTTAATTACTTAAAAAAATATATATGTTATTATGATCTGTGTAATTCGTAAAGTGATCCAATATATTTTGGATCGTTATAATTCAATCAGTTTATATCATTATGATTTCATAACAATTTTCATATAATATAAATATAAATATAAATATAAAGAATATTGTTTTCATATAGTATACATGCAATATTTTGATTTTCAATGAAAAATTTAAAAAGATAAATTTGTAATCTAATCCATTTCTAATTCGATTCATTTAGTAATTACCTATTTGAATTATTACTCGATATGATATATGACTCAATTCATTTACACTTCATAAAACCTTTTATTCTTTTATAACACAACTCATTTAGTATCTATAATTTTTACTAACAGTGTGAAATTATGGAGCGACTTCCAATTATCACACTAACTTTCGTACACCATTAATAAACAATATGCCGTTTATCTATGAATTATAATTTATTAATAACTAACTCCAATGATAAAATCATCAATAGTAATAGAACAAAGTTCATACATTTGCAAATCAAGCTATTTTTCCATAAAAAGCATTTTTGTTTTGAATTTTACGGATATAAGAATATAACAAAAAAAAAAAAGGTTTAGCCATAAATTTCTTTTTCTTAGCATTTTTTCTATACTAGTATAATATAATTAAATTATGTTAGCTTTACCAATTAAAAATGAATGCATCTTTTGGGAAACCTTCCAGCAATAAAATTGATCCAAATATAGTGGAAGGTTTCTTCCACCGTAAAAAGAAAAAAAGAATTAATGCATTAGGACCACAGCCAACAAATGGGTTTTGTTGGTTCAATATGGATTTGATCATAAATAGATCGGATTATAAACGAGTAACAAATGGATTAGACGGGTCGTGAGTCGATCAACGGGTCATTGATCGACCCATTTAACTCGTTTGTTTGCTTTTTTTTTTTTCAAATTGAATAATTATTATTCTACCATTACTTAAAGTTTAAACCTATAATTCAATATTTTTTCTTTCAAAAAAAAAAAAAGTTTAAACCTATAAATATTACATCTAAAAACTTAAAGTCCAAACTTATAAGTTTGATTATGGATCAATCCAACCCATTTGACCCATGGGTTGACTCAATCCAATCCAATTTGTTCGGATCATACAGATTGAGTCATATATGGATTATTGATTGGATTAGATTAAAATTTTATGGGTTATATAAATGGGATCAAAATTTGACGGACCTAATTTGAATTGGGTTAAATTGGACTGAAGTATGAAGATATCAAAATTGAAATATGAGGATAATCCAACCAAACCAAATAAAGAGTTTCAATTGGATTTGGTTCATCGAATTGAGCTTTTGTCGAGGCTTTTTGTATTGGGCTTGTTTTAAGCTTGATCCAATACAATAAGGAAACCCTAAAGATTAAACAAACTGAATTTGAATTATAACATCTCTCCTCCATGTAGCTTTGAGGAAAGGTCAATAATCATTATATATTGATAATAGATTAGAGACAAAAAAAAAAAAAAGGGACAAATTTAAGAGAAAACCTAAAAATTGATATATTGATATAGATAGACTAAATAATACCTAAAAATTGAGATTAAAAAAAAATGAGATTGTGCCATTAACAATTATATTTTTTACAGTTTAAACGGTTGATTGCTTTTCTAATTGATCAGAATTCGAATTTTACCTTAACCGCATCAAATATATATTATAAAAAAAAAATAATTGAGGTCATAAAATAAATACTATACTAATTTCTCTCGAGTCTTAAACCATATAGCTTCCTGAGAGTAAATTTGTAAAATATTATTCTTTAGAAGGCAGAGTATATAAATTTTATAATTTGAATTGCCACTGGGATCTGATTTTATAGTAATTATTTCTAGTTTTGAACATAAAATTTAATTATGGGGTATATAAGTAAAATTTTCAAATTACGAATTTGTTAGTATAAAAACAACATTCTGGCGGGCCCTTCACGGTAAAACAACGGTATATTATTATTATTATTATTATATTATTATTTTCGAATGCATTACTATTATTATTATTATTATTATTATTTTGAAGAAAAAAAGAAACGCACAAAGCAATTTCAGACTAGGCGAGAGAGAGAGAGAGAGAGAGAGAGAGAGAGAGAGAGGAGGAAGACGAAGAAGAAAAAGTGCAGAATTAAAAGATTCAGTCCTCTCTCCATTATCTCCGCCCACTTTCAAAATCAAAAACTCCATTTTTATTGATTTCCATAATATATATATATATTCTACACTAAATCTCTTTTATTCTATTTTTCACACCTTAGCTTTTGCATAATTGACTAGTCACCCCTTCAATTTTCTTTCGCTTTTTACCATACTCCTCTTCCTTCTTATTCGTGTGCGTGCTTTCATGGTTTTCTTAATTATTTAGTTCAGATCTATAATTTTCCGATTCTTAAAACCGCAGCAGGTTACCGGCGTCGCAGATCCGCCACCAATAGTGTAGGGAATTGATAGCAAAATTGTGGGAACCTATGGATGATTTTCCTGGTCTCTTAGCCCGGGACTTCGGGTTCAAACCTCAGGGTAAATCTGCTCCCATGGCACCACCTCGTAATAATAATAACAATAGCACTACTAATAGTTTCTCCTCTGTCAATTTTGGTCTTGGATCCGGTGGTCCTGCCCACTCCCGATCCTCTTCTGCTTCTAACAAATCTGTTCCTGTTTTCGACGATCATGATCGCAGCGGTGGTAGCGATGGCCTTTTGTTTAACGACGTCTTTGGGGGACCGCCGAAGTATTCGGAATCGCGAAGCTTAGGTGGTGGAGGAACAACCTCATCATTTGATTATGATTCTATCTTCAAGGAGCAGAATGCGAAATCGTCTTCGCTACCGGTTTTTGATAAGCCGGTGTATGATGACGATATCTTCGATGGATTGCCGGGGCTGAAGAGTTCGTCTACGGCTCCGCAGACGGCTAAGTTTGATGATGTGTTTGCTACGATCGGGAGTTCTCCTTCGCCCACACATAGGGCAAATAACAACAGCTCGCCTTTTGATGATCTGTTGGGGAATATAGGTAAAAGAGAAGCCCAGTCTAAGAGAGAGACTCCCAAAGTGGAGAAGGACTCTGCTGTTTTTGATGATTTGCTTCCTGGTTTTGGTCGCAGTAGCTCCCCTAGTATTAGCAGGTATTTGATTGCTTTTGGGTTATTAAATCGGTAGTTTTGCTCCGTTTGGTTAAATTTTGAGTCGTCGTGCATTTTTGTGTAATATGGAATAGACTGAAGTTCTGTATGGCCAGTTCAATGACATTATAGTAAGCCTATGCCTGGGTCCCTGGTTTACTTTCTACATTGTAGCTGTGCTGAGACCAATTAGAGTTTTTCTTTTTTCTGAACTTTTTTTTTATGTGGATGTGCTTGCTGTGCGCCAATTTTTCAACTTACCTGTATCAATATTAAAGCTTTTCTGAAAGTCAAATTTTTTAAATAACAAGAATGATATGTATGCAATCATTGTGTCAGCTGAAGAAATTGCAGGATTAAAACCTTGATATTGTTGGTTTAATTGTTAATTATTTATTTTTTGTAGCATTCTTTTTCTTATGAGCAATTTTGCATTGCAATTTAAGTCTTTTGATCTGACACCAATTTGATGTGAAATAGCCACACGTATAAAATTAAACTAGTCAAGTTGACATTATGTTTACTGTTTATATATGCGAAATTGCTCACTGCCCTGAATTTTATTATTCTATGGTTTCATCCTCTAAATTTTCCATTGAGCGCCAAATATTACTGGAAGTAGCCTGGAGTTAGTTGGATTTAGTGACAAAGTATTTTGGTTAAGTACTGATGGATAATGAGGAAAATACTAGAAATGACTGGTTGTATGTGGCATTGTAGTATGTGCAGAATTGAAGTAAAAGGGTGGCACATTACAGTTCAAGTTTGAAGCATTACTCTTATGTGACAGCATTAGCCACTATAATAAAAGCTAAACCCTGTGGAGTTGAACATGGATCTGAGATTTCATTTTCTTTATAAGAGTAATTCTATGTCATTGTATCCAAATAAGCCTGATTTAACATTGCAATCATCCGGTAATTCTTCTTTTCAATCTGACTTGCCCAAATATATATATGGCTTCTGAGTTTTCAGCCACTTACTATTGTGATGCTTTTTTTCAGAAGAAATAATTACTTGTCTCTTTCCATTGTCTTTTAATTCACTTCATTTAGTAATTAGTTTTATAAGAACACTTCTGTTATTCTTCATCATGTATTAAAAATTTGAGCAAACCAAATATTTTTGCTAGCTTTCTTTTTATCCCCCTTAATGGTAATCCTTTTTTGAAGTTATGACTTCTAGCATAGCTTAGACTATTTTAGGAAGAGATAGCATGAACCCCAATGTGGATTTCTGGTTATGATAATTAAGAAACTCTTATGTACGATTTGCCAAATTATTCTATTAGAGATATTTAGAAGTTGACATTAGTGCATAATGCATTGCCCAGGTCAACTTCAGATTCCAGTCGGGCCCAGAAACCACCCACCAATTTGGCAAAGACAGCCTCTGGCATGGTGGATGACCCCTTTGTGGTCTTGGAGTCAACTTCAACCCCTGCAGCTTCATCAGCTGGATTGTCAACAGATCCACTGGAAGAAGTTAATAAATTTAGTAGCTCTGGAAGTACAAAGTTTGATAGTTCATCTGTTAACAGGGGAGCATTTGATGATATTGATGCCTTTGATAGTCTTGGAAAATCTGTACCTTCAGTTTCAGCTGGAATGAATAAGAGAGGAAAAGATAGGAGCCCTTTACAAACTGGCCCTGGCATGGGTGGCCCTTATTCTCCAGCTAGTAAAGAGCCAGTTGACAAATACCCAGTGGATGAAGCTGAAGGCCACTCAAATAAGATGCCTTACGATGACTTTCAGGAATCTAATGAAACCTTGTTTGATGTGCCTACTGCTTCAACAGATTTCCATAGATCTACTGGTCAAAATGTCTCCTCTCCTTCATATGTGAATGCTAGTACTAGTGAGGCAAATTCACCTCCAAGATCTGAAGATATTACAGAAGCATCTGATGATATATGGCTTACTGTATCAGAAGTTCCTCTTTATACCCAGCCCACGAGTGCTCCACCCCCTTCAAGGCCCCCACCTCCTAGACCACCTCGGATTTCAAAGCCGGAGACTGGTTCCTTTTCATCTGTAAACTCAAGAAAGAAGGTTAATGAATATGGTTTCTCAAATTCTACTTCATACTCTCAAAGTCCCAGGTTGAATCGTGCAGCACGGAGCTCGGTTTCTTCTCAATTAGATGAACTTGAAGATTTTGTTATGGGCAAAACCCAGAGCAGTACCAATGAACATGTAGATGTTCTTTACGGGGAAGATGTGGATATGAATGCATCTTCTGCTGCTGCAATGAAGGAAGCCATGGATATAGCAGTAGCTAAATTCAAGCAAATGAGAGAAAGAGAATATCTGAAGGCTTCTAGAAGTAGAGAAGCTGGTCAACCAGATAGAGATATGCTAGAAGCTCAGCAGAGAGAATTGAGAGAAAGGCAAGAGAAATTGGAACTTGAGAGGCAACGGGAAGAAGAAGAGAGAGAACAGAGAAGACTTGAGAGGGAGAGGGAGAGGGCTCGTGAAATTGAGAGAGAAAGAGAAGAGAAGGAGAGAGAACAGAGGAGACTTGAAAGGGAGAGAGAGCGAGCAAGGGAAATTGAGAGGGAAAGGGAAAAGGCTAGACAAGCAGTTGAAAGGGCTACTAGAGAGGCACGTGAAAGAGCAGCTGTAGAAGCACGCCTAAGAGCTGAAAAGGCTGCTGTAGGAAAGGTAGCTGCTGAAGCTCGAGAAAGGGCTGAAAGGGCAGCAGTTCAGAGAGCACAAGCTGAAGCACGTGAGAGAGCAGCAGCTGAGGCAAAAGAAAGAGCAGAAAAGGCAGCTGCAGAAGCAAGAGAAAGAGCTAATGCAGAAGTAAAAGAGAGGGAAGTGCGAGAGAGAGCTGCTGTTGCAAGGGCTGAAGCTGATGCTAGACAGAGAGCAGAACGGGCTGCTGTTGAAAGGGCTGCAGCAGAAGCTCGAGAAAGGGCTGCTGCAGAGGCTAGAGAAAGGGCAGCTGCTGCTGCTAGAGCAAACCAACAAAAGAATGAAAATGATCTTGAATCATTCTTCAGTTCTCGGGCAAGCAGTGCACCAAGGCCTAGGGCGAACTCTTCGGTAAGGATCCATTGCTATCGATACTTGTGTCATCCACTGACCTGTGGAACAAGCAGGTTAATTTCTCAACTTGTGTTGCAGGATCCTTTCTTTGACACCCAGAATAAGGGAGGTTCTGAAACTGCCAGAAGGACATCTGTTGGAACCACATCGAATATAAAGAAGGCATCTTCAACTACAAATATTGTTGATGATCTCTCTTCAATTTTTGGAGGTAGTTGTGTTATACTTAATTAGAATGATATTTCATAATCATTTAATTCGTTATATGCTTAACCAATTTTTTGTTGCAAAAGCTACTGGAGGATCGACAGAGTTCCAAGAGGTTGAAGGGGAAACTGAAGAAAGACGAAGGGCTAGGATGGAACGCCACCAAAGGACGCAGGAGCGTGCGGTATGTCTTTTTCTACTCTCTCTATCCCTCTCTCCCTCTCTCTCTCTCTATATATATGTGTGTGTGTGTGTGTGTGTTTGTTACTCGTGTTTTATGCTTATTTTAAACCAATTATGGCATTAGTTTATTTTTTTCCCCTCGACTACTTGCTTATCAGATCAGCATCTTTTAACAGTCAAAGTTAAAATTTTCAGGCAAAGGCACTTGCTGAGAAGAATCAAAGGGACCTTCAAGCTCAGAGAGAACAAGCAGAGAGACACGTAAGTGGTGCAATGAAATTTGTATTGGTTTTGCTACTATTTGTTGTTATTTTTATTTTTGATTTGAGTGTTGTTTATTTTATTTTTATTTTTATTTTTTTTGTTTGGGGGGGTGGGTGGGGTGGGGGAGAGAGAGAGAGAGAGAGAGAATGACTTCTTTATGGATTGAGATTGCCCTATTTACCTTAGGTTGGTTTTCCGCTGTCGAGCATATCAATAAATTCAATTGCTATGATGAAATAGACATGGCTTGATCACGGTCATTGGAATTACACTACATGGTACTCCGCAAAAGCTGATCCTTTGAAAATATAAAACTAATCTTGGAGAAAGTTCCAAGTGCTTAAACGTAGTACAAGATTACTTTGTTTATGCCAGGGTTTTTCAATGTTTTTGAAGCTTTGAACTTTTGGCTTCCACATGGTCCTTAAATAGCCTAATGAAAATATTTTCTTTTTCTACAAAGGGAAACCTTCTCATAGTGCTATGCTTTATCAATATTTTTGTTTTCTGTCGTCCAATTTACACTAGAACTGCATGTGCTATGTGCTTAATGTAAAAACTCGAGTTGTGACCTATTTATGATGTTAGGGCAAATTGTTTTTGTGCTGTATATTTGGGCTTCTGTATTTCACTTGCCATGTGATGGTGAAAATTTCTTACCAAAGGCTAGATTGAACTCGTTAACTTTGGTGACATAAATATTGGTTTTGGTTCCTCAGCCAGCTATTTGAAGTTTTAATTGATATACTTTAGTCCCTAGTTTTAGTAATATGTAATATATCGAATAATATGCTAGATTATAAATTAGATTCTTGTTGATAAGTGATAGCCTGAATTATATATGGTGATATCTGTATTCATATTTTTGTCTCAATTAGTTTGAAATTTTTACCTGACAACATATGGTACATATTTTTTTTATTTGTAAGATACTGAATTTTTTGTTGATAAGGGATGACCAAAATAAAGTATGTTGGTTTGTTAGGCTTAGTTTGCCAACTTAATTGGTATGATTCAGTTAAGCGATGTGCGCGATGTGCTTCCTATTATAGGTTTACTGTTAATCTTTTCACATCTGTCAGATAAGCTCAATTATATTTACTGTTTCAAAAAAATGAGATGCCTATTCTGTCTTCTTAGAAATACAGTTTCCGCTTCTATTTTCATGCATCCATCCAAGCATTCTCATGTTTGCCATGCTAACTTTACATGGATGTTTCTTCAGTTGCTGATTTGCATTGTAAATATTAAATCGCAGTTGTAGCTGCAATGTTATAACTGCATAAAATGCAGTGGCTTGTTCTACAATCATAGTTCAGCGCTACCATCAATATACTGATTCTTACTATCGTCTTTGTTTAAAAACTCACCTACAAATTTTGTGCACTGCAGAGCCTCTACGTCATTAGATCCTGCATTACTCACTTTTCTATATATTGCTGAGATTGCAATGGATATATTTCCATTTGCTTCTACTTAGATTATTTAGGTCTTCCTTTATTGCTCAAACTTGTTAATGCATTAGGTTGGCCCATAGTCCTGGGTAATCCTGCATTGCCTGAACTTGTTAATTGAATATCATGTATAGTTTATTAGAGCTGCACCATCAGCAAAGAACATACACCAAGGGGAGGAACCCTAGCAGGTCAGGTTGCCAGTTCCTGTTTTAAGTCTACTGTGTTAGGAAGCTACATTTTCTTCAACCCTAATAGGCTAATGGTATGCATAATTTCTGCTGCTCCATTGTAAAAGCAATTTATGAAACTAACTGCTGTTTAGTCACTTACTATACTGTCTTGTTACATTAATTCAATTGTTCAAGTGTTAAACAGATCGTCAATATTATTTGTGTCTTTTTCATGCGGGTTTTGATGTACAAGTGGTCCTTGGCCAGATTCTTTTATTTGTTGCCTTCAAACTGATATTTATACGTGCTGATTCCAGAGGATCGCTGAAACACTGGACGTTGAGATCAAGCGTTGGGCTGCAGGGAAAGAGGGGAATCTGCGTGCTCTGCTGTCAACATTGCAATATGTGCGTCTTTATAAATTTTTATGTTGCATATCATTTGCTGACTGTTACTAATGTGCAGAATATTATTGGTAATCTTCAGTTTTAGCTGTATCCTCATATCAATTGATATTTGCATCTCATGCATCAGTACGGAATTATGATTTTATTTTGTATTCTCACATATTCTTTACATAAGCAAGCATTTAGTTTCTGCTTTAATTGCAGAGGATAATGCTGAATTTGACGTATGCACTTTCATTGCTTTATTATTACTTCTTCTATTCACAAATAAGTGTCTACATTCCTTTTTTGCGGAAAGATAAAGAAACTCATTTATTACCCTATGTGTTTACTATTTTGCCTTCCTTAAAAAGAGATAATTAATTTATTAGTTTTGTTGAAACTTGAACTAATATGTATTATATAGAGGGCATATTTGGAATATCATTTTTAAATGTACCGCATTTTTTGAAAGTGGATACTTATTTGTGAATAGACCAAAGATTAGGGAGTACCAATTATTTGCTTAATAAGTCTGCTCCTTAATGAAAGATATAATGCAGCATCTGATCCTAGAGTTTCTTGGATCCTGCATTTAGATGTTCTTTTCCAAAAGAATGCTTAAACTGACAATTAGGATGTCAATGTACGATCATATGCTTGGATTTGTTATCATGGAAATTCTGTTTTACAGTTACTAGTAATTGTTTATGACTGTGTTTTATGGAAACTAAAATGCAAACAAAGAGCTGGGACTTAATATTTTCCCCTTTTTTCTTCTCAGAGAAACTGACAGGCTCTAGATATGACAGGAACTAAATTGAATGTTCTTGATGGACACATTTTATTTCAATATCTCGAATAATGTTGTAAACTGCAATTTTGCTAACTTTAGGTTATCCAACTATATACTGGTTCGCATCGTAACGAAACTAGGTTAAATATTGGTGCAAAATCTCATAATGTAGGTGTTATTAGTCTTGAATGTATTTTTCATAAAGCCTTGCACTTTAGATACTTGCATTGCTGACAATGTGATACGGAGAAAGATATTCTTTTGATGTAATTGCATGAATTAGAAAGTCATATTCATCTGGAGATCTTTTGGTCAGTGGTTGACTCTGCAGCAATATCTCTTCTTGCTCTGTGGGTATATGTGTGTCTCATTTTTTTTTTTTTGGCATAATTCACTTTTGTTTTTCAGTGTTTTTTCCTTTTAAATGAACTGTTTAACTTTTTAAGAGAATTCTTAATGTTAATAATATTTTTTTTTTGATGTTTTTCTTTCTGAAAAATTGTTCATATTAATTTCAAGGCCCTTTATTCTTAGCCATTGGTAATTTTGGAACTACCATTATCTGTTCTTTGTGCAAATTATATTTTACTTCTCTCATTGCCTTGTAAAATTTGTTCCACAATGTTCAGGTGCTGTGGCCAGAATGCGGATGGCAGCCCGTTTCATTGACTGATTTGATTACTGCTGCCGCTGTAAAAAAGGTTTATAGGAAGGCAACTTTATGCATTCATCCTGATAAAGTGCAACAAAAGGGTGCCAATCTTCAACAGAAATACATCGCAGAAAAGGTTTTTGACTTGCTGAAGGTAGTTTTCCAATCATAACCCTTAACCTTAGAATTGTATGTTTTATTTGTTGTAATAGTTGTGAGTTGTGGCTTGCATGCACTCACTTTGCATTTCTTGTGTTGAAATAGGAATCATGGAACAAATTCAATTCAGAGGAGCTATTTTGAGCTCTCGTGGTGAATATTTTGCTTCAAACTATTTGACTTGGCAAATGAAACATTATTTGGGAGTGGAGCTGCTCTTCTGGCAAATGTATTTTAATATCTGCTGCAGTTGTCTGCTCCAAATCTGCTGAAAAAGGCCCACAGGAGATTTTCATTTGGCTCTATTGAGATGGTTGAAGGACGAAGTGCCCTCCTGTAATTCGGGTGGCTATAAAGTGAGCTTCCTTCGGCACATGGCACCTGAAAGCTGGAATTCCTTCTCCATGTAGAGTATCATTTGTACCCCATTTACATTAGATAAGGGGGTTCGTTTTATTTTTTGTGTCAATTCTTTTCTATAATTATATATTTTATATATATATATATATATATATATATATTTTTTTTGTGAGTTTCTCTTTTGGTGTTAAAGCATGAGATGTCGAGTTGATACAGATACGTTTATTGATATCTAAACGACCCTGTTGGCTTTGTATGATTGTTGGGCTGATTACTCAGAGCTGTACGTTTTATACATAATATATTTTTTCCCAGGTGATTTCTTGTTGGTTGTTGCCTGCAAAATTCGGTGGATAATATTTGTTTTTGTTGTGCCTAATTGACAAGTTTCCAATAATTACTGAACTTTCTTTTCGTTGTGTTACGATGGTCATTTGATTTGCTTATGCAAAGTAAGAGCTTGACTGACAAAAAACCAGTTGAAAATTGAACACAAGTGGTTGAGGAAGCCTATGTTGAGATCACCAAGTTATAAGCACTTGAATTTCACCAATTGGCTTTTGAAAAATTGGTCCAAGTTGTTTTCTTCTGATAGCTTTGGATGTATCATTTGGTTCGATAGTGACTTTCCAATATGGATGTATCATTTGTATGTCTTAACCTCTGTTTAAGTATTCTATCTAAATCTTATTTGGAGTTTGTCTTGTGATTTCATATAATGTACTGACATGACACTGTAGGAAGCAGTTTTCCTAAGCCCTTTAATTTTGAATTAATTGCTGATATTGAGGGACTTTAAGATAAGAAGTAAAAGTTAAACATGTGTTTTGCCTACCTAATGTATAATGGAAAGAGGCTCAAGGGAAGTAAAAAAAAAATAACTTTATGGTCTCTTGCCTCCGGAAAAGCTACATTGCTTCTCTCCCCATGTAGAAATATTTGGAAATACTTTATAGTGGCAACGAACACAGTCTGCCTCTCCATTCAGCTTCAATTTTTCAACACTTGGCCACTTGCGTTGTGGTAGCTAAAGCAGCAGCCAACCATTGTAGCTTCTTTGCGTTTTTGGGCTTATTGACCGATTATGGAATCACTGAATCTCTCTTATCGGAATCTTAGGCGTTAAAATGGATGTTCCCAAAGGAATTCAAGGCAACATTGATGATTTAAGTCTCTGCAGTCCCTCCATGATATTTCCAAGGAAAGCAGTAGAACAGGCTAAAATTCCGAGCTCAAAAAATTAAGGCTAGCATTTTAATAAGTTTCCACATGCTACAAGTAAAATGACCCAACTTAAATCCAGCTTCAATCCAGTCCCTCCATCAACTATATTTCTTTCTTTCTGGGTAACAAGAGAGAAATTATATCACAACCTCAAATATTTTGCAAGCCTCACAAGAGATGTACAATGCAGTTAAACCAAATCTAGTTTCGATGCAAAACTTGGGTTTTGATTTACAACCCCGATCAAAGTGTTCTGTGTGGGCATCTGCAAGTCGAGTCTGCAGTATCTCCAAATTAACCTGCAAAAGCAGACCAAATAAAAGATGGCTTATCAACGCTGATATTTGCATCACCCAAGAATCTCAGCTGTTTTGCTGTGCCCTTTCCACTTCATTTGCAAGAATATATGTTATGATATCTAAGATACTCAACAATCGAAAAGAATAAACTCTTGATAGGATAAACAATTAGTAATTTGCCTATCGCAAATAACAAAAAATTGGCAAGACAGTGAACATTAAGAATGAAACACCATTGAATCTACACGTCTATTTGGTCATATCTCCATTCACAATCAGGAAACATTTCGCCAAATCTGTTATATTGGCTAGCACAAAGGGGACTTTTAAAATACCCCCAAAAAATATGAAAGGTTTACATGCATAGAACTAATAAAAAATATCATGAATCACAAGTATCCTAGCTTTCTGAGAGACAATATCACAAATCTGTGACTTCAGCAACTTTCCACCTATTTATACAAACTAGAAAGTTGTAATGGCAATGTAGCAACTGGTGGTGCTTATGTTAAATAGGTTAAAATCGTCATAACAAGATAAAGTTCAACTTCAATTTTTAAACTACTACTTTCTGGGAACAGTCGAGAACTTAGTCCAGAATTGGTAACTAAAACTAGCAAACATTCAGCTTGAGCTCAGAATGAGATTCACTTGGTGTACATTGTATTCCATCTTCATTATTATGCTTGCGCAACTAAAGGCTTCAAAAGAATATTACAAATGGTATATATATGCATAGAAGAAAAAGAGGAATCAAATTATACAATATCAAGAGGCAAAAAGGCTGCACCTCATTGCCTTTGTTTAGCTGTAGATCACAGAGACTGCAACATATAAGCTGATGGTTCTCTTGCAACTGCCCTTGCTTACAGATAGGGCACCAGGTTTCCTGATGCACCTGTCATCAACATGAGAAAGACTAATTTTATTTCTGTTAGGGAGCAAATTTCAAAACTCATATATTTCACATTTTTTGCTATATATTATTCACATGGCTGGATCCGGTTGATGATGCAATAGAAATTCTTAAATTCTCAGGAAACAGTACATGAATGATTTGAGTATATAACACTCCATATATATGTACTAAGTCCCAATTTGATTAGAAGTTTGAGACTTTAATGCTGTCATCCTGTCATGTACAATGTCCCCTTTTCACTGCAGTTGCAGTAAAAATGGTTACTTGGTGGTTCTTTAGATTTCAATTGGGTTCTTTGATCTCAATAAAACCACTTTGTCCCCTAAATCAATTAAAATATTCCACCCATCCCGGACAAGTTATATGAAGCTTTTTTCATGTATTAAACTTTTCAAAATTGGACATACAATAAAAATTGAGAGCTTAGACTGAAGAAACCAAGGGCTACTCATTGGAATCAACACTCATCTATATTCATGATAGTTCTTGTTAAAAACCAAAAAAAAAAAAGTCTTGGGCATTAATGAATTCATTTGAGCTATGAAATTTTAATTTACTTTAATACCAACTCATCCTCGTTTGTATATACTTATCTTGTGCATTAGGTGAGGTGCTTTCACTTGTTTGGGCCTATGAAGTTCTCATAGTATCATAAGGGATGGTATACCTGTTCATCATTCAGTTGCATACGCTCAAAAACAGCACGAGCCAAGTACTCATCTTCCTCATCCTCCCAGGTTTCAATATAACCTTGAGGTTCTGCAAAGAGCTAGAGTAAACATTTAAGCTTAAAAGATATGATTCCATTAAATTGTAACCTCTCAATTTCATAAATATCTAGAAGAGCAATGACACTTGTAAGACTGAACGATATCTTGACCAATTTATTTAGTTAAATTAACCTATTAATTTGTGCTTTTGAATGACGTAGCAGGTAAAATAAGAAATAGAAAAGGCGCTATTATCCTAGCAGATAAGACGGATAATTCTCTATAAACTTGCTAGAAAACACAAAAGCCAAGAGAACACAAGGATGCTGATGTGCGAACAAGGATAAAAACAAGAGAACACAGGGACACTAATGAGTGAACAACGACTTTATGCAGTTTCTAGATAATATCTACGCTGAAAATAATTGAGTATAGAAAGACAATCTCATTCATATACGCCATTTCCTCGTTTCAAATCCATAAATAGAAAACATGCCCATGATTATATTTGTTGATGGACAGGGTTTTACCTTGTCTAACTGGTTCTACCTTGAGATCCTCGTAGAAGATCCTTTGCATCTCTAACAATATCTCTTCACATTCACCTTGATAAGCATCATGCAGACCATTGTATTCCCATAATATATCACTTGCATCTAATGAAGCTGGAATTTTCGAATGGTCATCTAATGATGAATGCTTAATTTTTTCCAGTTCATCAGAAACTATTCCCTGTAAAGCAGATTTGATAAAATCCTGAAACACAAATAATGAATTAATAAATGATTGAATTGACTTCAAGAATTGCAAAAAAAGTGCTGAATATGAGGCCCTTTCAGAATGGCATACACGGTGAAGGGGGAAGAAGATCTAAAAACTGACATCAAAATGGCAAAAAACAATGTGAAATCTCAATTCTCTTAATCTTGCTGTACCAAGGTGAAACTCTATGTAATTTCACCCAATTCAACATCCTAAATCCAGGTTAAACATACATATGCTAATTTTATACAGTTAATGCCACACCATAAACAATCCATTTAGAAAACAAACAGTTAACCCAACTATACACAACTTCCAAGTCCTAATTGATGACACGATTTAAACACAATAAGCATAAGAAAAAGTGTGTGTACATATATATATATATATATATATATATATATATATATATGAAATGGCGGTTAACGAACAAAACCTTGTCACTGAGTGATTTAACAGTGGGTAACCTCATTTTCCACAGCAAGCGATTCCTATCCTCTCGCACCCTTTTGTAGCAATTTTCCCTCAACTAAACATCAACAAACAGTCAAAGGAATATTCATTACAAGATAATACCATCACATAATGGCAAATATCTCAAAAATTACAGAGCAAAAATCAGACAAAACCTTGTTTTTCCAAAAAGGGTAAGTATTGAAATGCGACTGGGCTTTAATCGACTGCCGTTTTAGTGGTGGTGGCGTTGATAGCGCCCAATCATTCTCCTCCTCCATTTTTTTTTCTCCGGAAGCTATCGTCCTGCACGAACCTAGAAACCGAACACAAATATGCAAAGGAATGAGGTAACTCGTGGCAATGGAGACCCGACCCGCCCGAATAAAATGGCGGGAATTGGATTGGGCTTCCACGGGCTGGGCTTTCCCTAAAAACTAACATTGGCCCATAATAATAGCAATAGACTGAAAGTGAAGATATTGAGACAAGCGAGCGAGAGAGGGAGAGAGAGAGAGAGAGAGAGGCAAGAGATATTTTTTGGCGAATAAAAGAAAAGGGGAAAAGAAGTGAAAAAAAAAAAAAAAAAAAACTAATTGAAAATGGACCTATTTGATATAAAAATGATGATAAAACCCAAAACCCTACACCTTTGGTAAAATCTTTCTACTAACCCCTTCTTCAACCTTTCTATCACTGCTCCTCATTTCCATTTCTCTGCAACTAATCTCCATGTGAAACCTTTAATCTTCTGGCACCCGCAGACTTCATACACAAATTTTCACTATAATTTCTTTTTGGATGTAACCTTTCTCTTTTACCTTCAGTTGTACTGATAGTAAGGCTCTCTCTGGTATTCAATCATTTCTTCCTTTCTTTTGTTTAATTTTGAAAGCTCGGACTTGTGGTTCAGCGTAGAATTGTGCATTCATTTCCTCTTTTTTTTTTTTTTTTTTTTCCTGTGTTCTTTTTGGTTTCATGGCTCCGGTCCAGTGGAGGATATGTGACTTTCTTTTGGAAAATATAAAACAGAGAAAACTATATTTTTAATGTAGATAAATTGATGGTTGTTTTGCCGTGCTCAGGATATGGAGAATCTTGTTTGATTAATTCAAGTTCGCTATCGACTCGATTGAGCTAGAGGAGATAAAAAAAAATGGAAATAAAAAGAAAATCGCCTCTTCAGCTTCAAGCCCTGGAGAATTTCTATGCCGGTACATACTTCTTTTGCTTTGTTATGCTTTCCTCTCTTCTTTATATGGTTTTCTTCTTACATTCTGCTTCTATTTTTTTTAAGTGAATTGAATTCTAATTTAGTCTAATGCTTTTGTTTTATTTTTCTATAATTCTTTTTCTTAAGAAAATATAATATCACACTGTGAAATCCATAATTACTTCTTAATTTCTTATGAATGCGCTAGTTTCTTTTTCCAGAAGCAATTGGACAGTTTCTCATTTATGAAGTTCTATTCCTTGATTTTTGTTGGCTCCTTTTGGTGATGGAAAAATTACTTACAATTGACACTTAATTTGTTTGTTAGAGAGTGTCTAATTAGTTAGAATTGTCATTAAGCAATGCATATTTTTCATTTTCTATGCTGGTCGTGTTGTGTGAAGCAGAGCAGAAGTATCCTACACATACGGCAATGGAAGAACTTGCTACAGTACTAGACTTGACATACAAGCAAGTCCAGGGTTGGTTTGTTGAGAAAAGGAGGAGGGAAAAAAGTAAAGATATATTGATTGAACCACCCTGTTTGAGCAAGAAACTCCCAGTTGTTGAAGGAACAAAGGGTTTGGGAGTTGCTTTTTCTACTAGAAAGATACAAAAACGGAATGGTACCTTGGTTGACTCCAGAGCTAAGCAGATTTCTACATCTGAATCGTCAGAGGTGGACAACAGGATTAGTAATACCAAACGCAAGCACAAATTAATTCTTCTTCATGATTTGAAGTCTCCAGACTATATTTTAAGGAAGATTTTCCGCAAAGATGGTCCTCCCCTTGGTGTTGAATTTGACTCCCTTCCTCCTAGGAAATTTCAGAATTGTAAAGGTATGAAATTCATACTGATTGTCAATTACTGCTCGAACTACTAATGTGTTATGGTCACATTAATTAGTTCTTACTTTTTTCCCCCCTTTTTAAGAATCACTATCATTAGGATTTTGTTACACATCTGTTCTCATGAGAAACCAGAGTATTTTTCGTTTGCGTGCTGAGAAATGCAAAAAACAAGCCATATGATCTTTTTGGCTCTGGGTTAGTGTTTAATTGAGAAATGTAATGAGCACGTGCAGTTTACCCTTCCAGTTTCCTGTTGTCCTTGGAAAACTTTATGACTACTTTTGTTTTCTGCACTTTTTATTTTCAATTCTCATTTAATTTGCACTGCTCTACATGGCCATGTTACTCATTTTTTTTTCTTTGGAAATTTTAGATTCCAGAAATTCTAGCCTTGCTTTCCAAGAGAACCAAAGAGCAACCAAAAGAAGAAAGGTACTGGGATAAATTTCTATTAGGCATAGCCCTGTCAAATTGTTTCAAACATCTATTCTAAGGGTATTATTTAAAAAGTTCTTACAGATATTTACCCTTTGTTTTAAGGTATTCAAGCAGATCATCTCAAATTGTCAGGATCATAGTAACGGTGCTCCAACAAAGAAACACGGTATGGGGAAAGGTCTGATGACAGTGTGGCAAGCAACAAATCCAAATGGTGGTGATTTTCCGACAGGAATTCATCTCGTTGATAAACAAAGTCCTGTGTCACGAAAACGTCTATGTCAGAACAGAAAACGGCAACAAAAACGGCAACTGGCATGTGTAATGGTCAGTTTAGGCTGTATTCACTAAGTTTCTTTTTCCTCTGATGAATTTTTACCCTTTTTGCTTTAACTGGGTGAATCAAATGCTTACTGGTTCAATAAATTCTGAAATTTGAGCTATTGTGTGGCACCGCCTGCTGACCTCAAGTTGTCTTTTCAGAAACAGAAAAGATTGGAAAATAAATCACAATGTAAGAGGAAGCCTTCCATTAAAAGAAGAGAGGTAATGATTATTATGTTGTTGAATTGGTTTAGCTTAGTTGCTGCATGGTTATATAAACTTATCTGTTATTTGCAGGTGGAATCTACGAGAGATCAGCTCCAGAAGCAACCCCGCAAGGAAAAATGTCAACTGGCTTTGGAAGGAGTCATGTCTCAGGAGCGCATCAATCAATTTGCTATGCTAGTGGATGATGAAGAGCTGGAGCTGAGAGAGTTACAAGCTGGACCAAATCCGCTTACATGTTCTGATCATTGTGCAACCAATGTGCTGCATGGTTGTTCCCTTTGCAGAGGTTTGTTTGATCTTATATTTCCTAGAATGCTTCAAATTGTATTTTTTTTTTTTTGTTCTTTTTAAGGTACATTTAATTTCCTTTTACCAAAAATTTGTGATTTCCAGATTTGCTGCCAAAATTTCCTCCAAATTCTGTAATGATGAAGCAACCATTTGCCAAGCAGCCTTGGGATTCCTGTCCAGAGACGGTGAAGAAACTGTTTAAGGTGCATAGGACATTATTAACTACTCAGGATACAGTGCAATATGCATTATGCAATGGAGATGTGGACCGTTTTACTTTCTTTTGCTGAGAATTCCTTTACATTCTTAAATTGCATATTTCTCCTATAATCAACTTGTAGCATTTTGCTAATTATACATCCTAATAATTTATGCTTGGAGAATAATAATTGACCCTAGCTGATGGGTATCAGTAACAAACAAGGCCTTCTCTTTTTGCCTCAACATATTCTCTTGAACAAGAGAATCTCAGGCACTTTTTTCTGGATGTTCCTTCGTCCCTCAAATTTTTTAGGCTTTATTATATATCTATTAAGCTCCCTACATTTTTTCAAGCACTCTTTGCTTACATATCTAGAATAGGGCTACCCCAAGTTTCAAGAGAAGAGACTTGGATAACATCCCTTACCTTGTTTGTCCCTGCGAAGGATCTTACAAAATGAAAGACGGATGATGATCTTGTTCGTTATCAACATTCCCTAAAGTGGTTGCTCTCAGTCCATGAACTTACTTTCTGTTCATTTTAACCCAAGAAATTACTTTGGCACTTACCAAATTGTCTTTATCTCAGCTTATACATCAACTTAAGTCCACACCCGGCACTCCTATAATTTTTCCATACTTGGTCCTCCCTAGATATTTGAGTAATTATTGCATGTTTAACCTTAAAACTCTCTGAGTATTCGACATGATATTTGGAAGTCAGTTCCTCTTTGTTCCTATCTACTAGCATGGCAATTTGATTAAAAAAATTTTATGTCTGTATGAGTTCACCTATGCTGAATGGGGGAAAAAAAAAGCATGTCCATTGCTAGATTCGTTGGCGTTATTCTGGGGTTCCGGACAATAAGTATGCTAAAACCACCAATGATGTTTCTAGTAGTTCTCCTTTTACTTAATATTTTGAAAGTTGTTTCATAGGAGCACAGTAGAACGTGATTTGTGAGTATAACTTTGGAATTGACAATCATGAAATCTGCTAAAACCATCGATGATGTTCCTTATGACAATCCTTTTTGCTTGTTGATTTAGAAACTTGTTCTCCATGAGCACATTAGAACCATATTTTCAATAATTCTTAACACATGCTAACTTCTGTAGGATCTCTCATTGGAATTTGGAACTGTTTCCAGTTTTTTACTTTTCCTTTATTCCTTTCAATTTACCCCTTCCCTTGTCTTATTATGTTGAAGCTTTTAAAATTCTTGCTGAAGTTTGCTGGGTTCTAATATTCCTGCTGAAGTTGGACTGGCACCTTGTTTTGCAGGTTTTCCATTTTCTGTATACTTATTCAGTCATCATTGATGCTTGTCACTTCACTCTTGATGAGTTTGCTCAGGCATTCCATGATAAGGTTAATTCTCAGAACATATTTTTCCTTCAGCTTGTATTTCCAAGTTTCCTCTCTTAATGCCAGTTTACTTTTGGTGGCACTTGTTTCTTGCTTTGGTGAATTCAATTTTTTTTTTTTTTTTTAAATGTTGCTCTCAGGATTCATTGTTACTTGGAAAAATTCATGTGGCCCTTCTGAAGCTTCTCTTTTCTGATGTCGAAGCAGAGAATATTAATGGATTTTTACCTCATTTGAGCATATCTTGCAAGTTTCTTGCACTTCTTCATACAGTGAGTATATATCTCTGCAGCTGTATGCTCTTAACATGATTTTCTTTTTTATGATTATTTTTATGTGTTAACCACCCTTTTTTAGTTGCTTCAGTTCTTCATGATGCGCTAGACCAAAGCATGCCTAGGGAAGAAAGTTTGTATTTTGCAACATTGATGTGCTCTATCTTCTTCTTAAATTGTTTCGTTTGAATAAGTGCCTGATGTGTCACATGTACAATTCTATTAATTTAAAGCAATTATGTTTATTTTGCATATCAGGTATGTTTTAGGATCCAAGTATTAGGTGTATACCTTGCCATTTGTTGGGATATGAGTTGCTAAATTTTAATAGGAGACCAAAGTTAAAGAAATAGATGGTGGATTGTTGGAGAGCGAAGAGTTAGAGATTGAAGATATAGGAAGTGGTGATATAACTGGGTTTTACTTTTCTGACTAGGGTGTCATCAATACGAGGAGCCATGCATGGTGATTTAAGTTATAAATTGAACTTTAAGGGTAACAATGAATATGTGACAAATTTTCGGATGATGTGTAATTTACCCTGCCATCTGATGGCAGTTCAAGGCAGGTGATGAGGCTTTTCTAGTCCTACTAAAGCATTCAAATCTTTAATTATTAAAGTTTTGTATATGCTAACATTCAGATTTTTTTTTCTGTTTTTTGAAGATTGACGTTAGTTGTAATACTGACCTGGATGCATTTGAAGTTTGAGTGATTTTTAGGGTTTACTGGTAGTCACATAATATATTGTAAAGAAAATTATTAAATAATTACTGGAATCCTGGAAGTTATGTTACAATCTTCTTCGAAAGTATTGAAAATGAGATCTTACTAGCTCGCAATCTTTAAGCATCTAAGTATGATGAAGTTGCAGGTGATGATTTGATGTGTTTATTCCTCATACTGTCCAGTGTAGTGAGTAGTGGATGTGTTATGTTGGACATTTCATGAGAAAATATTGCTTGAGCTGATAACATCACAGTAATTCCTTTTTGTGGGTCTATGCGGGCCCTACCTTTTTTTATATTTGATTACATCATCAATATTGTGGTAAAGAAAAAATATTAAGAAGATTCATATACTCTGTGAGATTCATCTGTCTTGCTATTTAGTTCTGATAAAAAGGACTGTTTGAATGAGTTCTGATTCTTTCTTTCTTTCTCCCCTTTTTGATTGTTTGGGAGTTATGGAACACTAACTTTGTTGTTGATATTTTCTTTTGGTAGGTTGAAGATCATGAATATGTTCTGGAGTTTTGGAAAAAGTCCCTCAATCCTCTGACATGGACAGAAATACTGCATCAAGTGTTGGTTGCTGCTGGTTTTGGTTCAAGGCAAGGTGCATGTCGCAGGGAGGCCATTAGCAAGGTATTACTTAATAAGGTTGCAGCATTGGTTTTTGATAACTCTCTTGCCACTTTTTAATATGTAAATTTTGGAGTGTGGTTATGTACTACTGATGACTTTGATGTGCAGCATTATTTTTCTTTTTTAAAAAATTGACAGACACATGAAAAGATCCTAACCTTCTATTTTCCTTTAGGAAATGAGCATCATGGCAAAGTATGGGCTACGTCCTGGAACATTGAAAGGTGAATTGCTTACACTCTTGATGGATAAAGGAAATAATGGATTGAAAGTTGCTGACCTAGCAAAGTCTTCGAAGGTGATTAGTTACTGGATAGATACTCTACTTGACTATTTTGTTATGCTATTGCATTTTAAGTATTTACTTATTTTTAATGATGAATTTTTGTTTTTATTCTGAAGATTGCTGAGTTGAATCTAGCTAGCACATCTGAGGAATTGGAACTTCAAATAAGTTCTATTCTTTCAAGTGATATTACTTTATTTGAAAAGATTGCACCATCTGGTTATCGTCTACGAATTAGTAACCTTTCAAAGGCTGCTGATGATTTTCAATCTGATACTGAGGGCTCTGGAAGCGTTCATGATGACTTCAATGATAGTGGAACAAGCAGCAGCGATTCTGAGTGTGACTCAGAAAATCCCAATTCAAGAAAAGCTAAGAATGTTTTGGGCCATAAAAGTAAAAATAACATGTTGATTGTTCACAATGAAATTGATGAGAGCCATCCAGGAGAAGTATGGTTGCTAGGACTTATGGAGGGTGAATATTCAGATCTAAGCATTGATGAAAAGTTGAATGCTTTGGTGGCTCTGATAGATCTGCTCAGTGTTGGTTCCAGTATTAGAATGGAGGTAATGCCATTAAGTGTAGCATATCTGTGATTATGAGAATTAACTTATTTCTTTTATGGCTTTCAGATCTTGTTTTGAATTATTACTGTTTAACATACTGTATAGGATGATTTAGTACATCATCTCTATGAATGTTTTCTTTAAACAAGGTGGTGTGTGTTTTTGTTTTGTTTTGCTTTTTTCCTACGTTCATCCTGTCAATGTTGATACTAGTTAGCTAATGCAATTCTTCTTCTTAATAGCTTTGCTGTCCAGGAATCATCATTAGGTCAATCACATGCTTTAATATTTACCATAGCAATTTTAATTTGTTATTGAGTGATTTATGCTCATCTCCATTACTTTTATCTTATCACTTCAGGATACAACAAGATCAACCAGTGAATCTGTTCCCAACATCCATCATCATGGTTCTGGAGCAAAAATTAAGAGATCATTATCAAAGCAACATAATCTGCCCAGGCCATCCTGGATCCACAATGGACAAATGAATGGTTCAAAAGAACCATACATTTCATCGACCTCCCATCCAATTGATTCTTCTGTGTCAATGCAAAAGTTTGGTGAAATGGAGAACTCCTCTTGCAAAGAGAAAGACGCAAAAAAAACAGAACGTAGGATCTATTTGCATCCTATGCAATCGATCTTTTTGGGTTCTGATCGGAGGTACAATAGATATTGGCTTTTCTTAGGCCCTTGTGACTTATGTGACCCTGGCCATAAGAGAGTTTATTTTGAATCTTCTGAAGATGGTCACTGGGAGGTGATTGATACTGAAGAGGTATATTTCTCAGCTTTTATTATGAAGCCTGCTTAATTTTTTGAATGTTTTACCTCTGGTTTGTAACTGTATCCAGAGCATGCTTTAATTTCTCGGCCTCTTTCGTGTAACCTTTTAATCTTGACCATTTTGTGCTTGTGTTCGCATATCCAAGTGCAGGCTTTGCATGCTTTGCTGTTGGTTCTCGACGACAGGGGAACACGGGAGGCTCACCTTATAGAATCTCTGGAGAAGCGGGCAGCTTTTCTTTGTCAAGAGATGTCAAGTTGCATCATAAATGATGCTGAAAACAGGCACTTGACACAATTAGATCAGTCTGAGTTGGAAATAATTAGAGAAAACAGTAGTTCTCCAGTGTCCGATGTAGACAACCAAAGCCCTATCGAGGTCATGAAAGATTATTCTTCTTCATGTGGTGCAATAATTCTTGAATCAGGGAAGAAAAAGGAAGAAGACCACCACAGATGGAGCCGTCTTCAAGAGTTCGATGCATGGATATGGAATTACTTTTATTGCGATCTTAAAGCTGTGAAACATAGTAAAAGATCTTATTTTGAATCGCTTACAAAATGCAAAACTTGTCATGATTTGTACTGGAGAGATGAGAAGCACTGTAGGATTTGCCATATAACATTTGAACTAGATTTTGATCTTGAAGAAAGATATGCTGTCCATTCAGCCACATGTAGAAGCAAGGGAGATAATGAAATGTTTCAGAAACATAAAGTTCTATCATCACAGTTGCAATCACTGAAGGCTGCAGTTCATGCAATTGAGGTGTGCTATCATTGATTACTGTCTTTGTAAATTTTCTACTTTGAGGAGCATATGCTTGTTTTTATTGCTGTGCATGCCTATGCATCCATGTCATTGTTCTAGTGGAACCTGAAGATCAGGTCATTGTTTCAATTTTTAACATGCATACAAAAATTTGCCCATGCTATCCTCTTTTTAACACACTTGTTGCTAAAAATATCCTGAAATGCATTTTCAAGTTTGATTCATATGTTAAGTCTGATTAACCTATCAGCATGGTCCCAGGTTTTGGATTATTCCTAACCTAGTTCATACAGGATGGCATTTGCCTTGCTAAATGATTTTCTTGAATGAACCAAGCTAACATGTATAGGATTCATTGTTTTTGTTTTGGTGGTTGAACATTCAAAGTGAATATTTGGGCAGAATAAGGTCTCAGAGAGTTTCCTGTGCCTTCTTTTTCTTTATTCTGATTGCTTACTGTATGAATTTCGCACAATCATATGAGTACAAATTTCTTGCGCTGATTATTTTGAAACAAGAAACAAATGCATTCGTTAAGCATGAGCTGTAACTTATTTAGAAAATTAAACATTTCGATATTACATTAAGCATTGAGAAGTTTTTAACAACTGAAATTGTCTTGTTTGGTCACACCAACTTAAACACTGATTTTTTCTTAGTAGGTTCAAAATCATATATAATTGAACACTCTGGTGTCCATGGGTGCGACGCTGTGAAATTAATGCCAATAGTTTCATTTTTGTCCTTTCTTTCATGCAAAAGCCATGAGGGCAAGATCCTTATGAGGCCTCAAATTATATCCAAGAAGCCCACAGAAGTTTCTCATAATAAGGCCAGAATAGTAGTTTATTGATTCTAATGTGAATGGTTGGTATGGTTTGGTGAGGAGTTTTGAATAGTACCATAGTCAATACCTAAATGATTGATCAATCGTGTTTCTTCCAAAACTCTTGCTTCTCTCCTGTAACAACATTTTCTTATCAATGAGATACTCTTTTTCGCATCTTCGCTGATATATATATATATTCCTATTGGCTGTCTTTCTTTTATTCACGTTTATCTTTCGACATTACACAGTCAGCTATGCCAGAAGATGCTTTAGTGGGTGCTTGGACGAAATCTGCCCATAGGTTGTGGGTCAAACGGCTCAGACGCACCTCATCTTTGCAAGAGCTTTTGCAGGTTCATTTTCATACAATATAGACATTTTTTGCTCCTAATTTGGTTATCATGATTAATACTGCTGGAAGCTGTTGCTGATTTGTTGATGGAATGTCTTGATTACTGTTGCAGGTTGTTGCTGATTTTGTTGCTGCAATGAATGAGGACTGGTTGTGTCAATGCAAAGTTGCTCAAGGTTCCAATACTTTGATGGAAGAAATTACTGCTTGCTTTCCAACTATGCCTCAAACATCATCTGCGCTTGCTCTATGGTTGGTGAAATTGGATGATCTTATCTCTCCATTTTTGGAAGGGAATAGATGTGGAAACCAACAGGAAAGCAGAACCAACTGTACAGGTATTCTTCTATATCCAATAGCATATTCTGTTTGGTGTTAAAAATATGTTTTTGAGAATTCTTTTTGGTCCATCATTTCAAAAAATGCTATAATATCATTTGCTTGGTTTTTCTACTTTCCTCTATAAAAAAATTGTTCAATTGTAAGTTCAATTCATATTATGGAATTGCTTGAAGTGCTGAGTAGATATGCAAATTATTATGGTTGTAAATGGCTTTTTTCTCTCTTCAGTACATGTCATGCTCACTGACGTGAGTTGATACAGCAAATTTTTTGAGTGTTGATTCAAATAGCTACTACCATTAGCCAAGCCAGGGTTTGCACTTGATTTTGGGAGAATACAATATTTACCATGTTGTGCCCTTGAATTATCGTTCTCATTGCATTGTGGCCATAAAAGTTGTAACGGCCATTACACACTTTTTCTTTGGCCTGTAACAGTCATTCTTCCAGACATACTAGGGAAGCGAGAGTGTGCCTGTACATGGCAGCTAGAGGCAATTTGACCTCCTTGTGTTGCATTGTGGAAGTACAGGAAAATTTCCAAAGGTTGGGACTACGAAAACAACCTCCTTGCAATGCAAGGAATGCTGTGTAGATGAGTCTTCCTAGGGCATATAATACATGCATGTGGTTCTGTGCACTTGGACAGCTTTTTGGTCAATATACTGTATTTTGTAACGATCCTTCTTTGAGTTAGTTCTATGTATTATGTTTGCCTATCATCCTCGCAATTTAAATAGTTGTTGAGTGATCAAGGTAGTATACTGGCTTCTTATTACATCATCTGTTCTGTTCATTATTTCTATACCTGAATCATAACTGATCAGATCGGCCAATGGAATCATCTTAGTTAGAAGTAGTTTGCTTGTACTGGTTTATCATAATCATGTGTAATATCATAAATATGTGCCTGGTTGATGTGGAATATTAAAAATGCATGACTAGCTTGCACAGGAAGTGATGGAAAAGCACTAGAGTTGGATTGTTGAAACGAGAATAATGAAAGTATAATCTGCTTCTTTGCAATCACAAGCTTTAATTGTAGACTGATGACCCTGTTTTTAATAAATCTTAATTGTTGGACAAACGAATACTAGCCAGAATTCAAAACCGTGAATCTTAAGAGGGTTGAAGCCTCGATATACCCATAACTGCATACAGTGATGTTGAAGTTATCTACTGCAGAAAATTCCCGCAGGCTGGTGATGGGTGCAGAAAACCATTTTGGTCCTACCAGTTTGATAGGGTGTTGTTTTATCTTATTATCTAAATATAATATATTTACAGTGTAATATCTTGTGATATTCTTAGCTTATCATGCCATCACCCAAATCACATGATGGGAGGAAGGAATATGCATAAAATCAAAAGAATTTCATTGCATGTAGGAAGCAGAAGCCTTTAGTCATCAATGGGTATCAAACTTGAAAATAAATAAATGATAGAACACTTAATTTCTGGATACCGAAAGAACTGGAGTATGCTTCGTTTTGTTACTTATTTCCAATCTTGTGGACTGAATGTTGCAAGCATGTTGGTATCCTAATTGAAAATTTGTGTGAAATGATTCTTGGCCTCTCAGTGATCATAATATTTTTCTTTTTCCTTGCATTTTCAGGTAAGGAAGCTTCTAAGGAATTGATACAAGTCTAGTTGCAGTTATTCACGTGGCAGTTGATGTTTGCATCTAGGAAGCATAAAGGGGTCAGTGTCCATTGTTACCTATTCTGAGAATTTAGTGAAACAAATGCATGTTTCACTACCCTTTGGTTTCGAGGAGCATAGCATTTTCACTACCTTTTGGTTGAGGAGCATCATCGGGATGCATATACGATATGACTGGGAAGGGGTGGAGAAAAAATACATAAAAGCTTGTATAGAGTGGAGCTTCAACTTCTCCACTATTTCGAATTTTTTACTGCTGCTGTACTCGGTGGGTCGAGTGAATTAGATGTTGTACAGCATTAAATAGACATATTCCGAAATTTTTTAGTTTTTGGTACATATTTTTACCAAAGACCTCCTTCATAGCAGAATAAATTTGATTCCTTGCAGAGAAGGATATGTTTTGTTTCTGCTTTTTGTTTGTGTTTCTAGGAGGAATCAAATTTTGTCACCGGATTCTGACTTCTGGCGAGGGAGAATAAATTGTTGTCAATACACACTGGAAAGAGTACAATGCTCAAATGAAATATTACTTTTTCCTCGACTAGTTTCTCTGCCGTAATCTTACTCACTGCATCTCTCTTTTGACGTGTGCAAGTGCATATGTGCGTGTATATATTTGCTTAAATGCATTTAAGCAAATCAGTGATAGCAATGTACCCTTCAAATTCAACGGAAAGACAGCTGCTTTCACTGCTTGATTAAGGAAATTATAGGATGTTGCATATCCATCACGGGAACGTTTTTCAGTGCATTAAGTCAACACACTTTTGTATCTCCTTTGCAAAATAACCGAGCTAATTGAAATTTGCAAATAATAATATTTATTTTTATTATAAAATTCAAATTGTCTGAATTTTATGTCTATATTAATATTTTCGTATTATTCTCAAAATAGTGTTAGTAGTATAAATTTATGTTTGTTATACTGTATTCTTTTGATCAAATGTTATTTTTTATTATAAATGCAAATTGTACATAATTAATTATGTTGTTGATATTGAGAATTTTTTTAACTCTTCAAATTATATTAATTTTATTTATGTATAAAATTTATTTGACATTGTAATGGACTAGGTCTTATAAATAAATATGGTCAATTAAAAAAGTTCAAACTGGAAAACCAAAATGAAATATTTCTATTATTTCCATTATTTTGATTTGGTTAATAAAATGATGCTCACCCCAAAACGATCGGGTCATAAAATACATAATAATAGTAGATCCATCATCATTCATCAACATACCTCAATACACACACAATGATCCATAATTGTCATACATACCATAATAAATAAATATTTTTTTTTATTAAAAGAAGAAAAGAAACACAAAAGCAAGCAACTCAAATTAACGGAAAACAGACTTCCGCTTGACCACCAAGGTGGAGAGGATGTATTCCAAAAGGAATAGCATCCAACCATTGATAGGAAAGATGAGAGCTGAAGCCTAAATTAGCCAACTTATCAGCCACGCAGTTAGCTTCACGAAAAATGCTCCGAACATGAACCTCCCAATCTTGAGCCAAGATAGCTTTGATCCTTCTAATCAAGTCCATAATCGCCATGGGATATAAGAGTTTGCACAACACTAGAGTTGTCCACTTGGAACTTCCACTTTGCGAAAACCCCTGACTCAAGCCTCTTGTAAACCAAACAAAACCCCCCCAAAAGTCTTCTCCATAAGCAAAGCAGGAGCCCAAACAAGCAGAGAAGCCACCAATCCATTTACCAGGATAACCACGAAGGACCCCTCCAGCAGAGCTGTTAGAAATGCTACCACGCATGGCCCCGTCAGTTTTTAGAGTAATAAAATCAGGAGCAGAAGCAGTCCAGCCAATCAAAACTTCACAACAAGAGTGACAGCAACCAGCAAGAGAACTCAAATTCTCATAAACATTAATGCTAGTCAAAGAAATTTTCAAAAACCTCCATATTCGGCCATTTCCAACAATACAGCCAAAAAGGGAAGTCCAATCAGAGATAGGAGAACTCTCGAAATGCGACGTTAGATTACGAAGAAGCCAGGTCTTTAAATCAGCAGACAAACATTTGTCCCAATCATGACGAACAAGAAGCTTCTATCAAATACAATCCCGAAGCAAATGGAGAATTGATTCAGATTCCAAATCACAGAGTTTGCAACTGCTATCATCACTAAAATGCCTGCGACATCATTCTTCATTAGTCAGTCAGAATCCGTTGATGATGAACAAGCCAAAGAAAGGATCTTAACATCCTCACCAGTATTAACAGAACTGGAAATTAATTCATAAAATGACGAAGTTGAAAACATGCGTGAAGAAGAACATCGAAGTGCCATCGACGGTGACAACATCCTTGACTTTCCAAAGAAGAACTTCACGAGAAATGTCATTGTCAAGAGAATTAATCAAAGGATTTTCCGCGGACCAGTTATCAAACCAGAAAGAATACTTCGTTCTGAAAAACCGGAATTCTGACCGACAAAGGGGGCACTTTTTTATATTTAATGCATTTTGACAAAATAATTGGGTTGTTGGTGTGTTTTGGGAACCAATGTTATTGAAATCGGACCGGATAAAGAACCGATAAGATTGAGGGTTTGTGATTGGACAGAATTCAACCGAATTTTTTTATATTTTTTAAAATATTATTAATTAGTATAATTTTTATAAATATTACTACTTAAAAACAAAAAATTAATTAAAACATTTAACATATAGCTCAAATATACTAGTAATAATATTTTTTTCCCTTTTATTTTTTTTAAATTATTACTTGATTAGCTATTTTTTGTTAAAATAATTTATTTTATGAGTTTTAATTTAAAAATTAAATAATTCAATAACTGTAAGTGAAATTAAAAATAAAATGATAAAAAATTATCTTTAATTTTACCAATTTTAATAATTTATTTAATTTTTATTCAATTGTATTTTATTGAATTATTAAATCATTATATTATTTTCATTAAGTTCAAATGTGATTAAATAGTAAAAAAATCAATTATTTCTTAAATAAAATTTATTAGATTATTTATTTTTTATTTTTATGAAAAAATAATTATTTTATTAATTATTTTAAATTAGACCCGATTTTGGCCGGTTCAACCAGATTTTAACCGATTTTTTAAATTCGGTTTTCTGCAGTTGAACCGACCGGTCCGGTTTTAATAACCATGTTGGGAACTAATCGAGGAATTAGGGCTGGCATCATTTCCGCATATACATGTTGCATAAATGGAAGAAGGGGCTTACCGGTGAAAGGATTTTCATGTCTATTTTCGCAAGGTAGAGCTGCGAAAATAGCTTAGGGGACCTATAATACAGTGAAAAATACACAGAGGAATGGGTGATAATTGAAGTTTAATTTTCGCAGGGCTAACCTGCGGAAATGGGCACCTGATTCCGCAGTTTGATACTGTAGAAATAGTCAGTTTTTTTCCATTCTCTCGGTGAATTACGGCGACATTGAAAAATGTATAGTTAAATACAATTTAAAATTAAATACGACACATTAAAAATAAAAATAAAAAATTCTTACCGAATACTGATAAGAACTTCTAAATTTTTTTTCGTTTAACAATACATTAAAATTTATATCACAATTTTTTCACTCTTGTCGCGAAAAACACACACAAATATTGCTAATGCTATTTTTTCACTCTTTTCGCAACCAACACAAAAGTTACAAATATTCATCCAATTCACAAGTTTCATATATATATATATATATATATATAGTCGGTAACTATACTTTTTTCAATGTAGTCATAATTCATTGGGAGAAGGAGGAAAAAAGTAACTATTTTCGCAGTACCAAACTGCGGAATCAGGTGTCCATTTTTGCAGGTCAGCCCTGCAAAAATTAAACTTCAATTATCACCCATTCCTGTGTATTTTTCACTGTATTGTGGACCCCCTAAGCTATTTCCACAGCTCTACCTTGTGAAAGTAGACATGAAAAAATCATTTCACCGGTAGGCCCCTTCCATTTCCGTAACATGTATCTGCGAAAATGATGCCAACCAACAGCCCAATTATTTTGTCAAAATGCATTAAATATAAAAAAGGCCCGTAATATTTCATATTACTTTCTATATTATATTATATATCAATAATAAATATTGAATGTTATGTAAAAATTGCAATTCAAAACTTACCTTACTATTTTGAAGTCACCGAAATTTCGAACAATTTAGAACTACAACTTTACAATAAATTTATTATAAAACTTGTTAAATAAATAAAATTAATCATACATATATATAATAATGGCTATTTTAAATACCTCAAATGGCTTTGAGAATAACCCTTTAAAATGTTGTTCTTCACAGCTCAAATGAAAACTCGACAACAACTTCAAAATAAACAATTCACCTTTTTCACGTCAGTTGGAATCAATAGAAAGGAAGGAAGGAATGAAAATTTAAGAACAAAAACGCAAAAATATTTCCACTTACTTGGTAGAATTAGGATTAAAGGGTGGAAGGAAATATATACGTGGATGGGGGAGGGCATGGAGTGGTGTTGGGTGTTAGGAGACACCCATTACCGCAACCGTCAGCTGCATAAATGGGAGGTCATGTGACCACCCTGCTCCCTTCGGTTTGCGCATCACTCAAATCGATGCCTGACCTCTCTGCGAGTCTTGAAATTCGTGCGAACGAGTGTCATTCAATTTCCGCAATATACAATTGTGGAAATAAATTAAGCACGCAATCTCTCAACCCAATTATTTTTTCAAAATGCATTAATCATAAAAATGCATTAATCATGTGACCACCCTGCTCCCTTCGGTTTGCGCGTCACTCAAATCGATGCCTGACCTCTTTGCGAGTCTTGAAATTCGTGCGAACGAGTGTCATTCAATTTTCGCAATATACAATTGCGAAAATAAATTAAGCACACAATCTCTCAACCCAATTATTTTTCCAAAATGCATTAATCATAAAAAAGTTCGGACAAAGGGCCACATCCTTCACCATAATAAATGTTATATATATATATATATATATATATATATATATATATATATATAAATGAAATTGAAATTAAAATATCTAATTTTTCTTATATTGTAATGAATGATAATAATAAAAACAAATGCAAAGTAATAAATATATATCACTAACAAAATGAAACTAAAGTACAAAAGGTCTAACTTCTCTATATTTTAGTAAATAACAATGAAAGAAAAATAACAAGACACCTAGTCAAAAATATATATCATTAATAAAATGTAACACAATCTGATATAAATGAAATAAAAACAATTTCTAACATAAATGATCTTTAAGAAAAATTAATAATGGGACCAAAACAAAATGAAACCGAACCATTTATAAGGAAAACAAACATCATCATTATCACCATAATAATAATAATAATAATAATAATAAGTAGCCGAGAGAGTGAACATTTGATATAGACACGTAAATGTTTAAGGATTAGATGAGTCATATGGGATGGATTGACTATGGGTCATGGTTCGACACATTTGTTTTTTTTTTTTCTTTCTAAATTGAAAAATCATTTTCTATCATATCATAAAATTTATGCTAATTGTTTAACTCAATCTTGCAATAACTAATTTCCTCTTACTCATGTAGTAAGGTTTTCCTCTTACTTTAGTAGTAAGGTTCTCTTTTGTTTTCTTTTGAAGCTTGTCTCTTGTTCCTTATGGCGTCCACGACAGACACTGACTTCATCACAGTGCAGTGTGAGAAAGTAACGTTAGATAACGAATCTGAGGAGGGTTTTGTGCTGGATGACGAAGACTTTCTAGACGAGGAAAAGGATTTATCTTTATGCCTTATCGGCAAAGTTATTTCAAATCGATCTATTAATGTTGCAGCTTTCAAGGCTACAATGGCAGAGGCTTGGCAACCTGGAAAAGGTATTGAAATTCAGGAGTTGTCTCCAAAGCTTTTCAGTTTTCAGTTTTTTCATGAAATAGATATGAATCTTGTGCTCAATGATGGTCCTTGGTCTTTTGAACAAAAGTTACTGGTTTTGAAAAGAATGGAGATTGGTATACATCCGGGTAACGTAGAATTGTATGCAGTTGATTTTTGGATGCAATGTTATAATCTACCCATTGGCTTCTGGACTGAACGCATTGGTCGAAATATTGGAAATCAAATAGGTTCTTTTATAAAGATTGATCCAAAGAGCATTGATGGAACATGGAAGACCTTTATGAGGATTCGAGTCACACTGGATGTTAGGAAACCTCTAAGAATAAATCTAAAAATAAAAAAACAGGGAGGTGATTGGGTGGTGATATCTTTTAAATATGAGAGATTACCCAGTTTTTGTTTTCTTTGTGGTGTAATTGGCCATCGGGAGAAGTATTGTAATAAGAGATTTGAGGTGGACCTGAATTCTCATGTCATGGAATATGGTGCTTTTCTCCGTGCTCCGTTGCGGAAATTGATATCTTACTCCGGTGAGCGGTGGTTCAAGTCTAATATGGTAGATATGGATACGCAGATGGATAACTCCGTTAATTGTGGAATTGCAGCTGGTGGTTCAACTAGTTCCCATAATAAGCAGGGGTCTGAGGTGGAAAGGGATTCTAATGTTGATAATTCTAAGGCGTATCATCAAGTCAATAATAGCTCCTTGATTCTAGCAAATCAGCAGATTAGTCGGGATGTTAATGCTAAAACGTTCAGAACCAGAGTGCATGGAAAGGAGAATAACTCATCCGATATTCTTAGTACACGTGGCAAAGAGAAGAAAGATTCTAATATTCCACAAAATATTCATGTTTTGGAAGCAGATAATAAACGGCGTCGCTCAGATAGTATTGCTTTGAACAAGCAGCTAATTCCTTCTTCTTATGTTAATCAGGATCAAGGTTTTGGTGATTGTTTAATGTTAGAGGCAGGACCTGGTGATCAGGCCTGCCTATCGCCATGATTGCTTTAGCTTGGAACTGTTGTGGTTTAGGCCGACCATAAGCAGTTCTGGAGTTGATTGAAACGGTCTCTTCTCTTCGTCCATCTATTGTTTTTCTTATGGAGTCTCGCATTAGTCAATTGCAAGTTCAAAATATCTGTCGTCGTATCAATTTTAAAGGAAATTTTTATGTTCATGGAGTTGGCTCGGGTGGAGGTTTAGCTTTGATGTGGAGGCCTGAGTTGTCTGTTTCTCTTCGGTCCTATTCTATTTCTCATATTGATGTTTTGATCACTCTGGATTCTCATCAAGAACTGAGATTTACTGGTTTTTATGGAAATCCACAAAGGCATCAAAGATACCTGTCTTGGCAGCTTTTGAGGCAACTATCTACGGGTAATGCATGGCCTTGGGTGGTGATGGGTGACTTCAATGATTTATTATGTAGTTCTGAAAAGAGTGGTGGGAACCCTCATCCCATTTCTAATATTAATGCTTTTAGAGATACTGTTCAGTTCTGTGGCCTTTCTGATATGGGCTATAGTGGTTATCGCTTTACTTGGGAGCGGTCTAGAGGGTCGCAAAACTGGATTAGAGAATGGTTGGACAGGGGTTTAGCTTCAGATACTTGGTTTTCTATATTCCCTGAGTCTCGGATTGATCATGTAGGAATGATTAACTCGGACCATATGGCCTTGCTGTTAAAAACTAATTCTACCCCTTCAAACCATATTTGTCGATTCTATTTTGAGAATGTGTGGCTTCAAGAATAGAGATGTAGAGATTTGATCACCAAAAGCTGGTTAAATGCATCTACCCTTACTGTGCCTCAGCGACTTAGGTCGGTGTCCTCTGTTCTAGGTTCTTGGGGCAGCCAATACCGAAGGACTTTTTTGGAAGAGATTGTAGCGTGCAAAGGGGAACTTAATATACTGAGACCGAAGACTGACGCATTGTCCATTGCAAAGTTTAAGCAAGCTAAAGAAAAGTTGGCAGGGTTGTATTTTCAAAAGAATCAATATTGGCAGCAAAGGGCAAAAGTGCAGTGGTTAAGGGAAGGGGACATGAACACTAAATTTTTTCATTCTTATGCTTCTATGAGGAAAAAGAAGAATATGATTCGTCAACTAACTACTCCAGAGGGGGTTCTGATGGACTAGAACTCAGGGCTTCAGGATCATATCACACAATTTTTCTCTTCTGTTTTCCAATCTTCTAGATGCAGTAATTTGAATTTTATTGATCATATAACGCCGTGTGTTACAGAAGCTCAAAATAAGGAGCTCATTCGTCCTTTTGATGCTTACGAAGTTAAAGATGCCCTTTTCTCTATGCACCCAGATAAGTCCCCAGGTCCGGATGGCTTCAACCCAGGTTTTTTCCAATCTCAATGGGATCTCATTGGTCCTGATATATCAAACTTTATTCTTGATGTCCTACATTCTGGTAATATGCCATCTACTCTTAATGAGACCATCATTGTTCTTATCCCAAAAGTTAGTAAGACTAAAGTTATCTCAGATTATAGACCTATTACGCTGTGCAATGTGGTGTATAAAATTCTGTCCAAGATGATTGCTAACAGGCTTAAGGTTATATTAAATGATGTGATATCAGATACTCAGAGCGCTTTCATTCCTGGTAGATCTATCACGGATAATGTCCTTCTGGCTTTTGAAGTTGGACACTACTTGAAGAGGCAAGTGAATGGGTCTAGAGGGTCTATTGCTTTGAAGTTGGACATGGCAAAAGCTTATGACAGAATGGAGTGGGCCTATCTACAGGGTGTTATGGTTAGAATGGGCTTTCATTCTAGATGGATTGAAATGGTTAGGATGTGTATTTCCACGGTTTCGTATGAAGTGTATTCTAGTGGGCATATGATGGGTCCTATTATCCCAGAAAGAGGATTAAGGCAAGGAGACCCCCTCTCGCCTTACTTGTTTATCCTAGGAGCTCAAGGTCTCTCAGCTGCGTTAATGGATTTAGAGAAAAGATGCCTAACCCATGGGTGTAAAATAGCTAGGCAGGCTGCTTCAATTAATCACTTGTTTTTTGCCAATGATTCTTTTGTTTTCTTTAGAGCTGATCTGTGCGAAGCTGCTGTCATTAAGAGTTGTCTAGCCTCTTATGAAGGTGCTTCAGGGCAATCCGTGAATTTTAATAAGTCTTCTGTGGCCTTTAGTCGGAATGTTGACCCTATAATGAGGAGATTGTTTTGTAATTTGTTGGGGGTTTCGGCTTGTGCTCAAACTAGTTCCTATCTTGGTATGCCTATGTGGGTAAGTTATAACAAAACCCAGGTTTTTAACTTTATTAAGGACAGAATTTGGAAGCGTCTCAACAATTGGAGAAATAAGCTTTTATCTTGGGGAGGTAGAGAGATTCTTATCAAGGGAGTTTTACAGTCAATTCTAGCTTATATCATGAGTTTGTTTCTTTTGCCTAATGGTTTTTGTGACTCTTTGCATCGTTTGTTCAATCGTTTCTGGTGGCAAGCTAGTGGGGAAAAACAGGGGGTCTTAATTGGATGAGGTGGGAGCATCTCTGTTCTCCTAAGAATATGGGAGGCATGGGTTTCAGGAATATTCAGGAGTTTAACATCGCTCTGTTGGGGAAGCAAATTTGGAGACTCCAATCTAGACCAGATTCGCTGATGAGTAGAGTTTTAAAAGCCAGGTATTTTGCTAATTGCAATCTTGAGCAAGCTCAACTTGGAAGGAGACCTAGTTACACTTGGAGGAGCATCTTAGCTGCAAGAGATGTGGTTTGTAACAATTACAAATGGAGAGTGGGTAGTGGAGAGCGTATAAATATTTATAACGATGCATGGCTGGTGGATCCCCTTCACCCCAAAATTTCTTCTCCGCCAGTGCAGAATCTGGTTAATGCTAAAGTGTCTGCCTTGTTTAATGAAGATGCCACTTGGAATATCCCTCTCATTCAAGCTAGTTTCAATGCGGATGATGTTGCCAGAATATTTCAAGTTCCCTTATCTCGTATTTCTTGCTCAGATTCAGTTTACTGGCCCCTTGAACCAGCAGGTTTTTACTCGGTCAAAAGTGCCAATAAAATTGTTCATGGCCAAGCTCGTTCTCTGGTGGGGTTTAGCTTTCCTTGGAGATTGTTATGGAATTTAGCTGTCCCTATGAAGCTGCGGATACTAATTTGGAGATGCCTAGTTGATGTGTTGCCTACAAGAGGGAATCTTTTTAAGAGACATGCTGTAGAGATGTATGGATGTCCTTTTTGTTCATCTCAAGTGGAGGAATCAATTTCTCATGCTTTATTGTCTTGTCCGTGTGCTCAGGCTATCTGGAGGGCAAGTTCCCTGGGGCTCTGTTTTGATGTTAATGGCTCTCTAGAAAGCATTATTGGGTCTTGGTTTTCTTCTTTACATAGAGATGAAGTTCATCAGGCTGTGTTTCTAATTTGGGCAATTTGGTATAGAAGGAATAGATTTGTCTGGGAGCATCATAATATGAGCATTAAAGCGGTATTAAGATTGGCCATGACTGCTTTAAATCAATGGGAGGTGGTTTGAAACAAGGATTTTGTTCTTAATCCTTCGTCTGCAGGTGTTTTGTTTAACTTATGGTCCCCTCCCCCATCGGGTGTGATCAAATGTAATACGGATGCAGCTATTTTTTGGACAGATAATAGAGTTGGGTGTGGATGGATTTGTAGAGATAATCATGGGAGTTTTGTGAGTGCTTTTCATGGGACTTTAAGTTGCCCTCTTGATCCTCTTTTGGCAGAAGCAATGACTGTTAAAGAAGCTCTTAAGTGGCTGAAATTCGAAGGTTTTTCCCAAGTTCAAGTGGAAACAGATTGCCTTGTGCTCCATCGGGCTTTGACGTGCCCTTCTTTAATTACTTCACCTTTTGGTTTTATTATTCAAGAATGCTTAGATTTAAGTCTTTTATTTGTAAGTTGTTCATTTTCTTTGGTTCCAAGATCTGGTAACGATCTTGCGCATATTTTAGCTAGGACCTCCGTTGTTTCTCAGGGAGTCAGTTTTTATACTCCTCCCCCCTGTATCCAACAGTTGCTTTAATGAAATGGTCCTTTTTCCTCAAAAAAAAAAAATAAAATTCAAATTTATAAATATTATATTTAAATACTTAAAAAACTAAAATATCAAAATCCAAAATGATCAATTACAAAAGCATTTCAGCAATAAAAAAAATTCTAGCTTGAAAAAATAATTCTCCTCGTTACTGAAACAAAAAAAAACATATAACCACTTAATATAATTGATTTATCCATTGTCAAACCATTTTATGTTACATACAATTCTAAGCTACTATTGGCGGCAGCAAAAAATATTGTAAAATGTAATATGAATATTCTTACAAAAAAGAATTAAAATACAAGTAATTTGCACAAATTCCTGTCCAAGAATATAAATATAAGTAATTTGCACAAACTCCTGTCTAAAACATAGAAGCAAATAGCCAAAAGTAATGTAAACCAATCAAAAAAGGAACACATATTTCATCATTTGCCTTATAATTTCTGCCAATTCTCATGGCTTTAAAACTTCGATATAGTTTACCAAAGTCATTAATGGCTTTTTCTATTGTTTGGTTTACTATTTTACATAAATGCAGCACAAAGGACCCTGAAATATCACCACATGAAGGTTATACTATTGCAAATTCTTTATTCACATGGGATAATCTAAAGCTTACATCTTCATTTATTTCACTTTCATGGAGTTCCAATCTATGCCAATTGTAATAGGCAAATTAATTCTACATCAGCAGAAAAGAAAAACAGGAACTTTCTGCCTGGATGATGACCAACATGTTCACAACCTCATAAAAGTTTGTTTTAAGTTGCACAAGAATCCCTACTCCTTCTAGAGTCATCAAGGATATTTTGCCGCAATTCATGAAGTGTTCCCCCAGTATATTAGATTAATCCTTGCGCAACTTCACAATCTCATAGACGGCCGAAAAGTCAAGGTCCCCCAATCCCATGCTTCTGGCCTTCTTGAATGCCTGCAAAAATATGAAGTTAGATCAACGATAAAATATCTGCTGGTAAAATTTGGCATCCATATGCACAACTTTTATCATCAAATACACTTTGCCACTTTGTGCTTCAACTCTTGATGATGACAAGTTTTTTTCTTTTTTTTCTTAAGCAAACACAATGATGGCAGTACTTCAGTCAGTATAAATATATGCGAGCAGACTACAAACAAAAACATTTAGTAGATGGGTCAACAAGCTGACTGGGGATTACCAAACATGGTGGAGTACAAAAAACCTAATATTCTGTGGGATAGTTGAATATCTGTAGGAATTCTAATGAAGGGTTCAAAAATCTTAAATTAGAACTAAATAAACCTTTGAGAAGGTAACTGGAATTCATCCAAAACACACTTCTCAATGGGATGGATTTTACACACACCCATATATATAGTTCAGGATGGTTTTGATTATCCTTTTTGCATATGTGAGCAGTTATTGAAGAACATCTGATATTAAAAAAGTTCTATCATAGATCATGTGTCTTTATCTAAGTTAACAATGCCAAACTCAAATGCTTATCTTATATCATTAAAACGTTTCTTTTTAGCTTAGAGATGGTCTACTATGATGGAAGAGGAGCCTAACCTCATTTGCTGCAGCTGCTACAGGCATTGATACTGCATTTTCATCCCCAAGGGCAAGAGCCAACCTCATATCTTTTTGCTGATGTTTCAGAGGAAATGCAGGTGAATGATTGCTTTTCAGCATTGCTGGTCCTTTCCCCCTAAACAGCGGATTGGCAATTCCTCCCAGATCCTGCCACCAAAAAGACCACTGAAAGTTAAATGGTGATTCCAACATTTTTTTTTCCTGGCCAAACACTTACAAAGTAAATTATCACAAAAATTCCTGCTATCTCACCAATACATCAAGAAGATTGTAAGGGTTTAGTCCACTCCTTTCGGCCAGCACTAGTCCCTCAGAAAATGCATTCACCACACTGCGATGTCATGAAACCATAATACAACAATGGCCAACATTGAGTATGGGAAGATTTTTCAGGTTTAGGTACATAAGCAACTTTGTTGCAGTAAATTGCGATATACAGAATATTTTAGTAATACAAAAATAAATTTATTACAAGTTGATCAGTTCATCCTTATCCAAAAGCCTTTATTCAGCCACTTATGCTCTAGGATATATAAAGTCAAGCACAATGAATTACTTTGCCCATAGCAACATGTATGGATCTCATCAGGTCTCTGCTGTAAGGGTAGTTCTCCAATTCACAACAACTAAAGACTAACTTTCTAGTAACAACACCTCTTTGAACATAGAAGGATCACAACTACATACTAGCCATAAAATTTATGAAATGAACTTGGAAGTGAAATAGTGATCTTTGACTGTATGGCAATTCAAGAATTCTATCCTTTCTTACCCAAGCATTATGTTGATTGTGTGCTCAACGCCCCATAATTAGTCCATTAACCCGGAGGTACTATAGTTTTAGACTTGAATTTCTCTAGCAAAACCAGAAAATGCATCATTATGAAGCATTTAAATAGTCTAGATGCCACAATGTCCATTTATATTCTAACATCGAAGAACATCATTATAGTCCCTGATGATTTTTTGCCACTGATGTATAATTCTACAATATAAGCAAATATGCAATGTCTTTGTGGCATTTCTTGTATAGATTTTTTCTTCATATGGAAACCACTATCACTACCATATTATTCTTCAATGCATAAGGCACAAATTACCTCCCCATGATCATGTTGACCACAAGTTTCATTTTTGCTCCATTTCCAACCTCCCCCAAGAAGAAAGATTTTTTCCCCATGACATCAAAAGCTGGAATTGCTGCATCATATAGTGCCTACAATAAAAAAAACAAAGATATTAAGCATTTAATAATATGGAGATGTAAAGATATCAATTTACATTATGCACAATGATACACATTTGGGAAGAAGATTGCTACACATTAAAATTACAATAACAGGATTTCCGCAATCCAATTCTCTAGCACTCAGCTTAAAACTAATCCTAGGGCACCAAGATAATATTGTTGCTTGTTCCATTTTATTCCCTTTCTTTATTCATAAAGCAAGCAAATGACTTGCATATTCCATGTGAGCTCAAATTGTCATCCAAAAAAGTTCGAAGAATGAATTACTCCACAATATATAGAAGTATGAAAACAGTCTAATACTGTAAATTGATTCCAGTGACAGTACTCTCATCTCAAGTAAAAAAATATATTACTGAGAAGCAATAAGCAAGTAGAGAACAAAAAGAAGGAGTGATCTGAGATTTCAAATTTTTATATTCAATATCTGGCATGTTATAAATAATATATTTTGCTTGTGTGATGCAAAATGAAAAACATACTTCAATATCTGCCAATAAACAAGAGACAGCTGAATCATAAACAATTATCAAGTTACCTTATCCCCAGCAGCAAGTATGACTAGTTGGCCAGCTTCTGCAGGTTGCTTGCTACCTGAAACAGGAGCTTCAAGGAAGGAAGCACCCTTTGCCGTAATTGCCTATCGACATCAGTGACAGATATTAATACTAATCAATGCAAATGTGACTCCAAATACTTTGCTAAAAATAAAAGAAACAACAACTTTTCATATATCATATTAGCAATCTTAACACTCAAATAAAATTAAACTATTAATAATGAGAAATTGGATGCTCTGAAAGTCTCCAAAACTTTTGACAGAAGCATTGTTAGTCCAAATACATGTCACAAGCCTTATGCTGTAACAATCTTTTTTTTTTCAATCACACAAGTCCAGAAATATCAGTATAATGTTAGCCTGTAGACAAATATTGATGCAATAAAAAGTCATAGAGCATAACAGCCCTTTTCTCCAACACTTAAAGTCCCACATCAAATGAACATTCACCAAAACATGAACGGAAATTATTTCAAGCCATATGTATATCTGAAAATTAAAAAGTATCAGTGATAATTTTTGATTTAGCTCACATTAAGTCGCCTCACCTCTAAAAATTAAAGTGAGCATACACTTTAAAGAATCAAAAGACTACCTATATACCAATCTTGTCTATCCTAATCCATAATCACACAAACAGAAAAATAAGACTTCGGAGTAGGATTACTAGCATTTAACATCGGATACAAACCGCACTGATTTTGGTAGAAGTTTCGGGATCAACTGTTGACATGTCAACATAACCTTTTCTACTACAGATTTCTTCAAGAACTCCATCTTTATCAAAAACAACCTGCAGAATCACCGATTCAAAATCATTTTCCTTGTTTTTTTTTTTCAATAAAAATAATTCGGAAGCATAGAAAATCAGGATCTAAGAGTAGAAACCGAAAGAGCAGCAGCAGGATCAGAAATCATAGCAAAGGTAATTTGACATTTCTTGACCACAGCTGCTGGAGTCTCTCCAATGGTGGCACCTAATGCTACCAGTTCATTACACTGCAATTACAGCAAACCAAATTATAAACTAAAATCCGAAAAAAAAAAAAAAAGAAAAGAAAAGAACTGAAGTGAAAGGCTACCTTAGAGAGCGTTCTGTTCCAAACAGTGACCTTGAAGCCACTCTTGATCAAATTAGTGGACATGGCCTTGCCCATAATTCCCAGTCCCAAGAACCCAACCTCCATTTTTCTTTTCTTCGATAGCTCCCAAAACTGGAAATTCAACTCTTTTTGCAATCTCCTTCAGAGCGAGAGACCACAATAATAAAGTATGTTGCATTAGCACAATGCCTTCATATCTTAAGCCAACTAGCGTTCGGCTACTAATAAAATAAGCTAATTCACCCCATTATCATCAGGATAGGTTCTTATAAAAAAATATGTTATATTTGTAATTTAGCTCCAAATTTAAAATGATTAAATACCAATTATAAGTGAATATTTCACATTTTCTGTCTCCAGTGTAATTATTAAACAAGAAAATATAATAATACGGCTCATAAAAATAAATATTATTTTTTATATTTTAAAATTTAAATTTTATTTATATGATATTTTTAAATTTTTAATATAAAATAAAATAAAATAAATTATTTTAAATAATTCAATTATTTTCGTAAAAATATTTAAAAATTCGAACATAAATTTATCTAGAGATTCCAACTTTTTTTCTCTTTTGTAAGTATCCAAAATCAAGATCTAGAGATTTACTAATTAATTTGACAATTAGATGCATACGAGGCAGTGCCGGCAATAATAAACTAAACTTGAAAGATAAAATATAATTAGTGATGAAAGTAACTAGAAAAATGCTGGTCGCTATCATGCTACTTGTCGCTATTAGAATAAATAAAATATCCTTAATCAAAATTTCACATGCTATCCTTTGTAAAGACTTATCACTAGCGAAGCAATTACATTAAAAAATGTCGTATTCATATAAAATATATAAATAAGTTTATTACAAAATAGTCATTTCACACTCAAATGTCAAGTTTTACCTTAAATATAGGTCAAAATTTAGATTTGATTTTAAAATGAAAACCAATTCTGCAAGAGAATTTCACGATTTAAAATTTATAACCGAAAGGATGAACGCATAATAGAAACAAAAGAAACACCAAACTACAAAAATAAAAAATAAAAAAAAAAAGGTTGCAAAGGCATTTTTATAGAACTTATGAGAACTCAAAAATTTTGGTCCCTCGCCTAAGATTTGGGTGCACCCCTCACTAATCGTCTCTATTTTCCATCTCTATTCATGCCAATATTAGAAAACTTGAAGAACTTTGATGAATAAATTCCAATTTTTAGCACTATGCATATGTTTAATTTTTTAATTATTAACTTATGGTTAATGGTTAATTGGTCACATTCAGTAATTAACTGATTTTTAATAGACTGAACTTTGACTTTGATAAACTTATAGTGATAAACTGAACTTAAAAAATAAGCTGTGAACTGAATAATAGTATAAAAATAACCAAACTCATCCTTATGTTTCTAAGCTTTCACATTTTATATATTGGATACTTTTTTAAAAAAAATTATGTTAAGTCATTTTATTTTTAATTTTACCTCAATACATCTCTGATTCACAGTAAAAATGAAAAAGAGATACAAGTACAATTAAAATTATGTGAATTTAAATTTGATTTTTCAACAACCTTATATTTTCCACCAATTTAAGACTTCAATAGAGAATATTAGGATTGGACAAAAAAAACGAAAAACTGTTAAATAAGTAGTTAAAATTGAGTCCAAATCGGTTTATACTTTTAATCAGTTTAATTGAATGCGGATGCAGACTTGAATTTTTAAGAATTATGGTTAATAGATTTAAATTTGGACTTTAATGTCTACTTAACCGGTTGGTTAATAGTTAACGGGTCCTTATATATAATTTTCCATATATATGGTCGATAAGAATAATTTTTACATTTTAATTATTATCATTTTACTTTATGTAAATATGGGTGTATTTATACCTTAATCGCTAAAAATCATTCACTTGTCAATATAAATAAGTGATAAATTAGTATTGAATTATTTTTTTATTGTCTGATAGAACGCTTATTGATATTAAATTTTAATGATCCATATTTTTATTTGTACTTTTATGTTTAAAATGTTTAAAATTTATATTTTAATTTTATAAATGCATTATTTTATAAAGCATATGGTAATTATATATATTTAATTTTTTAATGATTATTGGTTAACTGTTCGTATTTAACGGTTAATTAATTATTAATAGACTGGATTTGAACTTTGATTTTGAAAAATCGATATTCATGCCAATATTAGAAAACTTGGAGAAATTCGAAGCATAAATTTCAATTTTTAGCACTATGTATATGTTTAATTTTTTTAATGATTAACTGATAGTTAACGGTTAATCAGTCATATTTAGTAATTAACTGATTTTTAATAGACTGAACTTTGACTTTAACTTTAAGAAATCTATATTAATAGATCGAATTTAAAAAATAAACTGTGAACTGATTAACCAGTTCATGTTCATTCCTCACTGTAATAGTATAAAAATGGCCAAACTCATCCTTATGTTTTTAAGCTTTCACATTTTTTATATTGGATACTTTAAAAAAATATATATATGTTAAGTCATTTTATTTTTAATTTTACCTCAATACATCTCTGATTTTACAGTAAAAATGAAAATAAGATACAAGTACAGTTAAAATCATGTGAATTTAAATTTGATTTTGCAACAACCTTATATTTGCCACCAATTTAAGACTTCAATAGAGAATATTAGGATTGGACAAAAAAAATGAAAAATTGTTAAATAAGTACTTAAAATTGAGTTTAAATCGGTTTATACAGTTAATTTATTCAATTGAATGCGGATGTGGATTTGAATTTTTAAGAATTATGGTTAATAAATTTAGATTTGAACTTTAATGTCTAGTTAACCGGTTGATTAACAGTTAACGGATCCTTATATATAATTTTCCATATATATGGTCCATAAGAATAATTTTTATATTTTAACTATTACCATTTTAATCTATATAATTATGGGTATATTTATACCTTAATCGCTGAAAATCATTCACTTGTCAATATAGATGAGTAAGGGCCAGTTTGACAAAACTTATGAAAATAGCTTTTTCAATTGAAAAAAGTTATATTCCAAAAAGCTGTATGTCGAAAAGTAGATTACTGTTTGGTAAATAAAATTTAAAATGACTTATAAAATTAAAAATAGTTATTAACTGTTTGGTAAATGATATGATTAAAAATGGCTTTTTAGAATAAAAAAATAAAAAAGGATAATTTTGAGTGATAGGATAAGAGAAAAAACAAAAAAAAAGATTATATTAGATATAATTGTCATTATGAAATAAAATGAAGGATATTTTTGTCTAAAAAAATTATTAAATCTGCTGCCCTTAAAAGCTGAAAATCAGCTTTTCTGAAAAGCTTCAATTTCTAGCTTTTTCTAATAGGAGGTTTTTTCACTTTTCAGAAAATTGATTTTTCTAAAATCATCATTTACCAAACACTTATTTTTGTCCCATAATCAGCTTTTTATCAAATAAGCAGCTTTTTGCCCTTCCAAAAGCAATGCCAAACGGGCCCTAATAAATTAGTATTTAATGACTTTTTTATTGCCCGGTAGAACGTTTATTGACGTTAAATTTTAATGATCTATAATTTTATTTGTACTTTTATATTTAAAATGTTTAAAATTTATATTTTAATTTTATAAATGCATTTTTTTTTATAAAACATATGGTAATTGTATATGTTTAATTTTTCAATGGTTGATGGTTAACCGGTTGCATTTAATGGTTAATTAATTGTTAATAGACTGGATTTGAACTTTGATTGTGAAAAGTCGATATTAATGGACTTAACTTGAGAAATAGGCTATGTGTATCAACTAAATTTACCATTTAGGGTTATGTAAAATTTTATTATTTTTTTGAATGTGAAATTTTTAATAATTTTTCTAACAAATGTTAAATAATTTTTTGACCTCAATCGATTTTAACTGCATCAGTATCTCACTCTTGTTATTGTTGTTAATCAAAGATATAATGTGACTAAAATTAAAAGTAAAGACACAAAAAAAACATGAAATTCAGATATTTAAGAAGGATCTTTTAGTTTTCTTCAAGCATTTATCTGAAAAAGAAACAAACATTAAAATTTATTTATAAGGGAATTTGCATACAAATATTTTTTCTGACCCAATTTTGTATGTAAATATCAGTGCAAGTATTCCCGTAAAATGTTATAGTATTCCAAATAGCAACATATTCAGCTTCACAAGTTGATAAGATCACAATAGGTTGCTTCTTTGAACTCCAAGTGAACGTCCTGTTACCAAGAAAAAATACAAAGCCTGTAGTGCTTTTTCGATCATCCTTGTCACCAGCCCAATCACTATCGCAGTAGCTAACTAATTTGAAATCTTCAGATTTTGAATAATGTAAACCAAAATTAGTTGTACCTTTCAGATATCGAAGTATTCTCTTTGCTGCATTCCAATGTGACTCTGTTGGTGACTCCATGTATCTGCTTACTAGTCCAACTGCATATAGATTGTCGGGTCTCGTACACGTCAAATATCTCAAGCTTCCAATCAAGCTTCGAAATATTGTCGGATTGACTATCTTTCCGTGTTCATCCTTGGTCAATTTCAGGTTGCATTCAACAGGAGTGCTGACAGGATTGCAATTTTCCATCTTAAACTTCTTCAAGATCTCCTTTGCGAAACCACTTTGAGAAATAAAAATTCCATTATCATTATGCTTCACTTCAATGCCAAGATAAAATGACATCAGGCCAATGTCAGTCATTTCAAACTCACGAACCATAGTCTTTTTGAAATCTTCAAACATTTGAGGATTGTTTCCTGTGAAAATTAAGTCATCTACGTACAAACAAATAATTAACAAATCTCCATCTTTTACTTTCACATACATGGCATACTCGTGGGGGCATTTGACAAAACCATTTTCCTGAAAGTATTTGTCAATTCTGTTGTTCCAGGCTCTTGGTGCTTGCTTGAGCCCATACAGTGCTTTCTTCAATTTCAGCACTTTATCTTCATGCCCTTTGACAAAATAACCAGGAGGTTGCTGAATGAAAATTTCCTCCTCCAAGTATCCGTTGAGGAAGGCTGACTTGACATCTATCTGGTGAATTTTCCACCTGTTTTGTGCAGTAACCGAGATTACCATCCTGATGGTTTCCAATCTAGCAACCGGAGCAAAAACTTGATTGTAGTCAATTCCGGATCTTTGACTGAACCCTTTTGCCACTAGTCTTGCTTTGTGTCTCATGACTTCTCATGCTGCATCTTTCTTAGCTTTGAACACCCATTTGACACCAATGGGTTTTTGGTTAGCTGGAAGTGAGGTTAACTCCCATGTCTTATTTTTCTCAGTTGCTTGAATCTCCTCCTCTATGGCTTTTCTCCATTGCTCGTCTTTCATTGCTTCCTCTACATCAATTGGTTCACTATCAACAAAATGACAATAAAGAGTTAGTTCTTCACTAAGATCTCTTGTGACATCATATAGATCTTCAACTCGTCTCAACTTTCTCGGCCTTTGTCTTGGACTTTCACTCTGATCTTCATCTCCTCCAGGAGATGCACTTGAAAAAGGTGTATTTGACTCCGGTGTTGTGGTTACTTCTTCTGGATAACGATCATTATTTTTCTGGATCACGATTATTAGTTTCATCCACGGTGAATGGATAAAAATTATAGTTCTTCTGCTTATCACTGCTCCAATCCCAAACTGCTTCTTCATCAATAGTCATGTCCCTGTTGATAATTATCTTTCGGGAATTAGGATCAAACATCTTGTATCTTTTTGAATATTCCGAGTAGCCAACGAACAAGTACTTCTTGCTTTTATCGCCAAGCTTCTTTTATTCTTCATCTGGTATATGAACATGTGCAACACTCCCAAAAACATGCAAGTGAGAAATGCTTGGCTTTCTCCCACTCCATGCTTCTTGGGGTGTTTTATCCCAGACACTTGCTATTGGAGATCAGTTCAAAATGTAAACTGCACAATTAACTGCTTCTGCCCACAACTCCTTTGGCAGATTTTTGCTCTTCAACATGCTTCTCACATGTCAAGCACCGTTCTGTTCTTTCTTTCCACGACACCATTCTGTTGGGGAGATCTGGGAACAAATAGAAAATGGCGGATCCCATGCTATTCACAGAATCTCTTGAATTCATTGGATGTGAATTCTCCTCCTCGATCATATCGTATGGCTTTGATATAATGGCTGCTTTCTTTCTCAACGAGAGCTTTAAATTTCTTGAATGCTCTAAAAACTTTTGACTTTTCCTTAAAAAAATAAACCCACATCTTTTTGCTATAATCATCAATGAATAGCAAAAAATATTTATTGTTACCTAATGACATTGGAGTCATTGGTCCACAAACATCCACATGAATTAGCTCAAGTGGTGCCTTTGCTCTTGACATGGACTTCTTTGGAAAACTGGTTCTTGATTATTTCCCAACAAGACATCCTTCACAAAGTTGATGTGGTTGATCAATAAGTGGCAAGCCATGCCCCATCTTCTTCTGGCTCAATAGCTTTAAGCCTCTAAAGTTGAGATGTCCAAACCTCAAATGCCAAAGCCAATGAGAACTCTTCACACAAGCTTTTTAGCATTTTGCCACGTCCGTCTGAATGTTGAGTGCGAACATGCGATTCTTTGACATGGGCACTCTAATTAACAGCCCTTTTTTCTCGTTCAACAACAACAATTTTCGATCCACCACATGTACTTCATAATTTTTCTCCAAAAGTTGTCCCAAACTTAAAATATTGCTTTTCATATTTGGAACATAATAAACATTGTTAATAAACCGGTGAGCACCATTTTTTAGTCCAATCAGAATAGTTCTTTTGCCTGTGATGGGAACCTTTGAGGAATCTCCAAATATAACATTGCCGCTGACAGATTGATCCAGCTCCACAAACATCTTCTTATCTCCGCACATATGGTTGCTCGCTGCATTGTCAAGATACCATATATTGTTCTTGTGGCTTTTTTCTCCTTCATAAGTAAGTAGCACCGTACTTGTCACCTCCTCATCTTGAATTGTATTAGCCTTTTCCTCTATCTCCTTGGAAAGACTCCAACATTCTGATACATAATGACCGAAGTTGGAGCAGTTATAACACTAGATATTGGATTTGTCACGTCCATTATTCAGCCTCCAGACTCCTCTTCCACGTCCTCGACCTCTTGTGAAATGAGTACCTCCTTCATTATTGTCATAATTATTATCTCCTCTTCCTTGTTGTTGATTTTGTCCACGTCCTCGTCCTCTTCCATTTCCTCCTCGACCTCTACCACGTCCTCTTCTGGAATGGCTTCCTTCTTGGTTGTTTTCTCTATCTTTGAACGAAGTCTTTGTTGCCAAGACTTGTTCTGTTAACTCTTCTCTCTGCTTCATAATTCTTTCCTTACGAGCTTGCAAGGATCCTATGACTTCATCAACAGTCATAGTACTAATGTCTTTGGATTCTTCCATGGCTACCACTATATAGTTAAATTTTGGTAATAGTGATCGTAAGATCTTTTCAACTATTCTTGATTCTTCAATTCTTTCGCCATACTGTCGCATTTGATTGACGACAGATTTTACTCGCGAGGAGTAATCGGTAACTCCTTCTGTCTCCTTCATCTTCATCATTTCAAATTCTCCTCTCAGCATTTGCAGACGAACCTTTTTTACTTTCTCTTCACCTTGAAGAAGAACTCATAAAATTTCTCATGCCTTTTTAGAAGTAGTAACATCGGCTACTTTTTCAAACATTACGTCATCCTATCCTTGGTGGATGAGAGTAAGTGCCTTCTGATCGTTTCTACGATTTTTTTGGAGTCTGTCTTTTTCTGCCTGTGATAGTCATATCTCGTCTGTCGAAAATTCATAGCCTTTTTCAACACTTTTCCAAACATCCTAGGATCCTAATAAGGCTTTCATTTGAATGCACCAATTTGTATAATTAGTTTTTGTAAACTGAGTGAATTGAAAAGAGATACTGGAATTGGCATTCATTTTTTTTGTAGGATCTCTCAAACACTCACTATAGGCCAAGGAAAATTCTTTTCTGATGTGGAAGATCAGACTACGTTGCAACCACAGAGCATACTAAGAAAAAAAACTTGGCTCTGATACTATTTTGTTGCAAGGAATAAGGACTTTAAATGAAAGAATTATTGGAAGGAATAAGGACTTTTTGAAAGAACACTAAAATTGCTAAGAGAAATTAAAGACTCTTATTATTGTTTTTCATTACACTTGACACACATTGAACACAAATTTTTGCTTTATTTATAGAGTTAAAAAAGAAATTAACACCACAAATTTTTCTTTAAATGGCAACCATATATTCTTGCCAACACTTGCCAACTCAATAAACCACTTATACCTGCCAATTATTTGTGTCTTCTTCTTTAACAAATATTGCAGCCAACTACGTGGATTACTTTTCATTAACTAATTATATGAACAATACCATGTGCAATTTGTTTACACTCTTATGTGTCTCATTATTCTCCTTTCTCATTTTTAATTAATTTCTTAAATTAAGTTTAACTTTTAACACAACTTCATTTTTTTCATACATGTGATATTATATCAATTAAATGGCAAAACTCATTTTTCGATCTCCAAACTATTAAAGGTTTTCACATTTAATTCTTTTATTATAAAAATTTTTGATTGAGTCTCTATACTTTTATTTGAAGTGACACACAATCTCTTATTAACGAACCATTAGTATGTGCTAATCGCCGTGAAATAGCGCGTCTTTTGTGGATGCTAGAGCTACAGTTATTAGTTATCAGAAATTCATAAGGCAAAAGGTCCAAATTTGCCCCCATCGTTTCACCCAAAGGGCAGATTACACCCTATAGTTTACAATGGGGCAAATAAGCCCCCAACGTTACGAAAACGGTGCAATTTAACCCCCACTGTCATCTGCTGTTAATTTTGACTAGAGGAACGTCAGTTGATCATCGACGTGGCAAAAAATGAACACGTGGCAAGAATTTGTTAGCCAACGTGGAGTCACGCGCCAGGTAAGTATTTTTCACCCTTTAACAGCAAACCACGCGCTGTAATTTTGCAACCCATCTCTCATCTCTCGCCTGGTCTGCCTATAGTGTCTCGTATGCCTCTCACCTCTGATCGTCCCTCATCACAGTTGCTATATCGCCTTCCCTGCTCTCATTGCGCACCTCCTATCTGCCCCTGATCCTTTACACCATAGTAATTGATTTGTTCCCTTTGTTGCCAATTCAAATTAGGGTTTTTCATGAAGGTGTCTTAATTTAGGGTACTCAGCCTTGATCACAAGCTTACTCTTTCTATTTGTGTGTGTTTACAAAGGCAATTTAAACATATAGATCTACCAAATAAGGCAAATGTCAAGCGATAACTCTGAAGAAGTGGAAGATACTTTCAGGTAAGTGAAAATTAAGCTATTAATTGGTGTGCCTTTTTTTGCTTTTTCCTTTAAATGTGAGTTGTATGTTAGTCAATGAAAGTGAGAAATAGAGTTAGACGTGGCTATATCTCACTTTTTCGTTGAACTTTTTAAAGTCTTGTTGAAAACTTTAATCTGTGGTCCCATTTGCATGTGCCTTTATTCTTTTTACAGTATCTACTTGTGCGTGTGCATTGTTTGAGGTGTCTTTTTTTCATTATTTTTCAGGGTGAGTTGGAGGAGTACTGTAAATGTATGGTTTAATTGGAATGGGAGGTGGCAGTTTGGGATAAAAAATTGGGTATGTTGATGGTAAAACTGAGTTACTGAAAAAATTTGATCCAGATTTAATTAGTTACCAAGACATATGGAATGAATTTACTCAAAGACTGGGTGTTAAGGACTTAAAATACGTGGCATGTCTTGAACCGGGTAAAGAGATGTCTGAGGGGCTGTTTGCTTTTGTAGGAGATGCTAGTGTGCACAGGCTTTTGGGTTCTTTAGATTACTTCATAAGGGATATTATTTTTTTTTTCTATTACCAAATTTGATATGATTGAATTTCCTGATGCAATGTTAGATAAATTAGGAATAAGTAGGAAAAGGATAGTGATGCACAAGGATAATGTGGATGATGACGGGCCTAGTGCAGTTGGGGTTGATGTGGATGGGCCTGATGGTGATGGGGTTCATGTGGATAAACATAATGAAGTGGGGACTGAAGGAAATATAGGTTTAACTAGCCAAACAGAAGATAATTTTCGTAGTGCTGGTGGGCTTGGGAGTGCAGGGCTTAGTCCAGAATATGTTAGTGAGGAAGATGTGCACAGTGAAGATAGTAGCAATCATAAAACTCAAATGAAAAAGAGGATACAGAAGGTGGTGTTGAACAAGATGAAAGTGAACCAGATCTAGGTGACTCTGAGGAGGACAGTGAACTTGAGGAAGAAGATAGTGACAGGCAAGGTGAGAGTGACTCAAATTTAGGGGAATTTTTAAATGAAAAAGATATGAATATAGAGATTGCTAGAAAGAGGATTAGATATAATCCTAAGGAGGGGGCAGCATATTTTACCATAGGGATGACATTTAAAGATGCAGATTATGTGAGAGAGGCTTTGAAAAATTATTCAGTTACAACTGAAAAAGATTATAAGATTGTCAGGAGTGAGTCAGGTAGAGTTAGAGTGAGATGCAGGAGAGAAAATTGCCCCTTTTTATTTTATGCATCAAAAGAGAAAGGGAAACATGGGCTGAAGATTAAAACTTTATGTATGTAACATAGATGCTATAGGGTGTTCAAGAATACAAGAGTAACTTCAAAATGGACTGCAAGCCAATTCAGGGAGTTTATACAAGAAAAGCCAGATACAAGAACACGAAGGATGCAGAGAGATTTGGAGAAGCAATTTAGGGTACATGTTTCACGTTACAAGTGTAAAAGGGCACGAAGGATGATACTCAATGAAATGGAAGGCAATTATAAGGAAGATTTTGCATTGCTCAATGCTTTTGCGCATGAGCTGAGAACTACCAATCCGGGCAGCACAGTTGCAATTGAGTTATGCAGAGATGGTTTGAAAGAGGGGAAGAGTGTTTTCAAGAGAATGTTTATCTGCTTCGATGCTTGCAAGAGAGAATGGAAGGCAGGCTGTAGGCCAATTATAGGCCTTGATGGATGTTTTTTGAAGACAAAAATTAAAGGAATGCTATTAAGTGCCATTGGTGTGGACGGAATGAACCATATGTACCCAATTGCCTTTGCTGTTGTGAGTAAAGAAAATAACAATAACTGGAGCTGGTTTTTTAGGAGGATGGTACACGATCTTGAATTGGGAGATGGATCACAGCTGACCTTGATGAGTGATATGCAAAAGGTAATAATTTTTAATACAAGTTAATTTATCTATATTTAATATATCAGTTAGATGTAATAATGCAAATTGCTGAATATTGCCTTCATATGTAGGGACTAATACCAGCTGTTTTAAGCATCCTTCCAAGGGCTGAACATAGGTGGTGTGCAAAGCACATATACGCTAATTGGAGTAAGAAGTTGAGAGGCGAAGAGATGAGAAAAAGATTTTGGGTGTGTTCTTGGAGTACTTATCAAGAGGAGTTCAATGATAATTTGAAACGTTTGGGATAGTTAAGCAAAAAAGCAGTGAAGGATGTAGTTAGTTATGCTCCACAAGCATGGTGTAGGGCCTTCTTCAGCAATAGATGCAAATCAGCAATGGTGGACAATAACATATCAGAGACTTTCAACTCATGGATATTGAGTGCTAGATTCAAAACAATAGTGAGAATAATTGATTAAATCAGAGTGAAGATCATGAATTTATTGGTTGATAATGAAAAGTGCTTGGATAATTGAATCAATGATTACAGCCCTCAGTGTATGGAAATGTTTGAGGATTGGGCTGATATTGCATCTATTTGCAAAGTAGAATGGAATGGAGAAACAACTTATGAAGTGAGTGTGGGAGATGACAAACATAATGTATGGATGGATAAAAACATGTGCAGTCGCAGGGCATGGGACTTGACTGGTATTTCATGCCCACATGCGATTGCTGCTTTTTACCACAAAGGGGAGGATCTGGTTCTGCATATTTCTCATTACTATCACAAGGACACCTATGTTGCAGCATACTCCAAAAAGATGCAGCAAGTAAGGGGTCGACAATTTTGGAGGGTTGATAGTTTAAAAAGTATTGATCCACCTCCTATACCAAAAATGCCTGGTAGACCAAAAAAGATGAGGAAGAAGGACAAAAGTGAGCAGAAAAAGATGAAGTCAACAATTGATGCACAAGTAATTAAAGAAACTGGACTCGAGAGGCACTCTATAAAAGGCAAGCAACAGACTTGCGGAAGATGTGGACAGCTAGGCTACAACAAAATAAGCTGTAAAAAGGTTCTATATTTAACTTTTATATTTAAAGTGATATGATCTGTTAAAAACACTAAAATCCACCTAACTAAATTCAACATGTGATATGGGTCCCTTCGTTATTAATTAATCAATTAATTGCCCCAACTCATCTCCTACCACCGGATTATTAATTTTTTTTTTTGCTTAACTTCCCCTACTCTTCAGCAGTTTCTTTCATGGGAGACACTGTCTTAAATTTCTGAGAGTTAAAAGTCACATTCACAAAATAAATCAAACTGTGAGGAGTTTATTTTCAAATTTTTTCTTTGGTGGTTTTCAATTCCTTTTTTGTATTCACACCAATTTTCTTCCGATACCATTATGGACCACAATGTTTCTTTCCAGGATATTGTTCAACCAAATATGCAAGATGAGGCATTGTCTGAGGATGGATTAAATGGAGCTACACCAACTGAGATTCCTACAATGCCTCCACATCCTGAACCAACTGATAATCCTACATCAAATGCCAATGCACCGACTGCCATTGCTGATGAGTTACTTAATCAGGTACAAGTAGATGTCAACAAACCATCTAATGCTATCTTAAGGCACAAAATTAGGCAAACTAGTCAAATATCAAACAATTCAAGACAGGAAAAGGCGCATGGGATATTCTACGATGAAAATGGAAAGATAATTTACAATGTAAGTATGGATGTTGATTGAATGAAGCTGGTTTATTTTTAAATTATTCGTTCTATTACTTTATGGATTCTACTAAATATAAACTGAATATATGTTCAATGCAGCCTGGACATGTAGATAGCTATGTTGTTTGTTCATATGGAGATGGTCAGGATAGTAGTAAAGATGATGAACCAGAACCGGTGATGCCTGATCATGAGGCTGATCCTTATAAAAAGTTTCTAATTTCGAGTGAGAATGATATTAGAACAAATGCAAGGAAGACAACACATTCAGCTACAGGTTCAAGGATAATAACTGTTAAAGGAAATGGATATGATGTTTCACTGCCAATAAGATTGCCTTTTCAACCTCCCACAAAGAAACGATTTTCACTCAGTCATTTGGAGAAGCAGAAGAACATGAAGAAATTAAAGAAGGCAGCAAATTAGTGATAGGCACTTAAAGAACTTTTATTAATTTCGCTTACCTATGTAAAATTTTCTTTTAAGCGTATGAAAATATTTTGGTATATGAAACTATACCATATGAGGCATTGCCTTCATTTTGTATATGGTTAACTGTTTTGGCACACAACAGGTTTTTATATAGAAATTGCATATATACTATTAACAGCTTGCTCATTTTTTTTAACTTTGAATGATACATGCTCAATTGCACTAAGTTTTTATATATCGTATATTCAAATTGGGTGAAAAGAAGGACAAAGAAATTTGAACGAATCGTGCGCATATTCACGATTCATGAAGAAGACTGGGTGAAAAGAAGGAAGAAGGTATTTGAACGAATCGTGCGGATAAGAGAAGAGAAGAGAACGAATCTACCCAAAATATATCACAGTAATCAACTTGTTTACAAAATAGATTTCATTATTATAACAGGTTGCAACACATAACAACACTACAGCTTCAACATTATGCCCATCATTGCCTGACTTTCTATGCTAAAAGACACAAAGAAATGTACTTACACACATAAATCTGTATTTAACTACGAATTAACCTTGCTAAACACCCAACACGCCAAAACAACCAACACCAAACTAATAATCTTCATCACCCATAAACAATACTCCCTTTCGGCATCTTTTTTTGAATTGATTTGAATCTCCATCCCATGTGATTTCTTCAGCTCGTATAAATCATCCCTCTCTTCAAATTGCGTAGCTAGTTGTTGTATTGTCTCGGAATGGCTTTCTAACCTTCTATTCAACCTCAGTATCTCTTATTGCAGTTGTAAATTCTCCTTGTGCAACTCATATAACAACATTCTTGACCTTTCCTTCATTGGAAAAAAAAATTGCAATCTCTGGCTTACATAGTAACAAGCAAATACAAACAAACTTTTCAACTCATCATAAACATAAAGGAAATAAAAAATACCGAAAGAAAAAATATGTTCTTACTCCAATATGAGGACAGGCATAGTATCTCCTCCCTGGGTTATTTATACTCCATGACTCAAGTATTACAGCTCTATTACCACATCAACACCTAATTTCACTTCCTTCATTCTTCAAATCTTTGCTTTCCCATCGTCTTGAACGGATTGAAGAACACAGAGATGAAGATGGAGATGATGCTATTAGGGAATGTTGGTGAAAAATAAGATAGATCTAACGAAGGAGGGGAGATTGGTTTAGGGCAAGCTATATCGCTGGAGCAAGGGAAGATTCAGAAAGAACGATGGAGCAAATGAGGATCGATAGAGACGAAGTGGTATGCTGTTAAAGGGTGAAAAATACTTACCTGGCGCGTGGGTTCACGTTGGCTTCACGTTGGCCAACAGATTCTTGCCACGTGTTCATTTTTTTCTACGTCGATGGTCAACTGACATCCCTCTAGTCAAAATTAACAGTAGATGACGGTGGGGGTTAAATTGCACCGTTTTCGTAACGTTGTGGGTTTATTTGCCCCATTGTAAACTAGGGTGTATTATGCCCTTTGGGTGAAACGTTGGGGGTAAAATTGGACCTTTTGCCAATTCATATTAAAGTTGGATCCAAGCACACCGGAAGAAAGCCAACATTACTAGGAGCGTAATGGCAATAACCATTTGCCTAAAAATCGATCTATTTCGCCAAAAAAATCATATGAAAGCTTGATTTGGAGAAAGAAAGTGTGAAAAATAGAAGAAGAAAAAAGAAAGATTCCAATAGTGATGGCAAACAGAGAGACGGGCGATAGTGATGACGGACTGAGAAATGGTGATGAAAACTGAGGAAATGCATTGGCCATCAATGGTGAAATGCGTAGAAGTTGATAGGATGAAAATAATGAGGCGTGATCTGGTGTGGTAGTGTATATAGTGAATATAAAAATTGATCATTGGATCGAGAGTGAATCTTGATCAAATGGCTCAAATTTGCATGTACCGAATACAAGAACACGTTACATCTGCAGCCATGGAGAACTAATTTGATTTGGTGAAGTATACCGTGGGCGCAAATTTAAATAGTTGAATCAATATAACTTTCGATTTGATTCGAATCCGTGTGCACCATATATTTTACTGTGTCAGATCATATTTCAATTCATCTGACACGTTTTTTGACTACGATTAAAATACAAGCGCTAAACGGGAGGTAATTTCATTCATGATTATTCAATTTTCTCACAAGTAATATTTTGGTTATTATATTTTGATGGGTAATAATAAAATAATTTAAGTGCTATTTTGTAAAATTAAAGTAAAAAATGCTGGATAATTCTATTTTTAGTCGTCGGCGTGCATAAAAATCGCTAACTTGGCAGGTGATTAATCAACTACTTGTTAAGATAAGGATAGAAAAGAATAAAACGGAGTCTAATTTGTTCGATATAAGGAAACAAAATAGTATTTGAGTTTGCCGAGTCAATGATTTTTACACGCGCCAGTTACCGAAAATTAATTATCCGGTATTTTTGATTTTACTACAAAATAGTATTCGTGTTATTTTATTATTATTAATCGAAATGTAGTAATCAAAACGTTAATTGTTTAAAAATTAAGTGAATACATATGAAATTACCTCCACTAATGGGTTGATGATGAAGGGCTGTATATTATCTCATATTAAAGTATAGAAACTCAATTTATAATTTTTTATAGTAAACGGATCAAATGTATAACATTCTTATCGTTGAAGAATGAGGATGGGTTTTACTCAATTAAATTGACATTGAGCAGATTGGACGTAATTGATCAAAGTTTAAAAAATAAGAGCCCAACTCACAGTTAATTAAAAAATAAGGGTTTTGAAAAGTTTTGTTTTTTTTACCACTGCGATTGGTATTTTTGAAATTTTTTTTTTTGAAAATGGGATGTTTTCAAAAATATTTTTAGGGATGAGATTTTTTTTTTCGATGCCACATGTGCATTTTGATGAATGGCGATAGGGCAATCTTTGCTCCTGCCGTGACAGCTGCGGCATAAGGAGTTGTTATTTGATTTTTGTGTGAATTGAAGAATGCTTGCTTGCTATGACTTTTCATGGCCACCATTTATGGAGCCTATGATTTCATTAGAAGTTTATTTTCATTAAACAATTGCTATTTATGGTAATATTTATCTAATTTTCAGAACTCGATAATCTTTTCAGTCTTAACTTTATCTTGATTTAATTTAGTTTAATAAATTATATTTAAAATCTACATACAATATGCAAAAATGAAATTATAATTTCATTTTTTTCCATAAAATTATAATTTTATTCTTAGATTTTTTTTTAAATAACTTAATCATATTCTAAATATATTTTTACTAGAAAACAATTGGCGTTAATTAGGAAATAAATATTTAAATTTACTTCCAAATCATTTAAGGAGTCCAAATTTATTCTCTTTCAATTAAGTTAATTTTTTAATACAATTAAAAATCATAAATTTACTCGATGACCATCCTAAAAAATGAAAATATTAATTAATTTTATTTTTTTTAAATCAGGAATAAAATTGATCTTTCTTCCATCTTTGTTCATTGATTTGGTTTTCTTTATATGACTATTGCTGTACTCATGACAAAATAAATAAATAAATAAATAAATTCACATGATTACATGTAGGGGTGAGCAAAAAAATCGATGGACTCGATTAACCGCAAAAAAAATTCGAAACCGAACCGATAGACTGGTTAACCGATTGTAATGGATTGGTTAATGGTTAGTATTTTGAAAAAACCGATATTAATGGACTGGTTAATGATTTTGACTCACTTGAACGGTTAACCGAACCGAAACCGAAGTGTTAGTTAATTTATTAATTGTTCAATATGTCCATATTTATTATTTTTTATTATTTCTTGATTTATCAAATTTTTAATAATAAAAATCAGAATATATTCGAAAAGTTATATAATAATTTATCCTAATTAAAGGTGATCATGTTCTTTTTTTTTATTATACTAATTATTTTGAAATTTTTAAATTTTTTTAATTGTAATAAGTATAACAATTTATCTAATTAAAAGTGATTATGAACCGGTTAATTTATTTACTTATTAAATATTAATTTTTAAAAATAAATTTGCTTATATCCACCAAATATTTTTATTTTAACAACAATGATGTTATATTATAGTGAAAAAAATTTAATTTTTAAGTAGCTTGAATATTTTAATTTTATTTATGAATATATTTTATAATTGTAGTGATTAACCGAAAAATATTGGATAACCGATCCGAAAATCCGAAAACGATGGACTGGTTAACCGATAGTAACGGACTGGTTAATGGTTAGTGTTTTGCAAAAACCGATATTAATAAACTGATTTTTTTTTGAGCTCATGGACCGGTTAATCGGTCCATGCTCACCCCTAATTTCATGGCCTCAGGATTTATGATTTTTTTTTTTAAATAAAAAGCCGCAAAATGCAGTTATTGGAAAACAAAAAATATGATGCCCTAGCTGTGGCTGCATAGGTACAATTTTTTCAATTTCACGCTGTGGGTTTCACAGCCAGAATTCGCACCACAGTTAGAAATTGCAACTGGTGATTGTGGTTTCTGATTCACTCATTCTCGAAAATATTTTTAAAAACACATTAATTTTGAAAATACTTTTTTCAAAAACAACAATTATATATTTGTCCCCTCAGGGAAGTCCGAATTTAAGTGTACCCGTTTTTGCTGGATTTGAATTCTGAAGGGTCCCTCCAATTCCAAGTAGAAGCAGTATCGCCACTTGCTTCATAAAATAAAATCACCCCTTGCACTCAACCAAATTGCAACAATGGCGGACTCCGAAAAACCAAAGAAGAAGAGAAATGTTCAACCGAGGAAGAAGAGGAAATTGATTAGCCAAGAAGTGGAAACAATTCCCGACATTGAAGACATGTTCACCGACAACGAAACCCACAAAATTAGGGAATCATTATTGGATTGGTATGACCACAACCAGAGAGAGCTTCCATGGAGACAAAAGAAAACAAACCCACTTAAAGAAGAAGAGAAAGATAAGAGGGCGTATGGGGTATGGGTATCTGAAGTTATGCTGCAACAGACAAGAGTTCAGACTGTGATCGATTACTATAACCGTTGGATGTTAAAATGGCCCTCTCTTCAGCATCTCGCTCAGGCTTCTCTTGAGGTTAATTTAATCAAAGACTTAATTTTTCATGGATTTCATGGATTGATTTAGTTGGCTGTTCAAAGATTTTTTGTTGGAGGTTCTGATGGTGTAGATATTTCGGTTTTAAATTTTTCTTTCTGTCTTGTGCAGGAGGTGAATGAGATGTGGGCAGGCTTAGGGTATTATAGGCGGGCGCGTTTTCTATTAGAAGTGAGCAATTACTCATGCTTTTTCTTAAGTATTTGCTTGAATCCTCATTTCTGCAGTGATGATTTCATCTTAATTAAACAAATTGGAAATTTATTTTAAACTATTCTAGGGGGTTTTTGCTGCTGTTTCTTTAAGTTTAATCTCATTTGATAGTTCGAGTTTGAATCTTTCCTCTGTCTTTTATTAATGGCAGCTTTCAGGTTTTCTTGACCATAATGAAGTTTGTATCTAGTTGTTTAATTTTGGAAGATATGTTCCAGAGAATCCACTTGGTTTTAATTACTTTTAAGTCTCCTTGTTTCTTATATGGTGGAATTTATGTAAAGAAAAAAAAAGAAAGTCAACCATTTGAAGGGATAGTTTCCAAAAATTCTTGATTGGGCATTTTGAAGTTCTTTACAAGCTGCATTTGCAAACTATGAGACCTGCAATATGGCTGGTGGTTCACTAATGATCACGGATTGTTTGATTGGTCTGTTATATGATAAATTATAAAGCTGCTTGTACATACTGAATGGTGGTGATAGGTCTAATATTTTGTCTGGCTCTAACCGGAATAACAGTATGACACATGTGACTTAACATAATGTAATCTCAAAACTGTTAATTTTTTGGGTATCTAGATATCTCTGTTGTTTGCTTAGCAATTACTTTTTTTGTTTTATTATGTTCTAGAGTTTGCAAGTTAGGATCTTTTTTGCAGTTGGAATCTCAAAACTATTATTTATTTTGGGTATCTAGATATCTTTGTTGTTTGCTTAGCGATTACCTTTTTTGTTTTATTATGTTCTAGAGTTTGCAAGTTAAGGCATTTTTTGCAGCCTAAGGACTCATGTTATTTATCAGCTTCCACATTGATTCAATAAATAAATAAAAAGAAAATGAAACGTGAATTTGGGTTGGCTAAATTAATAGGAGATTAAAAGGACTTTTAAGGAAAGTGAAAGATAAAATTACAAAAGAGCATGTGCTGTCTCATTTTTAAAACATGAAAGATTTGGTGGTGCTGGTGGTTCGATGCTTTACACTTAAAAATATTTGTTTTGCCTCTACGGTTAATGATGATTAAAGGATGATCAGTTTTTATCTTATTTTATTCTCACAATTAGGGAGCTAAAATGATTGTTGCTGGCGGAGACAGATTTCCATATACAGTGTCTTCACTGCAGAAGGTTCCAGGAATAGGAGAATATACAGCCGGTGCAATTGCCTCTATAGCATTCAATGAAGTGAGTGGACTTTTGCATTTTTTCCATATAAGTTATGTAGGGGGGATTTTTTAAGCTCTGCTATGTCAGGTGGTGCCTGTGGTTGATGGGAATGTTATAAGGGTGCTTGCTAGGTTGAAGGCTGTTTCTGCAAATCCAAAAGAATCTGTGACTGTCAAAAACTTTTGGTGAGCTTTGCTGTTTTCTAGATCTTCCTTTTTCCTTTATATGTTTTTTTCATTCTAAATTCTTAGCTTCTTTTGGATATAATGGACAAAATTCTACAATGTTCATTGTGATATCTACCGTGACCTGAATACCTTATTCCTTTATAGAGTTATTGATGTCATTTAGATAATCCAATAGTGTGCATAGTGCTCCTCCCTACTCTCAGGGTTATTTCAGTACACCTAAACTGATAAACCTCCAGTCTCTCCCTGGGCAATTGTCAACTGGTTCTACTTGTGGATTGCATGTCGTCACTAAGCACAATTATAATGATTTTCATGATTCAGAAAGATGTATGAATATGATCTAATATATTAATGATGGGTCTGGTGATTCATTCCAAAGTTTGCAGTGCTTACTCATTAGGAATCTTCTGTATCAGGAAACTAGCAGCTCAACTAGTTGATCCATGCCGTCCTGGGGATTTCAATCAGTCTCTGATGGAACTTGGTGCAACTGTTTGCACTCCATCCAACCCAAGCTGCTCTTTATGTCCTATTTGCAGCCAATGTCGTGCAGTCTCAATTTCCAAGCAGGATAAGTCAGCTCTGGTTACGGACTATCCTTCTAAGTCTGTCAAGGTGAAACAAAGACATGAATTTTCAGCTGTTTGTGTTGTGGAGATACAGGGAAGCAAATGTTCCATTAAGGATGACCAATCTGACAGCAAATTTGTTCTTGTAAAGAGGCCTGATGGTGGGTTGCTTGCTGGTCTTTGGGAGTTCCCGACTGTCATGTTGGGTAAAGAAGCTGATTTAACTACAAGAAGAAAAGAAACTGACCACTTTCTGAAAAAATCTTTCAGACTTAATCCACAGAGGACATGTAGCATAATTGCGAGAGAAAACATTGGAGAATTTGTTCATATTTTCTCCCACATCCGTCTCAAGGTTTACGTGGAGTTGCTGGTAATATGTCTAAAAGGTATGAGGCCCAACCTACTCTCCCTCATTATCTCTGCAAAAGTTTTTATTAGAAGGGTAATTTATATTTTGCCGTCTTTATATTCTATCGGACATTATTGTTGTGAAATAATGTCTGATTGCAGATTGACTATTGATTGCATCATTATTTAACATATTTGATAATATAAAAAAATCATCATTGTGGTTTCCCATTTGTTGATTGAAAGTTAATATGGTGGTATCTGATTTAGATTACAATGTTCTCATGAGTACCATAAATACAAACCTTTGGGACATTTTGGATGGATGATTTCATTTATTTGGTGATGTATGTCTTTATGTGTAGTTAGGGAATAATAGAATAACCTAACAAATTCAGGGGACAAATCTGCTCTTATTTGCCCAACAATAGCCTCTCAATTATCTTCATATGATTTACTTATTCTTTCTTGGTGTGAAGGTGGAATGAGTAAGTTGTTTAGTGATCAAGAAAAAGAAGCTACAAACTGGAAATCTGTGGACAAGAAGGCTCTTTCAACCCTGGGATTGACTTCTGGAGTAAGAAAGGTAACATGGACATTTTATATTGACATCTTTACTATGACGCGATCACTGGTTAAAGAATGTTAAGAATAGGATTTGGAAAGGATACACTGCAGTTGTGAAGTAGGCTTCCTGTTGGATTGGAAAAAGTGGGTCTAATTGATCGATCTTGTCATTAAATTTCAGCAGCAGTTCAAATTTTAATTAAATATGGCTCTACTATAATTAGTTGTCAATAAGGTCTCTACTGCCAAAAAGATATAGCTAAATCTCGAACACACCAGCCAGAAAACAATATTTTTTTGGCCCATTTATAATTTCTAAAACTAAATTGGACAAACTATATTTGATTGTTTGTGCAAGAAGTTCAAGGAATTCGCAGTGATGACCTCCTTGATGTACGAATTTTAGTTAAATGCCTTTTATGTTGCGATTGAGGCAATAATATTGAAATTCAATGCTGAGTTTAGTAATAGGGGGATGACATTAAGGAAAAAAAAAAGAATCAAAATTGTATGGGGGAAAGTAGGTAATCTTTGAGTATCTATGAAATTCTTATGCTTGACATCCATGATTTTGAAGTTGGTTTCTTTTGGAACGACGGTTTTTGTGGTTTTGATACCCCAAGGAAACCAGCAATAAATCGCTGCAAACTATACAGTTCTACGGTCAAGTTTCACGTCAAACAAAGCTCACATTAGAAATGAATTTTTGTTGCAAATTTAACATATCAATGAAAAAAGGAATAATACCCAAATAAAGGTTGTATGATCTTATATTAGGCCGGGGCTGTTATTTTTCTGACAATGAAATTCTAGAAAGCACATGTGTTCCTCTTTTGACCTTATAGACTTTTGTTTTTTTGCCTTCTTGTGAGTAGAAGTACTATAATTTTTTTATTTTGCTAGCAATGAGACTGTATTAATGTAAGCAATAAGGTTTAGCTTAGTAGAATAGGTATGGTGATCAGGGGCTATGAAGTCTCGAGTTTGAGTCTCAGTTTGGATTCATTATAGCTCCAGGACAAAAAAAAAAAAAAGCTATGCATTAACGTATTTGAACAGGGTTTTTAAACATGGAAAGCAGCGAGTCTTTACTAATTTGGAATGACATTGTTCACATAATGCAGGTGTACACGATGGTTGAAAAGTTTAAACAGAACAAGCTGTCCCCTGATTCTGCCTTAGCAAGAAAAACAGCAAGTTCAAGAAAGCAAAAATAATTAGGTTTGTTTTAGAAATGTTGCTCTATTTATGAAAAGAAACTGCCTTGAAATAGTGGAAAATTGACTTTACAGAAAAAAAAAAAAGATTTTGAAGATACTTGTATCATTAGGTTTAAGACATATATCTAATAGTCAGCTAACAAATTTTGTACTTCTGGTCACCCACATATCATTCTCACCTGCCAGTCTCAATTCCAACAGCAAAAAAAAAAATCTTTAGGTTTCATGGACTTTCCGTTTCAGACATTGTTGCTTATATTAAGAGTGTCTTATGGTTATAATACTCCGAACAGCTCACACTTTCCAACAAAAAATCTTCAGTCTTCCAATGGATTCAACCACTAATGAAATAACCCACGATTTCCCTCCCTTCTTCAAAGTTTACAAGGATGGTCGCATCGAAAGGTACATGGTCAAGGACCATCTTCCTGCTGGTCTAGACCCAGTGACCGGACTCCAATCCAAAGATGTTTTGATCTCTGCCGAGTCCGGTGTGAAGGCCCGTATCTTCAGCCCAAAACTCGATCGCCCAGATTGGAAGCTGCCTCTACTTGTCCACTACCACGGCGGAGGCTTCTGTGCCGGCTCACCCTTTGACATTGTAACCAAAAATTTTCTTACTTCTCTTGTCACTCAGGCCAATGTCATTGCCATTTCAATTGACTATAGGTTAGCCCCAGAGCATCCTTTGCCAATTGCCTATGATGATTCATGGGCTGGGCTCCAATGGATTGATAGTCACTCAAATGGGCTTGGACCTGAAACATTGCTCAGCGAACATGTGGATTTCGGGCGGGTTTTCTTAGCAGGCGAGAGTGCTGGAGCAAATATAGCCCATTATGTTGCTACCCAAGCTGGTGCTACTGGATTGAATAGTTTAAAGATTAGAGGTGTACTTGTAGTTCACCCATTCTTTGGGGGCAAAGAGGAAGATAAAATGTACAAATATATGTGTCCAACAAGTTCCGGGCGTGATGATGACCCGAAACTGAACCCGGGAGTGGATCCGAATTTGGCGAAAATGGGGTGTGAGAAAGTGTTGGTTTGTGTAGCTGAGAAAGATTGGCTGAGAAATAGAGGGGAAGGCTATTATAAGACATTGGCAAGTAGTGGATGGAGTGGAAATGTGGAATTCTATGAGAGTAGAGAGGAAGATCACTGCTTTCACTTGTTCAAAACCAATAGTGAGAAACATTTCTTGATCAAAAAATTTGTTGATTTTATTATCCAGATATAAGTATTTTCGTCATTTTTATTATTATTGCTTGCTTGTCATCAAATTAATATTCTAAGCTCGTATTTATATTACTGTTTTTAGAGAAATTAAAAAAAAAATGTTATATGTAGCCAATGTGAACTGTGTTTTAATTATTAATCATATTTTATTGTTATAGCGTTATATTTTGACTTGATTTGCAAACTCAATTCAATATATTCATAAAAATGTGATTCAAACTCAATTCAACTAATTAATAACTCATTTGTGATCCGATTTATTTAATTCATAAAATAATTCAATTTAACTTACCCGATCCATTTATAATTCAACCTTTCACCTAATCCCATCCGATTTCCACATATATTAGTTTTATTTTCTTTGCAAGACCAATCTCAATTAGTTGTTAACAAATACCTTGAGATGAATTATTCAATTCTTTTCTCATCTGTATCCCAATATTAATGGGCTTAGTAAAACAAATCCATCCACTATTCATTAAAATTTTTTTCATTCAAAACTCTAGAAGGAATTTCTTTACTTTTTATATATATATATTTTTTTTCAAATCTCTAAGAGATACTCATTTCTTATTTCATCAAAATATTTTTACCTAAATCTCCAAGTGATACTCCTTTACTTTTTATCTAAACTTTCTCGCCCAATATTTCATGGAGTACTCTTTACTATTTCTCTAAATTATTTCTCCCAAAATATCAAGGGGTAGAGGTAACCTTTACTATTCATCAAAATATTTTTATCCAAAACTTTAAGAAGTAACCATTTGCTTTTTGTCTAAATTTTTTTGTCCAAAATTTCAAATGGTACTTATTTGCTATTTATTTAAATTTTTTTTGCCCAAAACTCTAAGAGTTACCCTTTTTACTTTCTGTCTCAATTTTCTCCCCCAAAACTCTAAGGGTACCTCTTTACTTTTTGTTTAAATTTTTTTGCTCAAAATTCCAAGGGTACTCCTTTGCTATTCCTCTAAATTTTTTTTACCTAAATCTCAAAGTGGTACACCTTACTATTCGTCAAATTGTTTTTTGCCCAAAACTCCAAAGAATACCAATTTACTTTTCTCTAAATTTTTTCGTCTAAAACTCAAAGTGTACAACTTTACTTTTTCCCTAAGTTATTTGGCTCAAAAATCCAAAAGGTGCCTTTATGCTTTTTCTCCATTTTTTTTCCATCAAAGGGTACCCATTTGTTATTCATCAAAATTTCTTGTCCAAAACTCTGAGAGGCAACAATTTACTTTTGTTTAAGTATTTTTGCCATAAACTCCAAAGGTTACATCTTTACTTTTTGTTTAAATTGTTTTGATAAAAACTCCAAGGGTACCATTTTACTTTGTGTCTCATTTTTCTTGTCCAAAAATTCCAGGGGTACTCAATTGCTTTTTGCATATTTTTTTATTCCAAAAACTCCAAGGTATCCTTATGCTATTACTCTATTTTTTGCTTAAATCTCAAACTAGTTCCCTTTTGCTATTTGTGATGCGCGCGAACACCGCTCGGCATCCGAATTGCTTTCAAGAGATCCGCTTTTAGGACCCGAGACCAGATTGAGGTTCATTAAATTCGTGAAAGCTAATCGCTTCCCAATGGATAGAGAATCATCCCTATTCCATTGTTGGCGATCAATCTATAAAGGCGTTTATTGGGCAACACAAGGCAAGTATCACGGAGTTGCCACTTAATAAAATATCGAAAAATGAGTTATAACCTTATGAGGCCAAAATCAAAGGGAGCTTGGTACCTCAAATTTATTGATACCTTTGATTAATGCTATATGATTGAATTTTAACGTTAATTATTTTATTTTTTTTCTCACACGATTCATGTAAGTAAAAGAAAGGCGCACTCAAGCACATTGAAAAGCTGTAAAACATATTATATTAAAAGCAGTAAAACATGACATAAAAAAGCAGAAAAATTACAAAATATAAAATTACTATAAAAATAAAATCATACATAAATCGGGATATTTATTCAGATGGGAACATTGGTTCCCACATACAATTATTATGAAAACGGGAATTTATGAGAAAAAATTTATTAACCCAAGTGTAAATTTTATGAAGAAAACCAGAACATAGGTCCAGTTTTATTAACAAATATTTAATTTTAGTAGAAATATTTTGTGTGGTGATTCTTTTTAAGTGCGGTTGAAAAACCTTTATTATTGTAAACCTCAAAGGAATAAAAATAAAATGAAATAATAATACACGTATTAAATAAATTAATAGCAAATAAATCCTAACTATTCACTTAGACAATGATTCGCCTAGCCTAAAGATGATACGTATACTCCTCGTGGTCATGGTTGTAGTCATGCCAGAAAATGATATTGGTCAGTAATGGATTAAATTAAACAAAATGATAAATGAATAAATAATTAAATCAAATAAATTGGGAAAAATAATTGATGTAATACAATAGAAATAGAATAAACTGACATAATTAACAAATTGACAAATATAAAACATAAATGACATAATTATAATAATAATAACAATAACAATAATAATATTCAACAATAATCATAATAATAATAATAACAAAATAACAACAACAACAACAACAATAATAATAATAATAATAATAATAACAATACTCACTGGATTTTCTGGCCGGAGCCTCGCCGGAGTTCGCCGTCGATGACATGCCGCAACCAGAGCTAAGATTAGAACACTAGGGGCCTCCCGCCGGTGGTCATGTGCATGAAGGAGGCACTGTTTTACCGGGATCTACATCGAAATGCCGTTGGTCCCTCAACACCGATCTTACAGCTGCCAGTGAGTAAAGAGGAATGGTGGGTACCGGTATACGTGTCTTGCCTTCATGATGGTGCCGCTCGTGTGGCCTTCTGATGCCGTGGCTCGCCGAAAATGGTGCTAAACAGTAGCGCCTTGCCCTTTTTGATCTTCTTACTGTCAGTGAGTGGGGATGACTGGTGGTGGTAGAAGAGTCGCCTCACCATTAGGGATCCTCCGATGCTGTCTGTATAGCCTCCTATCGCTGGAGGTGGCCGAAAAAAAGAAAATAAGCATTCAGCTCCTTCTTCTCCCTCACTTTTTTCTTTCGGTCTCTGTTGCGTCGTCCCTCCTTTTGTTTTTTCTTTCTTTCTTTTCTTTTGTTTTGGTTCAACATTCTCCTCTCCAAATGCCAACCCCCCATCTTAGGTTATTTTCGCTCCTTTTATATCTAGGGTTCTAGGTTTTTTCTCTTTCCTTGATTTCCTTATTTTTATTTTATTTTATTTTACTATTATTTTTTCCTTTTTATTCATATAAATATATATATTTTTTTTAATTTTTGCCACCTTGGGACCTAGTGTCTACAGTTGCCCCCAACTTTAGAAAAGCTAGTATACTAGTCTCTAGGTGAGCCAAAGTTTAGAGAAAAGGAAAGAGACGCATACCTGAGGCTGCCCGCTTGTTATGACGGTTGAGCTGCTGAAAAGAGGGATCCAATGTTGTGCACCTAATGAAAGGAATTTGCTGAATTGATGTCTCTTGAGAGGGCTTTGCTGGTTAGTGCCTTTTATAAGGGCCTTGCTGTTTAATGCCTCTTGGGAGGACTTGGTTGATTGGTGCCTCTTGAGAGGGCTTTGGATTGAGTTTGCCTCTTAGGAGGAATTTACTGGATTTGCCTCTTAAGAGGGCTTTGAGATTTGCCTCCTGAAGGACGGGATGGGTGCCCCTTAAAGGATGGTTGCCCCCAAAAGGACTAGAACGATGCCCCCTAAAGGACAGTTGGATGAAATCCAATGTGATGAGTGCCAGTTTGTCGGCATGCAGAATCACATGGAGATGATGAACGTGATTAGTTAACATCAGTTTGTTAACGTGTTAAACCATGATTGGTGATTGGTTAACGCCAGCTTATCGGCGTGTTAAACCACCGGGATTTGGTGAACGTGATTGGGTTGGGGGTGGTTGATAAATATCAGCTTGTCGACGTGTGAGACCATTGTTGAGTTAGTGTGATTGATAAACGTTAGCTTGTCAATGTGTGAAACCATAGTTGAGTTTGGTATGATCGATAAACGTCAACTTGTCGATGTGTGAAACCATAATTGAGTTGATGTGATTGATAAACGTCAGCTTGTTGATTTGACAGCTGCCAGTGAGTAAAGAGGAACAGTGGGTACCAGTAGACATGTCTTGCCTTCAGGATGGTGCCAATTGTGTCGCCGTCCGATGCCGTGGCTCGTCGAAATGGTGCCGAACAGTAGCATCTCGCCTTTTTCGATCTCCCTACTATCGGTGAGTGGGGATGATGGTGGTGGCAAAAGAGTTGCCTCACCGTCAGGGATCCTTCGATGCTGTCCGTATAGCTTCCTGTCGCCGGAGGTGGCCGAAAAAAAGGAAATAAGCATTCGGCTCCTTCCTCTCCCTCACTTTTTTTTTCTTTCAGTCTCTGTTGTGTCGTCCCTACTTTTGTTTTCTTTCTTTCTTTCTTTTCTTTTGTTTTGGTCCAACCTTCTCCTTTCCAAATGCCAACCCCCCATCTTAGGTTATTTTCTCTCCTTTTATATCTAGGGTTCTAGGTTTTTTCTCTTTCATTTATTTTCTCATTTTTAGTTTATTATTATTTTTTCCTCTTTATTCATATATATATATATATATATATATATATATATATATTATTTTTGCTACCTCGGGACCCAGTGTCTACAGTTGCCCCCAACTTTAAGGAAGTGACGGGTCCTCGGCAAGTGTACCGAATCGACAGGTAATAAAGTGGGGTATAGTTAGGACCCCGAGTTATCGTACCCAAGGGAAAAAGGATTGTCACGTTAAATATCTATGGTTGAATGAAATTGAGATGTCCCCGGTTTGTTTGGTGGAGAAAATTAAGCTAAGTAAGAAAATAAATTAACAATTAAATATAAAATTATTCATCAAGAAACTACTCAAGGATGAAATTAAATGCTTAGGAAATTCTATCCTCATAAATGTAACTGAAAATTGGTAAAATAATATAACATGAAATTCTGGACAACCCAACTAAGCCCAAGCCTACCATCACGGATTAAGCTATTCTAATTAACAAACCTACCATCCCGGATTAAGTCTATTAATTAGTTTAAGCGCGGGTTACCAAATCCTAGATCTAAGACAACCTACCATCCCGGATTAAGCTATCTTAAACCTATTTATTCCTCACTATTCTTAATCTAATAACATTAACACCCACAAATCAACCTACCATCTCGGATTAAGCTAGAAATATACATGCCAATATTAAAAGAACAGAGCATTTGTACAAACAACAATTTTCGCATTTAGCTCCAATCATCATTATAATTGCAAACAATATATAACAAGAGGAATAAAAGAAAACATGGAAATATTTATTAAATCCAAAAATTCAAAATACAAATATGATTCAAGAACTCCCAAGCATGATTAACTACTTTAACATCAAGAATATAAACATAAAATATGGAAAATTAAAGTTTAGAATACACCCTTGATGAGAGAGAAAATAGATCTTAAAGTTCTTGTTCTTCAACCTTGGAATCCCCTTGAATCCTCAAAATATAGATTTAAACTAAATTGATCTAAATTATTTAAGAAGGAAATTGCAATTCAAAATTAAATCTAAACTAAAACAACAAATAAAAATTAAAACCTAAACTAAAAATGAAAATAATACTGGAAACTAGTGGAAAAAAAATGAAAACTAAGTCTAAAAACTTATCCCCTGTTTTAGAAGATGAAGTGGTGTTTTATTTTTAACTCTGGAGAAAAGCACAGCTGTGCTTTGGGAAGCACAGCTGTGCTGTGCTAGGGTTGCGTGACTGCTGGCGAAAAAAGGCGAAGCACAGCTGTGCTTCTCGCTGAAGCACAGCTGTGCTCCTGGGCGATAATTGCGCGTCGTTGCTCCGTGCGCGCGCGCCTCTTGCTGCGTGACACAGCTGTGCCTTGCGAGGGAGCACAGCTGTGTCATCGGCTGGTCACGCTGATGTGCTGTACCTCTTCGACAGGACAACTGTGCTATTGAAAAGCACGGCTGTGCTTTAGGCAAATTTTGCCTTCTTTCACCAATTTCTTTTAAAATCACCCCTAAACTTCCAATTTAGCTCCGGATTAAAATAAAACACCTGAAAACATCCCAAAACTTATTAAAAAAATATAAAAACATTATAAATTAATAAAAACACAAAAACTAATTATTTATTATTAAAATTAAATAAATAAAACACATAATTATGCCAAGAATTAATCTAAAATATTAATATAATTGCATCTTATCAACTACCCCAAACTCAAACCTTTACTCGTCCTCGAGTAAACTGAATGAACTACATTCTCAATCATCTCAATCTCAACAAAAGAAAATAAAGAGTCATTCTCAATTAAGGAACAAGAAAATAGGTTTGCAAATACCAATGCTCACTAAATAACAAATAAACATAAGAACATACTAAACAATTTCTGTGTGTGTGTGCAAAAGGCCAAAACAGAATTTTTATCATTTAAAAATAAAACTTCTAGATACAATGTTGGGAAAAGGAATCAACTCGAATGCATGAATGCACTCATGGCTTTTTACTCAAAGCTCAAGAAACACCATATGCCTCTTCTTACGTACCAAACCTTATTACAAGGTCATCTCCACTAAATAGGATAAGACAAAACAAAGAATCAAGAGGTCTTACATTTTGGTTGTAACGTTAAGCTTAGGTAAATTGGCTAACAAAGAAAGATCAAGTCACTAGAGAAAAATGGCCACTACCTAAATAAAACCACAATCACCCAACTGTACTGATAAATATTTCCAACTCAATTACATAAAATCAAAATAAAATTGGCCTCAAAGACACTTTAGAATCATCAAACTCAGCTCACAATAACAAATGCCATATAATATTAAACACTGATCTTCACTAGGCACTAGTTCAAGTCTTACTAAATTTTGTACCCCAAACTCACATTTTGCTCAATTAGCTAGGAAAAACTTACAATGCTTCTTCCTTTTCAAAATTTTCAATTTTTTTTTCTCTTTTTTTTTTCTTTTTTTTTCAAAGAAGCATAAAAACCAACTAGCCACTAACAATTAATGAAGCACTTAATAAATCCAAAAATATCAACAAGAACTAAAATTGAGCCCTAATTTTCAAAAGACCAATAAGCCACATAAATCACATTCCTCTTTATCAACCCCAAACTCATATCTTTAAATGGGCTCAACTCTCCATTACACACACCAATCAATTCTCAAACAAAAATTTACACCAAGAATTGACAAAAACTAAACTCCTTTTTTTTTTTACCCAAAATACAAACCCAACCTTACTAGAGTGGCCACTCTTCAAAGGGGAGGCAAAAATTATTTAAGGCTAAAGGTAGTTTTAATATGTGTAACAGTAAAACAAGCACGCATTCAGCATACTAAATAATAGGCTCAACGGGCTAACAAGAGACTATGAAATCAAGGTAGGAAAAGTCATTTAAAAGAGCTATACAAATAAGGGTTGCCTAAATCATTTTCTAAGTTATGTCTCATCCGAGGGTCGCTTCGATGGGTAATCAGAAAGGTTCTAGTGCTCTTAGTGAGTTTTCATCTAATCCCCTAATTACAACTAGATTTTTCTCAATTTTTAAAAACAGGCCCAAAGTGTTCAAAATTTAGAAATTGCAAAGTATGATTAAGGTTTACATGCAGTCTAGTAAAAAAAGATACAAACAAGACTATTTCTCACTCAACTTAAAATTGAATGAAATACAAATTTCTAAAACTGAGATCAAAATTATTCACAATTGAGAACCATTGGGACGAAATAAAAATTTAAATCTAAGGAAAATCAAAAAGAAACAACCATAAAAATATTCAGATACAAACTTGGCACAAAACACGTCACAAACAAAGCAAAACTAACTAAAAACCACTCAAACACAACAAACTAAAAAGACACATACAAAACAAAACTGGTTTTGGTTTGAAAATTATGAACTGGTACTCCAACCCAAACTCAAAATGTTGCACTGTCCTCAGTGCAAAAAAATGAAGTACATAAATAAATTTCTCAAAAATTTTTCCTTCCTGTGCAAAAAGCTCATTGCAATATGAAAATTATTGCAATCATCTCAAAATGGCAAACATAAAATAACTAATGTGCAAGAATAAAAACAATCCAAAATTCCTACATGCCACCTGTGCAAAAACAAAGAAACTCAAAACCTGTGCAAAAATTCAATAATCACTGTGCGAAATGAAATACTCTAAAATATGTGAGATTCACAGCCAACACAAATAAAATATCTATCCTATCACACGGCATTAGCTCAGCCACACAATTCCAAAATATAATAAAGTAAATAAAATCATACATTGCCTTACTACATCAATTTCATTAACTAAAATAAATAAATAAATATATACAAAATCTGTTGTGTACGAATCACTTCCTGAAATATATATACAATATATTACTGTGGTGGTCATCTCAGATGTGGAGGAAACACAATGGAAACAGGAGTGAAAAATCCACGAATCTCAACGCTCAACCTGTCCAACTGTGTCATAATCCTGTGCTGAAAGGATCCAAAAAATGCATCTCTCTGCTCAGCTCCTAGGACCATATCTCGGCGCACCTGCTCCATCTGAGTCTCAATAGAAGCCAGTCGCTCCCAAGCTCGCTGTACCGATAAATCCATACCAGATACCAACTGGTCACTCTGAGAGGTAGCTGCCCTAACCTCCGCCAATCCTCTGCTCAGCTCATCCAATCTCTCCCACACCCTCTCCTGGAAGGCTGCCTGCTCCCTCCTCGACTCACTGAACGAATCATGAATCATGCTAACTGTAGTCTCAAACCGTGTTATCGTACCAGTCATAGTCCACATCTCCGATATCAAAGGCTGGACCACCGAAGCATCTAAATATGGAGCTGAGGGTGGAGGGGCTGTGGAAAAAGATGGCTCATCATGCCCCTGAGCATAGCGGCTCATATCTGGAGGGGAGAATAGAATATCACTCCTCCGTCTCACCCTCCTACTGGAAGTAGTGGCTGTCGCTCGCTGTGGCGGAGGTGGTGGTGGAGCATCAATATCGTGATCAGCTGGCGGGTGGGCATCATCAGAATCGCCCTCTCCATCATCACCCAAGTCATAGGCCTCCAACTCCTCCGCTCTCCTAAGTCTATATCCACTCTCGGAAGAAGGATCCTCTATAGCTATCCTACATCTAAGCACTACCTCCTCATCAATCAAGTATGATGACCTCAAGGCTGGTCCCATGTCAGGAGTAGGCAGATGCAGGGCTCTCATGATCAAGATGATTAATCCACCAATCCCGATCCTCTTCCCTGAAGTAGCGGTGGTATGCTAAAGAATTCCCAATTGTTTGATGTGATGAATTATTTAAGAAATAAATTCAGAAATATAATTGATGAAATCAATAATTCAAGAATATTAAAAGAATCAATACTACTACAGATTTTATGAAATAACTTAAAAGATCTTGTCAAGGAATACCCATCCTCCCCAATAACGCCATGTAAATGCTTCAACTTATCAATAACATATGCAAATCAGTGAACAACCTAGCCTATACCATATCCTGCCTTTCGGATTCAGCTTTTCTAACAAATGCGCCTACCACCCTAGATTCAGCACATATTTTAGCATCGAAACAGGTCTTAAGTCCTAAGCTTAGATGATCCTACCATCCCGGATTAAGATATCAAAGCTCAATTATCTTCTACAATTCTGAACCTATTAAAATAGAGATCCACAGATTTAACTACCATATCGGATTAATCAAACCAGTGAAAATCGATAGAAATAGAACAGAGTATGTGCAAATTCATGAAATGAATACAATCAAAGATTATCACAGCAGATCAATCTTAAATTGGCATTAATTTCAATAACAAACAGATTAATTCAGAGAAGATAAAACTGAAGCATATGCATAAATCAATCCACACAAAGCATTCACATGGTTATTAGGGATTCAAAACATCCCTTAACAAGAAAAGGAACTACTCACTCATAATTGAAATAAAAACTGAATTAAATAGAGAGAAGTTGATATTACCCATTTGAGATCTGAAAATGAAATTCTTACAATAATAAAATTGATGTTCTTCCCGTTCAATCTGTTCTCAAAACTTCAAAAATAAATAATAACCTCCCACTATCTCTGATTATTCCCCCCAGATTAAAATAACAACAACTTAAATTAAATTCTAAAACTATATGAAAAATCTCAATCTTAAGTTGCAGAGAAAAATAAATCTCACTTTTCGTTCCCAGAAAAAATCGACCCTCTTCATGTCTAACTTCAGTCCCTAAATAACCGTTCAAAGTCAAAAGGTGGCCCTCAAAGTCTGTGATTTTGTGCAGATTTTATTCACAAGTAGGTTACACGGCGGTATGAGAGTCTCTCACTGCCGTGTAAATGGCCTCTGGTCAACAATCTTGAAGTTTTGCTCCCCTTGTCCAGCACCGTAATTGTTGGAATTTTTACGCCTTACACGGCGGTGAGAGACTCTCATACCGCCGTGTAGATCCTTACGTAATGCTGATTCTCGTGGTACACGGCGGTATGGATGTTCCTTACCGCCGTGTAAGCTTCCTAAAAGCTCCAAAAATAACATAAAATCTCACTTTAGTATACAGGATAATATCTAATAAAACTTTCACAAAAATATACTAAAACAGGAACTTCTAAACTCAAAACTAAGCTGGAAATTCACATAAAAACAACATATATTTTGAACTTATCAGGAAGCTAGTACACTAGTGTGTAGGTGAGCCAAGTTTAGAGAAAAGGAGAGAGACGCATACCTAAGGTGGCCCGCTTGTTGTGACGGTTGAGCTGCCGAAGAGAGGGATCCAATGTTGCGCACTTATTGAAAGGACTTTGCTGAATTGATGCCTCTTGAGAGAGCTTTGCTGGTTGGTGCCTTTTAGGAGGGACTTGCTGTTTAATGCCTCTTGGGAGGGCTTTATTGATTGGTGTCTCTTGAGAGGGCTTTGGATTGAGTTTGCCTCTTAGGAGGAATTTACTGGATTTACCTCTTAAAAGGACTTTGAGATTTGCCTCCTGAAGGATAGGATGGGTGCCCCTTAAAGGATGATTGCCCCTAAAAGGATGATTGCCCCTAAAAGGACTAGAACGATGCCCCCTAAAGGACAGTTGGATGAAATCCAATGTGATGAGTTCCAGTTTGTCAGCATGCAGAATCATATGGAGATGATGAACGTGATTAGTTAACATCAGTTTGTTAACATTTTAAACCACGATTGGTGATTGGTTAAAGCCAACTTGTCGTTGTGTTAAACGATCGGGATTTGGTGAACGTGATTGGGTTAGGGTGTGGTTGATAAATGTCGGCTTATCGACGTGTGAGACCATAGTTGAGTTGGTGTGATTGATAAATGTCAGCTTGTCAACATTTGAAACCATAGTTGAGTTAGTATGATTGATAAATGTCAGCTTATCGATCTGACGGTTGCTAGTGAGTAAAGAGGAACAGTGGGTATCGGTAGATGTGTCTTGCTTTCAGGATGGTGCCGTTTGTGTCGCCGTCCAATGCCGTGGCTCACTAAAAATGGTGCTGAATAGTAGCGCCTTGCCTTTTTCGATCTCCCTACTGTCGGTCAGTGGGGATGAGTGGTCGTGGCAGAAGAGTCGCCTCACCGTCAGGGATCCTCCGGTGCCGTCTGTATAGCCTCCCGTCGCCGGAGGTGGCCGAAAAAAAGGAAATAAGCATTCGGCTCCTTCCTCTCCTTCACTTTTTTTTTCTTTTGGTCTCTGTTGCGTTGTCCCTCCTTTTGTTTTTTTTCTTTCTTTTCTTTTGTTTTGGTCCAACCCTCTCCTCTCCAAATGCCAACCCCCCATCTTAGGTTATTTTCTCTCCTTTTATATCTAGGTTCTAAGTTTTTCTCTTTCTATGATTTTCTCATTTTTATTTTAATTTATTATTATTTTTTCCTTTTTATTCATATATATATATATATATATTTTATTTTTGCCACCTCGGGACCTAGTGTCTACAGTTGCCCCCAACTTTAGGGAAACTAGTACACTAGTGTTTAGGTAAGCCAAAGTTTAGAGAAAAGGAGAGAGATGCATACTTGAGGCGGCCCGCTTGTTGTGACAGTTGAGCTGCTAAAGAGAGGGATCCAATGTTGCGTGCCTATTAAAAGGACTTTGCGGAATTGATGCCTCTTGAGAGGGCTTTGCTGGTTGGTGCCTTTTAAGAGGGCCTTGCTATTTAATGGCTTTTGGGAGGGCTTTGTTGATTGGTGCCTCTTGAGAGGGCTTTGGATTGAGTTTACCTCTTAGGAGGAATTTGCTGGATTTGACTCTTAAGAGGACTTTGAGATTTGCCTCCTGAAGGACGAGATGGGTGCCCCTTGAAGGATGGTTGCCCCCAAAAGGACTAGAACAATGCCTCCTAAAGGATAGTTGGATGAAATCTAATGTGATGAGTGCCAATTTGTCGGCATGCAGAAACACAAGGAGATGATGAACGTGATTAGTTAACATCAGTTTGTTAACGTATTAAACTACGATTGGTGATTGGTTAACACCAGCTTTGCATCGTGTTAAACCACTGGGATTTGGTGAACGTGATTGGGTTGGGGTGTGGTTGATAAATATCAGCTTGTCGACGTGTGAGACCATAGTTGAGTTGGTGTGATTGATAAACATCAGCTTGTCAATGTGTAAAACCATAATTGGATTGGTATGATCGATAAATGTCAGCTTGTCGATGTGTGAAACCACAATTGAGTTGATGTGATTGATAAACATCAGCTTGTTGACATATGAAGCCACAGTTAAGTTGATATAATTGATAAACGTCAGCTTATTGACGTGTGAGCCACAGTTGAGTTGCGTGACTAATAAATGTCAGCTTGTCGATGTGTGAAATCACGGTTGAGATTGATGTGATTGATAAACGTCAGCTTGTCGACGTGTGAAACCATAGTTAAGTTGATGTGATTGATAAATGTCGACTTGTTGATGTGTGAAACCATAGCTAGGATTTTGTGATTGATAAATGTTAGTTTGTCTACGTATGAAATCACAATAGAGTTGATGTGATTGGTAAACGTCAGCTTGTCGACATGTGAAACCATGGTTAAGTCGCGTGTTTGATAAACGTCAGCTTGTCGACATGTGAAACCACGTTTGAGTCGTATGGTTGATAAACGTCAGCTTGTTGATGTGCGAAACCATGGTTGAAATTGATCTGATTGATAAACATCAGTTTGTCGACGTGTAAAACCACAATTGAGATTTTGATGACTGTGCCTACTGAAAGGACTTTGATGTTTCGGCGAAGGTTTTTTTTTTCTTTTTGTGATTTTTTGAAATTATTTATATAAGAAATGTTGCCTGATTGCCCCCAACATGGTGTGCACAGTTTCAAACCTATGGTGATTTCATCTTGATATGATTGTCTAGTGTGGATGAGCGCCAATTTTGAGCTGAAGTTGTCCTTTGGCCCCCTTTCGCAGTGAGGTTTATTCATACATTTCTAGCAAAGTTATGTGCACAAAAATATATCCAAGAGATTATGTGTGCATAAAGAACTGTGTGTGTGAGATATATGCATAAAGCTATATACATGAAACACAAGCAAAAGGCCATGTACGTAAATTGTGTGCACACCACTGTATGTGTGAAGAATTATATGCGTGTGATATATGCATAAAGCTAAGCATATGAAAAATGCACGAAGAACCATATTCATTTCATATAGGTAGAAATTACGCTCACGAAATATGTGACTTATGTGCATGACATGTATGCATGGAATATGTGCAGAGAATTGTGCATGCGAGATACATACAAGGGATCATGCATGTGCGGATGCCTATAGGGCACCATGTAAGCATGAAATGATGCAAAAAGTTATGATGTGTAAAACGACATGCAAAGTTATGCACGTGTGAAATTTATGCACATAATTAAACATATGAAGGATTAGACATATGCAAAAGATTATACATGTGAAACGCACAAAAATGCAACATGAAACAATTGTGTATGTGTAGTGTGCACTATGCATGTGACGTGCATGCAACGGGCTACAAACACGAAATGCATGCAAAGAATTATGTAAATGACATGTATGCCACAACTATGTGCACGGGATGTACATACTACGTACTTGGCTTGTGTATATATAAAGGATTATGGAATGTGTACAAAGAATCATATTATGTAAAATGTTTGTAAATGATCATGCATGAGAAATATATGCAAAGGATTAGGCATGAGAAATATATGCAAGGGGATTATGTGTGTGAAAAATATGCAAATGATAATGCATGTGATGATGGTAAAGAATTGTGCACCATTATAGACGTAAAGAATCATATGTAGAAATAGGTGGAAGTCATTATATACATGAAGATTATGTAAAGAATTGGGTGTATGTGATGTGCGCAAAATTTTGTGTATGAATATACACAAAGAATCATACCTGTGTGATTTGTACATGGATAACTATGCATACGAAACACATGCAGAAAAAAAAAGATGCATATGGGTGTGCAGAATGCATGTAAAGAATGTGCACGTGAGATTCGTGCAACGAATGTGCCCACAAAATGCGTGAAAACAAGTGATTATAAAAAATAAAGTTTAGAGAGCTATGTGCGCAAAAGTATCTACAGACACTTATATGGTAAAGATGCTTGCTAAAGATTTTATGCAAAAAGACATACATCAAAAGTTATATGTGTAATAGGGATGAGCAAATTTCGATTCAAACCGAACTAAACTGACCAATTTTTTAATTTGGTTCGATTTTGAGTTCAAAAATATACAAATTTCGGCTATTTCGGTTCGGTTCGATTTTGAAAGGTAAAAACCGAAAAAAATCAAACCGATCGAATAATTATTAATATAAGTTATTTTTTTAATTTTTACAAAAATAAAATTTATTTTTGTATTTTTAATTCATTCTATGGGGCTTGAACTCAAATTAAATATATGTACATTTTTTAATTTGGATGTTTTTATTTTAGTTTTATGATTTGTAATTTTGTATAATTTGTAGACAATTTTTTTAATTATAATTTTAAAATTTTGGTTTTATCGGTTAACCGAATCGACCGAAAATATCGATTCGGTTTGAGTTCATATATCAGTTTGGTTCAGTTTATCCAAATTCTAAAAAATTATTTTTCGATTATTTCGGTTTGATTATTTAACCGAGCCGATCGTTGCTCACCCCTAATGTGTAAAACTATTTATAAGAATGTTTGCTACAACCATGTATAAAAATATTTGCAGGAAGTAATGTGCAAAGAATATTGTTGGGTGTATATGCAAAGTATCAGTTGCGTGACTAGTGATAAGAAATATCCCAAAATTGTGAAATGATTGCAATCTATTAGGTACCCCAAACTTAAGTTGTTACCTGCCCTTGAACGTACTGAATGAACCGCATTCTGAACTGATTCAATCTCAGCGAAAAGAATTAAGGAGTCATTCCTAATGAAGGGCAAGAAGATAAACATGTAAATATCAAGGTTTACTAAACCAACACGAAAACACAAGGCATACCACACAATCTGTGTGTGTGTGTGATTGGCTAAAATAGAATTTTCCTCCAGTTGAAAGCAAATTCTAGATGCAATGTTGGGGACAAGGCTCGACTTGAATGCATAAATGCACTCGTGCTTCCCATTTGAAACTTAAGAAACACTGTAGGCCTTTTCCTATATTCCAAACCTTATTAGAAGGCCATCTCCGCCAATTAGATAAGATTGAACCAAGAATCAAGAGGTCTTACTTCGGTTGTAACGTTTGGCTTAGGTAGATGGCTACCAAAAAAGGATAAGGTTGCTAGAGAAAAATGGCCGCAATATTTACTTGATTGAAAGGATGACCATTCCCAGCCCAATTGCATACTGTCAAAGTATTCTTGAATTTGAGCTTGGTAATACTTTAGCTTATCAATCTCAAAATAACAATTAAGTTGAAAAGATAACCATTGAAACTCATCAAGGGGTACTATCTTGAGCTCTACTTTTTTTTTGTTTCTTCTTTTTCATTTTTTTTTCAAGCTTATATCTCTATGTAAAGATTAAACGTTTTTTCCAAAGTGTAAATTCATCCTTATCAGGGCAATTTTTGATAGTCCAAAGAATTGTTAAGGATTGAACTTCCTTTTTTTTTGTGTCCCCAGAGTGTAAACCCATCCTTACTAGAGTGGCCATTCTTCTAAGGGAAGACAAAAATTATTCTAGACAAAGAGTAGTTTTAACATGTGTAATAGCATACCAAAATAAAGGCTAAACGGGCTAGCAAGCGATTACAAAAAAAGGGTAGGAAACACTCATTTAGAGAGCTATACAAAGAAATGGCTGGCTAAATCATTTTCTAGGTTCTGTCTTATCTAAGGGTCGCTTTGATGGAAAATCAAAAAGGTTCTAGTGCTTTTAATGAGTTTTCATCCAATTCCCTAATTACAACTAGTTTTTCTCAGTTTATTTTCAAAACGGGCCAAAAGTGCTCTAAACTTTGAAATTACATAGTATAGTCAAAGTTTTCATGTGATCCGGTAATTAGATACTAAATATATTTACCCTTTGCTTAATTTAAAATGGAATGAAATGCAGATTTCTAGAATTGAGATCAAAGCCATTCATAGTTGAAAACTACTTAGGCAAAGTCAATCTTTGAATCAAGGGTACCTTAATAAGGTGCAATCATGCCAATGTTTCGGGTACAACTTATTGCAAAAATTTTCGCACTATTAAAAATTTATATATATAAGAATTGTGTGGGCATAAGAATTGTTTGTAAAATATGTGCAGATTATGTGCTAAGAATTATGTACAGGGAAAGATGCATGCAATAGTATCATGTATATTAGTAAGGCGCGTAAGGAATTATGTATGTTAAACATGTGTGAAAGCATATTGTATAGAAATGCGTACGTGAAATATGTGCAAAGACTTGTGTGTGTGAAACACATACACAAAATTATGAGTGAGTGTGTAAACATTGCATGACAAATGAAGTACGTACATAAATTCGTAGCGTACATGCAAGCAGCGTATAATGAAGGCATAAGTACAAAATATGGCACAACATGAGAATGAATGTTCATGATGTATGGTGCATGTGTAACACCCCTTACCCGTACTTAGGCGATTCCATCCGATAAGGAGTGAGATGCCGTATGAGTAAAGGTGCCACCACACAGATACAAAATATATATACATTCATGCCGAAATATAGGGTAATTTAAAACTTTACAAAACCATTAAAGAAATAAGCTGATCATGCATTAATATAATGGAAGTCATTACATTACTGTTCTGATCAACTAAGAGATACAATAGATAATTACAAATCCCAAAATACATATACAGAAGCGGAAGCTATTACAAAATCAATATAAGAGAGTTCTATACAAAAAGAATCTCAAAATACAAAACTCAATCCTATTCTAAACCCTGCTGCGTTGGCTTAGACTGCGGTGACTCTCCCAAGGCAACTCCTTTCGCACCTGCACGGGTAAACACACCGTGCTAAGCGATAAACGCTTAGTGGGGAAACACATATATAGTATAAGAACGACCACTCACAATGGTCGTCAAGGCAATACACACGCGAATTTCATAAACATAAATACAATAATCATGGCATAACAATAGCACATACTCATGCTCACATACATAAAGCCGTCCATCAGAAAGTTCGTAATAATATTCATATATTTAAAACAAATTATACTTTCCACCATTGAATCCATACATAGATCACCTACGTTTTCTCATATTACAAATCATACAAGGCACCTGCTGACTCGAGGGAGTGGATAACGAGTATACGGACAGTACTTTACGGGTACGAGCCGATACGGACAGTACTTTACTGGTACGAGCCGATAAAATCAAGATACTTTTAACTTTTGCAAAAGATTTTCAAAGGGGACCTTAAACAAGATCCGTTCACATAAGGGTTCACGAGGAACCAAATGGGGACCTGATCGGGGTCCAAACTTATCAAAGGGCGCTGCAGCTAAGAGACTCTATTAGGCATGCCTAACTATCCACTTACTAGACTCTAGCAGGTCATGCATAAATCATTCAATTCATTTCATAAGATATTAAGCATAAATCTCATAAGCACTAAAGGGAACTGGAGTTCAAAACCACACGTAATGAAGGAAAAATTCATTCAACATACAGAAACTGTCGTGCTCGTGAAGTCTGTCGTGCTCACGATAGAGACCAAAGTCTCTTTGCTGCGCGCGCGCGATGGGTTTCGCGACCGCGAGGAGGAAGAAAGGGCCAGGCTCTATCGCGCTTGCGACAGAGAACAATTGTGGCTGTCGCGGGCTCGCGACGAATCACATGCTCACGATAGCACTTGGCCAGCATCGCACTCTGTCGCGATTGCGACAGTTGTCGCGCTCGCGACAGAGGATGCTCAACACCTCGGCTGTCGCGAGCTCGCGACGGGATCGCGATCTCACGACAGTGAAGCTCCAATCACCGCTCTCTGTCGCGCTCGCGACAGGTGTCGCGATCGCGACAACATCTGGATTTCAAAAATCTGCAGAATTCTAGGTGATTTTTGGAGGAGGAAAATCACCCATACACACACACAATCCAACCATGAGCCTCTTACCTCAAACCCAGCCATCCAATAGCATCAACAACCATAATATAACATTTAATAACAAGAAATTTCATTCAATACATTAATTTGAACCTCCAATTTCAAGATTCAACCAAAAACCCAATATATGCCCAAAACCACATCAATTCCCAAATTACCAAAATTAACTCATGCTCTTGCAAGATCCACATTCCAAAACAATAACCCATATCATACATACCATAGCAAAGGCATATCACCACCCAATTTCCACAAATCATCAAGAACACATTCATGAACATATTTGCATGCAAAAGCAAGAAAAACCCAAACCTTCAAATCCTTAGCTCCTATTGCTTGGATCCACTAGTTCCAGCCTTCTCCTTGCCCTTTGGCTCGCGAGGAGGCTCAACTAAGCACAAACAAGCACCCAAACACCAAGAACATAAAACCCTAGCTTAGATCAAACCCAAGAAGAAGAAGAATATGCATGAATAACCAAAAGGAAAAAGCATAAACTTACCAAGGAAGATGAAATGGAGTAATTAATTCCACCACTTGAGCTTGAATCTAAGTAGAACTCTTAGGAGAGTGCAAAGGAGGAAGAAGAAGAAGAAGAAGAAGAAGAAGAAGAGAAAATGGGAATGGGTTCTAAAAAAAATCAGATTTCCCTTTTTCATTTCCTCTTTCCCAATCTTCCTTTCCCCTTTACACATGTCAACCATCTAGTGGAGGAGATCATTTACTCACACCCTAACTAAATGTATCACATGCACACAATACTCTCCCACTAATGCATACCCTACAAATGTGTGAACACACACACTCAAACATAGCCCCACAAACACATCCTACAAACATATGCATGCCCACACACCACAATAACCCTCTAGTGCATATCCTACTATGGTGCACTTAACCACACACAATGCGACTCCCATGCACACACACTACAATGGTGCACTCATGCACACACAAACCTGTCCCAACTAATTTGTACCATAATGCAACACACATGCACACACGCACTAGAAAAACCCTAACTCATGCAATATTACTAAAATGCCCTTATGGTTAAGCCAAAACACATATAAATACATACACACACATGGCTCATTCTACTAGGGGGCAAACGGGGTGTGACAGCATGTGCACATGGCATGACTTAAACATGATGGGGGTACGTATATGATGTAAGATATGGCTCGATAATGTATAGTAATGAGTTGTAAGGTGTTAGGATGTGGTTTTATAGTATTTTTATAGTTTGTTTAGGTTGTTTGTGTTTAAGTTTAATGTTATTTTGTTAATTTATTGTAGGTTTTTCTGATGTTTTTACATTTATTATGAATGGTTATGTTCATGTGTTAATTATATGTTTTTGTGTTAGATTTGGGTGATTTGGACAAGTTTTTATGTTGAAATTGCTTGAGGGACAGCAGCTGACCAAAGCTGGAACCAGAGCTGTCCAGCTTTGGTCAAGAGCAAAAGAAACAGAGGAAGAAATCAATAAGAGGGACAGAATCCTACCAAAGCTAGGACCAAAGCTGAGACCAAAGCAAGGTTCAGCTTTGGTCAAGAGGAAATCATGAGAAAGAAATCAACAAGAGGGACAGAATCCTACCAAAGCTGAGACCAAAGCAAGGTTCAGCTTTGGTCAAGAGGAAAATGAGAAAGAAACCAATGAGAGGGACAAGAGTTTACCGAAGAAGGGACCAAAGATGGAACCAAAGCAAGCATCAGCTTTGGTTGAGGAAAATTAACTGACAAAAGCTGAGACCAAAGCAAGACCCAGCTTTGGTCGCAGCTTTGGTCAGTTACCTGATGTGTTTTAAATTCCTTATTTTGATAGATCTCTAATTTAAGTGGGACTCTTAAGTAGGAATTAAAGGGGAACGACTGAGCATAAAAGAGACATATCTTAACCTAATTCTAGGAGAGAGAAACGCAAGAAAAAACGCAAGAAACGGGATCATTGAAGATTGCAATAATAGAGAAATTGGAAAGCAACCCGCTGGTGACCAACCATCTGTTCTGTTCTTCTTCTTTCTTCTGTTTTGGAATCTCTGGTGGCCAGTCCTTTGCTCTCCATCGTGTTCTTCTTCTTCTTTTCTCTTTATTTTACTTTGATTTCTTTTGTTATGATGAACTTGATGGATTTTAGTTGTGATTTGGGATCTAATTGTATTATGAACTAATTCCATAGTTAGGGCTATGGTGGATCTTAATTTTGGGATTATGTAATTTATTTTGGATTTTATGCATGAGATTGATTTTATGATTTGAGATTATGTTTTTATTGTGATTAATGCTTGTTGGAATTGATCAATTCAACATGAACTTAATTAATTAATTTACTTGACCAATTGGATTAATTGATGGATCAAATTAAACATAACTTGGATTGAAAATATGCATGATCAAACTTATTTTTGTCCTTGTGGTTTTTGATTTTTGTCAAGGTTTTTCCATTGAACTTAATGCTTTCTAATTTTAGTTCTTTTACTTGATCAATTGGAAGAATTAAATTGAGATTAGGATCTAAATACCATGATCATTGGATTTTGATTAATTTAGGGAGAAATCACCATCTCATATGAAATATCATTCTTTTGCATAATAATCTGGAAATTACATAGTTGAGAAGTTAAGTGAAACCCAAGTCCTAACATTCATCATATTTATTAATTCTTTTCTTAAAATTAGTGTTAGATTATTTAGTCATTTGTTAGCATAGTTTAACTTAGTTTCATCTTCAAACATTGTCTATCTAAATAACATAAGTATTTGAGAATTCTAGTAATTGTTAGGTTGTTCCCTGAGGACGATATCTGGACTTACCATCCCTTTATTACTTGCACCGACAGAGTACACTTGCTCTTAGATTTAGTTTACTTTGCCCGTGTCAAGTTTTTGGCGCCGTTGCCGGGGAATAATATTTTTGGCAATATTAGAATTAAGAATTCTAGTTACTTTAGACTTTTTCATTCTGTTATTAATTTTTTTTATCGTATTTTTTATTTATTTTATTTTATTATTTGAATTGAGTTTGTTTTTGTATGATCACTAGGACTAAGCATTCTGATTCTTTACTTTTTGATCCTGAAATTGAAAAGACTGCTCGCAGGACAAAGAAGAAAACTAAAGAGATTAAAGACACTGCTGCTATAGAAGCTTGGGCAACTGATTCAACTTCAGCAACCATAGATTCTGAAGAAGAACAGCCTACCTTAGAGATTGAAGAGATGGCAAATCCACAGGATGATCCAACAAAGCCTGTAATTGACTACACTACTCCTTCTTTGAGCGGCGCTGACTCATGTATTGTACGCCCACCTGTGGCAGCAAACAATTTTGAGATAAGACATGGAATGATTCAGCTCATTCAATTTGGAGTTCAGTTTGGTGGTCTAGCAAGTGAGGATCCCAACAGACACATAGCCAAGTTTCTAGCATTATGTGACACTTTCAAGTATAATGGTATATCTGATGATGCTATTAGACTGACGCTATTTCCCTTTTCACCGCGAGACAAGGCAGCTGATTGGTTAGATTCTTTGGAACCTGGATCCATTACCACCTGGGAAACATTAGCAAAGAAGTTTCTCAGTAAATTCTTTCCCCCATCCAAGACTGCTAAGTTAAGGAATGAGATATCTTCATTTTTACAATTTGAGATGGAAAGCTTTGGAGAAGCCTGGGATAGATTTACTGAATTGGTCTGAAAATGTCCACATCACGGTTTTGGTAAATGGGCTCTAGTTGAAACTTTTTATAATGGTTTAAATGAAACTAATCAATCACTTGTTAATGCAGCTGCAGGAGGGAGTCTATTGAAGAAACCATCAGCTGACGCATATGAAATCTTGGATGAAATGGCTATGAGCAGCAATTGCAAATGACAGAAAGAAAGGCAACGCAAATCAGCAGGGCTGTATGCAGTGGAAGACAATGTTGCTCTTGCTGCAGAAGTAGAGAATTTGTCCAAGAAATTTGATAGTTTTATGAATTTCACCAGATCAGCATCATGTGGATCTTGTGGAGGAAATCATCCTGCTCATGAATGTCCAGTAATAAATTCATTTACACTTGATGAATCTGCTAATTTTATTGGTAATTGGAACAAGGCTCAAGGAAACCCATACTCGAACACATACAATCCTGGTTGGCGAAATCATCCCAACTTTTCTTGGAGTAACCAGCAGAACATGCAGAGAATGAAGCCCCCTTCAGTTCAAATACCCAATACCAGGAACAATGCATCAATACCCCCAGGATTTCAGCCTCAAGGGGAGAGGAAACCGAATATGGAGGAGTTGTTAACTAAGTTCATCTCTACCACAGAAACAAGATTGAATATGCAGGAGACAAGAGCTCAGAATCAAGAAGCTGCTATTAAAGGGTTGGAGACACAAATTAACAGATTGGCTAATATCTTGACTGAGAGAGCACAAGGAGCATTGCTTAGTAAGCCTGAAGCTAATCCAAAAGAACAACTGCATGCTATCACATTGCGAAGTGGAAAGGAGCTAGTTGACCCAATTCTTAAGAGCAGACAAGTTGCACCATCTAATGAAGAAAATGAGAAAGAAGAGAGGACAACACCAAGACTTTTTGCTGATCCTAATGTACAACCAGCACAACCTACCATTCCATTCCCTCAAAGGTTAAAACAAAAACATTTGGAAAAGCAATTCTCAAAGTTTTTAGATGTCTTCAAGAAGTTGCACATCAATATTCCATTTGCAGAAGCACTACAGCAGATGCCAACATATGCAAAATTCTTAAAAGAAATACTTTCTAATAAGAGAAAACTTGAAGATCTTGGGACTGTCCGCTTCACTGAAGAATGCTCTGCTATCTTGCAAAGGAAATTGCCACCTAAGGTGAAAGATCCAGGGAGTTTTACTATTCCTTGTACTATTGGTAATTTTAATTTTGATAGAGCTTTATGTGATTTGGGTGCAAGTATTAATCTTATGCCTTTATCTGTTTTCAGGAAATTAGGATTAGGAGAGCCTAAACCCGCTAATGTCATACTCCAATTGGCTGATAGATCCATTAAGCATCCACGTGGGATAGTGGAAGATGTTTTGGTCAAAGTTAACAAATTTATTTTCCCTGCAGATTTTATTGTACTCGATATGGAGGAGGACATCCAAATGCCAATTCTTTTAGGAAGACCCTTTTTGGCAATAGGGCGTTTTATAATTGATGTTGCAAAAGGAAAATTAACTCTCAGGCTTCAAGATGAAGAAATTTCTTTTAATGTTTTTGATGCCCTTAAAAATCCTTCTGAATTTGATTCTTGTCATTTTATTGAAAGTAAAGATATCGCTGATTTGTTGGTTGAAGAGAGTTTTGATAATATGCAGGTTTCAAATTATTGTGATCAAGATTTGGAAGTAGATGAGGAAGCTGGTGAAACGTGCTCTTGGATAAGAAGTCAGCCTTTTGAAGAATTAGGGCGACCATTGGAACCCACACCGAAGTCATCCATGGAAGAAGCCCCGGATTTGGATTTGAAACCTCTACCTTCTCATCTTAAATATATTTTTCTTGAACCTCCTTCTAAGTTGCCAGTAATAATTTCTTCAATTTTGACAGGTGACGAAGAAGATAAACTTCTAAAGATATTGAGGAAGCACAAACAAGCAATTGGCTGGACAATAGCTGACTTGAAAGGGCTTAGCCCAACCATCTGCACTCACAAAATTTTCATGGAGGAAACATTCAAACCCGTGGTACAGCCCCAGAGACGCCTCAATCCCAGCATGAAAGAGGTAGTAAAAAAGGAGGTACTTAAACTTCTCGACGCAGGTATTATATATCCTATCTTAGATAGTACTTGGGTAAGCCCTGTGCAAGTAGTACCCAAAAAGGGGGGAACCACTGTTATGCAAAATGAGAAAAATGAATTGATACCTGTTAGGAAGGTCATTGGTTGGCGCATGTGCATTGATTATAGAAGATTGAATGATGCCACTAGAAAAGATCACTTTCCCTTACCTTTTATTGACCAGATGTTAGAACGGCTAGCTGGACATGCATATTATTGTTATTTAGATGGGTACTGTGGTTATATGCAAATTCCTGTGGTTCCTGAGGATCAAGAAAAAACCACTTTTACATGCCCCTATGGGACATTTGCATATAGACGCATACCATTTGGCCTTTGTAATGCACCTGCTACTTTTCAACATTGTATGACTGCTATATTTTCTGACATGTTAGAAGATTGCATTGAAATTTTTATGGATGATTTTTCAGTATTTGGGTCTTCTTTTGATACATGTTTGAAAAATTTAGAAAAAGTTCTTTGTAGGTGCAAGGATACTAACCTAGTTTTAAATTGGGAGAAGTGTCAATTTATGGTCAATGAATGCATAGTTCTCGGTCATAAGGTGTCTGAAAAAGGGATTGAGGTGGATCCAGCTAAGGTGGAGGTGATTGAGAAACTGCCTCCACCAAATTCTGTTAAAGCCATAAGAAGTTTTTTAGGACATGCTGGGTTCTATAGGAGGTTTATAAAAGATTTCTCAAAGATAGCTAAGCCACTTACAGATTTGTTGATGAAGGACGCAGATTTTAATTTTTCTGATGCATGTGAAAAAGCTTTTAATTTGTTAAAGGAAAGATTAATTAATGCTCCTATTATTGTTGCTCCTGACTGGACTTTACCTTTTGTGTTAATGTGCGATGCAAGTGATACAGTTGTAGGGGCAGTCCTTGGACAAAAGAAGGAAAAGCATTTTAAGACTATTTACTACGCTAGCAGAACTCTAAATGATGCACAAAAGAACTATACCACAACCGAAAAAGAGTTGCTAGTAGTAGTTTTTGCTTTTGATAAGTTTCGCTCTTATCTGATCTTGTCCAAAGTTATTGTTTACACTGACCATTCTGCCCTCAGGTATTTGTTTGCCAAACAGGATGCCAAATCGAGGCTGATCAGGTGGGTGCTTCTTTTGCAAGAATTTGACCTTGAGATACATGATAAGAAGGGTTCTGAAAATTTGATTGCGGATCATTTATCACGATTGGAGCTCGGATCGCAAGTCAAGGTTGACGAAGGGGTGATAAGAGAAACTTTTCCTGATGAGCAGTTATTCACGATTTCTGAATTTCCATGGTACACAGACTATGTCAACTACTTGGCAGGTAATATCTTACCATTTGATTTATCATATCAGCAAAGGAAGAAATTCCTTTCTGATGTTAAATATTACTTATGGGAAGATCCTTATCTGTTTAAAATATGTGCTGATAGAATTATTAGGAGATGCATCCCACATTCAGGAATTCATGCCATTTTAGAACATTGTCATTCTAAGGAAGTAGGTGGGCATTTTGGCCCCAATCGAACTGCCGCTAAGGTTCTTCAGTCGGGTTTTTATTGGCCTACAATTTTTAAAGATGCAGTCCGATTTGTTAAGTCCTGTGACCAATGCCAATGGAGTGGTAATATCTCCCGAAGGCATGATATGCCCTTAAATAATATACTTGTTTGTGAAATCTTTGATGTTTGGGGTATAGACTTTACGGGACCTTTCCCTAAATCTTTTGGAAATTAATTTACTCTAGTTGCAGTGGATTACGTGTCAAAGTGGGTAGAGGCAGTGGCATTGCCCACTAATGATGCTCGGGTAGTAGTGAAATTCCTTAAAAAGAACATATTCACTAGATTTGGTACACCTAGAGTCATTATTAGTGATGGTGGAACACATTTCTGTAATAAACAATTTGACACTCTACTTTCTAAGTATGGTGTAACTCATAAATTTTCCACCCCTTACCATCCCCAAACTAGTGGACAAGTTGAAATTTCCAATAGAGAACTAAAGGGAATTTTAGAGAAGACTGTAAGTGCATCAAGGAAAAATTGGTCATTAAAATTAGATGATGCATTATGGGCATATAGAACAGCCTTTAAAACCCCAATTGGTATGTCCCCCTATCGGTTATTATTTGGAAAAGCTTGTCATTTACCTGTCGAATTAGAACATAGAGCATACTGGGCCTTGAAATTCCTTAACTTTAGTATGCAAGATGCAGGTGAACAAAGGCTGTTACAGCTTAACGAGATGGATGAATTCCATCTTGAAGCATATGAGAATGCAAAGTTGTATAAGGAGAGGATAAAACTTTGGCATGATAGGAGCATTTTATCTTGTGAGTTTCAGGTTGGTGATAAAGTTTTAATTTATAACTCACGTCTAAAACTTTTTCCAGGTAAATTACGTTCTAGATGGTATGGTCCGTTTGAGGTGGTTGCGGTGCTTCCATTTGGTACAATTGAAGTTCGAAAAATAAATGGTGACACATTCAAGGTCAACGGACAGCGAGCGAAACGATATGAGGGTGGCAATTATGATGATCACTTGACCACACTCCAATTTCAAGAGTCAAATTGAGCATACTCACAATGTCTAGCTAATGACTTAAAATTTAGCGCTTTCAGGAGGCAACCTGATCAATTTATTTTATTTCTTCTATTTTTTTTATGGCTCTCATTTTTTTTTTTCATAAATGTCTAGGTGTTTGACTTTTTTTTATAGTAATTTAAAAAAAAAAATTCAGCATTAAAAGTAGGATTTTTTTTAATATTTTGTTTCTTAAAAAAAAAAACAAAAAAAAATTCCAACTTTTGAAGAAATTAGTCACATTGTATTTCACGGGTAAAACCCATGAAATACACTGTGAGTAAATTAGCTGGGCAGTAAAGCAAAATAAGGGATGAATTCAACTTATTCTTAGCTCTTCAGTGTGGGTGCCCTATTATTTTGTCTTGGCATTGAATGAAAGGGTCCCAGCGACACTTCCAATTCAACTAATTCTTTGTTAATTGTTTAGTTATTTTCAATTCCAGCACTCTGTTCCCTCTTTATGAAGTTTCCATCAACTTTATTCTCCTCATATCATTTTCTTTTCCACTTATTCCACAGGGATTCACCACGATCAACAAACCCAAGTCAAGTAAGATCTCTCCTTATCTACTCTAATTTGCTCTTTAGGTGTTCCTCGTCCTCACTGTCACCCTATAATTGTCTTATTTCTACTTTCTTCTTCGTTCTTTCATTTCTCTGTTATTTTCATTTCACCCAATTTCATTTTCTTTTCTGCTATTTGTTATTTGTTGTGTTGTTTTTATTGTCTGTGAGTTTGGGTGTTTGAGCTTACTTTTAATTTGATACAATTATCTCACACACCTAATTGCCCTCCATGTGTTTGATAAAATGCCTAAATCAAGTAACAGACAAAAACACAAAACCTCTGTTTCTTCCACCTCTTTTGATACCTTAAGATTTACTTCACAAGATAATGCGGATTGGTTTCATGCTCACCAGAATTCTAAGCTTATAGTTGAGAAAACAATCCAACCTGATATTGATAACCAATTCAAATTAAGAGATGGATTTAAGATATTAGGGTGGGAGAGGATTCTAGATTTTCATGGTGCTTATTATGCTCGGCTTGTTAAAGAATTTTATGCTAATTTTGAAAAAAAAACTGAGTATCAGAGTCAAGTTAAAACTTATGTAAAAGGTAAGTTGATTGAGTTTGATGCTGGGCTCTTGGCCGATATTCTTGATTTAACAGACCACGGGCATATCTATGAACCTCAAGGTGAGCAAATTCTATTTGACCCACATTTTAATTTGCATGAAGCTAGACAGTTGCTTGGTTTGCATTATGTAGTGAGTCGGAATTCATCTAATTTCAAAAATCTTTTACCTGTTCGTGGGATTGACATTAGATATAGGTTGTTAATTTATCTACTTAGCTCTAATGTCTTTCCTAGGGCAATTATTAGTAATGCTCGAGTTCATGATATTTATTTTGTCTACAAAATGGTTGTTGGTTTGGGATCTTTGGGAACTATTAGGTTGTCTCGTATTCTTTTAAATTCCATGTGGGAAGTAGTGCGCACCCGCCGACCAACTAAGAACTTTTGCTTTCCGGTGCTACTAACCCATATATTTTGCTACTTTGGAGTTGATTTGCAGGGAGAAGATGTGGCTTCTACCACCTCTTCTGATATATTGGATGATTTCTCGATGACGCGGATGGGATATGCACAAATTAACGGGGTTTGGTGTCCTTCACCTAGGACATCACGCCCTCCAACCGATGAGACTCATCCCCAAACCGCTGTTTCGGAGGATAGTGCACCCTTACCTGCCCCTGCAAGTTCCCTCCATAGCACATCGCAACCTATCTTAGAGCAAATTTTGGCCAACCAATAACTCCTTTTAGCATCTCAGCATCGGGTGGAGGAGACCTTAGAGGAGCAGCGCCGCACCATGAACAACCAGCAAGTACAAATCGCGCAGATATGGGACTATCTCCGTGATGGGAATTTCCCATGACGAGCCATGTCACTCCTTTACCTTCGCACAATTCAAGTCAGTTTCTTTTTCTTTCTCTTTTATTGTTTTTATTTTGTTTATTAGGGACACTGAACAAGTTAAGTGTGGGGGGAAAAACTATTTTTTTAGTGTGTTTTTAATGTTTTGTCACTCCTCTCAATTGTGTTTTTGTTAATCTTGTGAGCAAATTTAACTGAAAATTTTCTTGGCTATTTCAAGTATAAAGTTTCATGTTAAATTCTATTAATCATAGCCTAAAATTTATAGGAGTCTCCGATGATTTTTGTTAAATTTTGCATCCTTAATTCTAGTGTTATTCCTTCTTACTATTATGTGTAATCCTTTGAACATTTGATTTAGGAATTCTTTTATTTTTAAGAAAATTTTTGCTGGTTTAGAGACTTTATCAAAAGTTAACTTTGCACTAAAATTGTAATGGGGATTTAGTTTCATTCAAACCTATGTCTAATATGTTAATTTTGTGATACCCCTTTGAGATCATCAATCACTGGGGAAATACATTTTATGTACTCCTTTGAGATTGCTGGTTACTGGGAAAATACATTTTTTTTTCTGTACCTCTTTGAGACCAGCAGCTACCGGAGAAATACATACAAGTACCCCTTTGAGATGGAATGGTTACTGGGGAAATATCTGATATATTTAATTTTATTTCACTCAAGTTGTTTATCAAAAGTTCAAATATTTAAAAATGAAAAAAAAGTGAGTGAAAGATGTAAAAAAAAAATGAATGATAAGTATTCCTTGTTTAATTTGAGTAAGGAGTTAATCTTTAATATTAGTTCTTTAACTAGCATTATTTTCTTTAAATTGTGGATGTTTGTGAATTTTTGTTCAATTGATTACATGATTAAATTACTAGGAATTGATAATACTAGTGAGGTTTGCATCCTAGTGTTAAAATATGGAGACTCTTATTTATTTTGGTTATGATTTTTGTGAGTTAGATGGTTTATTATATTTGATTTGGTTGAAAAATATTCTTTCTTTTTGCTTGAGGACAAGCAAAATCTCAAGTGTGGGGGAGTTGTTAGGATGTGGTTTTATAGTATTTTTATAGTTTGTTTAGGTTGTTTGTGTTTAAGTTTAATGTTATTTTGTTAATTTATTGTAGGTTTTTCTGATATTTTTACATTTATTATGAATGGTTATGTTCATGTGTTAATTATATGTTTTTGTGTTAGATTTTGGTGATTTGGACAAGTTTTCATGTTGAAATTGCTTGAGGGACAGCAGCTGACCAAAGCTGGAACCAGAGCTGTCCAGCATTGGTCAAGAGCAAAAGAAACAGAGGAAAAAATCAACAAGAGGGACAGAATCCTACCAAAGCTAGGACCAAAGCTGAGACCAAAGCAAGGTTCAACTTTGGTCAAGAGGAAATCATGAGAAAGAAATCAACAAGAGGGACAGAATCCTACCAAAGCTAGGACCAAAGCTGAGACCAAAGCAAGGTTCAGCTTTGGTCAAGAGGAAATCATGAGAAAGAAATCAACAAGAGGGACAGAATCCTACCAAAGCTGAGACCAAAGCAAGGTTCAACTTTGGTCAAGAGGAAAATGAGAAAGAAACCAATGAGAGGGACAGGAGCTTACCGAAGAAGGGACCAAAGATGGAACCAAAGCAAGCATCAGCTTTGGTTGAGGAAAATTAACTGACAAAAGCTGAGACCAAAGCAAGACCCAGCTTTGGTCGCAGCTTTGGTCAGTTACCTGATGTGTTTTAAATTCCTTATTTTGACAGATCTCTAATTTAAGTGGGACTCTTAAGTAGGAATTAAAGGGGAACGAGTGAGCATAAAAGAGACATATCTTAACCTAATTCTAGGAGAGAGAAACGCAAGAAAAAACGCAAGAAACGGGATCATTGAAGATTGCAATAATAGAGAAATTGGAAAGCAACCCGCTGGTGACCAACCATCTGTTCTGTTCTTCTTCTTTCTTCTGTTTTGGAATCTCTGGTGGCCAGTCCTCTGCTCTCCATCGTGTTCTTCTTCTTCTTTTCTCTTTATTTTACTTTGATTTCTTTTGTTATGATGAACTTGATGGATTTTAGTTGTGATTTGGGATCTAATTGTATTATGAACTAATTCCATAGTTAGGGCTATGGTGGATCTTAATTTTGGGATTATGTAATTTATTTTGGATTTTATGCATGAGATTGATTTTATGATTTGAGATTATGTTTTTATTGTGATTAATGCTTGTTGGAATTGATTAATTCAACATGAACTTAATTAATTAATTTACTTGACCAATTGGATTAATTGATGGATCAAATTAAACATAACTTGGATTGAAAATATGCATGATCAAACTTATTTTTGTCCTTGTGGTTTTTGATTTTTGTCGAGGTTTTTCCATTGAACTTAATGCTTTCTAATTTTAGTTCTTTTACTTGATCAATTGGAAGAATTAAATTGAGATTAGGATCTAAATACCATGATCATTGGATTTTGATTAATTTAGGGAGAAATCACCATCTCATATGAAATATCATTCTTTTGCATAATAATCTGGAAATTACATAGTTGAGAAGTTTAGTGAAACCCAAGTCCTAACATTCATCATATTTATTAATTCTTTTCTTAAAATTAGTGTTAGATTATTTAGTAATTTGTTAGCATAGTTTAACTTAGTTTCATCTTCAAACATTGTCTGTCTAAATAATATAAGTATTTGAGAATTCTAGTAATTGTTAGGTTGTTCCCTGAGGACGATATCTGGACTTACCATCCCTTTACTACTTGCACCGACAGAGTACACTTGCTCTTAGATTTAGTTTATTTTGCCCGATATGGAACACACTATAAGAATGAGTGTATATAGTGAACGACATATGTATGCGATGCAAGACATGGTATGAAAGTGGAAGCAAGTAACAAATGGCATATACGATGTTTGTGTATGCACATGGTATATATATACAAATTGTGGCATGGTATATATAATGTCTGACATACATGATGTGGAGCTCATATGTACATCATATAACCTATGCATGACAATGCATATGCATAGTATGGCATACAATGTGAAATATGCAAGGTGCCTGCCGTGCATGACAACGTGTGTAACAAATGGGTTAGTAATGTATGCTAATATGTACAAGTTATAATATGCGGTGATATGTACATGTTCCAACACATGATGTGTATGCAATGTGTGTATACTAGGATGTATGCCAATATGTACCTTCCGTGATATATGCTATATTTACTGATTATGGTGCACGATGGATATTATGGATGTTATGATGTATGCTAATATGTATATATTGCAACACATATTGCTATATACATGCATGACAGATATATGTTTATGTCATAATGTATGTTAATATAAACATGTTGGGACGTCCCTTGCTATGTACAGGCATGACAAGTATATGTTACATTAATATTCATATATTATGATACAAGAAATTTTACATATAAAATGCACATATTGTATTATTGATTGTATGGAAAGAATTATACATAAGACAATATGTATATGCTTTATTTACTATTGTTGTTTCAAAATTAATTAAATCTTCCCTGCATGAAAAATGTGTGAGCAGCACGAATAAACACATACAAGAGAAAAGAAAATCCTCCCAATTATATTTCTCCCACACAGGAGGTTGTGTAGTCTCATTCCTAGGCAGGTTTATCCCAAGGGTTAGCAGAGAATCCAATGGATGCGCATTGTGCGCTGTGGAAAGCCGGCAACACAATCTCTCTTTATTGAAAGCGCATGCAGATGAATTTTTGGCCATCGTGTGTTTAAATAATCCAAGTAAATCGAAATGCGCCCATCGGGGCATGAGAGCCTTTGATGAGCGAACATCTAAATTTATTTGGATTTATTAAATACAAAAAAACCCACTTCACAAGCAATGTATTATGGTGCATGTCCCCTAGTGGAAGTATCTATGCCATTACATGGGCTTTCGGTCTGGTGAAATAGCTTTAGGGCTACCCAAATATGATCCCTGCCAATGGGTCTAGCTCATCACAAGCATACCAATCGATCGGGTCATCATTTAATATGCCAAACTGCTTGAGGTCTTGGCTGGTGATTATCCCTAATTACTTCCCTACATTGAGTGAACGTAGGGTTGTGCTTTCGGGAACGTACCGAGGTCACAAGAGGGATACCTAACTTAGTTCTAAGGCCTTAGCATGAATACAATGCAATTTTTTCGAAGAAAGATAAAATTTCTTAATCTTACCATTTATATTAGATTAACCAAAGGTATTTTCGATAAAATCTCATGATGTCCCCAGCGGAGTCACCACTGTGACATGCACATACTTCGCTCGGCATCCGGGTCGCTCTCGAGAGATTCGCGTTTAGGACCCGAGACCAGATTGAGGTTCATTAAATTCGTGAAAGCTAATCGCTTCCTAATAGACATGGAATCACCCCTATTCCATTGTTGACGATCAACCTACGAGTGCGTCTGTTAGGCAACACAAGGTAAGTATCATAGAGTCGCCATCCAATAAAATATTAGGAAATGAGTTCTAACCTTATGAGGCCAAAATCAAAGAGAGTTCGAGACCTCACTCTTATTGATACCTTTGGTTAATGTTATATAACTGGATTTTAGAGTTAATTATTTTATCTCTCTTCTCACACGATTTATGCAAGTAAAAGAAAGGCGCACTCAAGCACATTGAAAGCAGTAAAATGTGACATAAAAAAGCAAAAAAATTACAAAATATAAAATGACTATAAAAATAAAATCATATATAAATCGAGATATTTGTTCAGATGGGAACATTGGTTCCCACATACAATTATTATGAAAACGTTATTTTATGAGAAAAAGGTTGTTAACCCAAGTGTAAGTTTAATGAAGAAAACTAGAACAGTGATCCAGTTTTATTAACAAATATTTAATTTTGGTAGAAATATTTTGTGTGGTGGTTATTTTTAAGTGCGGTCAAAAAATCTTTATAATTACAGACCTCAAAGGAATAAAAATAAAATGAAATAATAATACACGTATTAAATAAATGAATAGCAAATAAATCCTAACTATTCACCTCGATCATGCTTCGCCTAGCCCCAAAACGATACGTATGCTCCTTGCGGTCACGATCGTGGTCGCAGTCATGATGGAAAACGATATTGGTCAGTAATGGATTAAATTAAATAAAATGATAAATGAATAAATAATTAAATCAAATAATTGGGAAAAATAATTGATCTAATACAATAAAAATAGAATAAATTGACATAATTAACAAATTAATAAATATAAGACATAAATGACATAATTATAATAATAATAATAACAATAATAATATTCAACAATAATAATAATAATAATAATAATAATAATAATAATAATTATAGTCACACAACAATGATAGTAATAATACTACTCACCGGATTTTCTGGCCGGAACTAGCTGGCAACAACACTGCTGCTACTGGAGCGAAGATCAGAACGCCAGGAGCGTCTCGTTGGTGGTCACGTGCCTGAAGGAGGCGTCGTTTGATCGGGATCTACACCGGAATGCCGCTGGTCCCTCAACGTTGATCTGACGGCCGCAGGCGAGTAAGGAGAATCGGTGGGTATCGGCAGACACGTCTCGCCTTCAAGAATCCGGTGGTGCCACTTGTGTCGCAGTTTGACGCCGTGGCTCTCCGAAAATGGCACCGGATAGTAATGCTTTGCCTTTTTTGATCTCCCTGTTGCTGGTGAGTGGAGATGACTGGTGGTGGTGGAAGAGTCACCTCACCGTTAGGGATCCTCCGGTGCCATTCGTGTAACCTAGATATAAAAGGAAATAAGCGTTCGGTTCCTTCCTCTCCCTCACTTTTTTTTTCTTTCGGTCTCTGTTGCGTCGTCCCTCTTTTTGTTTCTTTTGTTTTGGTCCAACCTTCTCCTCTCAAAATGCCAACCCCCCATCTTAGTTATTTTCTCTCCTTTTATATCTAGGTTTTTCCTCTTTCCTTGATTTCCTTATTTTTATTTTATTTTATTATTATTTTTTCCTTTTTATTCATATATATATATATATTTTTTTTTTATTTTTGCCACCTCGGTACCCAGTGTCTGCACTATTCATCATTTTTTTTTGCTCAAAACTCCAAATGGATTTTCTCTATATTTTGTCGCCCAAAACTCCAAGTACACAACTTTGCTTTTTCTCTAAGTTATTTCACTCAAAAATCCAAAAGGAGTATCCCTTTGCTATTCCTTTAAATTTTTTTGCATAAACTCCAAGATGTACTCATTTTTTATTGCTCTAATTTTTTGGACCAAAACTCCTTATGGGTAGCTCTTTGTTATTCATCAATTTTAATTTTCCAAAACTCAAAATGGTACCCCTTTGCTTTTTGTCTAATTTTTTTCCTTTCTGATTTCATCAAAATATTTTGTCCACGACTCTAAATGGTACTCCATTGCTTTTTGTCTAAACTTTCTTGCCCAAAACTCTAATGAGTTCTCGTTACTATTCGTATAAATGTTTTCGCCCAAAATTCCAAAATGTACAATTCATTATTCCTCTAAATATTTTCGCCCAAAACTCAAAGGTGTGCCTTATTTGCTATTCAACAAAATATTTTTGCCCAAAACTCCAAGCGGTACCCCTTTACTTTTCTCTAATTTTTTTGCCAAAAACTCCATGTGTCCTATTTTGCCTTTTTTTTCCTGAGTTATTTCGCTTAAAAATTCAAAAGATACCTCTTTACTTATCCTTCAAATTTTTTCGACCTAAACTTCATGGCGTCTCCTTTTGCTATTGCTCTAAATTTTTCACATAAAACTCCAAGAGTACCTCTTTTTTATTTTACTTATTTTTTTGACCAAAACTCTTAGGGGAACCCATTTGCTAATTCTTTAAATTTATTTCCTAATATTCCAATGCGTACCCTTTTGTTATTCCCCTATATTTTTTCGGACAAAACTAAAAGGGATACCCTTTTTCTTTTCTTTAAATATTTTAGACCCAAAGCCCAAAACATCAAGAGGTTTCTCTTTGCTATTGTTCTGACATTTTTTGCACAAAGTCCAAGGGGTACCCTTTTGCTTGTTTTGTAATTTTTTTTGTCCAAAACGCATAGCTGTACCCTTATGCTATTTCTCTTAATTTTTTTCACAAAACTCCAAAAGATACCCATTTGCTTTTCTCTAAATTTTGTTTGCACAAAACTCTGATTGGGTACCCTTTACTCTTTCGGTAATTTATTTTGCTTAAAATATAGAGGGGTACCATTTGGTTTTTGTTTAACTTTTTTTTGCCACAAACATCAAGGGGTACACCACTCGAAGGGGTACCCCATTGCCTTTTGTTTAAATTTTTGGCAAAAACTTAAAGGGATACCCATTTGCTTTTTATCTAATTTTTTGCCCAAAACTCAAAGGGAACTCTTTTGCTTTTTATCTAAATTTTTTTTCACCAAAAACTCAAAGAGGTACCCCTTTACTTTTTGTGTAAATTTTGTGATCAAAACTAAAAGGGGTACCCTTTTTCTTTTTGTCTAAATTTTTTTGCCTAAAACTCATATGGGTACACCATTGCCTTTGCCAAAAATTTTCACCTAAAACGCAACCTTTACTTTTTGTGTAAATTTTGTGATCAAAACTAAAAGGGGTACCCTTTTTCTTTTTATCTAAATTTTTTTGCCTAAAACTCATATGGGTACACCATTGCCTTTGCCAAAAATTTTCACCTAAAACGCAAAGGAATATCCCTTTCTTTTTTGTCTAATTTTTTTTGCCAAGAACTCAAAGGGTTACCGCTTTACTTTTTGTCTAAATTTTTCTTGACAAAACTCAAACGGGTACCACTTTGCTTTTTGTGTAATTTTTCAAGCAAAACACAAAGTGGTACCCCTTCATTTTTTGTCTAATTTTTTTTTGCCAAACTCAAAGGTGTACCTCTTTGTTTTTTTTTTTTTGTAAATTTTTCTATCCAAAACTCAAAGGGGCACCCCTATGATTTTTGTTAAAACTTTTCTCCAAAAATTCGCATAAAAATCAAAGGGGCACCCCTTTTGCTTTTTTTTTTTTAATTCTTTCGCATAAAACGTAAAGGAGGCCCCCTTTTCTTTTTGTCTAAATTTTTTTGCCCAAAATTTAGAGGGTTATGCCTTGGCTTATTATCTAATTTTTCTTGATAAAACTCAAATGGGTTACCACTTTGCTTTTTGTGTAAATTTTTTACCTGAAACACAAAGTGATATCCCTTCGCTTTTTGTCTAAATTTTTTGCAAAAACTCAAAAGGGTAGCCTTTTATTTTTTTTCTAAATTTTTATGCCCAAAACTCAAAGGGACACCCTTATCATTCTTTTTAAAATTTTTCTCTAAAAATTTGCCAAAAAATGAAAAAGGCACCCCTTTTGTTTTTTTTTTTTCTCTCAAAAAATGTAAAGAGGTCCACTTTGCTTTTTGTCTAATTTTTTTCCCCAAAATTCAGAAGGGTACACCTTGACTTATTATTTAATTTTTCATACAAAACTCAAAAGTGTACACCTTTGCTTTTTGTCTAAATGTTTCACCCAAAACTCAAAAGAAGTATCCCTTTACTTTTTATCTAAGTCATTTTGCCCAAAATTCAAAGGGGTATCCCTTTGTTTTTTGTCAAAATTTTTTTATCCAATACTCAGAGGGGTACCTCTTTACTTTTTATCTAAATTTTTTGCCCAAAACTTAAAGGAATACCCCTTTGCTTTTTGTCTAAACTTTTCATCCAAAATTTAAAGGGGTAACCCTTTGCTTTTTGTCTAAATTTTTTAGCCCAAAACTCAATAGGGTAAATTTGCTTTTTGTTTTTGTCTAAATTTTTCTGCCCAATAAGCAAAGGTGTACCGCTTCGATTTTTGTTTAAATTTTTCTGCACAAAACTCAAAGGGCTACCACTTTTCTTTTTGTCAAAATTTCTCTGCCTAAAGCTCAATGGGGCGCCCTTTTGCTTTTTTTTTTTTAATAAATTTTTTGCCGAAAACTCTAAAAAGTACCCATTTGCTTTTTTTTTTTCTAATTTTTTCGTCCAAAACTCAAATGGGTACCTATTTACTTTTTGTCTAAATTTTTTTTCCCAAAACTCAAAGAGGTGCCCCTATGGTTGTTGTCTAAATTTTACCCAGAACTCAAAGGGGCACCCTTTTTCTTTTTGTAGATATTTTTAACCCAAAACTCAAAAGGGGTATCTATTTAACTTTTATCTAAATATTTTATCAAAAAAATAAAAGGGGTAACCTTTTGCTTTTTGTCAATAATTTTTCTATCCAAAACTCAAAAGGATACCCCGTTGTTTTTTGTTTAAATTTTTAACCAAAAACTAAAAGGGGTACCCCTTTTCTTTTTGTCTGACTTTTTTTTTTCAAAAACTCAAAGGGTAACTCTTTTTTTTGTCTAAATTTTTATGTCAAAAACTCCAAGGGGTACCCTTTTGGTTTTTGTCTAAATTTTTTGGCCCAAAACTTCAGGGGGTACACCTTTGCTTATTGTTTAAATTTTTGCCCAAAACTCAATTTGTTACCTCTTTCCTTTTGTTTTATTTTTTTTATCCAAAATACATAGGGGTATCTCTTTGCTTTTTGTCTAAATTTATTTGGTCAAAACTCAAAGGGGTACATGTGATGCTCACCGAACCCCAAGTGGCACATAGGTCACCCTCAAAAGTTTGCTTTTAGGATTCGGGGCCGGATAGAGGTTTATTTTAACTCATGAAGGTTGGTCGCTTTGCAATAGAAAGGGAATCACCCTTACCCATTGTTGACGATCAACTTACAAAGGCATCTAAGTGGGCACTAAGAGGCAGGTTTTGGAGTCACTACCCAATTGAACATTGGGAAAGGTTTAGTATAACCTCATGAAGCCTAAACTAGAGAAGGTTTGGGACATCACTCTTACTTATACCTTGGTTAAGTTCATAAAGGAGTTTTTAAGATTAAATTTCCATCTCTCTTCTCACACAATGCATGCAAGTAAATTAAAGCACATTACAAGCACATGAAAAAGTAATAAATAAAGTGATAAATAAAATTACAATAGTCACAAATAAATACAAAGCCCAAAACAAAGAGAAAATATAATACATATTTAAATTGGGGTATTTGTTGGGATGGAAACATTAGTTTTCGTTACATATTTACAAAATAGAAAAGTTTCTTGAGTAACTTTAGAAAGCTAGGATGAGTGATCCCATTTTTATAAATAGAAACCCTTCTTTTGAAGTGATATTTTCTTGGGTAGAAATTGGAACATTGATCCTATTTTGTTAGGAAAATTCCAACTAATTAGTATAAACTTTTTGTTGAATTTTTATATTAACGTGCACAAGAAAATCTTTATCATCATAATGAAGGAACATAGAAACATAACCAGCCCCGATGTGACTCGAATGCTTCAATCTCTAAGTTTCTATTCTCGCGGAGAATACTCACAAAAGGAATGAATTTGCGCCACAAAAATAAAGAAAAGAATAACTCATTAGTAAAGTCATAAAAGCACTTAAACAAATAAAGACTATTTTGAAATTAAAGAAAATAAAGATATTAAAGTATAAGAGAAAAGAAATAAAGCTACATGCTTAAGAGAAAGAAATTAAGGAAAAACATTATGAGAAGACATTAAACGGCAAAGAGAAAAAGCCTTAAAACAAACAAAGATGTCTAGAGCCTACAGAGGGGCGGTACATGAGAGACGAGTGGGAAGAGTGGCGATAGGCGAGACGAAGAGCTTTCGCTCCGTCAAGTTTATTGCTTGAGAGATGCCCGCCTGTCAAGCCTTCTTCTCACCTGTCATGCCCAGAAACGTGAAGAACCACTCAAACCTCCATTAAAATATTTTTTAACTCAAAAATCAAGCAAAAGAGAACTCAAACATGCATATTAAACCCTAAAAGTGCATCAGAACCATTTTTAAGATCATAAAAAGCCATTTAAATCAATAAAAATCCAAAACCACAAAAATCACATATTCACAAATCACAACACATCACATATCATATTCAAATTTTAAAATGGAATAATGATATTTAAGCCTAGAATATTTACCCTCAAATTATTTTCTTAGCTTCTAAAGAAATAGATAGTGCTTTTACCTCCTTAAACTCCCAAAAGAAAGATTTAAAATTTAGAGAAAATGTACCTTCTCACTCTAGAAAATATCCTCGCTTTTGGTTGATTTATAGAAGAGATTAATATTCTAATAAAAGGTTTGAATCTAAGGAAGTATTAATTTTTTTTTGTTTTTTAATCAAAAGCTTTTGAAGTCTTCTCTTAAAAACCCAAAAACCACATTTTTCCTCTTACTGTTCTTTCTCTCTAAAAATCTCAACTTTCTTTCCTTCCTGAAAAAATGCTCTCCCTTTTTTTTTAATATTTTCTCTTTCTTTTTATACTTAAACCTGCAAGGTTCAGGTTTTCCTTTTTGGTAGAGATAAAACCTCATTTTTTGAGCTAGGATCTATAGGAATCAGGTGGAGATACTACCTAAATCCCTCATTTCCCACTACACTGAGCAATCCATAGATTTCTGCAAAAAGGGGAGATGGACAGGTGTCTATCAAAGGCATCTCTAGAAATTACAAAAACGCCATTGACGAGCGTAAGCAGTCACCGACAGACGAGATGGGACAAAAACATAAGATTTTATATTTAAAGCCATCATTTCATTTCCAGCAAAGTGAAAAAGGCTAAAAGACAGTAAAATCACCAAAAATAAAGGAGTCAAGGGTTAGGATCAAGCACTTGTGTTCGTTGATACGCGTTATAGATGACTTTTCATCACTTGGTAACCTTTGATCTGGGCTGCCTCGAGACTCGATTTCTATAGTACACTTTTGATTTTTTTTCCTAAATTTTTTGCCTAAAACTCAGAGGTGTACCCCTTTGCTTTTTGTATAAATTTTTCGCCCAAAACTCAAAGCGATAACCCTTTGCTTTTTATCTAAATGTTTTGCCCAAAAATCAAAGAGATGCCCCTTTACTTTTTGTCTAAATTTTTCTACCCAAAACTCAAAGGAGTACCCGTTTACTTTTCGTCTAAATGTTTTGCCCAAAACTCAAAGGGATACTGTGACGCGCGTCGAACCTGCGTGGTGTGTTCCTTAGAGGCGCTTTTAGAATTCGAAAAGGTTCGCATCTAGATCTTGGGTAACATGAGATATTTTGAAACTCTTATCCAATAAAATATTGGAAAAGTTCATCTAATCCCATGAAACCTTTAGGCACCTTTGAGGTATTTTAGAGTCGTTATCTAATTTACACAAATTGAGAAAGTTCATCTAACATCGGGGGTCTAAATCAGAGAGTAGTTTGAGACTTTACTCTTATTAATGCCTTGGTTAAATTATAAATGAGTTTTTAATAATTAATTTTCCATCTCTCATCTCACACGATCATACATTAAAATTAAAGTACACGTCAAGCATTCGAAAAAAAGCGGTAAAGAAAAGCGATAAAATAAATTATAAGATGGAATTGGGACAAAAAATACAATCCCCCCAAAAATAGAAAATTAAATAAACAAATAAAATTCATACATAAAACGGAGCTTTTATTCAGAGTAGAAATATTGGTTTTTTCATGCACACTTAAAACAAAGAAGAGTTATTTTTAGGCATTATTGAGAAAAGCAGGATGAGTGATCCTATTTTATAAAAATAAATTTTTCTTTTGAAAGTGATATTTTATTGGCTAAAATTAGGACATTGGTCTTATTTTATTAGAAAAAAATTTTAAATTCATTAATATAAATATTTTGTGATTTTTTTATTAATTGTGTATAAAATAAATAATTTTATTACAAATTACATAACAAAATGAATAAAAAGCACAATAAGAAAAAATAGTAAAAATAATAAAAATAACAAATCAACCCAACACGAATCTCCTAGATCTCCTCATTTGTTCGCAAGAGTGCTCAAACCAAAAAAAAAAGGATTGAAACAAAAATAAATAAAAATAAAATTAATGTTAGTAATTCAATCAACAATCAATTAAAACACATAAAATAATTAAAATAAATTAAAATAAATAAAATGAAATAAAGTGCATTATAAATGAAAAATAAATTAAATGACATAATGGAACAAATAAATTAACAGATTAATAAATTAACAAACATAATAATAATAATAATAATAATAATAATAATAATAATAATAATAATAATAATAATAAATAGTGGATGGACCATCAAGTAAGTAAATAAAAAAAAGCAAAATAAAAAATGTTAAAAAACGTTAAATCTATGACTAAAATCATAAAAAACAAACAAATAATCAATAGATCCACAGATCTACTTGGTGATTAATTGATTGTGAATAAAAATAATAATGATAATAATAATAAAAAAATATAAGGTCGAGCCCAGTACTCCTTTGCTTTTTGTTTGAAGTTTTCTCCTAATACTTAATGGGCTACCATTTTGCTTTTTATCTAATTTTTTTTCCCAAAACTTAAAAGGGTATCTTTTTGCTTTTTGTCAAAAATTTTCGCCCAAAACCTGAAGGGAAACCTCTTTGCTTTTTATCTAATTTTTTTTCCCAACCCTCAATGTGGTAAATCTTTATTTTTTGTCTAAATTTTTTTACCCAATACTCAATGGGGTACCCCTTCACTTTTTGTTTAAATTTTTCTGCCCAAAATTTAAAGGCTTACCTCTTTTCTTTTTGTTTGATTTTTTTTGCCCAAACCTCAAAAGGGTGTTCCTTTGCTTGTTGCCTAAACTTTTCGCCGAAAATTAGAAGGGGTGCCCCTTTGCTTTGTCTAAATTTTTCGTCCAAAACACTGAGGGTTACCCCTTTACTTTTTATCTAAATCTTTTTGCCTAAAACTCAAAGAGGTACCTCTTTGTTTTTTTGCGATATTTTTCTCCCAAAAGTCAAAGGGAACCCATTTTGTTTTGTGTAAATTTTTAGCCCAAAACTCAAAAAGATAATGCTTTGCTTTTTGTTTAAATTTTTTTACCAAAAACTCAAAAGAGGTAATCCTTTACTTTTTGTTTAAATTTTTTACTACAAACTCAAAGGTTACCCCTTTACTTTTTTTTTTCAAAATTTTTCTGATCAAAACTCAAAAGGGTATCCCTTTGTTTTTTGTTTAAATTTTTTACCGAAAACTCAAATGAGTACCCCTTTACCTTTTGTTTAAATTTTTCTGCCCAAAACTCTAAGGTGTAACCATTTTCTTTTTGTCTAAATTTCCCAAAATTCCAAGGGGAACACATTTGCTTTTTGTCTAAATTTTTCACCCAAAACTCAATAGGATACCCCTTTATTTTTTGTCTAAATTTTTCTACCCAAAACTCAATGAGGTATTACTTTGATTTTTGTCAAAATTTTTCTGTCCATAACTCAAAGTGGTAGTCCTTTCCTTTTCGTCTAAATTTCTAGCCCGAAACACAAAAGGGTAACCTTTTGCTTTTTATCTATTTTTTTTTTGCCAAAAACTCAAAGGGGGCCCCTTTGATTGTTATCAAAATTTTTTGCCCAAAACTTAGAGGGGCACACCTTTACTTTTTGTTTAAATTTTTCTTGACAAAAGTCAAAAGGGTACCCCTTGGCTTTTTGCCAAAAGTTTTTGCCCAAAACTCATAAGAGCACCCCTTGGCTTTTTGTCTATTTTTCACCCAAGAACTCAAAGGGATACCACTTTGTTTTTTGTCTAAATTTTTCTTGGCAAAACGAAAACGGCTACCACGTTCCTTTTTATCTGATTTTTTTGCCCAAAACTCAAAGGGGTACCCTTTTGCTTTTCGTCTAATTTTTTTTGTCAAAACTCAAAAGTGTACCCCTTTGATTTCTTTTCAAAATTTTTCTCCAAACATTTGTACAAAAATCAAAGTGGTAACCTTTTTGATTTTTTTTTTTTTTTAAAAAAAATCTCACAAAACATAAAAGGGTCCCTTTGCTTTTTTTCTAATTTTTTTTGCCCAAAATTCAGAGGGGTGCGCCTTGGCTTATTATCTAATTTTTAACCCAAAACTCAAAGGGTACACTTTTGCTTTTTATCTAAATGTTTCGTCCAAAAGTCAAAGCGATACCCCTTTGCTTTTTATCTAAGTTATTTCTCTCAAAACTAAAAGGGGTACCCCTTTGATTTTTGTCAAAATTTTTTTACACAATACTCAAAGCGGTACCCATTTACTTTTTGTTTAAATTTTTCATGCAAAACTTAAATGAGTACCCCTTTACTTATTGTCTAAACTTTTCATCCAAAAGTTAAAGGGGTACCCCTCTATTTTTTGTTTAAATTTTTCTGCCCAAAACTCAATGGGATAAATTTTTGCTTTTTGTCTAAATTTTTGTGCCCAATACTCAATGAGGTAACCCTTCGCTTTTTGTTAATATTTTTCTACACAAAACTCAAAGGGTTACCACTTTACTTTTTGTTTAAATTTTTCTGCCTAAAGCTCAATAGGGTACCCCTTTGTTTTTTACATAAAATTTTTGTCGGAAACTCGAAGGGGTACCCATTTGCTTTTTGTCTAAATTTTTCTTCCAAAACTCTAAGGGAGTACTCTTTTATTTTTTGTCTAAATTTTTCGCACAAAACTTAAAGGGGTACCCTTTTTCTTTTTGTATAAATTTTTAGCCCAAAACTCAAAACGGGCACCTCTTTGATTTTTGTATAATTTTTTTTACCAAAAACACAAAAGGTTACTTTACTTTTTGTACAAATTTTTCAGCCCAAAACTCAAAAGGGTACTCTATTATTTTTTGTTTAAATTTTTAAGCAAAGTCTAAAAGGGGTGCCCTTTGCTTTTTGTCTGAATTTTTTTGTCCAAAACTCAAAGGGCACCCCTTTGCTCTTTGTTTAAATTTTTATGGCAAAAAATTTCTACTTTTTGTATAAATTTTTCAGCCCAAAACTCAAAAGGGTACTCCATTGCTTTTTATTTAAATTTTTAAGTAAATTCTAAAAGGGGTGCCCTTTGCTTTTTGTCTGAATTTTTTTGTTCAATTTTTTTTTCCAAAACTCAAAGGGCTCCCATTTGCTCTTTGTCTAAATTTTTATGCCAAGAAACTCCAACGGGTAACCATTTGCTTTTTATTTAAATTTTTTGGTCGAAAACTCCAAGGGGTACAGCTTTACTTTTTGTTTAAATTTTTCGCTCAAAACTCAATGGGATACCTATTTGCTTGTTAGTTAAATTATTTTTGCCCAAAATGCATAGGGGTGCCACTTTACTTTTTGTCTAAATTTTTTTGCTCAAATTTTTATTGGATATCACTTTGATTTTTGTCTAAATTTTTGGCCCAAAACTCAAAGGGGACCCGTTTACTTTTTAAATAAATTTTTCGCTCAAAACTCAAAGGGGTTACCCCTTTGCTTTTTGTTTAAAATTTTTGCCAAAAACCCAAACTGGTACTCCTTTGATTTTTATCTAAATTTTTTTGTCCAAAACTCAAAGGGGGTACCCTTTTGCTTTTTGTTTAAATTTTTCTGCTCAAAACTCAATTGGGTACCCCTTTGCTTTTTATTTAAATTTTTGTCCCAAAACTCCATGGGATACCCATTTGCTTTTTATCTAAATTTTATTGGCCAAAACACATAGGGGTGCCCCTTTTCTTTTTGCCTAATTTTTTTTGCTCAAAACTAGAAGGGTGCCCCTTTTATTTTTGTCTAAATTTTTTTGCACAAAACATAAAGGGGTATCCCCTCTTCTTTTCGTCTAAAATTTTCACCCAAAACATAAAGGGGCACCATTTTCTTTGTTTTTTTCTAAATTTTTCTGTACAAACCTCAAAAGGGTACCCTTTTGTTTCCCGACTAAATTATTCTCCTGAAACTCAAAGTGGTAGGCTTTTCTTTTTGCCTAAATTTTTAAGCCAAAACTCCAAGGAGTACTGATCGGTGTCCGAAAAGTGTACCGAATCGACAAATAACATACGAGTATAATTAAAGAACCGCGAATATCGAACCCAAGGAAAAAGCGGTTGTCAAGTTAAATATCTATGGTTGAGTAAATATGAGATATCCGCAAATTGTTTGATGGGAAATTCTAAACTAAACAAGAAAATAAAATTATAAAATAACAATTAAATATAAAATTATTCATCAAGAAATTAAACAAGGGTGAATTAGATGCTTAGGAAATTATATCCTCATAAATGTAATTGAAGATGGATAAAATAATACAAACATGAATTTCTGGACAACCCAACTAAATCCAAGCGTCCCATTCTGGAGCAAGCTATTCTAATCACAAAACGTTTCATTCCGGAGCAAGCCTCATAATTAGTATGAGCACGGGTCTAAAGTCCTAGATATGAATTAATTTCCCATTCCGGAGTCAATTAATCCAATACTCATCTATTCCTCACATTTTCTGAACTTTATAAAACTAACATCTATAAATCAAGCGTCCCATTCCAGAGCAAGCAAAATCTATAGATGCAGAAATATAAGAACATAGCATATTCAAATAACAACAATAATCAGATTTGAAATCATTCATCATTCCAAATTAAATCAAAATCAAACCCAATAATCATCATAAATGCAGAAAATATAATAGGAGAAATAAAAGAAATTATGAAAATATTCATTAAACCCAAATATCCAAAGACAAAGTATGATTCAAGAATTCCTAAGCATGAAAAATTACTCTAACATCAAGACTATAATCATAAAATATAGAAAATTAAAGTTTAGAATACACCCTTAATGAGAGAGAAAATAGATCTAGAAGTTCCTTCCTCTTCAACCTTGGAATCTCCTTGAGTCCCAAAATATAAATCCAAACTAAATTCTTTAAGAACAAAATTGGAATTTAAAATTAAATCTAAGCTAAAAAAACTAGTATTTTAGAGGAAATAAAACCTAAAAGAAAGAAATAAAATACTGCTGCTATCTAAATCTAAAACTGCTCTCTTGAAAGATGAAATGGCGCCCATTTAAAGTATGCAGAAAAGCACAGCTGTGCTTTGTAAAACACAGTTGTGTTCTTGAATAAGTTGTACGCTTAGGGTTACGTAGCGTGCACAAAATTGGTGGAAAATGGGGCAACACAACTGTGTTTCTCGCTGAAACACAGTTGTGCTTTGGGCGAGAACTTGCGCATCGCTGTCCTTTGTGTGTGCGCCTTTCATTGCATAACACAGCTGTATTTTGCGCGAAAACACAGCTGTGCTTTCAACTGACCTCGCTAGCCCGGCATGCTGGATAGCACAACTATGCTATCAATAAACACAGCTGTGCTTTTGGGCAGTTTTGCTTTCCTTCATCAATTTCTCCTAAAATCAACCCCGAACCTCCAATTTAATCCCGAATTAAAATAAAACGCCTGAAAACATCCCAAAACTTATTAAAAATTATAAAAACATTTTAAACTAATAAAATAATATAAATTAACTAATTGAGACTAAAAATTAAATAAATAAAACACATAATTATGCCAAGAAATAACCTAAAATATAAATATAATTGCAACTTATCAGGTACCCCTTTGCTTTTTGCCCAAAATATTTCTCCAAAAACTCAAAGGGATAACCCATTTGCTTTTTTTCTAAATTGTTTTGCTCAAAACTCAAAGGGGTACTCCATTTACTTTTTGTATAATTTTTTTGGCCCAAAATTCTAAGGAGTATCCCCTTGCTTTTTAACTAATTTTTTTTGTCAAAAACTCGAAGGTATTCCCCTTTACTTTTTGTCTAAATTTTTTGGCCCAAAACTCAAATGATTACACCTTTACTTTTTGTCTAAATTTTTTGGCCAAAACTCAATTGTGTATCCTTTTAGTTTTTGTCTTAATTTTTTTCCCAAAACAAATAGGGATACCTATTTGCTTTTTATCTAATTTTTTTTCCTAAAATACAAAAGGGTACACTTTTGATTTTTGTCTAAATTTCTTGGTCAAAAACTTAGAGGGGTACCCATTTGCTTTTTGTATAAATTTTTTGCCCAAAACTCAAAGGGGTACTCTTTTGCTTTTTATTTAAATTTTTCTACCTAAAACTCAAAGGGATACCCCTTTGCTTTTTGTTTAAATTTTTCGCACAAAACTCAAAGGGGTTCCCCTTTGGATTTTGTCTAAATTTTTTTGCCCCAAACTCATCCCTTTGTTTTTTATCAAAATTTTTTCACCCAAAACTAAAAGGGGTACCCCTTTTCTTTTTGATCTGCTTAGGCACCTAGTTGGAGTTGTTCTAAAGGATCGTCTGCTAAAGGTTAGGCCCATACAAAAATAGAAAGAGTCTATATTATTAAAGTTTTTTTATGAGTTTTGGTTTATGTGAAAGTTATTATATTTGTCTATAACTGATAATTATAATTTTGATTAATACAAAAAGGTAAAAGAATTCTTGTTGTGTGACACTCTCTTATCCTCTTAGGGGATATAAGGGATGTTACATTTATTAGTATCAGAGTATAGATTTAGTCGGTTCGCCAATGCGGATGTCTTTGTTCTTTGAAGATATAATGGAAGTAAAAGTTTCTAAAAAGGCAAAAATGTATACTTAAAGAGTGCTAACTAGATATGACTTGACTTGTTTGTTTTAAATTGTTATGTGTTTGTATGACTTAAAGTATCAGTACCAATTGTGCCAGTTGAGATCATGTTAAGGATCTCCCCTGATGTAATATGAATTTTGAATAGGTGTACTATCCCGACCGAAGTACAGAACATAAGCATAAACTAAACATTTAGACGGTTCTGGACTGAGATTAGGGGGAAGGCAAAAAAGTTGGGATGCATATATAATTGTATGTATAGTATTTGTGCGGATAACCTATTTCGCTAATAGATTTAAGTAAAGAAATGTTTAGTATCTTGCTAAACTCTGCAATATTGATGTGTGAGTACTAGTTAATCCTGGATATTAGAAATTTGTTTGACAAATTGTATAGATTATAAAACATCAATGACTAAACCTTAAGAAGGAATGTGATAATTGATACAATGAATAAAATGTAATATGAATTTGACATGTTTTATAGGATATAGAAATTGTACCTAGGATGATTGATTTATTCTAAAAGGATAGTGTATGTATAAGTCCTGACTGGGATGTAAATTGATACGTGAGTAATTCAATGTAATACCGAGAAAATAAAGTATAGCAAAAATAAAAAAGGGTGCATATGGAAAATTTGATGTAGTAGGGGTAGCATGAGAATGTGTTATAGGAAATGAAGTAAAGTAATGTAATCGGTAAATTTTACAGATATGGATAAAGTGTTTAAAACGTACATGTTATATAATTGTATAAAATTGAGGCATGAGCATGATCGTTAAAGAAATGCACGATTTTGGACCTCATACATTGATGAATTTTGAGGATAAAATTCTTTTAAAGGGGTGAGAGTTGTAACGACCTAAAACACACCCTAACTGGAATAGGGCATATTTTGGTAAAATGGAAACCGAATATGCATGGTTTGGTTGTGAATTATTAAGAAGGAAGTAATGGTCCTTGGTGTAAAAACTTTCGGTAAAAGAGATAATTTGAAAAATTTGTTAATTAAGGCTCTAATTGCATTAAAAGAATTAATTGGAGGGCCAATTTATAAGTCTAACTTAATTAGAGGGTAGATGGGAGAAAAGAAAGTTTACAGAGGGATGAGATTGGTAATTTGTATGTTTGGCCAATTGATATCAACATCTAATAGATGGATTGGGAGGAGTATAAATAGATAAGGTCGGTTGTTAGGGAGGTAGCTTTCCCCTTTCGTTTTTCATTTTTTGTTTTCTCTCTCTCATCTATTTTTCACATGGTTGATCAAATAGGAATTTGAAGAGAAAGTGAAGTTTGAGTATTAAATTACCGATGAATCTATAAAATCCTCTATCTCTTCTTCTCTTTTCTCTTTTTGGCTGATTGAGGGATTATGAATAATTGTATTAAATTAAGTAAATTATGATTTAATCGATGTAAGATTTATCTTAAGTTATGAATTGTCTTGAATATAAGTGAATTTGTTAAAAGTAAACATGTAAAAGAATTATTTATGAATGATTTGGAGGTGAACTTAGATGATGATTTAATGATTTTCATTATGGATTAAGAATGATTTTGATTGCGTAATTGGTTAAATATGTCTAATCAAAGTTGTTGTTAAGTTTGGTAAATGAGAAGTAATGATTTTGGAGGTTAATTGGTGTGAAAAGATTAGAAGTGGATTTGGGAAATTAAAACAAAGCATCATCGTGTTTCCAGAATGACACAGCTGTGTTTCAGAAAACACAGCTGTGCTCCTAGAAACACAGTTGTGTTTCAGAGAAACACAATTGTGTTTTAGCATATTTTTGCAACTGTAGCATGCCTCATTGCTGGCACATTTTCCTGACTGCCGTGACCCCCTACTCTATATATCACGGGTTTATTTTTCCATCATGCCTCACGGCTGGCAAGAATTGTTGCCAGTCGTGAGGGTGCATTCTGTATGTACAGTGTACATATTTGGCATGGGTCACGACTGGCAGGTATTTGTGCCAGCCGGGAGCCCCCTGATTTTCATGATTTAATTTAAGACTTTTGCTACCAATTAAACTTCGAGTGGACCAAATTAAATATGATGATTATTTAACAATAATAAATGATATTTATTAAGTTTCTATATTATCTTATGAATTATTCATGTGATTACTATACATTACGCTAATATTTTTAATATGTGTAGATGAAGTTGGGATGTCTTTTATTTTCAAAAATTTAACCGAATGACAAGATAAACTTATGATTTGACTGTAATTCCGATATGTACTCTTATGCCTGATTTTAAATAATAATTGCTTGGATTTTTGCACTGCTAAGTGATTCTATGAATTCGTTATCTGCCTGAATAGGAATAGAACTTGATAATCAGTACTACGTTAACGAAGAGCTGTTGTCTAGCCTAAAATTGATAGAATTATGATAAATATGATTTATGTATAAATATTTCCATGTCTTTGCTTTATGATATCATTTCAGATTCTCCGTAAAGTGATTTAAGCAAGAGATTAATATGAAATATTCGGAACTTCTGTGGTGATAACATGAATTTTGAACCCTGACAGATGATTTGTTTATGAGCAAGTAACATAGTTTTGATTTAATAATAGTCTCGGTACCTGAATTATAGGATATATCTATGTGATTATATTATTAAAATAAATTAAGACCATAATGAAATTATAGCAAGGAAATAGGTAGAACTACATGGTTCTGTTTCCCAGCACCTGGGATACATGGGAAGCTTGGAATAGTCATTCCAAGTTCGAACCAAATACTGGAAGATTGATATATCCTTAGAAGTTTTAAGAGGTTTTATGATTGAAACTGAACTAGGAGCTTGAATGTATGATAAATGTATATGTGCATAAAATATTTGTGAAATGATTGTAAGTCCAATACATGTCTATTCACTGGCTTCAAATGATTGCGATATATGTATACTGATACAATGTGAAAGTGATAATAACTGTTCTTTATGCTTATAGTAGGGGTGTACACAGTTCGATCCAGTTCGGTTCTTTACAAATCTCCGTATTGTATTGAAATTTCGGTTCTTATAAATTTCGGTACAGTTCGGTTCTTATTAATTTCGGTACAGTTCAGTACAGTTCTTATAATTTTCAGTACAGTTCAGTTCGGTTATTCGGTTCTTTCCGTACAAAACAAAACAAGACAATACAATACGGTATTTCGGATAATTCAATATTTTTTAAAATTTATAATATAAATATACACAATAATAAATACAAATACAATAATAAATACAAATATAATTAAAATATCTCAACAAGTACATACAATTTTGTATTCAATTTTAAGAAAATATTTCAATTTATCCCTCTCCTTTATGAAAAAAGAAAAACATATTTTAACAATAGTCACTCTAGATGAAATTTTAAATTCGAGATAAGTCACTTCAATAAATTTCCTAAAATCCTAATATTTAATAAAATTAATTGGTAATTCATCCCTAATGATCATCCTAATTAAAGCTTATGTACAATCCTATTGATCAAATTTTTAACTAACTAATGACATACTATTAACGAATACCACAAACCCAAAAGTTGTGTGTGACTTATCTTTACTTTTAGATGTAGCCGCGGAAATGACAGTGGCAGCGACAAGTAGAAGGAAATGCAAGTATAAACTAAAACCAACGGAAAAGATAGAAAAATTGTGGGGCTTGACACGATTTCGGGACAGAAAAGAAAGAGGCAGGCACGATTTAGGTTTTTTTTTTAATTTATTTTCTTTTAATATATATATATATAATAAAATATAAAATCGGTCGGATTCTGACACAGCAAAAATACCTCAAAACGAAAAAATTTTATTCCAAGTTGAAAAGTCCCCTCCAAACTAAGGTAACAAACAATTTATATGAAAATAATAAAAAAATTACAATAATACCCCTAAAACTTCAAATTGAAAAACGGAAGCTCAAACATTATTTTTGAGGCACAAAATGGGCTGTTACAGGAGACTAAGTTTTATAAAAGTCGACCGGCTTGAAATGAGCTTTTCGAAAACATATAATAATTAGCAAACGGATGCCTGTAGCAAAAGTTATAACAAAAACAATAATTAATGACGATTGGCCCGTTCAACTCGCTCCAAATACTAAAAACCCAACTCGTCCGCATTAGATTCCCTTCAAATATTTCAATTCCCTCCAAATATTTTAATTCCCTCTAAAACTTAAAATAAAAAATATTTCTACTAAAATTTTTTAAATTTTATTCTTAATTTACTCTAAAAAAATTTAATTAATAAGATAATTATATACTTATATAATTATATTATATATTAATTAATAAAATTTTATTAATATAATAATTGTATATAATTATATTATTAAAATATATTTTCAATTACTCACATAAATATTATGCTAAATACAGATGAGTATTAGTTGAGTAACGTTAAAAATAAAAAAAATTAAAATTTTATTATAAATAATTATATATAATTTTATTTTTAATTTACATATTCATATAGGTATTGTGATAGAAATAGATGAGTATTAGTCGAGTGACACTAGAAGCAAATAAAATTAATTGATAAAATAATTATATAATAAATTATTCAATTATATATAATTATATTATTAAAATAAATCAATTATTCAAATATATATTGTGTCAAAATAGATAATTACTAATTGAGTGATACTAAATATAAATGAAATTAATTGATAAGGTAATTATATATACAACATCGGCTGATTATATGGTTAGGATCCATCAATATATATTATCTTGCCTCAGTTATTATACTCAATTTCACTAAATTTGGCTTAATAGTTAAAAGATTATTAATTAATATTATAGTTAATAACTATAAGGGTGAATATAAAAGTAGCATTAAAAGTAAATAAAATTAATTGGTAAAGTGATTGTGTATATAAATATTTGTAAAAAAAAAATTAAGTAGTGGTTGAGTGACATTAAAGTTAAATTAAATTAAATACGAATTAATAAAATTTAATTATATATAATTAAATTATTAAGTTACAACTCAATTACTCATATATGTATTGTGCCAAAATAGATAAGTATTAGTTGAGTGATACTAAAAACAAATGAAATTAATTGGTAAGGTGATTATATATTTATATAATTACATGAATTGAATTGGTAAATTTCATTATATATAATAATTAGGGGTGTTCAAAGATGGGTTGGATGGGTTACGATCGGTTTTCCATCCAACCCATCTAAAATTTTAAATGGGTTGAACCCAGCCCAATCCAGCTGGGTTATAACTTAAACTTTTTATATTGGGTTGGTTGGTTTATGACTGAGTTATATGGGTTATGTTAATTTTCTAACATATAAATTTTATATTATCTATATTTATATTTTTTAAGTATAAAACATTAATTTTATTCTTGTAAATATTTTTTTAAATAACACATGCATATTTCATTTTTTTTTTAAAAAAAATTAATTCCGAAGAATAGCGTGGTAAAAAAAATGAAAAAAATTAATTCCAAAGAATAGTGTGGTATATTTGGAAGGGAAACTACTAATGGACTGCTATGCTAGGATTTGAAAGACTATCGGTGAAAAGTTTGTCAAAAAATTATATCAATATTAGTTAGTTATACCAATAGGCTTTATACTTAATATTTATTAGGCCCAATAAATTTTCTCTTATTTCTAATAAAAATATATCCATAAATGTCGAAAAATATTTTCTAGGGTGCACAAAAATTTCATGTCATCTAAAGTTTCAACCAAGAATTTAACAAAAATTCATTAAAATGGCTTACCATAGCGGTGCTCCATCATTGAAATGGCTTAATAATAATAATAATAATAATATCTTGAGAAAATAATTAAAAAGATAAAACAGTAAAACACACATGAATTATATTAAATTAAGAAAACACAAATAACTACAAATAAAGCAAAATATAAAGAGAAAAATTTAGAATTTCCTACTTGAAGCAGTAATTTGCCATGTAAAAAAAAATGAACTAATGCAAAATATGACTTAGAGAATCCTACTTAAATAATAATTCTGTACTTTATATTCTATCTTTAATGCAGTATATTTTGTAGAGCTTATCTTTCAATTTTTTTTATACATTACTAATAAAACAATCTATTTTATTTTGGATTATGAATTATGGATAATCATCAGGATGCATTCATTGAATTGTAATTAAATTTTAACAAATTAATTAAGTTTTAATTTTTAAATTAATAAGAAAAAAAGATAAATAATTTTCTCAAATGCTAGTCTCCTAACTAGAACCACTTTATATATATATAAATATATATATACACGTATGTATTATGCCTAAATAATTGATGAAAATTATGTAATATATATATAATTTCATGTCAGCATTTAGATATCTCATGCATGTTTGATGAACATTTTAAGGGGTTATAAGTGTTTTTTCGAAAAGCTAAAACAAGTAAAATAGCTTCTAAGTTAAATAAACATGTATGTATATTTTCATGTCATCTATATATATTATGTAATATATATAGAGCTTATCGTTCGCCGTGGTGTCACTATTTACGACCCGAAAAGTACTATTTACGAAAACTGAAATTTTAGAACATTATATGATAAGTATACGAGTTTAAATATGTTAAATATTTTGATATAAATTTGTATTATATTTTGATATAAATAATAATTGGAGTCAACATTTAGATAGGTTTGGTGGCTGGGTTATATAATAACCCATAACCCATATAAATATTTTGTAAATTTTAAAATGGGTTATATGGGTTACAATAATCCATTAAAATTATGAAAAAAATGGGTTAGACGGATTGGGTTAAACGGTTTGGATGGATTACACCATTTTTGAACACCCCTAATAATAATTATTATATATAATTATATTATTAATTTATATGCTCAATTATTCATATAGGTATTGTACAAAAAATATATATGAGTACTAGTTGAGTGATACTAAAAATAAATGAAGATAATTAGTAAGGTGATTATATACTTATATAGTTATATTAATTAGTAAAATTTAATTATATATAATTAAATTATTAACTTACAATAGATAAATACTAGTTGAGTGATATTAAAAGTAAATGAAATTAATTGGTAAGATGATTATATACTCATATAATTACATTAATTAGTAAAATTTCATTGATATAATAATTATATTTGTGTGTGTATATAAATATTTGTACAAAATGAAAAATTATGTAGTAGTTGAGTAACACTAAACGTAAATTAAATTAAACACAAGTTATTTTAATTGCACATTCATATAGATATAATAATTAAATTTATCTTATTAATAATCAAAATATTATTTTAATTTATTAACTATTTATTATATTAATTTCATGCATTAAAATATTTAATACAAACAATTATAAAAATTTCAAAAAAATACAAATAATTATGAAGTTAAATTTATATAATAACGATATAATAGAAATTATAAATAATATTTATATATAAATTACTAATATTATATATAATAATTAATAAATATCAGTTATTTCGGTCCAATTCAGTACAGAACAGTTCAGTACGGTTCAATACGTTCTCGATTCGGTTCGGTTCTAATCAAAAAGTCAACAGTACAATTCGGTTCAGTCCTAGTAAAAAAAGTCAACGATACAATTCGGTTCTGGATTTTTTTCTTCGGTATTTCGGTTCGGTACAGGAAAATCCAGAACCGTGTACACTCCTAGCTTATAGTATGGTTAATAAAATGCGATTGTACCTTCGGGTACCCCTGTATTGTATCTTCAGATACCTCCATGTTGTATCTTCGAATACCTCCATATTGTACCTTCGGATACCTCCGTATTGTATCTTCGGATACTTTCGTATTGTACCTTCAGGTACCTCTGTATTTGTATCTTTGGATACCTCTATATTTTACCCACGGGTACCTCTATATTGTATCTTTAGATTCCCTCGTATTGTACCTATGAACACCTATTATTCTGTACTTCAGAAATACAAGTGTTCATTATGTGCATAATGTATGATATAGATAAGTTAAGGGTTATGATAATGTATTTTAGTTTGTATTATGAATTATTAGGTTAAGATATTTGTTTATTATCCATAAATATGTATTGGTCATACATATATGAGGTCTGATGTCTGATAAATATGTTTTGAATGTTAGGGAAATGTACTGTATCGTTAAAGATAAGTGGAGGTATTTAACTAATAGCGAAACCTAATATGTTAAGATGAATACTAGTCGAATATGATTGACATGCATGTTCATGTTTTTGTCTGCTCAGGTACCCAGTTGGAGTTGTTCTAAAGGATCATTTGCTGAAGGTTAGGCTGACACAAGGATAGGAAGAGTCTATATTGTTAGAGTTTTTATTAATTTTGGTTTATGTGAAAGTTATTATATTTGTCTATAACTGATAATTGTAATTTTGATTAATGCAAAAAGCTAAAAGAAATAAATTTTGTAATTCCAATTTGTAAGTTTTAAGTCTTGTTGTGTGACACTCTCTTATCCTGGTAGGGGGTATAAGGTGTGTAACAACCCGGCCCCGCCTCCCCCCACCCCAACCGCAAACTTAGTCCCCCAATACAGCCTCCCCAACCCAGCCTGTCCCCCCACCCCAAACCTAGAGAAACCCCCCAGCCCAGCCTGCCCTAACCCCAGACTAAGCCCTTTGACCCAGCCTCCCCTTACCCCAACCCTAGACTTGGCCCCCCAGCCCAACCTCCCCCTACCCCAACCCAGACTTCGCTTTCCGACCCTGCCTCCCCCCACCTTAAACCTAGATTAAGCCCCCCAGCCAAGCCTTCCACCCCACCCTAAACCTAGACTAGGCCCTCCGGCCCAACCTTCTCCCCCACCCCTACCCAAACCCTAGAGTAGACCCCCTGGCCTAGCTTTCCACCCCTACCCTAACCCTAGACTAGGCCCCCCAGCGCAGCCTACCTTACCATCCTACCCCAATCCTAGATTAGACCACTCAACCCAGCTTCCCCCCGCCCCAACCAAGACTGGGCCCCCTGGCCCATCCTTCCCCTAACCCTAGAATAGGGCCCCCAGCCTAGCCTCTCCCAAACAAGGCCTCCTGGCCCAGCCTTCCCCCCTACCCTTCACACCCTAACCCAAGACTAGGCCCTCCTGCCCAGCCTCTCCCATCCCAACCCCAGACTAGGCCCCCTGGCCTAGCCTTCCCCCGTCCCAACCCCAAACTCGGCCCTTTAGCCCAGCCTGCCCCTGCCCCTCCCCCACACCCCCCGGCCCTCGAGCTAGGCCTCTCCTGCCCTATATCCCCCGACCATGAGCTAGGCCTCCCCCGCCCCACATCCCCCAGCCCCATACCCCCCGGCCACACCTTCCCCTCCAACCCCACCCCAACCCTAGACTAGGCCCTCCGTCCTAACTTCCCCTTACCCATACCCCAACCTAAGGGCCCTCCGGCCCAGTCCCCCTACCCTAACCCTAGATTCGGCCCCCCCCCGGCCCAACCTTCCCCCTACCCTAACCCCATATTAGGCCCCCCAGCCCAGCCTTCCCCTGCCCCAACCCCAGACTAGGCCTCTCGACCCAGCCTCTCTCCACCCCAAGCCCACACTAGGCCCCCTAGCCTAGCCTTCCGCAGACTAGGCCCTCCGACCCAGCTTTTCCCCTACCCCTCATACCTAGACTAGGCCCCCCAGTCCAGCCTCACCCCACCCCAACTCAAGACTCGGCCTCTCAATCTGGCCTCCCCCAATAGGAATGCTCACGGGGCGGGGCGGGGCAGGGGCAGGGAATGGCTCCCCATCCACGACCCCACATTAGGGCGAGGATTCCCCGTCCCTGCCCCTGCAGGATACACGGGGTAGAAACTGCCCTCTCCCCGCATGGAGATCAACATTGGGGGCGGGGATCCCCGTTCCCGATGGGGATCCACATTAGGGGTGGAGATCCCCATCCCCGATGGGAAATGCCCCGACCCAAATTAAAAAAGATATAAATAATTAATAACTTAAATAATACCTAATACTAGTAATGAAATCCCTGCCTCCCCAAACCATGTTGAACAACTCCAGAAAAAACATTGAAATACCTCTGTTTATACAAAATCAGCTATATTCTCTATTAATCAACTCTAAAAATCCTGTGTTTTCTTTCCTTGAAAATGGAACAGTGAAAATAAATGGAAACCAAATAAGGCAAATAGGGATCTCTTTATTTCAAATTAAATAGAAAGAAGATAAGAAAACAAGAAAAATCACAAAGAAAATAATAGCTTGAAGATCACATTCATGCAAAAAACTGAAAAAGGAATCATTAAACCTCTCAAAATTGAAATACCTCTCAAAAGGAGTCAACTTAAAGTTCCAACAGAAGAAGAAGCAAAGATGAAGGCTAAAATGGAGGAGGAGAGGTGAGCTATCGGCTTGTGTCTGCAGACGATAGTCGGTGAAGGTGAAAGGGAGAGACTGAAAGAGAGAGAGAGAGAGAGCGAGCTTAGAGCAGTAGGAGAGAGCAGATGAAGACTAATGGCATGTTTCCTGAGGGAGATCGAAGGGAAATTAGTTTTGAACAAGTGCGATAGAACAGACAGAGAGTGAGAGAGGTAGGGAGAGCGGCTGGGTGAGAGAGGCATGACGCGACCTCAGCAAGTGTACTGAATCGGTAAGTAATATAGTGATGTATAATTAAGACCACAAGTTATCGAACCCAAGGGACTGTGTTGCGTAAATTTTAACAATTAAATGTATGCTAAAGAATTCCCAATTGTTTGATGTGATGAATTATTTAAGAAATAAATTCAGAAATATAATTGATGAAATCACTAATTCAAGAATATTAAAAGAATCAATACTACTACAGATTTTATGAAATAACTTAAAAGATCTTGTCAAGGAATACCCATTCTCCCCAATAACGCCATGTAAATGCTTCAACTTATCAATAACATATGCAAATCAATGAACAACCTAGCCTATACCATAGCCTGCCTTTCAGATCCAGCTTTTCTAACACATGCGCCTACCACCCTGGATTCAGCACATATTTTAGAATCGAAACAGGTCTTAAGTCCTAAGCTTAGATGATCCTACCATCTCGGATTAAGATATCAAAGCTCAATTATCTTCTACAATTCTGAACCTATTAAAATAGAGATCCACAGATTTAACTACCATCTCGGATTAATCAAACCAGTTAAAATCGATAGAAATATAATAGAGTATGTGTAAATTCATGAAATGAATACAATCAAAGATTATCACAGCAGATGAATCTTAAACTGGCATTAATTTCAATAACAAACAGATTAATTCAGAGAAGATAAAACTGAAGCATATGCATAAATCAATCCACACAAAGAATTCACATGGTTATTAGGGATTCAAAGCATCCCTTAACAAGAAAAGGAACTACTCACTCATAATTGAAATAAAAACTGAATTAAATAGAGAGAAGTTGATATTACCCATTTGAGATCTGAAAATGAAATTCTTACAATAATAAAATTGATGTTCTTCCCGTTCAATCTGTTCTTAAAACTTCAAAAATAAATAATAACCTCCCACTATCTCTGATTATTCCCCCCAGATTAAAATAACAACAGCTTAAATTAAATTCTAAAACTATATAAAAAATCTCAATCTTAAGTTGCAGAGAAAAATAAATCTCACTTTTCGTTCCCAGAAAAAATCGACCCTCTTCATGTCTAACTTCAGTCCCTAAATAACCGTTCAAAGTCAAAAGGTGGCCCTCAAAGTCTTTGATTTTGTGCAGATTTTTTTCACAAGTAGGTTACACGGCGGTATGAGAGTCTCTCACCGCCGTGTAAATGGCCTCTGGTCAACAATCTTGAAGTTTTGTTCCCCTTGTCCAGCACTGTAATTGTTGGAATTTTTACGCCTTACACGGCGATGAGAGACTCTCATACCGCCGTGTAGATCCTTACGTAAGTGCTGATTCTCGTGGTACATGGCGGTATGGATGTTCCTTACCGCCGTGTAATTCCCTTCTACTGCATTGTGAAATTTTCGTGGTACACGGCGGTATGGATGTTCCTTACCGCCGTGTAAGCTTCCTAAAAGCTCCAAAAACAACATAAAATCTCACTTTAGTATACAGGATAATATCTAATAAAACTTTCACAAAAATATACTAAAACAGGAACTTCTAAACTCAAAAGTAAGCTGGAAATTCACATAAAAACAACATATATTTTGAACTTATCAAAATACCCCACACTTAGCTTTTGCTCGCCCTCGAGTAAAATACCTCTTCAATTCCAACTTTCTCAATTTTCAAGCAAGCAAACGGAAATTCAAAACACCAAGAAAACACTTAGTAAATTCCACTTGAGAGCAATTCTTACTTAAACAAAACTCAAAAGAAGAAAATACAATTAAATTTCCAGTGTGTGTGTGCAAAGGCCAAAACCAAAGTTTTAATAATTTTCAAAATTAAAATTCCAGCACCAATCAATCAATGACCAAATAAGTTAGTGCACGAATGCACATCTGGTTTCTCAATTGAAACACTAGAAACACCATAGGCCTCTCCTTTGGTACCGAAACCCGAAGGTCATCTCTACTGAACAAATCAAGACATAAAAATGATCATTAGGTCTTAAACAGGTTGTAATACAAGGTTCGACCGGTGATGGCTAACAAGAAGAGTTTAGAAAATCAACAAAGATTCAGCCACTCTACCGACTATTACCGCTACCCAATAAAATTTTTCCATAACCTACTTCCAAATTAACCAAAGTTGCCAAGACTTAGTTACTTCCCATGAAAAAAAAAATTTCGAATCAAAAGAAAATGAGAAGATGAAATTTTCTTCTCAAACCTGACCATCCAAACATTTTATTTTACAATAGAGGATACCCCACACTTGAATTTTTCTATAAACTTTATTTATTTATTTATTTATTTATTTTTTATTTTTTTTAATATTTTTTTTTAAATAGAGAAGATAACCTACCCCACACTTGAATATTTCAGTAACTTATAATCAGCTACAATTTTCATACCAAATAACAAAGAGCATTATCTTCATTTTCTTTTCTTTCCAACTTACTAAAACATTCAGTATAACTAGCTCTTGCCAATTAAATTGAAACTCATTCACACCACCACATGAACTCAATCACCCAAACTTCCCAACAGCAACCCCCCACAATCCTAGAGTGGCCAGCTCTCCTATAAGGGTAAGCTAAAGGCTTTTTAGGTTTAATGGTAACAATAAGTTGCGCAAACAAGAAAATTCTCGAAATACGCATTTAGCATACTCAATTAGGCTCAAAATTGGCTAACAAGGGTAATTAATTCCATAGGTAGGAGAAAGTTTATTTAAAGTGACTTAACAAAGAAAGATGCCTAAATCATGTCAAAATTCATGCCTTAATTGTTATATCATTTCGAAGGGCAATGAGGAAGGTTCTAGTGCTCTAAAGACTTTCTGATCAAGAGATTTCATGGCTGATTTTTCCCGACTTGTAAAAACTAGCCTGAGTGCAAAATATTGGAAATTTTAATTGTATGCTCTAGTTTGAACAATGTTAGGAATAAAAATTCTTAAGCAGAAACTTACTCTCTTGTTAACTAAATGCTTTAAATAACTTATTCAAGTTTGAAAATTAAACTGGAATAACACTTAAGAGCTTACTAAACTAATCATGAAAGAAATCAATCAGCTCAAATCAAGCAACTTAAATAATTAAAACAAAAACACACAGCATGACACAAAGCATAACTAAAGCAAAAATAAAATGAAAGCATAACTAAAGTAAAAATAAAGTGCGAAAGTGTAAATAAATTCAACACAAATAACTAAAATACTAAAGTAATACTAAAGGTCAGACCATTCAATTATAATTTCACAGCAAGTTCCCACCCCACACTTACCAACTTGCTGTCCTCAACAAGTAATCTAACAAAAAAGAAATCCAAAGTAAGAAGTACTAAAGTATCAAAAGTAAGATCAGAAAAACTCCCAGAAACTTTTTTCACTCTTGCGGAGGTGGTGGTGGAGGAAAGCGATCCCTCATGGTCTGGTAAAACTGCTCCTGCTCCTGCCGAGAAAGGTAAATGGAATGCTCCAGCCTCGCCAAACTCTGTGCTTGCATGGCTAACTGCTGCTCATGCATGTCCAAACGCCCCATAAGCTGAACATGTTCAGCATGGGTATCTTCCATGAAGCTCTCCCACTGATCTAAGCGAGAATTAATCTGAGCTTGACCAGTCTGTAAAGCCTATAAATGTGCAGTAAGCTGGGAGAAGTCATAGGCTGGCATGGTTGGGGCGGGTCCTGTGGCAGCTGCACCTGCAGCCTCCTCTGGCTACTCATCCTCATCCTCAGCCCCTTCCACTAGTAACTGTACTCGACCCCTTTCAATGAGGTGCAAGTATTCTTTCCGGGTGGACAATCTGACTTGATCATGAAAATGATGATCATCCACAATGATCCTCAAATTCTTCAGCATCTTGAAGTCTATTAAATTAATATCTCCCAAATCTGATCCTAATGAGCTAAGGACTACTCTCTTAGCCAAAACTGTGATAACCCATCCAATCGCAATCTTCTTTACTTTTTTCGGATTACCCTGTAAGTCCTCAAATTTCTTCCATAAGAAATAGGCTCCATTCAATCGGATCTGGTGGATCATGCAATGTAAAAATAACGCCTCAGCCTGGTTCACCATGCCAGCAGCTTCAATGTGTCCATAAAAAGAGAGGGCAAAAAACCGATGTAAGATCCTCAAAGCATGGTCCCTCAGATGATGTGCCTTGGACTGTCCAGTGACATATTGCGTGGCTGTGAGTAGATCGCGGATTGTGGCCCAAATTGTCTATTTATTCACGTCGGTAAGATGTCGGGCCCCATCCACCGGAAAACCAAGGGCTTCTGAGAACTCATTAAAGGTCAATGTGTACTTCCTCTTGTTCAACCAAAATGTTACATCTTCGGGGTCTTCCTCATCGTCATTATCAACCTTGCAATCTACGGTTGCAAGGAAATCCCGTGTCAACTTCGGATGAACTCTCTCATTTTTCTGAAAAAATTCTGTCCACCCTATCCCAGCAATCAACTCATTAATTTCTTCATTTATCCCCAAGCTCTGTAGTGAATCAAAATCTAGAAAGGTGGAGGGCAGGAATGTTGCCTCTGTTAGATATTGGAATGCAGTCTGGCACCTGGTTAGGACCCAAGAGGGTATCGAGCTATCCCGAGAAGATGATGCCTGGTCTGTTCTAGATCTTTTTGGAGCCACTGCATCAATAGATAAACACAATTAGAAGGGACAAACAAAGGCTTAAATTTGCAACAAAATAGTAGGCGAGCCGAAATTGAGCTAAAAACAATTTGCAGAACATTGAGACATCAATGCTATAATGATAAACTTTGAAAATGACAAAGGCCAGCAGTTATGATAACAATGCACCCCCTAGTTCCCTTAGCAGCAAATGCACAAAAGAAATAGAATGCGAAAAATTATAGCATTCTCACTGAATTGCCATAATGCCATATCGTTTTCATGCTTAAATGTCCACTCAAATGTTAATCACAGCTCGAGACAAACATATTTTAGAGTATATGAAAGTCCAAAAGATGGACCATGGTTGACAGCAACTATATGACAGAGAAAGGTTGAATAATACTCATTTAGGCCCTTTATCAAACACTTGGTGAGCATAAACTTTTGTGTATAAATCCAGCATTTCTCATTCAATTGTCACCCACAATTCTTTCAATTATCATCAAGCAATCCATCTATTAAACAACGCAACATGATTTAAGGTAATAAAACACTAATTAAATCACCAATTTAGGGCAAAGCACACAAATCAAACGAATGCATATAAATCCAGCCACAAACCCAAAAATTTCAACAAACCTAGTAACAAATCCATAGAATTTGACATTAATCCAGCCAATAATTTCAAATTAAGACACAAAATCCAGCCATTAATTGAAAATTAACACATAAAATCCACTTATTTCTTAAAGAAAGAAAGAATTAAGAGAAAAGGAATTGAAAAATACCTAAACCCTAGAATAACAAAGAAACAAAATTAAAAAGAAGAAACGAAGGTAAGAAATGAAAAATAAGAAGAAAAGAATGAAGGGAACTTACTTGAATTGAAGGAATGTTGATTAGATGTGCAAAAGATGCTCTTGAATTGTGATTTAACCAAATTAAAAACAAGGAATTTCAAAAACTTTGGGTATCGGGTAGAGAGAGGCGAGAGAGGGAATTTTTGTGTTTAAAAATGCCAAAAAGAAACTGGCGACTGGGGATTTTTAAAAACATGGTTTTTCGTTTTACACGGCGGTATGGAAATACCATACCGCCATGTAAAACGCTACTGGAATCAGACATTTTTAAAAATCACGATTTACACGGCGGTATGGAAATACCATACCGCCGTGTAAAACGCTACTGGAATCAGGTTATGAAATGTAAGTTTTACACAGTGGTATGAGTGTTCCTCACCGCCGTGTAAAATGCCACTGAATCAGTTATGAAAATGCACGTTTCACACGGCGGTATGAGGATTCCTCACCGCCGTGTAAAACGAGTTTATTAGAAAAACTTAACATTTAAACAACCAACAATTACACCAAGTACTTCAAAACATTTTACACTATGTTCAAAAATTAAGAAACCACTAAATAAAAATACAAATGACCTACAAACTAAAAATAACTAGACTTCATAAATTAAAACAAAAGAGGATAAGGTTAGAAATTATTTTAGTTCTGATTTTGAGTCTCAGCTAGACTTTGAATTTACCTCACTCTTCTTCGAAAATAATGATCACCGCTGCCAATTCAGCAAGGTTTTCAAAATACGGTTTTAATCGATGGCCATTTACCTTGAATTCCTCACTCCCAGGTTGTTTTCTGATCGTGATAGCTCCGAAATCAGTCACACTGACCACTTCAAATGGTCCCATCCATCGCGACTTCAATTTTCCAGGAAACAACCTTAATCGACTATTGTATAATAGGACTTTCATACCTGGAGTGAATTTCTTTCTGATCAGTTTCTTGTCGTGCCATTTCTTTGTATTTTCCTTATACTTCTCTGCTTGTTAATGTGACCAAAATCGTACTTCTTCCAACTCATTCATCTGGAGAAGTCTCTTCTCACCTGCACTCTTAATATCAAAATTAAGAAATTTAGTTGCCCAATAAGTTTTGTGTTCAAGTTCGACAGGGAGATGGCATGATTTACCATAGACTAGCTTAAACGGGGATAACCCTATAGGCATTTTGAATGCAGTTCTATAGGCCCATAAAGCTTCATCCAGCCTCAAATACCAATCCTTCCTAGATGAATTTACAGTCTTTTCTAAGATTGTTTTGAGTTCTCTATTAGAAACCTCAACCTGTCCATTTGCTTGAGCGTGATATGGGGTGGTAATTTTGTGCCTCACACCAAATTTTTTCAATAGGGCAGTAAATTGATGATTAACAAAATGCCTGCCCCCATCACTAATTATGGCCTTTGGCGTGCCAAACCTAGTGAAAATGTTCCTCCTAAGGAATTCTAGTACAATTTTGGCATCGCAAGTCTTAGTAGCTATGGCTTCTACCCACTTACTCACATAATCCACAGCTACTAATATATACTCAAACCCAAAGGATATTGGAAAAGGCCCCAAGAAATCTATCCCCCACACATTAAATAATTCCACTACAGGCATATTGGTTAACGGCATTTCATCTTTCTTAGAAATATTTCCTACCCGTTGACATCTATCACATGTTTTCACAAAACTTTTAACATCTTTAAACATGGTAGGCCAATAAAAACTAGAAGATAAAATTTTTGATACCGTCCGATTTGGCCCATGATGGCCACCAGCTTCCCCACTATGACAAGCCTTAATGATTTCTCCTTTTTCTCCATCTGAAATGCACCTTCTTATTACTTGATCGGCACACAAGCGGAATAAGTACGGGTCGTCCCAAATGTAATATTTGGCATCAGCTCGCAGCTTCTTTCTTTGTTGCCATGTAAAGTCTTTTGGCATAAAGCCTCCTGCAAGAAAGTTGGCTATATTAGCGAACCAAGGAATAGAAATCTCACATGCAAATAAAGCACAGATATGTTCATCAGGAAACAAATCCAAAATTTCCCCTTCTTCAATGTGTTCACTCTCCAATCTCGATAAATGATCTGCTACAAAATTTTTCGCTCCCTTCTTGTCCTTGATTTCCAAATCAAACTCTTGCAATAACAGCACCCATCTAATCAGCCTTGGCTTGGATTCTTTTTTTGCAAACAAATGCCTCAAAGCTGCATGGTCTGACCACACCACGATTTTTGCTCCCAGTAAGTATGGTCTGAACTTCTCAAAAGCATACACAATTGCAAGAAGTTCTTTCTCAGTGGTTGTGTAGTTAACCTGTGCTCCTGTCAAGGTATGACTGGCATAATAGACTGCACAAAATACTTTATCGCCTTTGTCCAAGCACTGCCCCAACTGCAAAATCACTAGCATTACACATTAATTCAAACGGCAAATTCCAATTCGGAGATATAATTACCGGAGCTAAAATTAGCCGTTGCTTCAAAATTTCAAAAGCTAGCATACATTCACTGTCAAAATTAAAAGGAGCATCTTTCATAAGCAAATTTGACAAGGGTTTAGCAATTTTCGAAAATCCTTTGATAAAACGACGATAAAACCCTGCATGCCCTAAGAAACTCCTAATGCCCTTTACACTAGTTGGGGGTGGCAACTTCTCTATCACCTCTACCTTGGCCTTATCGACCTCTATCCCATTTTCAGAAATTTTGTGCCCAAGTACAATGCCTTCTCTCACCATAAAGTGGCATTTTTCCCAATTTAGTACTAAGTTGGTTTTTTCACACCTCCCCAGCACTACATCAAGATGCTCTAAACAATTTTCAAAGTCAGCCCCATAAATAGTGAAATCCTCCATAAAAACCTCCATAAATTTCTCTATGAAGTCATGAAAAATAGCCATCATACACCGCTGAAACGTAGCCGGTGCATTACATAATCCGAACGGCATTCTCCTATAGGCGAATGTGCCATAGGGGCAAGTAAAAGTTGTTTTCTCTTGGTCTTCAGGGGCTATAGGGATTTGTAAATATCCCGAGTATCCATCTAAAAAACAATAGAACTTATTACCTGCTAACCTTTCTAACATTTGGTCAATAAATGGCAAGGGGAAATGGTCTTTTCTCGTGGCATTGTTTAACCTTCTGAAATCAATACAAACTCTCCACCCCGTAACAGTACGAGTTGGAATAAATTCATTCAGCTCATTTTTAACCACAGTCATCCCCCCCTTCTTAGGCACGCACTGTACTGGACTAACCCACTTACTGTCAGAAATAGGATAGATAATACCTGAATCAAGGAGTTTCAGTACCTCCTTCTTCACTACCTCTTGCATTGCCGGATTAAGTCTCCTTTGAGGTTGAGAAATTAGCTTACATTCTTCTTCCATCGAAATTTGGTGTGTGCAGTAACTTGGGTCAATCCCCTTCAAATCTGAGGTTTCCCATCCAATGGCTCCCTTGTGCTTTTTCAGCACCTCAAGCAGCATTTTCTCCTCGATATCTGTCAACAAAGAAGAAATGATCACTGGCTTTTTCTCATCTTCTAAAAATACATATTTTAAATGAGAAGGAAGGGGTTTAAGTTCAGAATTTGAATCCCCCTCTTTTGGTTTAAACTCTTCTTGCTGTACTTCCTCTTTTCCATCTTCTTTTTCTACAGCTGCTATTACTTCTCCTTCTATTTTTTCTTCCAATTTTTCATCCTCCAATGAATGTATTAAACTCACATCCACTGGATCAGCTCCCAAAACCTTTTCTTGTACTTCCTCTATACACTCATCTACTGCATCCATAAAATAAACAGACTGCTCCACATCACCCAATGGATACTTTTGAGCTTTATTCATATCCACCACTAGCTTTTCATCATTGAATCGTAGGGTAACAGTTTGATCATGTACATCGATCAAAGCCTTTGTTGTGTTCAAAAATAGCCTCCCCACAATAAGTGGTATCTTATGGTCTTCCTCCATCTCCATTACTACAAAATCCACCGGGAAAATGAATTTTTCCACTTTCACTAGCAAATCCTCTATCACCCCCTTAGGTCTCCTTACTGATCTATCTGCAAGTTGGAGCCTCATACCCGTCTCCTTAAGCTCTCCAAGATTAAGTTTCCTGCAAATAGAATATGGCATCAGATTTATCCTTGCGCCTAAATCACATAGAGCACTCCCATAAAAATTTTCACCAATTTCACAAGGTAACGTAAAACTACCTGGATCCTCCAATTTTTCAGGAATCTTATTCATTATTAAAGCGCTACAATTTTCTGTAAGTTGCACAGTTCCATGCCCTTCTAATTTCTTTTTGTTTGAGCACAATTCTTTCATAAATTTTGCATAATTGGGCATGTGAGCTAAGGCCTCTGCAAATGGTAGATTAATGTGCAGTTTCTTAAACATTTCTAAAAATCTAGCCAATTGCTCATTTTTCTTTTCCTTTCTGGCCACAGCAGGAAATGGCAACCTATTAATATCAAGATCCTCTGCTCTGGGATTCACCAGACTTTTACCTTTATCAACTATAAGAGCATTTTCACCTCCTTCCAACATAGAGTTAGAATTACTTACCTTTTGTGCAGGCTACCCCTTACCTGAAGATGGTCAAGTTGGTTTACCTTGGTCTTTACTTTGTGTTACCTCCTTGCCACTCCTCAATGTAATTGCCTTTGCCTCTTCCTTGGGATTACGATCCACATTTGAAGGAAAAGTTCCTGGTTGTCTATTCGACATTGAAGTTGCAAGTTGGCCCAACTGCATTTCCAAGTTTCTCATGGACGCATCTTGATTCCGGTTCCATTGTTCTTGGGATTTCCATCTTGCTTCTTGATTTGCCATAAATTGTTGCTGGCTGTTTACAAACTGTTGTTGACTATTCATGAAGCTAGCCAACATATCTTCCAAATTTGGCTTCTTTTCTTGTACAGGTGGCCTTGGTTGATAACCCGGTGGGTGATAAGCTTGAGAATGGGATTGGTTTGAGCCCTGTCCTTGGTGATATGGTGGATAGGGGTTTTGGTAATTAGTGGAGGATTGCGGCTGGTATGACTGGTTGTTTTGGTTGAAAGGGGCTCTTGGTTGTGGTTGGGAAGATGAAGCATTCTGATTTCCATCCCTCCAAGAGAAGTTAGGGTGGTTCCTCCAACCTGGGTTATAGGTGTTGCTGTAAGGGTCATTCCTGCGATAGTCTTCTATAGCATTTACATCTCCCATTGCTCCACCTTCTTGGCTATATTGACTGCTTTCATACTGCCCACTCTCTTAAGAGACCGAGGACACATTTCGAACCTTCAGTCCACTCATCTCCTTCTACATTGATTCTATCTGTGCCTTCAGCATTGATACTTCATCCACATTATATATTCCTTGCCTTTTTGGAATTGCTCTAGGAGCAGCCCATTGAGCATCATTTGCTGCCATCTCATCCAACATAAGAAAAGCTTCTTCTAGCAGCCTATTCAAAAAGGAACCTCCTGATGATGCATCCAAAAGTGACCTTGTCTGTGGGGTGACTCCAGCATAAAATAAAGTCATCAATTGATGTACAACTATCTCATGGTGCGGACAGCTTCTCAATAATCTCCTAAATCTCTCCCAAGCCTCATGAAAGGGCTCTTTATTCATTTGGACAAAACCCATAATGCTGTTACAAATTCTTGCAGTCTTGGTGGGAGGAAAAAATCTCATTAAGAATTTCTCTTGTAATTGCTCCCATGATCTTATTGATTGACTTGGTAACATCTGCAACCAATCTCTTGCTTTTCCAATCAAAGTGAATGGAAACAATTTCAACCTTACTGCATCAAAAGTGACACACCGGTATCTGAACTGTGTCACTGACCTCCAAAAATATATCTAAATGTTGTGCAGGATCCTCCAATTCTGATCCTGAAAATTGGTTTCTTTGTACCATAGTAATGGTTGCTGGTTTAAGTTCAAATTGCATTCCCCTAGGCAACACAATTGTCCTGTGATCCTCATTCCATCTTGGTACAGCATAGTCTCTTATTGTCCTTTGCCTTGGGACTTCTTCTCCATAATTACCTAGCATCTCTTCTTGTGCTCGTGGTACTTGTTCGTTCTCGGGAGGAAATTCATCAATAGGGAGAGGATCGTTTTCCATGTTGTTGTCTCTGTTGGCTCTCCTGCGTTGATGCAAAGTCCTCTCGATTTCAAGGTCGTAGGGTGCTACTTTTTCTTGCCTCAATCTGCTCATACACCACAACTACCTAAAAAGAATAAAAAATAATAAAATCAGAAAAATAAAAACACATACAAATAAGAATCAAAACTTACTAACAACACCAGTCCCCGGCAACGGCGCCAAAAACTTGACGCGACCTCAGCAAGTGTACTGAATCGGCAAGTAATAAAGTGGGGTATAGTTAGGACCCCGAGTTATCGTACCCAAGGGAAAAAGGATTGTCACGTTAAATATCTATGGTTGAATGAAATTGAGATGTCCCCGGTTTGTTTGGTGGAGAAAACTAAGCTAAGTAAGAAAATAAATTAACAATTAAATATAAAATTATTCATCAAGAAACTACTCAAGGTTGAAATTAAATGCTTAGGAAATTCTATCCTCATAAATGTAACTGAAAATTGGTAAAATAATATAACATGAAATTCTGGACAACCCAACTAAGCCCAAGCCTACCATCACGGATTAAGCTATTCTAATTAACAAACCTACCATCCCGGATTAAGTTTATTAATTAGTTTAAGCGCGGGTTACCAAATCCTAGATCTAAGGCAACCTACCATCCCGGATTAAGCTATCTTAAACCTATTTATTCCTCACTATTCTTAATCTAATAACATTAACACCCACAAATCAACCTACCATCTCGGATTAAGCTGGAAATATACATGCCAATATTAAAAGAACAGAGCATTTGTACAAACAATAATTTTCGGATTTAGCTCCAATCATCATTATAATTGCAAACAATATATAACAAGAGGAATAAAAGAAAACATGGAAATATTTACTAAATCCAAAAATTCAAAATACAAATATGATTCAAGAACTCCCAAGCATGATTAACTACTTTAACATCAAGAATATAAACATAAAATATGGAAAATTAAAGTTTAGAATACACCATTGATGAGAGAGAAAATAGATCTTGAAGTTCTTGTTCTTCAACCTTGGAATCCCCTTGAATCCCCAAAATATAGATTTAAACTAAATTGATCTAAATTATTTAAGAAGGAAATTGCAATTCAAAATTAAATCTAAACTAAAACAACAAATAAAAATTAAAACCTAAACTAAAAATGAAAATAATACTGGAAACTAGCGGAAAAAAAATGAAAACTAAGTCTAAAAACTTATCCCCTGTTTTAGAAGATGAAGCGGCGTTTTATTTTCAACTCTGGAGAAAAGCACAGCTGTGCTTTGGGAAGCACAGCTGTGCTGTGCTAGGGTTGCGCGACTGCTGGCAGAAAAAGGCGAAGCACAGCTGTGCTTCTCGCTGAAGTACAGCTGTGCTCCTGGGCGATAATTGCGCGTCGTTGCTCCGTGCGCGCGCGCCTCTTGCTGCGTGACACAGCTGTGCCTTACGAGGGAGCACAGTTGTGTTGTCGGCTGGTCACGCTGATGTGTTGTACCTCTTCGATAGCACAGCTGTGCTATTGAAAAGCACGGCTGTGCTTTAGGCAAATTTTGCCTTCTTTCACCAATTTCTTCTAAAATCACCCCTAAACCTCCAATTTAGCTCCGGATTAAAATAAAACACCTGAAAACATCCCAAAACTTATTAAAAAAATATAAAAACATTATAAATTAATAAAAACATAAAAACTAATTATTTATTATTAAAATTAAATAAATAAAACACATAATTATGCCAAGAATTAATCTAAAATATTAATATAATTGCAACTTATCAAGGCAGGGAGATCGGCGGCTGGGTGAGAGAGGCAGGGAGGGCGACAGCTGGGTGAGCGAGGCAGGGAGAGCGGCTGGGTGAGGGAGGTAGGGAGAGCGGTGGCTGGGTGAGAGAGGCAGAGAGTGGCTGGGTGAGAGAGGCAGGGAGATATTAGGGATTAGATCATAGGAAAGACCGAAAATCAAATATATATATATATATATATATATATATATAAAAATTATTTATATTCTGGTTGGGGATCCCCACGGGGCGGATAGTCCGCTCCTCATCCCCGTCCCCGAATTCTCCCCGGGGATATCTTTCCCTCCCATCCCCGCCCCCACGGGGGGAAAAATCGGGGATTCCCCGCCCCGTTCGGGTCGGGTCCTTGACGGGGACAGGGAGTCCCCGACCCGTGAACATCTCTATCCCCCAATCCCAACCTCAAACTCGGCCCTTCGGCCCAGCCTCCCCCTACCCTAACCCCAGACTAGGCCCTCCAACCCAACCTTTCCCCCATACCTTAACCCAGGACTAGGTCTAGCCTCCCCAAGACTAGGCCCTTCGGCCCAGCCTCCCCCACCCTAATCCCAAACTAGGTCCCCTAGCCCTGCACTCTCCAGACTAGGCCCTCTGGCCCAACCTTCCCCTTACTCCTACCCGAACCTTAGACTAGGCCCCCCATCCTAGCTTTCCCCTACCCTAAACCCAGACTAAGCCTCCCAACTTAGCACACCCAGATTAGTCCCTCTAACGTAGCACCCCCCATACTAGGCCCTCCGGCCTAACCTTCTCCCCACCCCTACCCCAACCCCAAACTAGCCCTCCTAACCCAAACTAGGCCCCCTAGCCCAACACTCCTCAGACTAGGCCCTCCAGCCCAACCTTCCGCTCACCCTTACCTCAATCCCAGACTAGGCCCCCCATCTTAGCTTCCCTCCACCCTAAACCCAAACTAGGCCTCCCAACCCAGCAACCCCCAGACTAGGCCACCCAACCTAGGAACCCCCATACTAGGCCCCCCGGCCTAGCCTTCTCCCCACCCCTACACTAACCCCAAACTAGCCCCCCTAGCCCAGCCTCCTCCCTCCCCGGCCCACCCCACCCCCAGACTAGGCCCCCCGGCCTAGCCTTTCCCCTCCTCTTAACCCCAGACTAGGCCCCTCCTCTTGACCCTAGACTAAGCCCTTCGGCCCAGCCTTTCCCCCCCACCCCCTACACCCCAACTCTACCCTAACCCAGCCTAGCTTTCCCTTGGCCTAGCCCAAAACTTGGCCCTTCAGCCCAGCCTCCCCCAAACTAGGCCCCCATTCTAGCCTCCCCCTGCCCCAACTCTAAATTAGGCCTTTTAGCCCAACTTTCCCCCACCCCAACTCTAGATTAGGCCCCTTACCCTAACCTCCCCCCAAACCTAAACTAATTTCCCCGAGCCAGCCTATTCTAGGGTGATCCAATACTTATTATTTAGTTTATCAAAAAAATCAAATTACATACAAACGAAAATCATTAAAAGTAAAAAAAAAAAAGCATTAATCAAAAGAAGCAGAGACATAAAGCATTCCATTTTAAAACTCTCACATGTTAACTGTAGAAACTGAAGGCAAGAAACATGAACGAGTTTTGCAAGAAAGAAAGAATAGAATATGAACACATAAAATAACATAACCCAAATATCTCTAATATCAACAGATATAGGCAATCATTTATGACAGTCAATATATCAATAAATAGTTGTACATATTTGCCATCAAGTAGTACTATGGGGTATGAGTTTATTTTAAATTCAGATAACAAAATGGAAGTAACATAATTCCCAAACATGAATTATAGAAAAATTAAAAAAAAAAAGAGAGAAGGGATATAGAAAATTCAAATTTGTCAACACATCCAGCATAACCTGAAACTGGTGAGATGTCATATACATTGGCTATTAAAAGTGTCTCCTTTAAAGGTTTCACCTGACACAATAAATCAAAGATTTAGTATCCAATTAGATATAAAAAAAGCCAGCACTCAAACTTGATTTATACATAAAAATAAATAACAATACAGACATAAGAAATGAAGATACAAATTAATAACAATGCAGATATGTTTTAGCACAACAAGATTAAGGAAAACTTATACAAACGCAACATGTTGGAATGACGAAGATGACTTTGAATTTCAACTTCCATGCGAAGTTGGTGTTCGACTCGTGCTTGCTGCAACTGGCTCTTAAAGAGTGGGCAAGCATAGCGATAGAGAAATAGGGAGAGAGAGAGTTTTAGAGAGAGAAATAAATAAATGGAAGAGAGAGATATTTTGGTGGAGAAGAAGAAGAGAGATAAAGAAGGAAAATGAAACAAAAAGAAGTCAAGATGAAATTCGATGAAAGCAGCAATTGTAGATAATTTAGCATAGGGGTATTTGCAGCAATGGCCATGAGGAAGAAACATGAGGGAGAGTTTTAGAGAAAGAGGATCTCTCTGAGAAGGAAAAGAAAACAAAAATGAAGCAAAAATAAAAGTAGATTTTGTGGGCATTTTAGCACAGGGTCTCTGTAGCAATAGCCAGAAGAGAGAAACAGGGAGAGATAAGTTTAGAGAGAGAGAGGAAAAGAGGAGAAATAGAGAAGGAAAGGGAGGAGGGGAGATTCTTCAATAAACTTTAGACTTGCAACGGTCAAAATCTACAAAAGGGCGATTTGCAGCTGTCAAATAATAATAATAATAATAATAATAATATAATGCATTCAAAAATGAAAATATTATTTTTATAATAATAATAATAATAATAATAATAATAATAATAATAATAATAATAATAATAATGAAGGACTATCGACGAGTATAGAGCAGCGGAGGAGAAGGACGACATGGAATTTGGAAGCCGCGAAATTCGAGAGCTGGTTTTAAGGAGATCAATAAGCGAGAGAAAAGTGTGACGTTGATGGCTAGACAACAAAAAGGGAAAGAAGAATCAAGTGGGAAAATTTGAACTAAATCCCCTAGAGTTCATTAAAGAGTTGAGGTAAGTAAAAGAATTCTAAAGATTTCTCTTTTAAATACTTAGTGATCTTAAGAGAAGATGAATTGTGCTGTTGAATTGGTGAATAGAGGAGATAAATTGTGTTTGAATTTTTTAGGGATCCTCGGGTTGTATTGGACCAAGGAGGAAGGAGCTGATTTTAAGGGGAATTTAAATGCTACTTATTAAAGTTTTGAAATGAGATAACTGAATAAATTGGTTTAACTGAAACAAAATTAGAATTGGAGCACTCTTTAGAGGGGCTCACTAGCTATATGAATTAGGAATAGAGATTATGTTTTCTTTAATTTTTCTTGTACTCTACTATTAGATGATGTGAAAATGAAGCGAGTTAAGAGAACGATTTAAAGAACCATGAACTGAAACTTGAGAATTCATTTTTCTTAACTAAACATAACTAGGTTGGAAGAAGAATTTGGGTAAGACAAGTAAAGATAAATTGTTTAAACTCCTTTATTGTTTCGAATGAGTTATTGATGTTAATTTGAATGCATAAATTGAGTGGTGTGATAGTTGAATAAGGGTTGAAAGGATTATACTCTTTTGTATCTCTAAATGATTTGCATGAAAGTCCTCAAGTACTTGAATAAGTTTAAGGGGCATCTTAAGAAGATAAAGTCAAAGGGAAAGGGAAAAGATAAATTTGAGGCAAATTGGAGAAGGAACTCACTTAATGTAAGGTATGTGAGTTCTTTTTTTTCCCGCTTTTATATTGCTTTAATTGTGATCTCTTACTATTATTAATTCAATTGAAAATTCTATTGTTGTTGGTTTAAAGTTAGTAAATGTGTATTTAACTAAAAGTGTAAATGAGATAATTCGAAAGATTTGTTAGATAAAATTAAAAAAAAAATTATGGTATATTATTGTGGAAACAACAGTGACAAATTGTGCTATAACTCTAGTTTTAGACCTTGGATTAGCATGATTCTTGCAATTAGTGAAAGCTTAAAAATAAGGCTAAAACTTTCACGAACAGGACTAGAGCTAAATTTACTTGTAAATTATCTAAATTAATGCCACAAAAGTAGTATTGCATTCTGAAGAGTCTTAAGAGTAATTCTGAATGGAGTGATTCAAGTTTCCACATAAAGCTAAAGACCTAAGCCTAAAACCTTTTATGAAGAGTCCTAAGAGTAATTCTGATGTTGGTTAACTTGAATTTAAGTCGGAACTTGTGATAGAGAAACTACTTGGTAAATCTCAGTACCATTGTGTGTTTTCTTTGGCCAGTGTGTGTGGAAGATTAAAATTATACCAAATTTTGACATGTTTAATGAGCATACCTGATAACTTAGGAATGGTAAGATAATCAAATTGTGAACTTTAAATTGTTTACTTAAGAAGTTTTAGCAAGTGCACACCTTACTCTAGACATATTAACCATACATAGCATCAAGTGATAATCAAGCATCAAAGTGACTTCCAAATTGGAGAAAAACTCTTTAATATTATTAAAACAAAAACAGGGAACAAAATTAGTATTTTTCTTATAAGTATATTAAATTCATAAGGCAAGTACTCCATTCGTTCCTTATTATCTGTCACTTTTAAGAAAAATCCAAATTCCATTTATTTGTCACTTTTAGATTTTCAATACAATTTAATTTCTTTTTTTCAATTTAATTTTATTTTTCAATGCAAAATAACCGATTAGATTTAAATTTGTATATTGAAACACTCAATTTTATCTTAAATTTAAGTCTAATTAATACTCCTTAATCTTTCTAAAAATAACAAAAATGACTGTTATTTAGGAACGGAGGGAGTATAGTTTAAGATAATGGATTAGCTAATAATTGAAGTGTTTAATAGTTATCTCAAATTTGTTGATGTATTTTATAAAGTAGTTGCTAATTATTTAATGATTCTAGAAATTCATCCTTTTAAATTAACAACCTAGTTCTGGAATTTATTAACTTGCTAAGAGAGAATTTTCATCAATTTATTTGGTCATATGCAATGCAAGAAGCAATAAGAAGATCTTTGGTCCCTAGCATAGAAAGTTTTCTTGAATAAAATGGGATCAAATAATGTGTGGTTTGAAGGAAATGGCCCTAGCCCAAATACTGATCTGGAATAACATGAATAGTGTTATTTGTGGTCTTGCAAAGGCAAATGTGTTCCTTTTGTTTAAAGAGAGAAAGAGATTTTGGTGGAGATGAAGAGGAGAGATGCAGAATGAAAGAGAGGGGGGAGATTCTTCAATACTATGCACTGCTCATAAAAGTCTAAAACAGAGATCAAACAGGTTGTAAAATTCAAAAAACCTTTAGTTGAGACCTACTCTTCTCATAATAGAATTATTCCCATCATTTTCATGCTTATAACAAGATACAAATTAATTCCAGACAATTAAACACACACTAATCCACATAAGATGTAAATATGAATTAAACTCACTTACTTGAATCAATTAGTTTAATTAACCATCAACTTCCCTTTAACAATTCCTGCTATTATTTCCTTCCCAAATTCTTCATTCCAACTCATCATCTTCATATTTAAACACATATATACAAAGAAGAATGGCTGACCCGGGGCTCTCTCTTTCCTTTTCTGTCATGACACTTCAATTTCCTCTTATTTATATGCATGTAGATCAATATGTGGCTTGTTCTCTATAAGCCACGTAAATTCCACTTATTTTGATTAACTTTCTCATTTGATTAATGTAATCTATATTTAAACTAATTAATCACTCTTTTAACTTTAATCTTACTTTCTTTCATTTCAGCCACTTAATACTTTATTTCCTTCAATTAAATCCTTTTGATTTAGTCATTTTTCCTACTATTAAATATCTCAAATCCGATTTACCACTTTAATTTTTAAATATTGGGCCGTTATACACACCTTAATACATTTAGAGTATAATTTAGGTCCTTACAAGGTAATACTTTGCTTTTTATCTAAATATTCCCCCCAAAACTCAAAGGAATATCCTTTTACTTTTTGTTAAAATTTTTTGCCCAAAACTCCAAGAGGTACCCTTTTAATTTTTATCAAAATTTTTCGCAAAAAACTCAAAGGGGTGTCCCTTCACTTTTTGTCTAAATGTTTTTCCTCAAAACTCATAGGGGTATCTCTTTGTTTTTTGTTTAAATTTTTTTGCCCAAAACTCAAAAGGGTACCCATTTAATTTTTGTCTAAAATTTTTTTGCCTAAATCTGGAAGGGGTATCGTATCCCATTGCTTTTCGTCTAAATTTTTCACCCAAAACATAAAGGGATACCCTTTTGGTTTTTGTCTAAAGTTTTTGCCAAAAATTTAATGGATTTCCCCTTGCTTTTTGTCCAAAATTTTCGCCAAAAACTCAAATGGATACCCCTTTACATTTTTGTTTAAATTTTTTGCGCAAAACTCCAAGAGGTATTCATTTGTTTTTTGTCTAAATTTTTCGCCCAAAACTCAAAGGGACACGCATTTGCTTTTTGTCCATATTTCTTTGCTCAAAACTCATAGGAATACCCTTTTACTTTTTGTTTAAATTTTTTTTATCAAAGATTCAAAGGGATACCCCTTCACTTTTTGCCTAATTTTTCGCCCAAAACTCAAATAGGCACCCATTTGTTTTTTATCTAAATTTTTTGCCAAAAACTCAAATGGGTACCCCTTTGCTTTTTGTTTAAATTTTTTTATCCAAAACTCAAATGGGTATATCATTTTGCTTTTTGTTGAATTTTTTCGCCCAAAACTCAAAGGGGTAGCCCTTTACTTTTTTTTCTATCTTTTTTCTGCTTAAAACTCAAGGGGGTATGTTTTACCTTTTTCTCTAAATTTTTGTCCCAAAATAAAAAGGAGTACCCCTTTCCTTTTTTGTCTAATTTTTTTTCCAAAATTAAAAGGGCTGCCACTTTGCTTTTTATCTAAATTTTTTACCAAAAACTCAAAAGGGCACCTTTACTTTTTGTCTAAATTTTTTGTGCAAAACTCCAAGAGATACTCCTTTGCTTTTTGTCAAAATTTCTCTGCTCAAAACTCAAAGTGGTACTGTAAACACCGTGCCCTAAGACAGTTCAGATCAGAAATTACCCGATGAAGAAATCAGTGTCCGTTTCTGATCCAATTGATGAAATTCGGGAATTTTGGTCCTTTAGATTCACAATGATTGGAGTTTTTTTTTTTCATTTGTAGCAGAAAGAATTAGAAAATTGGGAAGATTTATCATGAAAATTGATTTTTTTCCTCCGCAGACGGCCTACCCGTCGGTACTCAGACGTCCGTCGGTAGCCGAGATGATCCGTCTCTAGCCATGAGAGACGGGCCGTCAGTGAAGCGAGCGACGGACACGTGCCCTTAAACCGACGCCCGTCTGTTCCTCCCCGTGCCCCATTCCGTCCGTTGGCCAAATGACCGCGCGTACCCTTATAACCGACGACCATCAGTGAGCTTCAAACGCCCGTCGGTCAATTGATTTGGTCGCCGGATTTGGGGGAAAACAGTGAAGATTCTTTCCAAATCCTATTAGGAATAGGATTTCTCTTTCCTATTCCAAATAGGATTTCCTTTTTTCTATAAAAGGGGGATTTTTCAATGATTTAAGGGTTAGACAATTTCTAATTAGGGGATTTTTTCTTTCTCTTAAAAATATATTCTCTAATATTTTTCTCTCAAAAATCATATTTTTACAAAAAGAAAAAACTCTTTTCATCTTTTTTCTTTTAATCTCTTTTCAAAATCTTATTTTTGGTGAATCTAATTAATTTGAGGTGACGAAATCAATTCGTTTCCATCAATTTTACTGGTTCCGATATTCAAATCTCTATAAAAAATTGCTTTTCAAGGAAGAAATAGAAATTTTCTTTCCGTGATTTGTAACCGGTCCTTGTGAAGCGAGCGGATTCAAAAAAATCTACTCCACGTTCATCCAAAAAGGTATAATCCGAGGGTAAATATTCTGAACTTAATATTTGGTTGATTTAATTTAATTATTTCCATTTTTGTACATCTTTTGTTAAAACAAATTTATTTTCTTGTGAAAATCTGTCTTTTGTCGTTTTTTTGTGGAACAGAGGTGATCGACGGGAAGAGTTGCTACAAACGCCCGTCCCTCGTTTGAGGGACGGGACGTATGCAGCGCATTTCACTGCCCGCCGGTCACACTTCCGACGTTCGTCTGTCATATTTGAATGGCCGTCCCTGGGTTCTCTTACACTGTTTTAATCTGTTTTTATTTGTTTATGTTTTCTCTTATTTGCTTTCTTTATTTTGTTTACCCTCTTATTCAAAAACCTTTTTTAGCTTTTGTTTTTATCATTTTATTTCATTTATAAATTTTTGCACTAATGTTCTTGTTTATTTTTGGTGAGATACTATTTAATTATTTTAGATGGGTTAAAAATTTGAGGATGATGATGGCCACCAAAATCTAAGGGTTTCTTTCCAGTTTATTCCCTTTAACCCTCATCTTTATTATTATTGTTTATTTGATATTTATTGTAACTTCATTATTATTATTTATTATTATTATTATTATTATTATTATTATTATTATTATTATTATTATTATTATTATTATTATTATTATTATTATTACATCAATTGCATTATTGTTGTTATAGTTATGTTTATTTTCCTTTGTAAAATTATTCTTTGTTGCTCTAATATAAAAAGGGACAAATATTTTATGGCAATTAATTTGGGAATTTTTGCAAAATCAAGGACCAAAGTCCTATTTTATCCAATAAAACCATCACATAAAAAATTAATTTTTTTGGCAATAAATGCATCTAGGACCAATGTCCTCAATTTTAATAAATATCCCGTTTTATGTATGATTTATACCTTATTTACAATGGGGGTTGTATTCCGCCCCTAGTTTTATTGTAATTTATTTTCATATACTTTTATTTTAATGTTATTTTATTTTCCGCTTTTATGTGAATGATCGTGCCTTTTAATTAATTGCATCGTGTGGAAAGAGAGTGAAATAATAAATTCAAAACCTAATTGTAAACTTAATCAAGGTATAAATAAATGAGAAGTCCCGAACCTATCTCTGGTCTTTGGGCTCAACGAGGCGAGAGGCCCATTTTGATGTTTCATTGGAATGGGATCTCCAAGATACCTCTTATGTCCCACCAAAAGACTCAATTTACAATCCTAGACTTCATAGGGTTAGAGGGTCATTCCAATGTTCTATTGGGGTGAATGCCTCCAAGACCCCTTTGGTTTTCCCAAAATGGATAAAATGTGCCGTCTTAGGCTCACTGAGGCGAGACGAATTTTTTCAATGTTTTATTGGGTGGCGACTCCATGAAACCTCCTTGTTGCCCAAAATAGATGCACTTGTAAATCCCTTATAAGTTTCCATGAACCTCTCCCGAAAGCCCTAAAGAGGGCCTTCGGGGCGTCCTACGGGGTTCGACGCGCGTCACAGTGGCGACTCCGCTGGGGACATACTCGAGACTTCGATTCGAAAGTACTTTGATAAAAATTTACAATTAAGTTTTAGTTTAGAAACTTCACTTTCTTTCAAAGTTGCATTTCATCTCATTAGAGGCTTAGATTATGTTAGTTTGGTCCCTCTATCAACCTCGGTGCGTTCCCGAAGCACGACCCTATGTTCACTCAATATAGGGAAGTGTTAAGGATAATCACCAGCCCAAGCCTTGTACCGTTTGGTATATAAAATGGAGACCCAATCGGTCGCTATGCTCGTGATGAGCTAGACCCATTGGCAGGGACCATGCTTGGGTAGGTCTAAAGTAACACCACCCATGACTAAAGCTCAAGTAATGGCAATAGATACTTTCCCTAGGTGGTATGAACCTTAACACTGTGCTTGCTGTATGGATCCTTACGTATTGGGTGAACCCAAATGTCTTGATCGATCACCTAGCCAAAGGATTTCATGCCCCGGTAGGACCGTGTCGATTCACTTAGATCACCTAAATACCTAATGATCATGACTCATGCGCCTATTGCATTAGTTAGGAGAGTTATGCTGCCGATTTTTCGTCGTGCACCATATACGTCCATCGGGTCCCTGTTGACCCATGGGCTAATCCCACCTAGGAAAGAGACTATGACCTCGTGTGTGGGAGTAACAAGGTTGGAGGGACCTATGTGCTTGCATGTGATTTGTGGGTGTTGCATAGCACGATCATGCATCTTATCGCATTCATGCATTATTCTAACTCTTTGTGTTTGCAACCATTATAGTTCTGCCTAGGTGGACAAGAGGTCCTCGGGGGCAGTTGATCCGGTATTCTATTTTTGAGCTACCAGAAAGAGCATAATATTCGGATACTACTTTAGAAGCTAGCTACACAACTTCATAAATGGCAAATTCATCGAGAGGGACTGATGCCACCAGGGCTATAGTCGCAGAAGAAGTGGGCCGTAGATTTGAGGACTTTGAGAGTCGTTTGATGAACATGTTAGCCACAATGGGCCAGCCAGCTGCTTAACAGAACCCACCACCTCCTCTTGTGAGAAGCAATGAAATGGAGGAGGTCCGAGCAAACCCACTGGAAGAGAATCATCCACCGCCAGTGCATTTTAGAGCTACTACTTTAGGGGTTTAGAGGGGAAAGCAAGTCCTGGGGTTAGACGATGATTCAGACGAAGATTGTGGGGAGCGCATGTCTCAGAAAGGGAAGGCACCTCAAACTGAGGAGGCCATTTGGAAGAAGATGGAAGAGAGGTTCGAAGCAATGGCTAGGACTTTGATGAAGGGTCAAGGGATGAGTCCAGAAGATAAAGAATTAGATGAAGAGGACCCTATCCCGATGAACTTTAAAATGCCAGATGTTCCAAAGTTCGACGGTACTTCTGACCCTACCGCACATATCAAACAGTACTCATTGGTAATAAAGGGTACTACTCTGATGAGGAAGCAGAAGATTGAATATTTCTACTTGAGCTTGACCGGCCCAGCAATGGATTGGTATCATGGGTTGGATCGCCGAACTAAAGAAGACTTGGATTTGTTGAATGAGGAATTTTTGAGGCAATACGACTGTAGTACCAGGATGGAAGTGACCCTGAAAGACCTGGAGCTATTGCAACAGAAGGGAGGTGAGTCCTTTCATGAATATCTGACCCGATGGAGGAACCGGGTGATGGAAATGAAGAGAAAACCGGATACCCAAGATCAAATTCGGTTGTTCATCAGGAACGCGAGCCCATATTTGAGAGAAGGGTTGAAGATGAAAGGATTGAGAGATTGGGAATCTCTGAAGGATATCACCATAGAAGCTGAGGCGAAATACTTGACTAAGAAAGCGAGTGTTGAGAATTATCCTAGGAAGGGTGCTAGTGGAGCTGGCAGATCGGCAGGCCCTGGGAAAACTGCAGAAGTATCAACCACCAACTTTACTCCAAGACGTTTTTCAAATCTTGGAAGGTCTTTGTCGTGGGTATTGAGAAGACTAATGAAGGAGGGAAAACTGCAGCCTTTACCTCCCCGACCGACTAGAATAGTGGGCCAACCAGGGTATAAGGATAATGAGTATTGTGCGTATCATTAGCATACTGGGCACACCACTAATGATTGCAAAGCCTTGTGACATGTAATTCAGGATCTCATTGATTCAAAGCAGATCACGGACCCGAAAAAAAGAGGAGGTCAGAAGAAGACATGATACAATAATGTGTCCCCACCAGTGAACGAGATCGGGTCAGGTCTACCTGAATAGTTTGTATTGAAGGAATTGTATAGCAATGATGTGCGTGCTGTTGAGTCAAATGTAGAAGGGTGGTTACCAGTGGCTGTGATAGATTGTTGGTCCACCGATGAAAGTGGAGAGGAGGATGATAACGCTGAGATGTTTCCAGACCTGTGGGGTTCGGAAGAGGAAGGTGAAGAAGGAGAGAAGAAGAGTAAAGTGGGAGCTTTGACCCGGAGCGAAAGGATAGCTCTAGAAGTTGAGAAGCCTCAAGAGCCAGAAGCAGGCCAAAAGGGGAAAGAGTCGGAAGAAGATTTAATTGTTAAGCAGCTGAAAAAGACGCTGGCTCAGATTTCTATATGAGATCTCTTGAGGCAGTCTCCATCCCATAGGCAAAAGGTAGTGGAAGCTTTATGTGAGGCAACTGTGGCCACCACCATCTCGTCGACGGAACTTCTGGATGTAGTGAAGGGAGGAACGGGAGAAAGTGTCATTTTTACCAATGCTGATTTGCCAACAGAGGGCCATAACCATAATCGCCCTTTGTATATAAGAGCACAGATTAACCATAAGCACACTTCCTGTGTAATGGTGGATGATGGCTCGTTGATAAATGTGTGCCCCCAAGTGGCAATGGCAGCTTTTGGAGTTACGGAAGACATGTTGGCCAAATCTGATCTCACTATCACTGCATATGATAACTCGCGCAGACATGCTTCGGGAACATTTATGGCAGCGGTGAAGACGGGACTAGTAGAATCTGAAGTGGAGTTTGTGGTGCTACCCATACTTGCCAACTTTTCAGCACTTTTGGGTAGGCCATGGTTTCACAAGTTGGGTGGAGTCCCTTCTACACTTCATCAAATGGTAAAGATACCCCACGAGGGTTAATTCGTAACCATAAGGGCTGAATGGGAGAATCAAGTTTTAATTCTGGAGATCTCAAGGCAGCCATTCAGCAGGTTTCATGTTGCTATGATAGGGGAAGAAGAGTGGATGGAAGAAACTCCTCAAGTGCTAAACATGATGAAGAAGATGTCATTCCTTCCTGGCGCTGGGTTGGGAAAGAAGTCTCAAGGGGTGCCAACAGCCATTGCTACCAAAGGTCAGAAGGACAGGAGGGGTTTGGGTTATACTGGTGCTGTAAAAAAGGGTGAAAAATCAGAGATGGAAATTCCCCATATTCAAAAAAGTTTTGTGCTGGCAACCGCAGTAAGTGCTTACACAAGGGAGGCTGAACCGCAATGGGTAGACGAAAGAATAATACCAGGGTTCGAGGTCTTTAATGATGTCTATGACTGGGACATTGGATTGATCAAGCCGATAGAGGGCTTTTGGGATGAGGAAATCATGACCAGCAAGACAATTTGTGACCGTGACATTCCCGAAGAGGTGATCACTGAGAAGATGGTAACCACCCAGTTGAAGGGGAAAGCAAAGGTTGAGGGAGCCATACGAGAGATGGCCGAGGAGCCTCCAAAGAGCCAAAGTGATGCAGGACCGTCAACCGCAGCAGATGCACTAGCAGAAGGAGAAGAAGAAACTAGTTTAGATTGTCTTTTCATTCTAGAACTTTTCAATGATGTTAATGACAATTTCAATTTTATTAATAAAGTGAATGATTTTGCTTATTTGTGCTATGTTTCTGATGATTTCACCATGCATGATCATAATCATAATCCATCTATATTTGATATTGATTCAACTGATGCTACCCCATTTAATCTTGGAACCACGGAAAACCCAAAACAAATTTTGATAGCATCAAATATTAAAAAAAAAATTTCCTGAAAAGCGAGAAAAATTTGAGAGAATATTAAAAAAATATGAAAAAGTCTTTTCCTGGACCTACCAAGACATGTCAGGAATTGATCGGGAAATTGCAGAACACGCTATTCCGACGTATCTAGATGACAAACCCGTAAAATAGAAGCTGAGAAGACTCAGGCCGGAATGGGTAGATAAGGTAAAGGAGGAAATTCGCCAACAGATCGAGGCCAAGTTTCTAGTGGAGGTGCAGTATCCAACTTGGTTGGCCAATGTCGTCCCTGTAGCCAAAAAGAACGGTAAAGTAAGGGTATGTGTGGATTACCGGGATCTGAATAAGGCCTATCCGAAAGATGATTTCCCGTTACCTCATATAGATGTATTGATAGACAGCGTAGCCGCTTGTGAAATGTATAGCTTCGGAGATGGTTATGCGGGTTACAATCAGATTCTCAATAAAATAATTGACCGGATCAAGACGGTTTTTATCACAGAATGGTGGACGTATGCTTACAGGGTAATGCCCTTTTGCTTAAAAAATGCGGGAGCTACTTATCAGAGGATGGCAACGAAAATTCTAAGTGATTTGATCCATAAGGAGGTGGCGGCGTATGTCGATGATATGATGATCAAGTCCACCACTAGAAAAAGCCATTTTGAAGCCTTGGAAAAGTTCTTCCAGAGAATAAATAAGTACAACCTGCGGTTGAATCCTAAGAAGTGTATCTTTGGGGTTACGTCAGGAAAGTTACTGGGACATGTAGTCAGCCAGAGGGGAATTGAGATTGACCCAGACAAGGTTAAGGCCATCAGAGAGATGCCGGTGCCTCAGAAGGAAAAGGATGTAAGGAGCTTCTTGGGCAAATTGCAATATGTCAGCAGATTCATCGCCAAATTAACTTCAATTTATGAGCCAATCTTTAAACTCCTCAGGAAAAATCAGCCTGTAGTATAGAACGAGGATTGCCAAAAAGCCTTCAATACTATCCGAGGGTACTTGCTGCATCCACCGGTGCTGAGACCGCCACGACCGAGTAAGCCCCTGATTCTATACCTAGCCATAGAGGATAGTTCTGTGGGCGCCATGATGGCTCAAGAGGACGAGTTTGGGGTGGAATTTGTTGTTTACTACTTGAGCAAGAAATTCCTGGAGTATGAGGTTAAGTACGCTGAAGTAGAGAAGATCTGTGTTGCGGTAATCTGGGCCTCTAAGAAATTGAGACACTACTTCCACTCTTACAAGGTACAAGCAGTGGCGAAGCAGAATCCCTTAAGATACTTGCAGGAAGCACCATCTTTGTTGGGAAAAATGGGCAAATGGTCGTTGCTGCTACAAGAGTTTGATGTAGAGTATGTCACTCGAAAAACTATTAAGTGGCGTACAGTGGCTGAATTCTTGGCAGAACACCCAGTTCAAGGAGACTCATACGAATTCAATTTCCCAGACGAGGATGTGGCAGCTATTGCAGTTCAAGGTTGGCAGTTACACTTTGACGGAGCTATGAACAACAAAGGGGCAGGAGTAGGAATTATTCTAACAACCCCGAAAAATGAGAAACTCCCTTTGGCAAAGAAGCTAAGGTTCAAGGCTACCACTAATGAGGCTGAGTATGAAGCATGCACTTTCGGGCTGGAAGCATTATTAACCTTGGGGGAAAAGAGCGTTGAGGTATTCGGAGATTTATCCCTGGTAATCAATCAAATTCGAGGTGAATGGGCTGTTAAGGAAGAAAGGTTAATGTCGTATGTTAAGCACTTGAAAGATCTGAGCAGTCAGTTTGAGGTGTGCACGTTCCATTTCACTCCCAGGGATGAGACCAATTGGCCGACGTGCTCGCCACTTTGGTATCAATATGGGACAATCCAGAAGGGATAATCATGAGGCCAATTTTGATTTCTAACTCTGATAGACCTAGTTTCAAATCACAGTTAGTAGCAGAGATAGATGTAGCAGATGGGAAGCCGTGGTATTACGACATTATGAGCTATCTAGAGAATGCGACCTTTCCAGAGGAAGCTATAGAAAAAGATCAGAAAGTGATTCGGAAACTGTCTACTCAGTTCATTTGTATAGATGGCATATTGTACAAGCAATAGGCTGACGGTATCCAGTTGAGGTGTCTGGACGAGAAAGAGGCTAAAAGAGTAATGGAAGAAACTCACGCCGGTGTATACGGGGCCCATATGAACGGGTTGACGCTGGCCAAGAAGATTATGAGGCAAGGATTTTTCTGGCTTACCATGAATAACGATTGCTCAAAATACGTAAAGCAGTGCCAGTTATGTCAACAGTACGCAGATCTAAGGCACTTGCCAGTTTCAGAGTTGCACAATCTGACGTCACCTTGGCCGTTCGTAGCTTGGGGGATTGACATTATTGGGGACATTCATCCCACGGCTTCCAATGGACACAGATACATCATTGTCGCCATTGACTACTTTACCAAGTGGGTGGAAGCTGGGTCCTTTAAAAAGATTGACGCTCGGGATATGGCCAAGTTCATTAAGAAGAATCTGATTTGTAGGTATGGCCTTCCACACCACGTGGTATCTGACAATGGGGTCCAGTTCATGGCTGAAATGAAGAAATTGTTCCAGAAATACGGTATTGAGCATCACAAGTCGTCTCCATATCGTCCTCAGGCCAATGGGGCAGTAGAAGCCGCCAACAAGAATATCAAAAAGATCCTGGCTAAGATGGTGCAGAACTATAAAGATTGGGCGGAGAAGTTGCCTTTCGCACTATGGGGATATAGAACAACCATCAGAACGTCTGTCGGTTGAAATCGAGCTCAAGTCGTTAAGAGTGGTCATGGAAGCACAGATCCCAGAAGCTGAATGGGCACAAAAGCGCTTACAACACCTGAACATGCTGGATGAAAATAGGTTGAGGGCCTATTACCATAACCAGATCTATCAGAAGAGACTTACCAGGTCCTTTGGAAAGAAAGTCAAGAAGCATCCGTTAAAAGAAGGGGACTTGGTGTTCAAGCAGATAAGACCAGGTGCGCCAGATATCAGAGGAAAGTTCAGACCCACGTGGGAAGTGCCATTTCTCCTCAAGAAGCTGTTATCAAAAGGAGCTGCGATTCTGTTGGATAGCAATGGCAACGAGTTCAAAGAACTGATCAATATCGATAGACTCAAAAGGTTTCATGGCTAAAGACTATAAAATAAAAAGAAGAGAAAAGAAGCCCCGCGGGTCGAAAATCTAAAAAAGGCGGCCTTGCTAAAATTGGGCGCCTATTCAGGGTGAAAACCGAAAAAAAGGCATTCTGGGCAAAAATTAAAGGCTTGAGAGAAAATATCCAATCAAGAAAACCCGAGAGGGCTGATTGGTAACAGGAGCTTAATGCTATCAGAGTTTGGTTAGATCTGGTTCCATGAGCGAATGTGGTTTGCATAATTGCATTAGTGACAAATAGTGATCATGTATGTTGAAATCTTACGGAAATGTACACAACTTTGTGAAACGAAAATAAACTTGATTTGTTCATTTACATCGTTTCCTAGTTCTGTTTTGAAAAGGAACACGATGCTCAAAAGGGCATACAAAACTAAGCTAAACTATGCTCTACTACTACTCTCGCCAGCCAAATGCCTAAGTCGTCGTGTCCTGTTGTCAGATGCTGGGCTAAGCACCCACCTCTTATACTTGCTAGTAGAAGCCACGGAGTGAGTCCTAAATGAGGTATGATGGTCTTCAATGGAAGTTGGCTCCATAGCTCGTGGTAACGAGAAGCAAAAGCTGCAGAAAGCACTCCTCCTCGGAAGGATAAGGGAATCCTCACCACATCTTGAGTCATCCCGAGCTAACGAGCACATCGGGCAGTAATGTAAAAGGTGGCTTGACGAAGCCCGCATAAGGGGACACACCTAGAAGAGCCATCAATGATTATGCTAGAAAGGGGAAACCAAGCATGAACGAAGTTGATATCCTTGTCTGCTATCTCGCTGAATCGGGCAATACCTTCGTCGAAAGTTACAAATGAGTACAGCCGCTGACGTGGGAGGAAGTGTCTTGGGAAATATTGCACAATGACTCGGGGAGGAGGTTCTGATAGCAACTTCAGTTTCTCCTGCAACTATATCTTTATAAAAAAAAGAAGCCGCTGGAGTAAGTTGGGTTTACTTCAGGCAAAAATTAGGCATAGGTTTATGTGAAAATCTGAAAAGGATGCACTTCCCGCAGAGAAAAGTTAGTGCGAAAATCCACAAGGGACGCACTACCTTTAAAATAATAACGTACCTGGAGTAATAAGGGGCTTCCAGTGAATGAAGTGGTAGACTCGGAACGAACAGAGTCCAAGCCCAGGATAGTCTCAACCAGAATAAGTGGGAAAGGGGTCAGCCCGCGGTGAAAATTATCCAAAATCCCAAACAGGCGAGGATCACCAATCAACTCCTCCGAGGTTACAGCCAAGTACTTCATCATGCAGAACAGAAAAGCGACACTTACGCGGTAAGTGGGAACATCAGAAAGTCTGTCCAATGCCTCAATCAGTGGATCCAAAGAAAATGTAGAGCCCAGAGGAACTAAACAAACAGCTTCAGAAGGGGGTAAACCCAAGGACAGAGTGATATCTCGACTTTGAGTCAGCCCACAGCGGGGAACGCAGGGCATAGCATTAGGAGGATACCATGCTCCAATGATAGTAGCAAATTCCTCAGGAAGGGGGCATAGCTCTTGATAAGTGAATCTGAAAACATGGAAGCGTGGGTCCCAGAAGTGGGTTGCAGCTAGGAGGAGGTTATGGTCTATCTTGACTCTTCTTATAAATTTCAGACCAGAAAATGGAATAAGGATGCTGTTCTCCCAAGTTTGGGTATCGTCTAAAATACGGTACATCTTCTGAAGAAGAGGAGAGGTCATGCTTTGAGAGTCAAAATTGAAGTCAGCAAAGGAAATAAAGAAGAAGATAAGGGAAAAACTGGAGAAAAGAAGCTGCTACAAGGTAAAAATGAGAGAAAAAGCACGGAGTCCAAAGAAAAAGGTAAAATTTATGGTGTAGCTCCACAGACGGCATGCCCGTCTCTCATTTCAGACGGCCTGCCTGTCTATCATTGTCCACCTGGCAGAGTCATCATTGCATTTCACGCGCATTTATTGTATAATTAATGCGGGGAATTTGAGGAGACAGACAGTCAGCCCGTCGCTCGCTCCTGGAGACGGGACGTCCGTCGGTCATGAAAATCTATATAAGCCTGTCAGACCGACCGGCTAACAGTTTTTTTTCCTCTTCCTTTTCGTTTTCCTGTTCACCGGCACCCAGATTATTTTTTTTCTTCATATTTTTGCCATTTTTACACCATTTTGCACTTTAATTGCACCATTGTGACCCTTGCATCACTATGCATCTCCCGAAATATTTTTCTTAGCGTTTCGTCGAGTTTCATTTTTCTGCAATTCCAGGTCAGTAACCAACTTTTCTTCCTTTTTATTTTTCGTAAGTAAAATTTAATTCTCTTTTACTCTACTATTAGGTTAGTTTAATTAGTTTTGCATGATTTTTAGTCAGTTATTTAAATACTGTTTTTTAGTTTAACATGATATGAATGTTGTTTAACTAATTTTTTTTAGTATTGCTTTTCTTTGTTTAAAATAAGATTTTAGACACTCTTCCTTAGTTAATGTAATCTTTAAATGCTGTTTGATTTTAAGTACGTACGTAAAATAGTTTTAAAATGCATAAGTTAGCCTAAACAGCCTAATATGCTTTCCATTGAAATAATAATATGCATGAACTGTTGCTTGGGGCCTGAGGCCTATCATTTTGAGCTTTGGCCAGGAGGTCGGGCATGCCCTTGCCAGGGTGCTGCCCAAATTTTTTAAATCAATATATTGTGTTGTTGATTGGGGCCTGAGGCTTGTTCTTTATTCTTATCTTCTTGTGCAGGAGGTCGGGCACATCCCTGCTGGGATGCTGCCCAATTTTTTTTAGTCTTTCTGGTGGGGCACATCCTTGCCGGGATGCTGCCCAATTTGCCATTCGCGAGATTAATCCCATTTACGACCGTGAGTTTAAACTAATTGTTTAACTTATTTTCAAGATGCCACCACGACGACGTGTTCCGCGTGACCATCCCGAGCCACAGGCTCCCGACTGGTTAACTCTCGAGGCTAGAGAGAGATACAGATTGTTGGCCCAAGTGGAGTTTCGAGCTAGCCATTTTATCTCCAGATCATTCCTCGAGGCCCTAGGGATGGCAGACGAGGTTGATGCCCTATTAACAGGCACTGGTTGGACCGAGTTCCTGACTCCAGCTTTTTCGACCTACCCAGAGATGGTGAGACAGTTTCTTGCTACCCTACAGTATGCTGAATTTCAGAGGTTAGATACAGAGGAGGGAGTCATTCAGTTCTGGATTAACCGCCACCACTATGCTATTACACGCCAGCGTTTCGCACAGGCCATGGGGCTTCCTCACGAGCAGGATGTCACGGTGCCCCAGAGAGTAGTCCGACGCCAGCATTGGGCGACCATTGCTTTACCAGGAGTGACGTACGATCACGATACGGTGAAGAGTACGATGCTTATATCACAAGCTCTCTGGTATCTCCACCGAGTTCTATCCAGCTCTTACCTGGGACGGGCTGGTAACCCTGGATCTCTTAACGCCGCAGAGATATAGAGCTTGTGGGCCATGGTGACAGGCTAGAGGCTCAACATTAGCCATGGGATTTTGGCTAACCTAGTGAGGGTATCCAGGGGGGCAGCCCCGGTAGTCTTTGTTGGCAAAGTGGTCACTAGATTGTTATTGGGATTGGGTGCTCGTCCAGGGATTTTTGGGCAGGCTGTAGAGGAGAGCATGTATGTAGATGCCCCATCAGCTGTCACGATGGGCATGGTGGTACAGATACAGGGTCAGGCCGAGGCATACAGGCTCCTCACTATTCGTGAGACCCGACGTTCATTCGGCCTTCCTCCATTAGAGCCTATATAGGAGCAGGTCGAGGATCAGCACCAGGAGGGTCAGCCTCCACAACCACAGCACCAGTAGGGTCATCCTCCACAGCCACCGCCCGAGGAGGAGTAGCCGAGCACACCATCGGACATAGGGATCGAGTTCACTATGGATGAGCTGTTTGCTACTCCACCAGTGCCGAGGGTACGGAGTCCTACCCCTCCTCCATCATCGAGGGTGCAGCAGACAGCTCCACGACCATCTGAGAGATTTCATCCATATGCTAGGGGGGATCCAAGGGCATTTACTTCTACAGCTCTACCTCCAGAGCATACATCAGAGCCAGCTCCATCTCCAGCAATACAGCCAGACTTCACCACGATTGTAACCTCTATGTTCGCAACCCTCGAGCGCATACAGGAGGAGAGAGACATGATCCTCCTCAAATAACTTAGGGAGCAAGATAGAGCCATGATAGAGCGGCTGGATCAGCAGCAGGGCATCATTCTGGAGCAGGGGAGGCTCATAGATCATCTAAGGCAGGAGCATGAGAGGCTTATGGCCCAGTTGAGACAAGAGATGAGGGCTTCACAGGATTAAACAGCTCAGAGGGTGGATGCATCCCTTCAGATAGTGGACGAGTCGATGGAGGCTCTCAAATTACGGATTCAGGTATTGGAGGGGGCTATACCTCCTGTTGCCCAGTCTATCCGGGAGTTTAGAGAGCAGACGGAGGATAGACTCGGAGGCATGAGGACTGCAGCCACGGATCAGAATCTCCGCCTGGGCACCGCATTTGGAGAGCTAGGAGGGGTGATCAGAGAGACACTACAGTTCATGATGATTTATGCACAACCCTTCCTTGATGGGTATGCTCAGGTCCAGTTCCGGCAGCAGGACGCAGCGGGAGCACAGCCTTTGTCTACGCCGGTGGTCATTCCTCCTCGATTTTGCCAGCGGCTTGGGTTCTTAACCTCTCGGCAGCCTGGACCATCAGCGCCTCCTAGCCAGCCGTCTACCTCGAGAGCTAGACCTTCTACCTCCTCATCACAGTCTCAGCCAGTCCACATATCGGATGATGATGATCCAGAGGAGGAGCCTTCAGATTATCCACTCCCGTAGACTGTTCAGGGAGTCATTTTCGATATTATATTTTGTATTGTTATTTTATATATTGTACAAAATTTATTTTACTAGTGGAACACGTTTATTATTACATTTGCATGTAAATTCTTTCTATTTGTTATTGCTTAATTTTCTTCTATAAAGATAACTGATCATATAATCATATCAAGAAAATGATAAATAACAATGGCAACATGAAATATTCATAATGTTCATAAACCTATCAATCGGACTAATTGCGCATGAATTAACAAAAATCCTTACTACAGGAACTTTGTTTCACATCAATCCAGTGACCAATAATCGAAAGGGAGGATGAATAGAGTAGATGCTATGTCCTTCAAGATCATATTCAATCAAAACTACATTGCAGATCGAATGGGGGTTAGCAAGGAAATTCCAACAAACCGGGATTGTAGTCAGAGAGTACTACATCTCACAATGGGGGTTGCAGTCAGAGAGTGTTGCATCTCACATTCTCCGTGCAGGCCGAGACGAGGCTAGCGGAATGCCATGCAGACCGAGATGAGGTCGGTAGGGCACCAGCGATAGAATACATCGCGACGGGACTACGGTTAGATAACACTGCTTCTCGCAATTGAGATTTGTAGTCAGAGAGTACTATGTCTCACCAAAGCTGCGCGAGCCGAGACGAGGCAAGCAAAGCAAATGAGGTTGCAGTTAGAAAACAATGTGCTTCGCACCGGGATCGTAGCTAGAGAACGCTACATCTCACCTTACAGGTCGAGACGAGACCAGTAGGTACACATACATCAGAACAAATCATAGCTGGACAACGCTATCATCCATGACAGTCACCACTAAGCAGACCGAGATGAGGCCCGCCAGGTGAACAATCAACCACTCCTCCACAACCTTCAGAAGGTAAAGAATTCCTCAGATACGTGTTTCTTTCCTTCTTCTTCTCTGAATTTTGGCTCATCTAGGCACTAGTGCACTAGTTTCCCCAAAATTGGGGGCAACTGTAAACACAGTGCCCTGAGACAGTTCAGATCAGAGATTACCCAATGAAGAAATCAGTGTCCGTTTCTGATCCAATGGATGAAATTCGGGAATTTCGGTCCTTCAGATTCACAAGGATTGGAGTTTTTTTTCATTTGTAGCAGAAAGAATTAGAAAATTGGGAAGATTTAGCATGAAAAGTGATTTTTTTCCTCCGTAGACAGCCTGCCCGTCGGTATTCAGACGCCGTCGGTAGCCGAGATGATCCGTCTCTCGCTATGAGAGACGGGTCGTCGGTGAAGCGAGCGACGGACACGTGCCCTTAAACCAACGCCCGTCTGTTCCTCCCCGTGCCCCGTTTGGTCCGTTGGCCAAATGACCGCACGTACCCTTGTAACCAACAACCGTCATTGAGCTTCAAACGCCCGTCGGTCAATTGATTTGGTCGCCAGATTAGGGGGAAAACAGTGAAGATTCTTTCCAAATCCTATTAGGAATAGGATTTCTCTTTCCTATTCCAAATAGGATTTCCTTTTTTCTATAAAAGGGGGAATTTTTAATGATTTAGGGGTTAGATAATTTCTAATTAGGGGATTTTTTCTTTCTCTCAAAAATATATTCTCTAATATTTTTCTCTCAAAAATCATATTTTTATAAAAAGAAAAAACTCTTTTCATCTTTTTCTTTTAATCTCTTTTCAAAATCTTATTTTTGGTGAATCTAATTAATTTGAGGTGACGAAATCAATTCGTTTCCATCAATTTTGTTGGTTCCGATATTCAAATCTCTATAAAAAATTGCTTTTCAAGGAAGAAATAGAAATTTTCTTTCCTTGATTTGTAACCGGTCCTTATGAAGCGAGCAGATTCGAAAAAATCTACTCCACGTTCATCCAGAAAGGTATAATCCGATGGTAAATATTTTGAACTTAATATTTGGTTGATTTAATTTAATTATTTCCATTTTTGTACATCTTTCGTTAAAAAAAAATTTATTTTCTTGTGAAAATCTATCTTTTTGTCGTTTTTTTGTGGAACAGAGGTGACCGACGGGCAGAGTCGCTACAGACGCCCGTCCCTCGTTTGAGGGACGGGACGTATGCAGCGCATTTCACTGCCCGCCGGTCACACTTTCGACGCCCGTCTGTCACGTTTGAATGGTCGTCCCTGGGTTCTCCTACACTGTTTTAATATGTTTTTATTTGTTTATGTTTTCTCTTATTTGCTTTCTTTATTTTGTTTACCCTCTTATTCAAAAATCTTTTTTAGCTTTTGTTTTTATCATTTTATTTCATTTCTGAATTTTTGCACTAATGTTCTTGTTTATTTTTGGTGAGATACTATTTAATTATTTTAGATGGGTTAAAAATTTGAGGATGATGATGGCCACCAAAATCTAAGGGTTTCTTTCCGGTTTATTCCCTTTAACCCTCATCTTTATTATTATTGTTTATTTGATATTTATTGTAGGTTCATTATTATTATTTTTTTGCTTATTATTATTATTATTATTATTATTACTACATCAATTGCATTATTGTTGTTAAAGTTATGTTTATTTTCCTTTGTAAAATTATTCTTTGTTACGCTAATATAAAAAGGGACAAATATTTTATGGCAATTAATTTGGGAATTTTTGCAAAATCAAGGACCAAAATCCTATTTTATCCAATAAAACCATCACATAAAAAATTATTTTTTTTGGCAATAAATGCATCTAGGACCAATGTCCTCAATTTTAATAAATATCACATTTTATGCATGATTTGTACCTTATTTATAATGGAGGTTGTATTCCGCTCCTAGTTTTATTGTAATTTATTTTCATATACTTTTATTTTAATGTTATTTTATTTTCCGCTTTTATGTGAATAATCATGCCTTTTAATTAATTGCATCGTGTGGAAAGAGAGTGAAATAATAAATTCAAAACCTAATTGTAAACTTAATCAAGGTATAAATAAATGAGAAGTCCCGAACCTATCTCTGGTCTTTGAGCTTAATGAGGCGAGAGGCCCATTTTGATGTTTCATTGGAATGGGATCTCCAAGACACCTCTTGTGTCCCACCAAAAGACTCAATTTACAATCCTAGGCTCCATAGGGTTAGAGAGTCATTCCAATGTTTTATTGGGGTGAATGCCTCCAAGACCCCTTTGGTTTGCCCAAAATGGATAAAATGCGCCGTCTGAGGCTCACTGAGGCGAGACGAACTTTCTCAATGTTTTATTGGGTGGTGACTCCATGAAACCTCCAATTTGCCCAAAATAAACGCACTTATAAATCCCCTACAAGTTTTCATGAATCTCTCTCGAAAGCCCTAAAGAGGGCCTTCGGGGCGTCCTACGGGGTTCGGCGCGCGTCATAGGTACCCCTTTTCTATTTGTCTAAATTTTTTATCAAAAACTCAAAGGGATACCCTTTTGCTTTTTGTATAAATTTTTCGCACAACTCTAAATTTTTTTTTCCCAAAACACAAAGGGGCATCATTTTGCTTTTTGTCTAGATTTTTTGCAAAAAAACTCAAAGGTGTAATATTTTTATTTTTGTCCAAATTATTCGTTGAAAACTCAAAGGAACACCCCTATTGCTTTTGTTCTAAATATTTTACCCCAAACTCCAAGAGGTACCCTTATGCTTCTTTGTTTAACTTGAGTACCTCTTTACTTTTTGTCTAAATTTTTTTGCCCAAAACTAAAAGGGGTACCCCTTTACTTTTTTTGTCTAACTATTTCTGCACAAAACTCAAAGGGGTATCCCTTTTTTTTTATCTAAATATTTCTCCCAAAACTTAAAGGAGTTCACCTTTAATTTTTATCTAATTTTTTCATCCAAAACACATAGGGGTACCCCTTTACATTTTGTCAAAATTTTTCTACTTTTGATTTTTGTCTAAATTTTTAAGCCAAAACTCGAAGGCTTGCTGCTTTTCTTTTTGTCCAAATTTTTTACCAAAAACTGAAAGCGATACCTCATTTACTTTTTGTTTAAATTTTTGGCAAAAACTCAAAGGGTACTCCTTTGTTTTTTGTCAAAAAAAATTTTATCTCATTTGCTTTTTGTCTAAATATTTCGCCCAAAACTTAAAGAGATACCCATTTGCTTGTTATCTAAATTTTTTTTGCCAAAAACTCAAAGGGATAGCCCTTTACTTTTTTTCTAAATTTTTCATCCAAAAATCCAAGAGATACCCTTTTAATTTTTTTTCTAAATTTTTAGCCCAAAACTCAAAAAGATAACATTTTGCTTTTTGTCTAAATTTTTCTCCCAAAACTCAGAATGGTAACCCTATACTTTTTGTCTAAATTTTTAACCCAAAACTCAAAAGGGCATCGCTTTTTTTTTTTGTCTAAATTTTTAAACCCAAAACTTTTAGGAGTACTCATTTGCTTTTTGTTAAAATTTTTTACCAAAAACTCAAATTAAGGGATACCGTCATTGCTTTTTGTCTAATTTTTTTTGCTCAAAAATCATAGGAGTATCCCTTTGCTTCTTATCTAAATTTTTTGCCCAAAACTTAAAAATGGTACCCCTTTTATTTTTGTCTAAATATTTTTGCCCAAAACTCAAAAAGGTATTCGTTTGCTTTTGCTTTTTGTCTAAATTTTTTACCAAAAACTCAAAAGGGTTCACCTTTACTTTTTGTCTAAATTTTTTTTCCATGAGGCATTGCTTTGCTTTTTGCCTAAATTTTTCTGTTCAAAACTCAAAAGGGTATCACTTTACTTTTTGTCTTAATTTTTTACCCATGACTTAAAGGTGTATATGCCGCAGCCGAACCTGGTGTTCCATGGAGGCCCGCTTTTAGGGTCCAAGAAGGTTCATAATACTCGTGAAGATTAGTCACTTCGCAATAGATAGGGAATCACCCCTATTTGATTACAGATGGTCAACCTACGAGAGCATCTATATGGGCACTAAAATGTAGATTTTGGAATCGCCACCCAATAAAATATTAGAAAAGATTTAGTCTAACCTTATGAAGCCTAAACTAGAGAAAGTTCGGGACATCACTCTTACTTATACCTTGGTTAAGTTTATAAATGAGTTTTTAAGATTAAATTTTCATCTCTTCTCTCACATGATTCATGCAAGTAAATTAAAAAACACATTTCAAGCATATAAAGAAAGCGATAAATAAAGCAGTGAATAAATAAAACTAACTTATAATGGAAAAGGGGCAGAATACAAACCCAACAAATAAAATGAAATAAATCATACATAAAATGGGGAATTCATTTAAGATGGAAACATTGGTTCCCGCATGCATATTTACAAAAATAAAAAGTTTCTCAAATAATTTTTGAAAACCGGGGTGAATGATCCCATTTTGATAAAAAGACAATTGTTCAGTTAAATAACATTTTATTGGATGGAAAATTAGGACATTGGTCCTATTTTATTAAGAAAAGCCCAATTAATTATTATACAAAATCTTTATGTAAGTTTCTAAGTTAATGTGTATAAAAACCTTTAATATTATAAATCCAAACCAAAATAATAGTAAAATAAAATAAATAAAGTATAAAAAGAAATTCCTAACCCCACGTATCTTAGCCTTCAAATCTTCATTTGGTGGGAAACACCCATACATGAGTGGGTTCACTAAATCGACAAAAAAAAGGAGGCGAACAGTTAATAATGCAATAAAGATAAATACATAAATTATAAAGAAATAAAAACAATGCAATAAAAATAAATGTTAAGAAATAAAATAAAATTAATACACAAGTAGAAAACAAAATGAGTTAAATTAAACACATTAATGTGACACATTAATAGTACACATGCAAAGGTGACTAAAAATCATGCAAAACTAGCCATGCAAAAATATAATAATAATAATAATAATAATAATAAAAATAAATAAAAATACTCAAACCAAAATGAATAAACAAAATAGAGAAGAACATATGAACCAAGAAAGAAGGAAACCACGGTTTTGACAGTTATCCAACCAAAAGCCCCCTCCTCTTTTTTTTCTTTTATATGTATATATATATATATATATATATATATATATATATATATATATATATATATATATATATATATTATTTTTAAACATATATTTTTTTAAACGACCCTACTAAAATCCCAGTCCAAAAAGAGCCAAAGTGCTTTCGTTTTCTGTTTATTTTTGAGCAAATGTGATCCTCATTAGGTAATTCTGACTAAAGTTGCCTCAGGATCCGGTATTTACAGTATATCTCTTTATTTTTTATTTAAATTTTTTTACCCAAAACTTATAGAGGTGCCCCATTATTTTTTGTCTAATTTTTTTTCCCTAAAACTCAAAGGGGGCACTCCTTTGTTTTTTGTCTAAATTTTTTTGCCCAATACTCAAGGGGGTACTCCTTTTCTTTTTATCTAAATTTTTTGCCCAAAACTCAAAGGGTACCATTTTGATTTTTTTCTAAATTTTTTGTCCAAAACTCAAAATGATATCCCCTTTGCTTTTTTTATAAATTTTTTGCCCAAAAACTTCAACGAGTATCCCTTTATTTTTTTATCTAACTTTTACTGCCCAAAAATCAAAGGGGGTACACATTTGCTTTTTGTCCAAATTTTTTTGTCCAAAACTCAAAAGGGTACCGCTTTACTTTTTGTCTAAATTTTTTACCAAAAACTTCAAGTGGTACCCTTTTGATTTTTAGTACAAAAATCAAAGGGGTATCGTTTTATTTTTTGTCTAAATTTTTCACCCAAAACTCAGAACAGTACCTCTATGTTTTTTATCAAAAATTTTCGCTCAAAACTCAAATTTATGCCCAAAACTCAAAACTCAAATTTGTCTAAATAAATAAATAAAAGGAAGGCTACATTATCTAGTGATAATTTCATTTCTTGATATTCAATAATTTTGCAATCTAATTTGTTAAAAATTTGATTTCTCTCACTTTTTCCTTAAAGCTTAGAACATCTCTTAATGGAAAGTGTATTGAAATTATAGGACGAAAAAAGGACCAACTTCCATGAGGATTTTCATCCTTTTATATTGAAGTCCAGCACTCCTATATTAATTAGGATTAAGTATTTTTTTTTTATGTAATTACATTTTAATTTGGGGGCAGGGTGAAAAATAAAGTTTGTTTAATTAATAATTTTGTTAGACTCTCAATTATTTAAACATGTGATTTCAAGGAATAAGTATTTACATCTCATTTAACATGTGTATTATTTTTATTTTTTCTTCTACCCGCGGCAATGCACTGTGAGTCCACTTGCAAAGTATAATTTCAAGAGTAGAAAGCTTTATTATTAAAATTCGGAAGAGATGAATGAAAACTATGTTAAAGGGGTTAAAAGATAGGGACTTGAGAATAATACAGGTTGGAAATTTGATGTGAAACATACCCTTAAGCAATTTGTAATCTTACGTAGCAACACTTCGTTCCATAATATCTGTCAATTTTGTTGTTTTCACTAGAATTAAAAAGTATTAATTAGGTTTAAATTTAAGATAAAATTAAATGATTCAATTTACAAATTTAAATTTAATTGGTCAACTTTTAATTGGAAAAGAAAATTAAATTGGCAATAAAAAATTAAATTGTATTGAAAGTGTAAAAGTAACATATAAATGAAATTTCTATTTATCAAAAAATGACAGGAGTTTATATTTTGAGAATAAAGAGCTGCAGTTATCATGCATCTGCCCACAAAAACAAGAACACTAAACATTTAACCTTTTATTTCTTTAGGAGAAAAAATATGAATGAAAAGTAATTTCAATATTACAATAATTGCTGGGATCAATAGATCATATACAGAAAAATGGTTACAGTTGAATTTGAATTTGAATGCTGAAAAATACAATACATTGATTATATACTAACCTTTAATTTCAGAAGCACTCAGCATAACCTATACATATGTATGTATGACTGCTTCTCTGGTTTTCTGTTGGAACGAATCATAGAAACTTAATAACTGCTTCTCAGGTTTTCTGTTGAAATACTAAACATAGAAGTAGCTTGATGTGTCAGCTGCATTTGCTGTGTCTCTGCAAAGAATAGACCGAGCTTCAACTACTGAGCGAGGGGGCTCTAAATCCTTCTCTTGGAGTGAATTTCCCAACAGTCGCTGCATTTGCGAAGCAAAGGTGTCGTCTAGTATCTATAGGATAATGCATAGCAAGAAATACAAGTGTCAATTATAAGAATCAAAAATTGTAGCAAAAGTTTGGTTGTTCTCGACTCTAGAAATTGTTCAATTGACTAAAACTATGTTCAAAGCAGAGTCCAATGTTGCTTACGCCCAGAACAAAACAGGAGCCATTATACCATACTCTATTTTCCTTCCTCCCTTCGAGGAACTTCAAAACAATCTGGGATTGTAAGACAAGTAAAATGCATTAGATTTATGAAAACGTCAGCAAACAAAACTAAAGGCTGAAAGCCAAAGTATGTCTCAACCTGTCCCATCCTATCCCAGAATCCACGGCAGGCTGCAACAAATATCCGACTGGTAAAGACCTCATGCAAGTTGGATATGGAGTCAATTAGCTGTGAGCTTAGCATCTGCATTCTTTCACGGACCTCAGCCCCTCCATCTTCTTCATTTATTTCCTCCAAAATTTTTTTCAGTCGTGTACTTCGGTTAGCTTGCATCTGAAACAATTCATTATCAAATTACAGGTAACATGTTGGGTCTTTTTCCATCTTTTGTAGCCCAGATGTGCAAGTTGCATCTAGGCTGTAAGTTATCATTCTGAAATGGTTACAATTGTCTCAACAATCTAGAATATATAATAATATTCAAAGTTAAGGCAGTCACTACATGGAATTTGAGAGAACCCAAGCTGACTTCAAATTATCATGCCATGCACAAAGCTAAATTAGTTTCTCTATATGTTTTTTTCTTCTCCTGATCAGATGCCTTCTGCATTTATTTCCTCCAAAATTTTTTTCAGTCGTGTACTTTGGTTAGCTTGCATCTGAGACAATTCATTGTCAAATTAAAGGTAACATGTTGGGTGTTTTTCCATCTTTTGTAGCCCAGATGTAACAAGTTGCATCTAGGCTGTAAGTTATCATTCTGAAATGATTACAATTGTCTCAACAATCTAGAATATATAATAATATTCAAAGTTAAGGCAGTTACTACATGGAATTTGAGAGAACCCAAGCTGACTTCACATTATCATGCCATGCACAAAGCTAAATTAGTTTCTCTATATGATTTTTTCTTCTCCTGATCAGATGCGCAGTTACTATGACAAGATTGATTGTAGAAGATGAGAGAAAGAACGATTCATCTTTGGACTGTTCTAATTTTGCAGGAATGTTTTATTAGCAAATCATTAAAGGAAAATTGAATTTTGTGACTTCTAAAAGTGAATAACCAAGGGAATTAGTTGAAGGCTGCACTTACATTGCTCACAAGCTTCTCAACTATTGCCTGCAAATAATTTTTGTATTTTGTTCTCAAAAGAACTGTCATTCCGTTCATCTGGTCCCCAAAAAGGAACTTTCTATCTCCCATGATGGGCAGACATGATGCCCAGGACTTCAAGATTTCCTCCACTCTAATATGTAAGATATCCATAATCCTCTTGATAGTATTCAGAAATATTCCCAACTGCAATGAGAAATCATCTTTAGCTATTAGCATTTGTGGAACGCATATTGTCTATACATACACACATGCACTCACTTGATTAGGCACAGAATACAGTGTTGTCGATTGTCTTCTTGTCAGTTTCTGGACATGCATATTAAGCCTCATTGGGATACTATCTTTCAGAGGAGTTAAGATGTCATTGTATTGCTTCTCCAATGCCTTAATGATAGCTCTTTCCGCATCAGTAACGGCCTTCCAAAAATTGAAATCAGCATAAAAATGCAATATAACCAAGCATTTGATATGAAAATGTAGCACTATAAGACCAAGAAAAACTTACATTTTCCAAAATCAATGAGTACTGAGGCCAACGGTTGATCACCACCTCATACTCTATGAGAGAATCCTTGATTTTCTCATACATTTCTTCAGCAAATGGAGAGGTAGAATGATTTGTTGTTACTCCAGCCCATGGGACCTGAAACAAGTATTTACTAATCAGAGAAGAACATGCTTAATTGAATGAATTGGATGAAAAATCAATATCCTCAATGAAAATGCCATTGCTTAATGTTTGCCCTTTTTGGCATATGTGTGTGAGAGGAGAGACTTGGAGAGGTAGAACAGCAAGGGCAGGCCAGAGTGAGAGAAGTATACCTTTTCTCCTTTGCAGAGCTCAAGCAAGTTAATTTGCATCTCCTGCACCCACACCATTATGTAACAGTGGAACAAGACCCTTGAGTCTACACCACCCTGCACTGGACTGAAACAGATAGCACATGTTATGTCATAAAAACAACTTAAATTGTTCCATATCATGCACTTTTATTTGAGTGTATGAGAAATTATTCTAGTTAAGGCCATGATGGGCTCTGGATTCCATTATATCACCAACCTGATACTCCAGAGCTCAAGATCCCGTTCAAAATCTGCAATTGCTATCAGAAGTTCATTTACATGTGGCTGTGGGCTGGAGGGTGGCCAGGCAGAAAGGAAAGTTTTTAGCCTATTACACAACTCGGTGCTGTAGACAGCAGCTACGATGTTTGACAAGTCAATTGAACTGAAAATGAACAAATTTTTATTAGAAGTCAGGAGATGCATGAATTGATACATATAATAAATTTGAAGCAAGTAATATCTGCTTATATCAGTAACCACACTAATTATAGCAGATTCAGAAATGACTATTGACACTAAGGAAGAGAGATGTTTAAATATGAAGTTCTGAATTTAAAAATTGTATGAAAACCCACTATGTAAAAGAAACTTGTCGCAACCCACTATTGAAGCATTTGTGCATGTCTCATGAGGTAAGTACTAAGACTCTTTTATCATTTTCTCGACAATATCATATTCTGTGCACAAATTTGGTTATAAAGCTTTTCACAAAGTTAATATGATAGAAAACATTACCTTGGGAATATGTGTTGGTTGTGGATCTTGATGTCTGCCTGGATCTCTTTGCTAATGCTTATACATAGGTTCTTCATTTTCAAATAAGCTGTTGATATGGTAATGGAATCTGTAAGGAAACCTTCACAGTTGCTTGACACGAACTCATCAGTTTCAATCATGTGCTTCCGGCACCTCTTCTTAGCTGCTGTCTGTAAATAATTACCATTTCATTTAGATTAACACAACAGAAAAATCTACAATAGTCCTGCACATCTGAGGGACTATGATGAATAAACTATTGTTCTAAACACTTTTTGTGAAGGAAAGATAGACATCAAAAGCAGTTGTTGATTAAAAATTATGTTCAATGATTAATTGTTAACACTAAAAGGCCTACATGCCTGTGATATGTAATTTGGCAGATCAATGAGGCCAAAAATTGCACAACGAAGGTGTGCCACATAGTTCAGGTGGCAGGTGAAAAGAGATATGGTTTTTGAGAATAATGTTCTAACAATTTTACTAACCTGCAAATAATTTCTCAGCATAACCTGTGCATCTTGAGATAGTATATCATGAAGAAGGATAAAGACTTCAACAGCAGGAGCTAAAGCTGGTGCTGCTGATTCCTGCACTGGACCAAAGAGGTCTGCCAATCCCGTGGGAGAGTTTTCATCCAAAGACTTGTAGTTCTCAAAAACATTTGCCAATAGACTCTCAATTTGGGTTTCACATTCTAATAATAAACTTTTCTGCAACAGTATGACACATGCTTAGAAGATATTCCATTAAAGTGCAGGATAAAAAAGATTATGAAAAATAGGTGTTTGGTTGGTCAATCTTAATTAAATGGAAGTGATGCCCCCTTGCTCTTCTGGTGCCATCAGAAGCAGTACCAGCCAATTTCATCAGCGGGAATATTAAGAATAGGAACATGCCTTAGGTCAAAAACTAGGTTCATACTTGGTGGCCAAAACAATTTAGTTAAGCAATCATTCCATATTTCCAATGAAGAAGTGAAGCATCATTTTGTAGTTAAGATGCATTTTCAATGCTGAGTATGTCGGATATAATCATTCGTGTCATATTTATGTCATTATTTCAATTACAGAAAACTAGAACTGCTGTTACATATTTCATAACAAAAATTGCAATTTTTTACTATAGTCAGTCAAAAATTGTTTAGCAATTTTGATTTTATTTTTTTCTTACAGTGAAAAATCGCAATTTCATACAAACACATTGTTAGTAAAATCTTGACTTTAATTTTTTCCTCTATTGTATATTTTAGTAAAGGCAGGCAATCAATAGTGCTATTCGACTACTTTACAAGCACATTCTTCTAAAGCAGAACTTAATGCCAATATTTCCAGCCACATGTTATATCAGAAGAAAATAAAAAGTGGGAATTCAATAAGATCAAATTTAAATATGCTTTAAATTGGTAGCCCGGAGATATGCTTTCCACCTAGTTAGCAATTCATCTTCCTTTTCTTGCTGTGATTTCAAAGATTAAAAGTAAACGTTTTTTGTTCAAAAGATTTTGTGGAAAGTAATGGATGTGCCTGCAATATAGGAATCCTACCTCTTGTCTGGTCAAACTTCTCTCTCCCCTAGCCTTTATAACGGGTACTAGTAATTCATATACTAGCTCTAAGCAGCCTTTTGTTGGAGTCGCCACATCCATGACATGTGAAAGATATCTAAGAAAAAATTAAGACAATTGAAGGTCAGTTGCTAGGAAATTGAAACTGGAAAGGGTATCAAATTAGAATAAATTGAATAAATTAGTTTCAAGTACCTCAATTTTGTATATGAATCAGAAACACCATAATAGTCTGCAAATTCAGTCAACAGCCATTTCCAAGGTCCATTCAATCTCAAACTTCGAGAATGAAAATTTTGTGCACGCATAGCAGCCTCCAATAGTAAATCATAAGCTAGAGTTTCCACAACAGGTCCACTCTATATAGTGGCAACTTATTAGCACAGGCAATCACAGTGAATAAGTAAGCATTCACGGATACCAGACAAACATGCAAACATTCCTAGCCTGCCGTACCACTTGTTTTGATGAGTATGTCAAAGCTATTCTTGAACTTCAATTGAACTTTATCTAACTAGAAATGTATTCCAAAATCATCCTACCAATATGTGGATTTTAGACTCCAACTATGAGCACCAATTACTCAAACATTGAGAACAACTACAAAGCAGATGATCCAAATCCCTATTGCTTTGTACTATGTTGAAAATAGCATAACACCCTAGACAGCTGCATTGTGATAAAGTTCCCAGTTAAGTAGGCAAAATAGTTGCAATTAAAGTTAATTACATAGTTTAATGGGTTAAATTAAATCTCATCTAACACAAAGTAAACAGCCAAATTTTGTGCTCATAGTTTATGCAACTCTAAAGTCATAGCAGAATAGTTAAACATCCCTTTAGGAAGAAAAAAGCAAATATGGCATGATCAGTAAGTACTGATACATTTACATCAGTTTTAGTTATCACTTAGCCATTCTTCAACTTAAATAGAATACTGCTAATTTTTTTGAAGGGCAAGAATGAGAACCTAGAAAAGTTAAACTAATTTGGTTGATAGAGATGAACCTTTATATTATTAGTCTCATCACATGTAATTCTACTGCCAATTGAGAGCTGTATCTTCCCAACACATTCTTGATCATCATGGTACAAGGGCCACCACCGAATTCTGTCGCTCTGCACAATACATCAGTAGCAGGTACCTATTAGAAAGACTATTCCTATAATAATCTGATATTTGAAGATACAATGCAATGTACATACAGGATTGTCATTCAACGATGAAATTGGAATTGTTGCTCGACCTTGGACTGATTTTTTTGCATCCTGGACTTCCACTAGAAGAGCATCTCCTTCACTCTCTGGGAAACTGAATATAATTCAAAACTAAGATTTTCCTTTCCATCCATGGCATATAAAGGGTTATCCAAAACGGTAAGTAAACCTCATTGGCAGATCAACTATTTGATCTTTGTAAATTGCATGATGTAGCATGGAGTACAAAATGTAAGTCTTATATGAATGTAGGCATCTTGGCCACACATGATTCAATCAACTAAGCCTTGTTTATCCAATCAATACATGATGCATTCCAAAAGATAATGCCAGTGTGGTTTCATTCAATCTATTCAAGCTGGATATCCACAAAAGCAACCATCTATTACTTGTTGAAGAGACTAAATTTACTAGCAGCCAATTACATACCAGTAGAATGAGTTGAAACGTAAAGTACTAAAACAGGAACTCACAAGACATGATATTCCCCACTTCCAGGATGTAAACAAGTCATGCAACCAGCTTCAGCTTGAGTGTCTTCACCGGTGCTCTTCAACTGGAACAAGCATGACAGTTGCTCTGGAAATATGACGATGACAAATTAATATTTGACCGAAAGAGCGTACAGAAGAGTTCCAAAAGTTTTAGAACAAAAAACTGACTTCCTATCAATTCATGATTGAGATGAGATATACCAGTATCACCTTAGAAAAGACAGCAACACTTAAAGCAAGTAATTTTCATAAAGGAAAACAAACCTTCTGGTGTTGCAGAAAATGAAGCTAATCTAAGAGAAGTCATGCCAGTTTTCACCAGTGACGATACATGCCGGAGATATTCTTTTCCAGCTTGCATGTATATTGCACTACGCTGAGAGTATGTGCTCTTAAGTTTCCGCCTAGGTATTATTCGAAGTTTCCTCACTGCCAAATCAACAAATAAACCTCAGTTAAATTATTGAAAGATAAAAATAGATGTTTTTATTTGTCCATGGTCACTTCTATTACTAAACATAAAACATATTAATATATCGCAAAAGAATCAAGAAGAAACATAGGCAGCCAATTTGAGGTATTATTGAAAGAGGTTCTGGAAAAATCCTTTTTTTTAAGAGCTAATCTTCATTATTCTCATCTGGCTATACACATTAAAATAGATGTTTTCTTTATCCATAATCACTTCCATTCCTAAAATTAAAACATATATTAATATAACAAAAGAATCAAGAAGAAACATAGCCAAACAATTTGAGAAACATTTCAAATCATGGTGGCCAAGCATATATCACAATCAAATGCAACTCTGACTTAATCAGTCTAACTCTCAGTTTCTTTCTTTATTATATGTGAAGGCATGTTTGAAAACCTTACCTTCCACCCTTATCTTCCCAACAACCTTCTTTACCTTCAAAGGGCATGTTTGTTCTCTGTTCCTGGCATTGGTGACTTCTGTTGCTTGTACACCTCTCGGTTGCAACAAAAATTTGTGAAGCCTAATGTCATGCAAGTAGAGATACCAATCATAGCTATAAGCAGGCCATAATGTGCTACGGTTATGGGTATGGAAGCATGTAGCAACTTACCCAAAGGCACTCCGAAGAAGTAGACACTCATCTCGCAAAAATTCAGGAGCTTCAGTGCAACCCCTAGCCCATGCATGGAGACACAAGCGGATACATGCGTCATAAGCTATTAAAGTTTGCCAAGCATATTGACCACTGCAATGATCAAGTTGACAACCCATGAGAAAATAATCTACCCAAAATAATCTACACACAAGGCTACAAACATGACATATCCATTTCAGTGGTCAGAATGCTAAAAAAGTGCCTGGTTGTCTTCCTTCAAATAGAAGTGCATAATGCACCTGCATCAGAATTTACTTTGAATGGCTAGAACACTAGAAGCAGCATTCATCGTATTCTAAAGTGTATAGAACTACAGTAAAAAGAAGCCCAGATTTTTCCATTGAAACTCCTAAAGGAATTATAATGCATGCAATTCAAATTGCCAACCCAACTGGGTATAATTAACTATCAAATTAGATCTTCTGAATCAGATTGAATTGAACTTGAATTGTACCTGGTGTTATAGTAAGATGAATGGTCCAATGAGCCTCTTTGCCAATAAGGCATCTTTTCTTCTGTTTCTCCAGTTATAGTATTGTTTAGCCTACATGAGAACATTGCAGCACTATGTGACAAAGTTGGACTAGAATATGTACCAAAAGGAAAAAAAAAATGACAAATAACAATTATAAGCACTATGTGACATGTAAAACTTTTTAATGGGCTAAGAATTCATACCTTTCAACAAATTCAGTACCGGGCATAGATTGTGACTTTTGGTCTACCAAACAGTCTCTGTTTGCATCAAAAGTTTCAGTTTCTCTAGGCTCAGAAAAGCTAATCTCGGTATGCTCAATTTCCAGTTCAGGTACAAATCCTTTTCCTTCTCCCCCACTTTCAAAAATTGGAGGTGCACTTGGAGTCCCTAATTCTTCTACCTCTTTAAAATTGCTTCTTTCATTATTTGAACTCCCCTACAATCATGATCAACGTCAATATCCGGGATCAGGAAGACAGATCTACACAAACAACTCAATCCCACATTTTATATCACTACCAGAAGTAAAACTCACATAATTACTATGATTTATAGGCTATAAGTATTCTACAATCAAGACCAACAATAACTGAATTTTGATAGAACTTGCACCATTTCAAGGAGAAACGCTTACATCAAATACCCCACGTGCATTGTGTAGCTGGACTCTCTCGCGAAACGGACAACTACCAGGAGTGGAGCTCTTAAAGGCAACTTTTCGAAATCCCAGATCACCATCTGCTGTGAACCTTCTAAAATTGCAAGGAACTTCAATTTTCAAATCGTCTTTCAGCAATCCCTTATTCAGCTTTGTTTTAGGCCTATTCTCAAATATCTCTTCTTCATAGCACTGCATAACTGGCTTCTCCAAGTAATCAGTATCCTCCTCCTCGTCAGAATAGTTTCCACCCACAAAATTGGAAACTGACGCCACGCTCTCATTATCATCGTCCTCTAGGCGTGGGGCTACCAAACTGTGACGAGTAAGTAACCCAGAACGAAATTTGAGCGGAGGCAACAACGAATGAGAAGAGCTGAAATTGTTGGTATTGTATGAAAGTGGAGATCTCGGAAGTGCGTCTATCGGAGATTTCGGAAGTGGGTCGTGAGGAGAAAGCTTCTCTGTTAATGGCGATAAAGGAGATCGGGGACGGGAATCCTGTACATCTGATCCCTGTATACATGTTTAAGAATTCAAAAATTTAAACACTAAAAAAATTGTGCTCAGTTGCACTAGAAGTTAAACCCTACGAAGGTAAAGAAAATCCGAAAAAGAAATACAAAATCATTAGAGAGAGAGAGAGAGAGAGAGAGAGGGGAGAACCTGCTTGATCCAGTTGATTGCGCTTTCATCCAAACCTTCGGTGAACATTTTCCAGGCGAATTTGGAGAGATTGGGGAGCTGAATTCAAGGAATAAAAGGGGAAAATTTTTAAGATTTGAGATGAGCACTTAGCAGGAAGAGAAATGGAGCAGAGAGATTAAAGGAGCGTTTGGCCTTTGGAGGTTTTGGGTTTTTAAAAGGTAACGGCTAGTTTGACAATTTTTTTTATTATTTTTCTTTCCCCTAAAAATAAAAATTCAACTTTTCTTATAAAAGAGGGAAAGTGAAATTTTTAAGATGTTAGAATGTCCTAATTAGATCCCAAAATTAATCAATATGCTTTACTTTTTTATTATTATTTAGACCTGAACAATGAATTTATACAATAAAAATATTGAAAAAAACCATAATCAATCCCATAATAAAATCCAATCATAATAAAAACCATATAGGTCTGGTTAAAATCCAATCATAATCAATCCCAGCAAAAATTAGGACCATGTCCAGAAATATTATTCATGTAATGATAAATTTTATAGATTAATCAATTAGACAAATCTTTTTTTTTTTGAACTAAGATCTATTTTTACTATCGAACTATCGAAAACGGTGTGATTTTATCCTGTATATTTTTTAGTCCATTTTGTATGTATCGTTGTCTCCAATTTCAACTGAGTCTAGAGGTGTCAAATAGGTGGGTTGGGCGGGTTTGGGTTGGGTCATAAATGGGTCAAAAATATATGGGTCATAAATGGGTCAATACCCAAATGGGTTGGGTGGCTTTGGGTCGATGATATGAGCTTAAATAGCTCATAATTAAACTATATTTTGTGGTTATAAATAATGTTTTAAGTGTTTTTAGTTGTTGGAATTAGGTGTGTTTTATGTGTTTTGTTAAGTTTTATATGTAGGAGGCATATGGAGAAAATATGGAGAAAATGGAGAAAAGAAGAAGAAATGAGCCAAGGCAGGAAAGCTTCTGTCGCGATCGCGATGGGCGGCGCGAGCGCGACAGAGCGCGCTAAGGGAAGAATGAGAAAAGAGAAGAAAAGAGAAGTTGTCGCGACCAAGAGACGTTGTCGCGAGGTCGCGACAAGGCGCGGAGAAAGTACACGTGAGGAAAGGTGAGCGAAAGAGAATGCGTGTTCTGTCGCGAGCGCGACAGCTGTCGCGATCGCGACAGAATGATCCGTTAGACACTAAAGTTCAAATTTGAACTTGAAAAGTTGCACTTTTCCACCAACAATTATAACCTTTGTAGAAGGGCATCTGAAAGGGCATGAGCTGATATTATAAATGTTATTCTTAACTGTAATTTGGGGATGATGACTTAGAATTGAACATTTGAATATTTTTTCTGTAGTTAAAAATAGTTTTCTTTTAGTTTTTCTTAAGTAGAGTTGATGTGTTGAAGGCAAGATATTATACAAGGAAGAGGACTACAATTGGTGACTTGAAAAGGGTTGAGAAATCTCCTTCTTCAATTCTTATCTTCTAATTCTTCTTTGTTATTTTTATGATGTAAATTCTGAACTTAAATGTTTAATATTAAATTCTTCTATTGTTCATATTTATTCAAGAGTTCTTAATTGTAGAATTTCTCATTAGTACATTATTTATTATCATTATAAGTTTGAGTTTTATTGAGAAATCAAATTCATTCTTACATCTAATTGGAAATTCATCATCAAGATATTGTTTGAGAAATCATAATATTAAAATGGTTGTTATAGGTTGTGTTTTATTCTTAAGATTTGCATGTATAATAATCTAGTTCTTAAATGAAAATTTGGAATTAGACTTATATGTGTATGTTTTAGGCAGTCCTATTTATATTGAGAAAGTAAGTGGAAAATTTATTCAACTTGACTTATAAGAGAAGAATGCTAAAATCATTAAGAACAATTAATTCAAGTTCCATCTTTTTATCTAGCATCATTAATCTTTTCTATCTTCTTGGATTCACATAAACTTGACTTAGTAAGTTTACATATTAGATTAATTTAGAATCACTTTTCCATCATTTTATAATTGTAAACAAGATTAAAATCAATTAGTAATAGTGTGTAAACACGTTCCTCGTGGGATCGACATCTTAAGTATTATTGCGGTACACCGTATACTTGCGGTATAATTAGCATCTATAGAAAATGCTCAACAAGTTTTTGGCGCCGTTGCCGGGGAACGGTTGTTTGCCATTATAAAAATTGATTTATGATTTTGGATTACAATATTTTCTTTTGTTTTAATTTGTTTATTTGTTTAAATTAATTTTGTGTTTTGTTTTTACAGGATTCTAGAAGTTCATGCCTAGTACAAGGAGTTCTTTAGAAGAGCTTGAGCCTTTAAATCCTGAAATTGAGAGGTTTTTATTGAGTAACCGGAAATCCAATAAAAAGAAGAACAAAAATAGGAGATCAATTATCATGGCTGAAGAAAATCCACCAAGATTGATGGACTTTGCCACACCTGCTCTGAGTGGTGCTCAACAAGGAGTGGTAAGACCAACGGTAAATGCCAATCAATTTGAAATTAAGCCTTCATTATTACAAATGATTCAGAATAGTATTCAATTTTATGGTTTGGCAAATGAGGATCCAAATGCTCATTTGGCAAATTTCCTTGAAATATGTGATACCTTTAAGATAAATGGGGTTTCGGCTGATGCAATCAAGCTTAGGCTTTTTCCATTCACTTTGAAGAATAAAGCAAAAGCTTGGTTGAATTCTCTAACAAGAGGATCTATAACTACTTGGGACCAATTGGCCCAAGCATTTTTATCAAAATATTTTTCATTGGCCAAAACTGCAAAAATCATAAAGGATATTACCACATTTGTTCAAAATGAAAATGAATCATTATATGAGGCTTGGGAAAGATTCAAGCAATTGCAAAGGATGTGTGCACACCATAACTTGCCAAGAGAATTGTTGATGCAAACATTCTATAATGGAGTAAATCCTACCACAAGAGGAACTATTGATGCTGCTTCTGGAGGATCTTTGACGAGAAAAACTACTGAAACGGCATTTGAATTATTGGAGGAGATGTCCATGAACAACTGCATGTGGCCTACCGAGAGAAGTAGAGATTCAAATTCTACTAATGTAAGAGGAATTCATGCACTAGATTCAGTGGTTGCATTGCAAGCTCAAGTGGAAGCATTGACTCACAAACTCAATAATATGGGTATGGGAAGTAGTCAACCAAATAGATGCAATATTTGTGGACAACAAGGACATCCAAGTGAGGTATGTAATTTAGGCATAAATAGTACGGAGGAGCAAGTTAGTTTTATCCAAGGGCAAGGAAGAGGTAACCCATTTTCCAATACATATAACCCAGGATGGAGGAACCATCCAAACTTTTCATGGGGGAATAGTAGTAATCAAAATAAAGGAGTAAGTTTTCAACCACCTCAAGATAGGTTTGGGGTTTTGGAGGTTAAAATGGATAGGTTCTTAGAGGGGATTAATATGAAATTTAATTCACAAGAGGAGAACCAAAAGAGGCTAGAAAATAAATTTGATCAAATCACAAAGAATCAAGCCTCATCCATCCACAACTTAGAAGTGCAAATTGGGCAATTAGCAAAGGCTTTACCTTCAAGATTACAAGGTACTTTACCAAGTAATACGGAGGAGAACCCAAGGGAACATCTAAAAGCCATCAATTTGAGGTCAGGTAAATCTTACACCAATGAATTTGTTATTACTAACAAGAATGGAGAATTTCAGAAAAATAAAAAGAAGAATGATTCTTCTGTCGCGAGCGCGACACCTATCGTGGTCGCGACAGAAGAGAAGCAAACCAAAGTTCCAAGCGCGACACCAGGCGCGATACCAGACGTGAACGCGACAGCAGGAGGAGAGTCTTCTGTCGCGATCGCGACACCTATCGCCGTCGCGACAGAAGGGGCATCTAAAGCAAATTCTTCCAAAAATTTTCAATCTTGCCCACCGTTTCCGCAACGCCTAAAGAGACAAAACCAAGATAAGCAATTTCAATCTTTTATTGATAAATTGAAGCATTTGCACATAAATTTGAATTTTATTGAGGCCATATCACAAATTCCTAACTATGCAAAATTTCTTAAAGAATTAATTTCTAAGAAAAGAAGTTGGGAGGATATATCCACTATTGCATTGACTGAAGCATGTAGTTCTATAATCACAAATAATTTGCCTACCAAACTTAAAGATAATGGTAGTTTCACAATTCCATGTACCTTAGGGGATAAAGAGTTTCCTAAGTGTTTATGTGATTTGGGGGCAAGTATTAATCTCATGCCTTATTCCATCTTTAAAAAGTTGGGTTTAGATTATGTTAAACCTACTTACATGGTTTTGCAATTAGCTGATCAATCCATTAAGAAACCATATGGAATAGTTGAAGATGTGCTTGTAAAAGTGGATAAATTTATTTTGCCAACTGATTTTGTCATTTTAGATTTTGCATATGATGAGAAATGTCCCTTAATATTGGGTAGACCTTTCATGAGGACTGGTCGGGCTTTAGTTGATGTCTATGAGGACACATTAGTCTTAAGAGTAGGGGATGATAGTGTTGAATATCACATGGAAAAGGTACTAAAATACCCAATGGATGAAAAATGTGTGCATGAAAATAGATGTCATTGATGCGTGTGTTGTGGAAGTCTTAGAAAATGCAGATGAAGAGGAAGTCCAAATGGAAGAGGAAGTTCATGAAGAGGTAGAGCAAGAAAGTTTTAGAAGTGAACCTCTTATTCGTAATGAAGCACCTTTACCACCTTCCATTGAAAGTCCACCAAATGTTGATCTAAAGGAATTACCTAGTCATTTGAGGTACGCCTTTCTTGGATTAAATCATACTTTGCCTATTATTATTTCTAATAAACTCAATAAAGAACAAGAGCATGCATTATTAGAAGTTGTTAGAAAAAGGATAAAAAGTATTGGATGGCAAATTTCTGATTTGAAGGGTATTAGTCCTAATGTTGTCATGCATAGGATAAATATGGAAGATGACTATAAGCCAAAAGCTGATAGACAAAGGAGGCTTAATCCTCATATGAAAGAAGTAGTTAAAAAGGAAGTTATTAAATTGCTTGATGCTGGAATCATTTATCCTATTTCGGATAGTGATTGGGTGAGTCCAATACATTGTGTTCCAAAAAAGGGGGGTATGACAGTAGTAAGGAATGAGAATGGAGATTTAATTCCAACTAGAACCACCACAGGTTGGAGGGTATGTATAGATTATAGGAAGCTTAATTTGGCCACTAGAAAGGATCATTTTCCTTTACCATTCATTGACCAAATGCTTGAAAGAATTGCTGGCCATTCTCATTACAGTTTTCTTGATGGATATTCAGGGTATTTCCAAATTTTTATCTACCCTAGTGACCAAGAAAAAACTACATTTACTTGTCCTTATGGAACTTTTGCTTATAGGAGAATGCCTTTTGGGCTTTGTAATGCCCCAGCCACATTTCAAAGATGTATGACTTCAATTTTTGGAGACATGATAGAGGATATAATGGAAGTCTTTATGGATGACTTTTCTGTATATGGGGATTCATTTGAGCTTTGTTTACAAAATTTAGACAAAGTATTGGCTAGGTGTGAAGAAACTAACTTGGTTCTTAATTGGGAGAAATGCCATTTTATGGTAGATGAAGGGATAGTATTAGGGCACAAAATTTCAAGTAGGGGTATTGAGGTTGATAGAGCAAAAACTGAATTAATTGAAAAGTTACCTCCACCCACTACACTTAAGGGGGTAAGATCTTTTCTTGGACATGCTGGATTTTATAGAAGATTTATAAAGGATTTTTCTTTAATTGCTAAACCTTTAACTAATTTGTTAGTTAAGGATGTTTCCTTTGAATTTTATAAAGAATGTATGCATGCTTTTGAAACTTTGAAGAAAGCTCTTATAAGTGCTCCTATTATTGCTGCTCCTAATTGGGAATTGTCATTTGAGATTATGTGTGATGCAAGTGATCTTGCTGTGGGTTGTGTTTTAGGCCAAAGGCATGGTAAGAATTTGCATGTGATATATTATGCTAGTCATACTTTGTCTCCTCCTCAAGTTAATTATACAACAACAGAAAAAGAAATGTTAGCTGTGGTGTATGCATGTGACAAGTTTAGATCATACTTGTTGGGATCTAAAGTTATAATCTATATCGATCATGTTGCATTAAGGTATTTATTTGCAAAGAAAGATGCTAAACCTAGGTTGATTCGTTGGGTATTGTTATTGCAAGAGTTCGACCTTGTAATTAAAGATAAAAAGGGAAGTGAAAATCTTGTTGCTGACCATTTGTCTAGGTTAGAAAAAATGAACAAACTCTAGGTGATGGTATTGAAATTAATGAAATATTTCCGGATGAAGCCTTGATGTCAATTTTGAATATGCATGTACCTTGGTATGCTGATTTTGCTAACTATCTTGCTGCTGGAATTGTACCTGAAAATTTGACATGGCAACAAAAGAATAAATTCTTTAGTGATGTTAAAAATTATCTTTGGGAAGAGCCTTACTTGTTTAAGATTAGTGGAGATGGTATAATTCGTCGTTGTGTAAGTGAGGGGGATTATCAAAACATTTTAATGCATTGTCATGCTGCATTATATTCGGGTCATAATGGTGCCAATAAAACTGCATCTAGAGTGCTTGAATGTGGATTCTTTTGGCCCACTTTATTTCATGATGCAAAGATGTATGTAGCCAAATGTGATAAATGTCAAAGGGCTGGAAATATTAGGAAAAGAGATGAGATGCCTTTGAATAACATATTGGAAGTTGAAGTGTTTGATGTGTGGGGGATTGACTTCATGGGTCCTTTCCCTACTTCTTTTGGACAAAACTACATTTTGGTTGGGGTTGATTATGTATCAAAATGGGTTGAAGCAAAAGCCACAGCTACCAATGATTCCAAGGTGGTGATAAAGTTTTTGAAGAAGCTTTTCTCAAGATTTGGAGTGCCAAGAGCCATCATAAGTGATGGAGGTAAGCATTTCATAAACCGTTCTTTTGATTCATTATTGCAAAAATATGGAGTTCATCATAGGGTAGCTACACCATATCACCCACAAACAAGTGGTCAAGTGGAAGTGTCAAATAGGGAGTTAAAGTGGATATTAGAAAAAACAGTCTCTACTTCTAGGAAGGATTGGGCACATAAATTAGATGATGCTTTGTGGGCATATCGCACTGCATTCAAGGCCCCAATTGGTATGACACCATATAGAATGGTTTATGGAAAAGCGTGTCATTTACCTGTGGAGTTAGAACACAAAGCATATTGGGCCATTAGAACTCTGAATTATGATCTTAAGGATGCAAGTGTCAAAAGATGTTTACAATTAAATGAGCTAGATGAATTGAGACTACTTGCATTTGAGAATGCTAAGATTTATAAAGAAAGGACCAAAAAATGGCATGATGCACATATTCGGATTAAAAATTTTACTATTGGGGACAAGGTTCTCTTGTATAATTCTAGATTGAAACTCTTTCCGGGAAAATTAAGATCTAGATGGAGTGGACCATTTGAAGTCACACAAGTTTTTGATCAAGGGTTTTTAGAGCTAAAAAATAATAAAGGGGAGTTATTTAAAGCCAATGGTCAAAGATGTAAAGTGTATTTGGAGGAAACATTTCATGGAAGGGAGGTTTCATTTCTTTCCTTAAAAATGATTTGATGGTTACTTAGTTTAACTTTTCTTTTTAATTAATTGTTTTAGTATATGTGTGATATTTGTATATACTAATGTCGTTCTTTTTGTTCCACAGATGTTTTTCATATGTAAATTTATTTTATATACCTCCGTGTGTTGTTTTTGGAAGGAAAAGTAAATGTAATTTTCAAAATTCCATTCTGTCGCGAGCGCGACCATGTCGCGAGCGTGACAGAATGAGGAAAGAGTATTTTAGATTTCATCGCGACGGCGCGACGGATCGAGTGATCGCGACAGTTTCATTTTTAATTTTTCAAAATTGCATTCTGTCGCGATTGCGACGTTGTCGCGATGGAGAGCGGGACTAAATTATCGCGATGACGCGACGTTTATCGCGATATTCAAATTTTTCATTTTGCTTCTGTCGCGATCGCGACGGAACGCGGCATTCGAATTTTTCGGTCAAACCAACCGTTAGACTCACATTTAATTCCCCACCTTCTAATTTTCTACCCTAATAACTTCTCTTTATGTAATTTCTTTGGCCTCTTCAGTTTTCTTCTCTTTATTTTCGCGCGATTCTCTCAAAATATTTCTCACGATTCTCTCTAACTTCCATCGCAAATCTCGTTTTTCTTCTTCTTCTATAAATCTGTTGCTTTTATTTTTCTATTTCATCTCATCTTGTTCTTCATTTGGAAAACGATTTTGCAATGGTGAGAACAAAACATGTTGGCGATAAAAGCAAAGGGAAGCGTCCAATGGGAGAATCCAGCAATCAGGAAGAGGAACCAACGCCTGCTTCCCTCATTTTCCAAAACAGGTACGACTGTCCTTTTCCCATTTATTCTGATGAGGAGGGTGAGAAGTTCCTTTATTTTGCTAAAAAATCGTATGTCGGGATGTGGGGTCTTGATTTTGCTATTTTGAATACAATGGGTTTAAATGACCAAATTAATAATTTTCTTAGATATATGAAATGGGGGAAATTCATAACTTACTCTTTACCTGTACGTAAGGAATGGGCTTTAGAATTTTTGATTACCTTAGATTATGTGGATAAAGGAAGGGATTCCATGAAATTTAGGCATCGTGGTGTTAATTATACTTTTCACTATAATGATTTGCATACCTGGTTTGGTTTTCCTTTGAATGGTAAGCAATTTGATTCACATATCTTTCAGCCTTTCCCTGTGTGGAATAGATTGTCAGGGCTTGAACGTTTTAATAACAAAAATTCTACTAATAGGCAGATTAGAGACAATGCTTTAATGTTTTTTCATAAATTTCTTTGCCATGCCATGTTTGGGAGAGTTGAAAGTACTAAGGTCCAAACGAAGGATTTGTTTGTTTTGGATTTATTGCAATCTCACAAAACCCCTGACTCCATTGATTTTATACTAGATGGTCTTTATCATACTTTTATTGCGCGTAGTAAATCCGTGGGTATGTGTCATATGGTAACTGGGATTATTTTGGGGTGTCTGGGAGATTTAAATAATTTTGCCATGGAAGACAATGAATCAATTCCTTTGTTGGATGTTGTTTATTTGAGAAGGGCTAATATTTTGACCAAGGGAGCTTGGCCCCCAAGGTTTGTTGATAGATGTGCAGGTGGATCACATAGGGCTGACCCCAATACGGCTGGACCAAGTGTGCCCCATGACAGGGCCCGTGAATCCGCTTCAGCAGCTCCTGCTCATGACTCCTCGAGTGAGGACGAGGCGGCTGCTGGTGCTGATGATGATGAGAGGAGGAATCATAGAAGAGTTGTTGTAGATTTGGAGCCTGTCTTGCAACGATTAGATGGAATAGAGGCAGCAAATCAAAGTATGGCAGCAAGAATGGATGTTCTTGAGTCGGATGTGCGGAATGTGCTGCAAAATCAGAAGAGTTTGGGTCGCAAACTCCTTAGTTTTTTCCGCAAACAGAATGTAGAACTTTCTCCAACTCCACCAAGCTCCCCTAGTGGGAGTTTTTGAGTTTGTCTCCTTTCTTTTTCTTCGTTTTGTTATTGTTTTCATTTGTGTTTTGTTTATGTTAGTTTGTTTGTTTAGTTTATTCCTTTTTACACAATGAGGACATTGTGTCCTTTAAGTGTGGGGGGGTATTTTGTGTTTTAATATGTTTTCTGTTTTTAATACATATATGCATGGTTATATGTGTTATGCATGGTTCTATGTGTTATTAATTGTGTAGTATAGCTTGTGTTTGCATGAACTGCTAGATTTAGGTATGTATTGTTTTAGATTGTTTTAGGTTGTTTTATGTTAAACATTTTGGAGCTTAGTAGTTGATGAATATTTGAAAATTAGCGCATGTATAGATTTTATGTTTTTGACCATTAGTTTAGATAGTAAGTAACTTTTTGACCATTTTCCTTATTTGTTTTACTTTAGCTTTTTGTTGTACATAGTGAAGGGTATGACTTAGCAAAACACTTTAGTGAAGGTTCTTTTTAAGTTAAATATCTTTTTATATGTAAATAAAGATTGTTTTGCCAATTTATTGCCTATGATAGTTTAAACTATATTTATTCAAGAGTTCTTAATTGTAGAATTTCTCATTAGTACATTATTTATTATCATTATAAGTTTGAGTTTTATTGAGAAATCAAATTCATTCTTACATCTAATTGGAAATTCATCATCAAGATATTGTTTGAGAAATCATAATATTAAAATGGTTGTTATAGGTTGTGTTTTATTCTTAAGATTTGCATGTATAATAATCTAGTTCTTAAATGAAAATTTGGAATTAGACTTATATGTGTATGTTTTAGGCAGTCCTATTTATATTGAGAAAGTAAGTGGAAAATTTATTCAACTTGACTTATAAGAGAAGAATGCTAAAATCATTAAGAACAATTAATTCAAGTTCCATCTTTTTATCTAGCATCATTAATCTTTTCTATCTTCTTGGATTCACATAAACTTGACTTAGTAAGTTTACATATTAGATTAATTTAGAATCACTTTTCCATCATTTTATAATTGTAAACAAGATTAAAATCAATTAGTAATAGTGTGTAAACACGTTCCTCGTGGGATCGACATCTTAAGTATTATTGCGGTACACCGTATACTTGCGGTATAATTAGCATCTATAGAAAATGCTCAACAGTCGACCCATTTGATTTTTTTTAATGAAAAATAATTATCGATATAATAACGGAATACTAAAAAAATTATTATAAAAATGTTGGCCCAAATGGGTCGGTGGAGATTCAAACGGATCGGAATATCGGTTGACTTATAACTGTCCAATTTACTATTCAGTTGGTAAAAATTTTGGTAGTATAACGGTTATATATATAACATATCCTTCCTGCAATTCAAATAATCCACAGTCACACACAGGGGCACGACAACACAATAATTCATAAATCGAATGGCCCTTTTTCCATTTTTAAGTCAATTATGTAATTCTAAATTATTTCACTCACTTTCTAAACTCAATTTCTCCCAAAATTAATTTTATAATTCTTAAAATATATAAATTAGTCTCCCTGCAAAATTTCAGCTCAAATAGAGTTCATTTATCGATCTGGTACATTTAAATCAGTCCGTTTCGATAATTTTCAGTGTTACCAAAAAATTAATTTTTCACTGCCAAAAATTTCTAAATATTAATCTAAGTCTATATATACTATTAAAATAATTTTTAGAGGTTATTTGCTATTTTTAGAGGTCTAGTCAAATTTTGGTCAAACCGGGTAACCTTTAAAACGAGCCGAACTTTTTTTTTTTATTTTTGACTTTTGGAGATGTATTTGAGCTCATTTTTTCTCCAAATTTTACCCTCAGACTCCTTGTGACTAGTATTTTCCGATGGTCAAATAAAATATTTTTTTACCTTCGAGTGTAATTTTTGTTCTCAATGTACAATTTACTGCCGAAAAATACTATTCACGACTAACCCGATAACTCGGCCATTATAAATTTAACCAACAAAATACGCATACATATTATACAATAATAATACAGCGGGACAGGCTAAGCAAAAGTTTTTAATATTCAAGAAATAATGAAAAAAAAAAAAGAAAAAACGAACAAACACCCATTGGGTCTAGGAAGAATGACCTAAATGGGTTGTATTTTATGTGGATAGATTTTGGGTGGGTTTAAATGGGTCAATTTTTTAGTTGGGTTGGATTTGGGTTAATTTTTTTTTGGGTGGGTTTGAGTGAATTGTTGGGTTTGGGTTAATTTTGACACCTCCAACTGAGTTGTTACTGAAAATTCAATTAAAAATTGTAATTATGTGATCCCACTTTTTACCATTTTCATTTATTCATTCATCTCTTATCTATTTTCAATTTTCTTAACTGGATTTTTGGTCACCTTTTAGTGTTGAGAGAGTGGTAGTCATTTTGTGGATTCTTTTTATAGGGTACAAGACTTATATTTAGTTACTAAATTGATAGATAGAAATTTAAATTATTTTAATGAAGGAAATTGATAAAAATAAAATAGAAAAAGAAAATAATCTTAACTTTATATCAATAGAAATTTAAATTCTTTTATAATGAAGGAAAATGATAAAAATAAAATAGAAAAGAAAATAATTTTAACTTATTACTTTAATGTGTTTAGTTCTATCTTATTTAAAATTTCGAGAGAAATTTTATGTGCTAAATAAATTTTACAGTTACACCCTTATAAAAATACATATAAAGACATGAGGAAGAGTATAATTCTCTACTTAAAAAGAAAAAAAAAAAAAAGAGTATAATTCTCTAAAAAAACAAAAAGAGTATAATACATGAAAAATGATAATTTCCTTAAGAAATTATATGTCTATTATCAACTTTTTTTCTTTTTTTTAGAGGATTTCTTTTGTCAACTTAATATCAAACAAATGAATAGAATTGAATTTTAAAACAAACAAAGCATTAGAGTATATGTAGATAGATTCATAGATAGGTTCCCAAAGGACAACTCAATTAGTAACAACTTGGATGTACACGGTACAATTCGGAGATTTGCAAATCTCCATATTATCTTGAAATTTGAGTATTTTAAAAATTAAATATTATTATTGTCTTGAAAATTCGAGATAATTCGGTACAGTTCTTATAAAATTCGGTTCGGTTCGGTTTTTTCGGTACAAAATAATGCAATACAATGCAATCCGGTGCTTCGAATAATTCAATATTTTTAAAAATTTATAAAATAAATATACAAAATAATAAATATAAATACAATTAAAATATCTCAATAAATATAATTAAAATTTAAGTCAAAGCACTAAATTTAAAAATTATCATTCGACAGTTTTTTCTGCATCATATTTGCACTTATTTGAGGATCTTGAACAATATTTTAGAAAAATAACAAAAAAATTAAATAATTAGAAAAAAAATATAAACATTAAATATACAATTTAAGAATTTCCGCAAATATAATAATTACCAGATTTAAACTTTCAAGTTCTTTAATTGATTCTTCTTAAACCAAAAATGTAGCCGATATCAATTAGTTTTGGTAACAAATAAGAATCTCAACTGAATTCGGAGCTACAGAACTTCTAAATTTGTCTAAAGTCCTACTCCAGTGCTAAAAGTTTATTCAAAAGCTATAGTCGAACACTAAACAGACAACACATCTCAAGCAACCTTAGACAAAATTGGATAATTTGACTCATTAATTTTTCACTAACTCAAAAAATATAAAAGTAAATTCAATTTTTAATTCCCTCCTAAATTTCAAAATAAAAAATCTTTCTACCGAAAAATATTCTAATTTAATTCACTCTAAATGATTTAATTTTTTTTTCTTTTATCATTTTTAAATGTACAACTAAAATTTTATTATTTTAATAATTATATATAATTATATTATTAATTTACATATCCATATACGTATTGAGCAAAAAATAAATTAGATGTAAATAAAATTAATTGATAAGTTGATTATATACTCATATAATTATATTAATTAGTAAATTTTCATTATATATAATTATATTATTAATTGACAACTCAATTACTTATATAAGTATTGTACCAAAATAGATAAAAACTAGTTGAATGATACTAAAAATAAATGAAATTAATTGGTAAGATGATTATACAATCATATAATACATTAATTGGTAAATTTTCATTATTTATAATAACTATATATAATTATCTTATTATTTTACATACACATATACGTATTATGCCAAAAATAGATAAGTATTAGTTGAGTGATATTAAGAGTAAATAAAATTAATTAGTAAGGTGATCATATAATCATATACTTACATTAATTGGTAAATTTTATTATGTATAACAATTGTATATAATTAAATTATTAATTTACATGCTCAACTACTCATATAGATATTGTGCCAAAAATAGATGAGTACTAATTGAGTAATATTATGAGTAAATGAAATTAATTAGTAAGGTAATTATATATTCATATAATTACATTAATTGGTAAAATTTCATTAATATAATAATTTTATATAAATACATTATTAAAATACATCTTCAATTGCTCACTTAAAATATTGTGCCAAAAATAGATAAATACTAGTTGAATGATACTAAAAATAAATGAAATTATTGATAAAGTGATTATATACCAATATATTTATATTAATTGGTAAAATTTCATTATAAATAATAAGTATATATAATTACATTTTTAATTTACGTACTCATATAAGTATTATGACAAAAATATATGAGTATTAATTGAGTGATACTAAAAGTAAATTAAATTAATTAAAATAATTATGTAATAAATTGTTCAGTTTACATATCTATATAAGTATTTATGCAAAAAAAAGTAATAATTAAATGACATTAAAGGTAAATTAAATTAAACATAAATTGTTTTAGTTGCATATTCATATTCATATCGATATAATAATTAAAATATTCATTTTAATTTATTAACTAATTATTATCTTAATTTCATTCATTAAAATATTTAATACAAATAATTATGAAGTTAAGTTTATAAAATAAATATGGAATATAAATTATGAATAATATTTATATATAAATTATTAGTATTATATATAATAATTAATAAATATCGATTCTTTCGGTTTAATTCAGTTCTAGAATAATTCGGTACAATTCAACACGGTTTTCAGTATGGTTTTAAATAAAATATTCAAATCTGTTCCAAATAAAATCAACTGTACAATTTGGTTTGATTCTAGTAAAAAAAATTAACGTTACAATTCGGTTCTGAATTATTTTTTTCGGTATTTCGATTTGTTACAAGAAAATTCAGACTCGTGTACACTCATAGTAACAATTATGTGAGGTTCGGGGCAAATATCCATTTCTTCCTCCCCTTTACCTGCTCCTCAAAGATTAGATATGTTAATGATGTATATAATGTCACTAATAACAACAACAAAAAAGTGCTTAATATACTAATTGCCTGTTCAACTTGTAATCATTTGTCAAGCAGCCCTTTTAACTTACAAGTTTACCATTTAAACACTTGAAGTTAATTATTAATAAAATTATAAACCTTTTATGCTGACTGGACATCCTATGTGGCATAAAAATTACTAAATGTACACTAGAAAGTGTATTACACGCTTCATAGAAGCGTGAGAGAGAATGATTTTCAACATTGCTGAGATACACACAACATTATGACAATTGTTTATTTACACTTGCTCACTTAACAATTTATTAAATCAATTAACTCAGAAATACAATCTAATATCTATCCAAATTTTTATCAAAAACCAATTTTACAATACAACACAATCAGCAATTCAATTACAAATTAAGAATACACAAAAGAATCCCAAACCTTGTTAAGAAGCACCAAAACCGAAACGTCTCCTCCTCCTAATTCTTGGCTATTTCTTTTCCTTTCTCCGATTTTCTTCTTTCTTTTTCTACCAAATTAACAATTAAATGATTAAAAACAAGATTTTTACTTCATAAAAAACTCAAACCCAAGAATTAGAAGATGGAGAAGTAAATTGAACAAACTTAATCAAACTATCTTCTCTCTCTCATTGTTTGTTTCTCGAGAAAATGAAAGAAATCAAGACGGAATGATTACAAAAATATTAAAAATCTCTATGTTAAAACGAAACAGATTACCTCTCGCAGGCAAGCTCAACTTCTTGTTTGGTTCTCAAGAAAATCAATTAATCTAATTAATCTAAACAACTCCAGTTCCCAAGAATCGCTTTTCAAATTCAATCAAAACTCAAAAATAAATCCGAAGAAAAATTGAACGCGGCAAGGCTAAAAATTAGAAAACGAAATAATTCTCCACTGTTTGTAAGCAAAACAGAAAGAGAAAAGTACGAGAAGGGGAGATCGGAGATAGGAAAGAGAGAGCCATCTCCGTTGGGTCCAAAATCCAGCCATAAATGCCGGTCTCTTTCGCCATCTCCTCCGTCAATGCTGTTACCACTTGCTCAGGCTCTAATTGCCGCCCTCGATGTGGGTTGACAGAAGCGAGAGAGAGGGAGAAACAAGACGAAGAGAGAAGGATGGGAAAGCAAATTTTAGTTGACTATTTTTTAATCTATGTGTCAGTTTATCATTGGTCCAAAATGTCATGGAATGTATGTCACGCGTTTGTCTTTCACGCACTGCCATTGGTTATAAATTGTGCTTATAATTCTATTAATAATAAACTTTAAGTATTTAAATAGTAAACTTGTAAATTAGAAGGGCGGTTTGGTAAATGATTATAAATTAAAGAGACAATTAACATATTAAGCCAAAAAAAAAATACATAGATAGATAATGAACCATGGGATTTATTAAAGATACTAAGATAGAGTAAAATAAGTAGAGATACAGTCATCTTTTTGCTCTTACAACTTTTAAAATAGAATATATTACTATATTTTTATTTTTTACCAAAATTCGCTACGGTGCTTTTCATATTAAAGCAATTAAACTTGTAAGAATAAAATAATTTTGTATGACTGGGAGTGTTTTATTAATTGCCATAAAGAGATGACATTTTTTTATTTTAAATATTTAATATAAAAAATGCTTAAAAAATTAAATATCGGCATATTATCTATTATGTCTATTTCAAAAAATATATAGTGTTTATATATCCAAATAAAAATAAATATTTTAAAAAAAATGCAAATAAAGACAAATTAAAAAAAATCAATATTAGCGTGGCAATCTAAGATGTAATTTGGTAGGCTTATATCTGAATCATTAGATAATCGAAATATACACTATTTGATAATACAAATGCGCGCTTATATATATATATATATATAGAGAGAGAGAGAGAGAGAGAGAGAGAGAGAGAGAGAGAGAGTTATAACTCAATTTGGTGTATCATTTGTTATGCATGCATATATAGAGCGCAAGCTGAGTTACTACTCAATCCGGCTCCATTAAAAAATAAACACGTTACAAGTAATTTTTAATTTTTTTAGAAAAAAGGACAAATTACGAGAATATGCTTTCGCCAAGTTAGAAATCGAGAGCATAGGAGGTAAAGGTTCTCCGAGAGCCAAAATCGAAATTGCTGGCGTGCCTATATGTTATGTTAAATCCCGAAGTGCGATTCAGATTTTTTTTCTTTGCTTCTCAAAATCCCAAAATCTACATTGCAAATTAAGTACCAACAAACAAATGAAGCCAGAAAAGGAGGCTTCCACGTTTCTATGCATGCACCCCAACAACCCATTGCACCCCTTTTCGTTTGCTGAAACCTCCACATAGCACAATCAGCATCTTTATTGTCTATAGCCTTATTCACTCTCAGGTTAGTCTGGTTCTTCTTGTTTTCTACCCCTTAATTCCTTTATGAGAACCGTATACAATTATTATTTCTATTCTATAACGCCTACAATTTGGTGTCTATAGCCCTTGCCTTTTTTGCTTCCTTTTAATGGGTTTGAAAAACGGTGGAGCAAGTTTGAGTGACTTGTTTTGTTATTCAACCGAGTTTGAGCATCAATTCCAACTTCAAATTCAACCTCAAGCTGGTTTCAATTTTACTTCATTACTTGATGAATCATACGATGATTGTGCTTTTCTTGAACTCCAAGAAAGCATTGATCGGAACCAATCCTCCGACGTGGTTGAATGGGACCATGTTGTTTCATATGAGGAAAGGGATTTCATAAAGAAAGAATTTAGCCCAACATCCAACAGGTTCCTAATTGATGAATGTCCAAATTTTTTGGGCTTTCGTTTGGAACGAGTCACCTGAAAAATACATAATCTGGTGGATTTTCGATGGGCAAGACTCCGATGATCAAGTCAGGGAATAACGAGATAAGTCAAAAGTATATCGTGAAATCGAGAGAGTGAGAGAGAGTTCTATATCTGGATTTTTGTCTATTTATAGAGTTAGTAGCAGAGTTTGAGTATGAGTACAAGTCCTGATTCTGGTAGAATTTTTATCAATTCGTGATTTGTATGATCAGATAAGTTAGATCTCAAATAATTCATGTCATGACGGAATTGGAGCCTTTCAAGGACTCTGAAAGTATCTATAAATAGTGAAAACTTTCAAGTAACATTCGAATTTCGAGCTATTAGGAGGGATCGAGCTACTAGTAAGATAAATATTCAGATAAGCTCGGTTATCCAAACTCTATAAATGAGTGTCCGGTTATCATAAGTGTCCCCTCCAGCCTATGACATTTATATCAGTATTTAGGTCGGGAATTGGATTCAAAATACAAATTCAGGTGCGTTGCACATTAAAAGCGTGTGAGAAATCAACTCATATTATTTCTCATATTTCTTGCTTAGTGATTACACACATTTATACACAAAAATTGTTACAGAAATTCAACTATTCCTGCTTCTAAGTCAGCTATTACTGCTCCTACATTTTCTCCTCTAATTACGTTATGTTAGTCTGTAACACTCCCCCTCAAGCTGGAGCATAAATATTGATCATGCCCAGCTTGTTACATAAATATTCGACTCGTGACCCATTTAAAGACTTTGTAAATAGATCACCTAATTGTTCTGTTGTCTTCACATGTCCTGTTGAAATTACATTATCTTGAATTTTTTCACGAATGAAATGACAGTCAACTTCAATATGTTTGGTTCGCTCATGATACACTGGATTTGAGGCAATATGGAGAGCAGCCTGATTATCACACCAAAGTTTTGCTGCAGAAGATGAATTTATACCAATTTCATAAAGTAAATGACGAAGCCATAAGATTTCACATGCTGCCTGTGACATGGCTCTATATTCAGATTCTGCACTTGACCTGGACACTACAGTTTGCTTCTTGCTTTTCCAAGACACTAAATTTCCTCCAACAAAAACACAATATCCTGTAGTCGACCTTCTATCAGTCTTAGATCCTGCCCAGTCTGCATCTGTAAAGCATTCAATGCAGTTATGCCCATGATCACTGTAAAGTATACCTAGTCCAGGAGCCCTTTTTAAATAACATAGGATATGCTCTAAAGCTTCCCAATGGTTGACTGTTGGAGCTGTCATAAACTGACTAACAACACTCACTGCAAATGCAATATCTGGACGAGTAACTATAAGATAATTTAATTTTCCAACTAACCGCCTGTATCTTTCTTGATCATCAAAAGGATCACCATCATCCTTTGTGAGTTGTACATTTGGAGCCATATGGGTACTACGTGATTTAGCTCCCAATTTTCCAGTTTCTGCAAGTAAATCAAGAACATACTTTCTTTGAGATAAAAGAATTCCCTTCTTACTTCTTGAAACTTCTATTCCCAGAAAGTATTTTAGTTGACCCAAATCTTTTGTGTGAAATTTATCATGCAAGAAAGACTTGAGAGAAGAGATTCCTTCATAATCACCTCCTGTAATTACAATGTCATCGACATATACAACAAGGAGAATAACACCAGCTGCTGATTGCCTATAGAATACTGAATGATCAGATTGACTCTTCTTTAACCCAAACTCTTGGACAACCTTACTAAATTTGCCAAACCAAGCACGAGGACTCTGTTTTAGTCCATACAGAGATTTCTTTAAGCGACAAACTTTCCCATACTCCCCCTGAGCAACAAAACCAGGTGGTTGCTCCATATATACCTCTTCTTGTAGATCACCATGAAGAAATACATTTTTGATATCTAGTTGATGTAATGGCCAGTGCTGAGAAGCAGCAAGAGAGATGAATAGACGAACAGAAGCCAACTTAGCTACAGGAGAAAAAGTGTCAGAGTAATCTACTCCATATGTCTGTGCATATCCTTTGGCTACAAGTCGGGCCTTAAGTCTGGCAATGGAACCATCTGGATTGACTTTAATTGCAAAAACCCATTTACATCCAACAGCCTTTTTGTTGTGAGGTAAACCTACCAACTCCCAAGTGTGGTTATCATCTAGAGCTTTAATTTCTTCAAGCATTGCGGTGCGCCATCCAGGATGAGATAAAGCTTCTTTAACTGTTTTAGGTATGGAAATGGAGTCTAAAGAAGCAATAAAAGCACTAGATGGTGGAGATAAGTGATCATACGAAATAACATTAGCAATGGAATAAGTAGATTTACAACTGCGCCTACCTTTGCGAAGGCTGATAGGAAGGTCAAGATCATTTGATGGAGGATCCAATGGCGAAGTTGATTCTGGTGGAGGACATGTATCCGTAGTCACTGTTCTCCTTGAATAAACTTGAACAATAGGCGGCTTGTTTGGAACTGAAGTCTGATCAACAAGAGAAACATCCTGAGAAACACAAACATCCTGAGAAACACTATCATCCACTGATTGTTCAGAACTTGATATAGATTTATAGATGAGACATTCATTTTCCTCCCCCTGATTGATGGAAGTAGACTTGTTAGAGAAAAATGGTATTTGCTCTGAAAATGCTACATCAGTAGAAATCACATATCTGTTAAGATCAGGGGAATAACACCGATATCCTTTCTGAAGACGAGAATATCCCAAGAATACACACTTCACGGCTTTGGGATCTAGTTTTGTAACATGAGGTCGTACATCACGAACATAACACGTGCTTCCAAACATTCTTAGCTCTATTGGAAATAAAGGCTTATGAGGAAAAAGGATATGGTAGGGATTATCACCATTAAGTACCGTAGATGGCATCCGGTTAATCAAGAAACATGCTGTGGATACAGCATCCGCCCAAAATTGCTTAGGAACTTCCATCTGAAATAATAAGGCACGAGCTGTTTCAAGAAGATGTGTGTTCTTTCGTTCAGCCACTCCATTTTGAGAGGGTGTATCAACACATGATGATTGATGGAGAATGCCATGTTGAGTCATATAGGTTTGAAATTGTTCTGACAAATACTCTTTAGCATTATCACTTCGTAATATGTGCACAGGAACATTGAATTGAGTCTTAATCTCAGCACAGAAAGCAGAAAAATGAGTGAACACCTCAGAACGATTTTTCATAAAATAAATCCAAGTCATTCTCGAAAAATCATCAACAAAAGTAACAAAATATCTGAACCCGGTTTTGGATATAACAGGACATGGACCCCAAACATCGGAGTGAATTAATTCAAAAGCAAACCTTGCCCGTTTATTAATTCTAGGACCTAATGTGCCTCGATGATGTTTTGCATAGTGACATGACTCACAATCTAATGACGAGACTTTATTAAATTGTGGATTTATTTTCTTCAAAATAGGCAACGAGGGATGTCCCAGCCTGCAATGAGCTTCAAAAGGTGAAGTAGTACTAGAGCAAGCCACAGAGCGGGGTACCCATGAATCCATAACATAAAGACCATCAGATACATGTCCTCTACCAAGTATCTGCTTCGTCATAAGATCCTGAAATAAACAATGATCAGGAAAAAATGAGATACAACACTTTAGGTCTTTAGTGAGTTTGCTTACGGAAATCAAATTGAAAGCAAGATTGGGCAAACTTAGAACTGAAGATAAAGTGATAGTAGATGTGGGTTTAACAACTCCAGAACCTTCAACATGATAAGTTGATCCATCAGCTATTGTTACAGGGGATGATACTTTATGAGGCTGGAATGTAGAAAATGTTTGAGGATTACCTGTCATATGATCCGTAGCACCTGAGTCAATGACCCATTGATTTGAGGAAGAAATAAGGCATGTTTTACCTGAATCATCAATTGTAGTAACTTCCTTCAAAAGACGAGCATACTCTTCAGCTGGAATAGTAACAGACTTCTCAGAAGATGAACTAGAAGCAGCAATGTTAGCAGTTTGAGTTCTCTGATTGCGATTCTGTAGTTTCCTACAATATCGCTTTGTGTGTCCAGTTTCTTTGCAAAAGTAGCAAGTAACATTACTGAAGTCATTATTTCTAGTAACATATCCTCCTTTATTACGGTTCTTTCCAACCCCATTTTCCTCTCTTTGAGCAACCAATACACTGGGCTATTGGACTGGCTGAACATTCGTCTCTGTTCGTAACAATCTGCTAAAAATATCTTGAAGAGTAGTAAGTTCAGGGCTAGAAAGAATTTGAGATTTGGCGGTCTCAAATTCTGAAGGAAGGCTGGCTAGAAAACTCATTATAGCCATTTGTTCCCGCTGAGCTTGTAATTTCTTAATATCTGTGCTAAGTGGCAATAAGACATTCAATTCTGCATAAATTTTGTTGAACTCCATAAAGTGAGCAGTAAGAGATTTAGTCTCATCTTTTTCAGCACGGTAAAAAGCCTTACATACATCATAGATACGAGTAACATTTCCTTTACCCGAATACAAAAATGCTAGATAATCCATTAGCTCTTTGACGTACTCACAGTGATCTACTAATCCCACCACATCACTTTCAATAGAGTTCGTAATTTGTAAAAGCAATCGCGCATCTCTAAGCCAAATTTTGTCATTTAAAGGTTCTTCAATTAAATGATCATCTTTCTCAACACTTCGCAGAAAAATTCTTATTTTTCTACTCCACTCCAAAAAATTAGACCCATTTAATTTATGTTCAGTTATTTTAATGGGTGCTGAAATAATTTCAGTAATTGCAGATTTAGAATCTCCAGCAGATTTATTATCATCAGCCATTTTAATTCAACCAAATTTAATTCAGATGTCCCGCCACAAATGAATAAATCCAACTTAATATTCAGCTGCTACCCCCAACATACAATTCCAATCTAATATTTAGCAAAGCAAGAGAAAGGAAACCACACCTCACGTGAATGCAGGAGGCCAAGTGAGAGACAGAATCCTTTGAACAGAGACCCAATGAAGACACTGATCGTAGGACCAGATCAGAGACCACCACGCGACACCGGAGCTTCAATCGGAGGGCTGTCAAAGAAATCTAGGTCTGTCGAAGAAATCCAGTGAGTTGAACACCATCAACTAGAAGAGATCACCTCCCAATGACCCCAGATTCCGACCGAAGATGACAAGGCGACGCCGAAGAAGAAATCGGAGGACCGTCGGACTTCAGACGCGTTCCCACGCGCCGGCGCGTGAGGAAGGTCGGTAAAATAGAGGCGGCGCGTGAAGCTCACTCGCCGGTCTTCTGGTGACCGGAATTCGTGCGAAGGCCGAAAATCCAGCGGCGCTTCTTCCGTGGTAGGCGGTGAGTGGAACCGGTCACCGGAGCTTGGTGACCCAGGGTAAGGCAGACTCTCCTACTGCCGTTGAAACCCAGAATCTTCAAATGCTGAAAACCCAGCACTCCCAGAGATCCAAGAGCTCTGATACCATGTGAGAAATCAACTCATATTATTTCTCATATTTCTTGCTTAGTGATTACACACATTTATACACAAAAATTGTTACAGAAATTCAACTATTCCTGCTTCTAAGTCAGCTATTACTGCTCCTACATTTTCTCCTCTAATTACGTTATGTTAGTCTGTAACAAAGCGAAATGATGATGCCTTATTTATGGCGATTTGACGACCAGGACAGCTGTAGCAATGAGTGCAACGCTTCGATTTTTGCACTAGGAGCAATAATGACTGACACAACCAATAGCCTCCAGCCACATGTTTGTTAACCATTGGCTCGCGCTTCTTATATATATCTATTTTTTTTCATTTTTCAAACCTCTGTTCATTTGCTTCTCCAGTCTTTCTGCTTCTCTCCTAAGCCATCCCTTTTTTGCTTTTTCATCCTTTCGCTTCCGTTCACTTTTCTACTTCTAAGCTTTCAGTCTCCATCTATCTAGCATTGGTAGATTTCATCCCCAAGCAATTTCAAGTTCTGAGATGATTTCAAATGCTGCAATTTCTAATTTCTTCTATAGATTTTCATTGAAATCTCCCTATCAACAGGTTCGTTCCTTTTCCTCCTCTTCTACCATGAGTTCTTCCAAGAGTTCCAGCGAGAGGGTTAGGGTAAGTGAAGGGTTACTTGATGATAGTTCCCCTTGATCCCTAAGTACCAGCCAACCAGTACAAAAGAGAAAGGTTAGGGAACCTAGGAGACTTCCCAAGGTGGGGAGCATTAGCTTGATCATAAGGAGCGACCAAATGACCGAGTTGAGAAAGAAACTAGGCATACCCTATAGTTATAGGATTCGTGCGCCCGGCAAATTCTTCGGTAGGAGGTGCATAGTGGTGTATAAAGCAGACTTTGAAGCTGGGGTAAATCTCCCTCTAACAAAATTTGAGCTCGACTTCCTGAACCACTACGGCTTGACTATCGGGTAAATACATCCTAACGCATGGCAGACCCTTTTAGCATTACAAGTGTGGGCAGCCGAGCATGATATAGACCTAACTGTCCAGATATTTCAAGCTACTCACATGGCAGGACTCCAGATTGTTACAGAGGATCACAATTACATCCAAGCCTGAGCTAGGTTGGAGTATTCTTAGGAAATTTGGAGTACTTAAAGAATTGGAAAAATTGATTCTTCGTGATAGAGAGCCAAAAAGACATCGAGTTCCGCACATCCTGGGGTCGGTTTGTCAACAAGAACGACAACCAATTGTACCTCACTGAGGAGGAGGAAAACACACTGGCTCGATGGAGAGAGCTAGCTTAGAATAAAATAGACATCAAAATGCAACTGCATTGTGCTTCCAGAGCCATCTCGAGCTAAGAAAAAGGATAAATTTCCTTGTTTCCTATCTTCGATTCTAATATGTTCTCATTGTTTGCATTTTTGCAGCTATGAAGAGGACTGCTCGACCCAGTTTGGCCGAAGTTATGAGGGCCAAGAGACAAAAAACTGAAGGGAACTGAGCACGTTCAACCACTGCACCCGGGGTGAGTCCGGTTGCCTCTACTCCAACCTCAGCTTTGTCTGCCCCTCCTGCACCAACTCGTATCGAGATAGCTGACAGTTCTCCTATTAGGGCTCAAAGTCCTGTGGTGGAGACATGCGAGCGAGTTGTTGCCTCCGAGCCCTTCTCACCCGAACGAAGAGAAGAAGCAAACACCTATATTCCCAAGTCGTGGGAAGGAAAAGATGTGAAAACTCTTGCTGATGAAGTGATAAAGTTTTGACAACAACAGGGGAGTGCCTGGTCAAAGGACAACAGCGAATTTACAACCTTCGCGCATCTAGCGTCCTGTGTACCGAGCAAGGTAACCCTGCTGTTGAGCCTAAATGTCGAGCATCTTAGCAATGCTATCAAAAAGCATCAAGTGGAGGTAAATTTCTAATCTTCTAACCTATCCTGTCAGATATATATGCTTTAGACTGAGTTCATATTTTTTTTTGTAGGGGTCAATTATCGCAAAGATGAACAAACTTCTTGTCGCCTAGAGGAAAGAGGAGAGAATTGTGGCTGAGTTCCGATACAGACTTGGTGAAGCCGAGTGTAAATTGGCTGAGTCTAAGAAACAAGCTATCGAAGCTCTTAAGAAAGCTTATGAAGCTCAAGATAAGGCAACCGAGGCCGAAGAGAGCGCGGCAACAGCTGACAGGAGAAAAGCCAAGGTTGAAGCCGAACTTGAGCGAGAGAAGAAGAGGAGTCAGGCCATCGAGACCGAACTAGAGCAGGCAAAGAAGGAAACAGCTGAACTGGAGGGGAAATGTGCCGAGCTGGAGGAGAAGGCAATGGACTTGGCTACTGAGAAGTGCCTCGCGTTCGGCACTAAACTTTCTCAAGCCGTGAAAGAGCATCATCTAGACGTGGGCTGGTCCTGGATGGATGATGTCTATTCGGATGATTAGATATGACCCTTCTTGTATTACTTTGTTCTATTTTGTAATGAATTCCAAAATTAATGAAGTCAGCATTTACCCGAACTGGTTGTTGCTTTTATTTATTTTTTTGTAGTCCGAACTTATTATTTGCGTGGACTTCTCCGAAAACTCGCATGGATTATTTTCTGAGTGATTCAAATAAAAATAGCCGAACTAAAAGCGAAATCGTTGAATAACTACTCGGGTAGCGATAAAGCTGATATGACCGAAGTATGTCAATTAATTGCCATGACAAGTATATATTCGCATTGTTTATTCAAACTTCAGGATAACCGAACTAATTAAAAAAAAATGCTCGAAATAGCGAAACTACTAGACTAAGCAAAAGAACGGAACAAACGGAATAAATGCTCAAATGGTGATGCAGCCGAACCAAGTAACAAAAACATCTTTTGAATGAATAGATATGTCTTTACTAATGCTTTTGCAGTACAACTGCTTGAATGGTGATATAGCCGAACCAAGCGATAAATAAGCTAAACAAAACTAAATGCTCGAATGGTGATACTGTCGAATTTGAGCGATTGAAATGAAACTAAGTGCTCGAATGGCGAAACTGCCAAACTTGAGCAATAGGCTACTGGTAATACAACTTTAGATTGGATATGTTTCATGAATGAGGGAGTAACTTCCCAGAGAGATCCTTTAGTTTGTAAGCCCCACCCTTGACCTCGTGTACTAAGTAAGGATCTTCCCAATTTGGATTGAGTTTTCCTACTCCAACAGTCGTTTGTGTTGCGACAACCTTTTTAAGGATAAGTTGTCCAACTCGGAAGGACCTCGGCTTTAGTTTTCCAACTTGTCCAAGTGATATAATAAATTTGCATCATTTTCTTTAGCGTTGTACCTTGAAGTCCGGATAATAAGAATGCCGTTCGCAGATAAAATGACTACTTCAACTCCGTATGTGAGCGAAAAAGGGGGTAACGCTTGTTGCAGCTCGGGGAGAAGTCCGGTATGCCCATAACACATTATTCAACTCATCTAGCCAAAGGCACTTTGCATCATCAAGTCTCCTTTTAAGCCTAGCCAAAATAGTCCGATTAGTTACTTCAGTCATGCTATTAGATTGCGGATGGTACACCGAAGTAAAGCGAAGTTAGATTTTTAATTCCGCACAATAACTCTTGAAGGATGAACAATCAAACTGTTTACCACAGTCAATAATGATGGTGTGCGAGATCTCAAATCTTGTGATTATAGACTTGTAGAGTGTCAACTAATATAGCTGTAAACTAGCATAATCATAGGGATTTAGCATAATTATAGGGATTTTATTTTTCCTAATTTTAGCCCTAGTACATTGTATAAATACCTGTATATTTTCCATTTGAAATAGAATATACATTCTCAGTTTCACATGGTATCAGAGCCTTAGGGTTCCTGTTTGAGGTTTGCGATTTCCTCTTGTCGGTATCAGATTTCTTCCTCTGTATTTTTTTTTGGATCTCAGTTGAAGATCCTGTTCTGTTTCTTAAGGTCACAACTTCAGGTGACCAGGTTCCCTCACCGCCACCACAGGGAGGTTCGCCTCCATTAGTCCAGCCTCTGCCCAATTTCCGGTGACCATCGAAGCCGCGAGTGGACTTCACGCGCCGTTCGAAGCTCACTGCTCTTCCTCACAAGTTACTGCTTCTTAGGGTCACGTCTTCTGGTGATCAGTTTACCTCACCGCCATCTCAGGGAGGAGCGCCTCCGTAATTCCGGCCATTCCACCTTTTTCCGGTGACCAACGGAGCCGCGAGTGGGCCTCACGCGCTGCTCCAATCGCACTGCTCTTCCTCACGCGCGGGCGAGTGGACGCGCGTGGCTTGTCGGTTGGACCTCCGACTTCATCTCCGGCGTCGCCTTGCTATTTCCGGCCTGGATCCGGTGTCATCGTGGGGTGATCTCTTCTGTTTGAGGGTGTTTGCTTCTTCCGCTCATCAACGCCAGGTCTGCTCTAGCACTGCTCACTTCGTAACAAGGTTCTGATCTTAAGATTCAGTCCCTTTTGTCATTTATTTCCCTAAATAATTGAGAAGCGTTGGCTATTAATTTGAGTTTGGTATATTAAATTTTGTTTGCTGCACATTATCTGCTAATTTCATTGAACAAGTTTACTTGCGGTTGGTTTAAATGGATGAGAGCAGTGCTAAGAAGACCGTTACTGAAATTATGTTTGGGTCTTCTAAAATTACGGATAGAAAATTGACTGGAAGTAATAATTATGCGCAATGGAAAAGAACTATTCGTAGATTTGTGACTAGTGTGGATTTAGAGTATCATTTAACTAATAATCCACCGGTTAAGGACGATGTTATTAATCGAAAGAAATGGTTAATGGAGGATTATAAGTTGTTTATCAAATTCAGAATACTTTAGATCCCACGGTTGATGATGTTGTGAGTCACTGTGAGAGTGTAAAAGAATTATGGGAATATCTAGAATTTTTGTATGCTTGCAAACAAGATATGTCTCGTATCCATGATTTATTGCTGAAAATTTATCGAGCCGAGCAAAAAGGTCGCTCTCTATTCCAGTATTATACTGAAGTAAAACAAGCTTTTGAAGAAAAGCGGGCTATGTTTCCTATTGTTGCTGACATTAAACAAATGCAAGAACAAGAGGAGCAGATAGTGGTACAATGTTTCTTAGCAGGGTTGGGTTCTGAATATGATGTGGCACGCACACAATTGCTAACTGGTGAGTCACTTCCTTCTTTTACTGAGGTTTATGCTCGGTTGCTTCGAGTTTGTAAAGATGGTGACTTGCATTCTGGTATGGTGCCCAATAATACAATGGCTTTGGTTACTAATGCTTCAAATAGTAATCGCGGAGGTAAAGGTGGAAATAATAGTAGTTCCCTTTCTAGTAACTCTCGTACATGTCATTATTGTGGAGTTGAAGGGCACATAAAAAAGAATTGTTGGAAGTTGCATGGAAAGCCTCCCAAGAATTCAGGACAAATGAATAATAAAAAATTTGCGAATGTAGCTACTCAAGATGGCATCCTACCAATTCCACAGCCATCTGTCACCATTTCAGCGGATGAGTATGCTCGTTTAACTGCCACTGATGATTCACAACAGTTATCTTCTGGGATATCAGCTTTGGTTAATACAGGTAATCCCACTGCTTGTCTTTCCACCTCATCTCGAAGTTGGGTTATTGACTCAGGTGCTACTGATCATATGATTGGCAACACAGGTATTCTCTCTTCTTTCACTTCTACTGATAACTTACCCCGTGTTACTTTGGCGAATGGATCTACTGCTTCTGTAATTTGACGTGGGACAGCAAACCCAACAACCTCTCTTCCGTTATCATCTGTTTTATGTTTATCATCATTCCCCTTTAACTTGTTATCTGTTAGCCAAATTACCCAAAATCTTAACTGTTGTGTTATTTTCTATCCCAATTATTGCATTTTTCAGGATCTTTGGACGAAGCAGATTCTTGGTAAAGGGTGTCTGGTGAATGGCTTGTATGCTCTTGAATCAACTTCTGGACTTATACCTCGATCCATTGCATGCACAAGCTCGTCTTCTCTTTTGCAGCTTCATTGTCGTTTTGGTCATCCTCCTCTTTCAATTTTACAAAAGTTATGTCCTAGTCTTAAACGGGAATCTACTTTAGAGTGTGAAGCTTGTCAATTTGCTAAACACCATAGAGTATCTTATTCTCCTAGACTAAATAAACGTGTTGCGTCTTCTTTTTCCTTAGTTCATACTGATATATGGGGTCCTTGTCCTGTTACTTCCAAACTTGGTTTTCGTTATTTTGTGACATTTATTGATGATTATTCTAGAGTTACTTGGCTTTATCCTATGAAATCTCGTTCTGAGTTGTTTACTATATTTTGTGCTTTTCATGCTGAAATTAGAACTCAATTCAATAAATCCATTTGTATTTTGAGAAGTGATAATGCTAAAGAATATATTTCCTACTCTTTTAAATCTTATCTCTCTCAGCATGGTATTATTCATTAGTCTTCTTGTATTGTTACCCATCAGCAAAATGGTATAGCTGAGCGGAAGAATCGTCATTTATTAGAAGTTGCTCGGGCTTTAATGTTTCATATGCAGGTTCCTAAAGCCTTTTGGATCGATGCTGTTTCCACTGCTTGTTTTCTTATCAACAGAATGCCTTCTTCGGTTCTTGACGGGCAGATTCCATATTCTCTTCTTTTTCCCTCATCTACACTATTTCATCTTCCTCCTCGAATTTTTGGGAGTACCTGTTTTGTTCAAGATATGCGACCTCAAGTTTCAAAATTAGATCCTAAATCTCTTAAGTGTGTGTTCATGGGATACTCTTAAGAACAAAAAGGGTATCGCTGTTACTCTCCTTCTTTAGGTCGTTATTTAGTATCTGCTGATGTTACATTTTTTGAGCATACACCTTTCTTTGGTTCTCCTGTGTCCTCTCCTTCGCTCTCTAGTGATTCAGGGGACGATTTTCTTATTTATACTGTCAATGAACATGTTGTTTCTCCTCCATCTCGACCTGTTATTCGTCAAGTTTATTCTCGGCGTATGCACCATACTATAGAGACACCTCCTGCTTCGTCTTCAGATTCTCCATCTCAACCAGATGCTAACCTTGACCTTCCTATTGCTCTTCGTAAAGGTAAACGAACATGTACTTATCCTGTTTCTTCCTTTGTATCTTACCATGCTTTATCTCCTTCTTCAAAGTCTTTTGTAGCTTCCTTAGACTCTATTGACATTCCCACGTCCCTTACTAAAGCCTTAGCTCATGATGGTTGGCTAGCCGCAATGAAAGAAGAAATGATGGCCTTAGAGAAGAATCATACATGGGATCTTATGCATTTACCCTCTCAGAAAAAGGCCATTGGTTATAAGTGGGTGTTTACTGTTAAAATGAATCCTGATGGTTCTGTTGCTCGGTTAAAAGCTCGATTGGTTGCTAAAGGATATGCACAAACATATGGAGTGGATTATTCGGAGACCTTTTCTCCAGTTGCGAAACTTTCTTCTGTTCGATTGTTTATCTCTTTGGTTGCTAATTATGGTTGGGCATTACATCAACTTGATGTGAAGAATGCATTCTTGCATGGGGATTTGAGTGAAGAAGTTTACATGGAGCAACCACCTGGTTTTATTGCTTAGGGGGAGTCAGGGAAGGTGTGCAAATTAAAAAAGTCTTTGTATGGTTTGAAGCAGTCTCCACGTGCTTGGTTTGGGAGATTCAGTACAGTTGCGATTGAATTTGGCCTACAGAGAAGTGCATATGATCACTCAGTGTTCTTTACATTATCTAGTTCTGGGTACATATTGTTGCTTGTGTATGTGGATGATATAATGATAACTGGAAGTGACGAAGCTGGGATTAAGAGGTTGAAAGCTTTCCTTGGGACTCAATTTCAAACAAAAGATTTAGGACCATTGAAATATTTCTTAGGAATTGAAGTTTCTCGCAGTAATAAAGGAATCTATCTATCTCAGAGAAAATATTGTCTGGATTTATTAGATGATACTGGTTTTATTGAGGCAAAAGCATGCGATCCGCCTATGATACCAAATGTAAAGCTTAAGGCTGAAGATGGAGACTTGTTTGAGAATCCTGGAAAGTATAGGAAAATTGTAGGAAAGTTGAACTATCTTACTATCACTCGTCCTGACATTGCTTTTCCAGTAAGTGTTGTTAGTCAGTTTATGTCATCTCCTAGAACCTCACACTGGGATGCTGTTGTACATGTTTTGAGATATCTGAAAGGTGCACCATGGCGTGGCATCTTATATCGAAATCATGGTCACCACATTATAGAAGGCTTCACAGATGCAGATTATGCAGGGGATCTTTCAGACAGACGATCTACCACTGGTTACTGTGTTTTTGTTGGAGGTAATCTTGTTTCTTGAAAAAGTAAGAAACAAAGTGTTGTATCTCGATTAAGTGCAGAATCTGAATATAGAGCTATGGCACAGACTACTTGTGAACTTATTTGGCTACGTCATTTACTTGGGGAGATTGGGTTTGTTCAGTCAAAACCAATGAACTTATGGTGTGATAACCAAGCAGCTATTTATATTGCAAATAATCCTGTGTTTCATGAGAGAACCAAACATATAGAAGTTGACTGTCATTTCACTCGAGAAAAGCTAGAAGATGGATCAATCTCAACTTCATATGTTAGAACGGGGAGTCAATTAGCTGATGTATTCACTAAAGCTTTACCTGGGAATCGAATCAACTATAATTGTAACAAGCTGGGCATGATCAATATCTATGCTCCAGCTTGAGGGGGAGTGTCAACTAATATAGCTGTAACATAGCTGTAGACTAGCATAATCATAGGGATTTAGCATAATTATAGGGATTTTATTTTTCCTAATTTTAGCCGTAGTACATTGTATAAATACCTGTATATTTTCCATTTGAAATAGAATATACATTCTCAGTTTCACATAGAGGAACTTGATTATATTTGCAGGTGTGATAGTAGCCAAAAGCTCTGCTTCAACCCACTTCATAAAGTGATCGACTGCAATAACTAAAAACTTTCGCTGCCCAGTGGCTAACTTGAAAGGTTTGAGAATACCAGTACACCACTAAGCAAATGGCCAAGGGCTATAGATGGGCACCTAATGGGTCGACTTCTGATGCACTATGTTATCGGACCGTTGGCATTTATCACATTTTTGAATGAGCTCCTTAGCATCTTTTTCCATCCTGGGCCAGTAATAACCTTGCAGCAAGGCTTTCCGAGCTATGGCCTGTGCGCCCTCGTGCACCCCACAAATGCCTTTGTGTATTTCTCTAAGCACATAGTTGCCTTCTTCTGTGCTTAAGCAAAGTGTCCAAGGATGTGGAAAAGATCGCCGATATAACTTGTCATCTAACATGGCATAGTGGCTGGATTGTCGAACAATCTTCCGAGCTTGAGTTTGATCATCGGGAAGGACTCCTATGTTTAGACACTAGTAAATGGGCAATTGCCAACCGTCCATTGGCTCCTGCAGTTGAACTGTGTAGGTCTCATAAGCTAGTGTCGTATTGACCATACTATGTCTGTAGTACATATTTTGCTTTGAAGCGAGGCTTGCTTGGCTAGGGCATATGCCCCTTGGTTCTCTGCCCGAGGTATCTGTTGAATTGACCATGCACCCCTCTTTTTTCCAATTGAGATGTAAGGTAGCGACCAGCTTTTTGTACCAGATCATCATGTGTTCTTTAGCTTTGAATTTACCGAGCAAATGACCGACAACTAGCAGTAAAAATAGCCAAAGAATATGGTTTTATTTCAATGGCGAGCTGCAGTCCGAAACAAAGAGTCATATACTCCGTAACATTATTGGAAACGGGGAATGCTATATGGGTCATACCTTTGACCATTATTTTCCTGGCCCGATGAGGATCACTATGACCTCAGCACCTTCTGATGAGGATGCTCCATCCACAAACAAACTCCCAGAATGGATATCCGGCTCTGGAGGTGGGGTGTGCAGCTCAACTACGAAGTCGACCAAAATTTGGGCCTTCATGGCAGAACAAGCCTTATACCGAACATCAAATTCCCCTAACCGAGCTGCCCATTCAGTACGCCTTCCGGATGCTTGTGGCCTCTGGAGCACTTTTCTATGGTTAGAGTTCGTCCGAACTACCATGGTATGGGCTTGAAAATAAGGCCGAAATTTGATAGCCGATATGACTAGCGTTAGAGCTAGCTGCTCCAATATGGGATATTTCAGTTCAGCTCCAATATGGTATAATAAATAGGAAAACTGTTGGCCACCTTCTTCCCGTACTAAAACTGAACCGATGGCTCCAGACGAGATCGCCAAATACATATACGATGTTTCGCCCATTTAAAGTCTACTCAGCAATTGTGGTGTGCTAAGGAACTGCTTTAGTTCTTGAAAAGCTTACTGACACTCGGGGGTCCACTCGAAATTCTTTAAGTTTTTTTATAGTCTTGTAAAATGGGATACATCGTTTAGCCGAACAAGAGATAAACTTGCCAATGGATGTTATCTTTCCGTTGAGTTTTTGGACTTCTCTGATTGATTTTGGTGGTTCCATCTCTAAGAAGGCTTGGATCTTTGCTGGATTGGCCTCTATCCCTCTCTTAGAGATCATAAACCCAAGGAACTTTCCTGACTGTGCACCAAAAATGCACTTTTCTGGGTTGAATTTAAGGCCAAATTTTCTCAGAGTTGAGAAAGTTTGTGCAAGTTCAATCAGTAAGTCTTCCAATGTTTTGCTCCTGACTATCATGTCATCCACGCAGACTTCCATATTTTTTCTGAGCTGGTGGGAAAAAAGTTTATTCATCAGCCTTTGATAAGTAGCACCCGCATTCTTAAGCCTTAAGGGCATGACTCGGTAACAGTAAGTGGCTTGGTGAGTGATGAATGTGGTCTTTTCTTCATCTATTTGATTCATGGGGATTTGATGAAAGCCGACAGAGGCATCCAGAAAGGCGTACTTTTCAAATCTAGCTGTGGAGTCGACTAAAAGGTCGATGTTGGGCAGCAGGTAGCTGTCTTTAGGTTAGGTGTTGTTTAAATCAATGAAGTCAACACACATTCTCCATTTCCTATTGGCTTTCTTCACCAGGACTACATTTGACAACCAATCCGGGTACAAAAATTTTCATATAAACCCATTTTTCAACAGGGTATCTGTTTCCTCAGCCATTGCCAGTTGCCGCTCGGGAGCATTATTCCGCTTCTTCTATTTAACAGGTTTATAATTAGGTTGAATATTAAGTGAATGACACATTATTTTGGGAGATATGTCCTTAATATCGGAAGGCTGCCAGACAAACACATCAACGAATTCTGTGAGTATTATAATGAGTGCATCACTTTTAGATCCTATTATGTTGGAAGCAATTTTAATCACTTTGCCTGGTGCGAGCTCAACCTCTTGTAGTGAGTCCAGTGGCTCGGCTTTCCAAGCTAAGTCGATTGGAATATCTAACGTGTCCAGTGGTAGTGCTTGGTTTGCTTCCTTTAGCATTGTGATGTAAGCCTCTCGAGCTACCTTTTGATTGCCTCGAAGTATTGCGATGCCTTCTAAAGCTGGGATTTTAAGTAACAATTTGTGCATGGAAATGTATGCATCCACTGTAGTCAATAAGAGTCGCCCAAAAATGTCGTTGTAAGCAAAGGGTATGTCTACCACCATGAAACAACTTGTGCATGTTCGGACAATTGCATCATCTCCGAGCTGAAGAACTAGGCTAATAGATCTTTCTACTTTGACCGGCTGTCCGGATATCTCAATAAGCGGTGCTGACATTGGCTCCAGGATATTAGTAGACATTCCCAACTCCTTATATGCTGGAAGGGTTATAAGGTTGACTGCACTTCCTGTATTTACTAAAATTCATTAGACTAAATAGTCTTGGATGAGATCTTTTACTACTAATGAGTCAGTATATGGTTGGCGAGCATGAGCACCATTAGCATTCGAGAATTACACATAACTGAAAACTGGCGGACTAGATCCCAGGGAGAACACCTCTTTATATTTTCGCTTCTTCAAATCATCAAAAATATCGTAATGTTTTCCTCCTGCAATAACGTGGATGACCCCGGCTGGAACCTTCTTGCTTGAGCTGCGTTCCTGTCTTGTCATCGAAGTGATGAGGATCGATCTCTGTCATTCTTGTCTCCCTTTTTAACAAACTAAGCAAGCTTGTCCTTCCGAATTAAGAATTCAATTTTCCTTTTGAGCTATTTACATTCATTCGTTTTATGCCCTTTATCGCCGTGAAAAGAACAGTAAAGGCTCTAGTCTTTGTTGGGGTCTTCCCTATGGGTCGTGGCTAGTTAACTCGATCATTTTCCTTTAGCCATGCCAAAATTTGGGACCTTCGTGGCCTTTAGGGGTGTCCACCGATCTTCATGCTGGTCTCTTAAGCATGGAGTGGAAACAACAGAAGTCCGGTTAGAGCTACCTGACCCTCTGCTCTTGCAATCACTTCATCCTGCATTGTTTCTCTTGAGGCCTGTTCTACTCGAGTCTCTATTCGTATCCCTATATTGAGAGCTATATCGAAGTCGGCGAGCTTCATCCATTCTGATGTACTTGTGCGCCCACGACATGAGCTCGGTAAAATTATTAGGTGGCTTTTTGCTTAGCGAATCACTGAAGTCTTGGCATCTTGTATTGCGTATTAGAGCGTTGATGGCCACTTCTAGGTTTAGGTTCTGGATGTCCATCGCAACAATATTGAACCTTTCCACATAAACTTGTTAGGGCTTGCCTTTTTCCTGTTGGACCTGGTTGAGGTCAGCTGAAACTTTCGTGGGCCGGATGCTGCTATGAATTTTGCTATGAACATATCGTTGAATTGCTCAAAGTTGTCTATTGAGTGCTCGAACAAATTATAGAACCATATCTGGGAGGACTTTGTAAGAGTTTGAGAGAAGATCTTGTACAAGACAGCATCCTAAGTGGTGTGCACCAACATGGTGTGATGGAACTGATCCAGATGAGCTCGGGGGTCGGTGTTGCCATTGTATTTGGGCAAATTTGGCAGCCGTATTTTATGGAAGGGAGTGGCTAAAATATCCCTAGATAATGGCGATCTAAAACTGCTATGATATTGCAGGGTGTTCCGATTTTGATATTTCTACATTTGCTCCTCAAAGAGGCTCTCAAATTGTTCAGCTGTTAGAGCTATGGTTGAGCCTAGGGCTAGTGTACCAAGTAAGGGTGGTGGAGCAGGTGTGGAGGCCGAAGGAGGTGCCTGAGCGGCCATAACAGATAGGGACGTTAAGAAAGCCTAGGCAGTTTATGGGGTGAAATTAGGAATGTCTGGCATAGGAACCGTTTAGGGGACTGCTTATGTATGGATTTGTGTTTGGGGAAGAATTTCCTGTATTGGTAATGGCAGATTTTATTCAGGCTTATCTTCTGGGGGATGGGGGTAGTGTTCAGGTCGGAAAAAATATCCATTGTTGAAAGAAAAAAAAACTCAGGAGTTTCCACACTCACCGCACCAAATGATAACTGTTCAAAGTTTCTGGGCTATCGTCTGAAGTGAGTCACCTAAAAAATACAGAATCCGACGAGTTTTCGATAGGAGAGATTGCGGCGGTCAAGTCAAGAAATGACAAGATAAGGAAAAAGTATACCGTGAAATCGAGAGAGAGTTTCATAGCTGAATTTCTGACTATTTATAAAGTTAGATAGCAGAGTTTGAGTATGAGTATAAGTCCTGACTCAAATAGAATTCTTATCAATTCCTAATTTATAAGATAAGATAAAGTGAATCTCAAATAATTTCTGTTATGATGGAATTGGAACCTTCTAAAAACTTTGGAAGTGTTCATAAATAGTGGAAACTTTCAAGTAGCATTCGGATTCCGAGATATCAGGAGAGACCGAGCTACTTGTAAGATAAATATTCAGATAAACTCGGTTAATCGGACTCCATAAATGAGTGTCCGGTTATCACTAACCTCGTTTTTCATCTCAGGAAGGGGATGTGATGATGATGGAGAAATTAAACCGAACACCTAACACGATTCGTGATCATGTTGTTTCATCAGAGGAAGGGGATATGATGTTGGAGGAAGTAACCCAAACTCCTATCAAACTTCATGGCCATGTTGTTTCATATGAGGAGAAGGTGCAAGATAATGCAGAAGAGCTTGATGCTCTTTCTCTTGTTGAAGTTGTGTATAGTGATGATCCAAAACCTCGTCTTCTATGGACTCCTAGACTTCACACATTTTTTTCTTAGAGCTGTCGAACAGCTTGGTGGATCCGGAAGTCAGTAACCTTTTTATTTTTATGCTGTTAATTTATTAATTTATTCCTTTTATCATTTTTTATCGAGTCATCAGTATTTTGAACCTGATTTGGTTGGTAATGGTTAACTAGACTTTGCTTACTTCAACAACAAATGTAAGTTTCATTTTTTTTTCTTGTTTTTAACAAGAAATGGTTGTCACAGAATGTGAAGCAAAAGTCATTGAATTGATATCTGACGTGAATTATTTCCTCTCTGGCTAATATTTTATGCTTGCAAGTTGCAAGATCACTGGTCGTTTTCTAAAATAGGTATTTTAATTTAATATAATCTTGAGCTTCATGCCTTATTATGTATGAATGCATGACTTTGAGGCTTTTATTGGCACAATATTATTTGCATCTAGATTTGGTATTACATTCCTAGCCAATTTTCCTTCTAATGCACGTCTAATAATATGCAGTCTTTGGATTGAATTTTGTAATTCTTTAGTCAGGAAAATACCCAATTATATCTTCATTATATAGTTGTTTTCAAGAAGAAATAATGTAAGAATCTGGTTATTATCATACCATATATGCTTTTCAAAATAAACTTAATAACACATCAGGATACCTATTAGTTAAGTAATAGGAGATTCCATATCCAGGCAGTAGTTTTAAAGAGATCATGAATAACTGATGAGGTTTTTACTTTTAGCAGGTTGCAATTTTTTTTCTTAATTTGTCTCATTTCCTATTTTTTGTTACCTTCTCTTCATCTAGATTATTAAATTTTCTCTCTATTTGAGTGATATAGTGTTTATTTCCTAAAGTCTTTTCATTTTCATATCTTTGTAGGTTAATTAGGTCAATGAATGTTCTGCCAGATGAATATGAGAAGGAAAAATCATTATTCATACTTTTTCTCTGTTTATTATTGTTCCGTTTGTCTTTACCATTCTTCAAATAATGTCCAATTTTAGCATCTACTTTCTATAACGTCATAGTTCTCATAAGGTTGTTTTACAGAGATTTTTTTTCCCCTCTTCACATGCAATACATTTGTGAATCGGCTTTGATCACACCTCTTTTTCTATTTTAAGTGTGGCAAGTTTAGTTGTTGTGGCTGCTAATAAAAAATGTTTTGGATTCACTAAAAGACTATGTTGCACTTTTTGAATAATCGTTTGTGGATTTTGAATAATTTTATAATTTTGAGTACTATGTTCCAGGAAATTGTTGATTTATTACCATGTAAGTGGTACTTGTTTGTTCATTTCTGTTTTATTGTTTCCTGTTTGTTCATTTTAAATTAATCTTTCATTGTCACACCCCACAAGTGGCTTATTTGGAAATTAGAATTTTAAATGGACAATTAAGGGCAATTGAGTAATTTGTTAGTAAAAGAGGATTATTTTGCAAGGAAACAAAAGTATTTTAAATGGCAGATTGTATTTGAGTGAGTGAAAGGTAATTTATCAAGGACCATTTGGTAAAAGAAGAGTATCTGGTTTTGTATAACTGTGCATGTGTGCCAAGTGGTTGAGGTGAGTGTGTGCACGTGGGTGAGGGAAAAGAGAAGTCTGTATGTTTTTAATTTCCTGGAAACTATAGACGTGGGTTTTTCTTCTCTTTTGCTTTCTCTCTCACGGTAGCCATTCTTTCCCTCTCCATTTGCTGTTCCTTCCATTTGCATGTGTGTTCTACCTGTTGTGAAGCTTGAGTCTGGTTGTGTTAGTAACTTCAGAAGGTATGTGGCAGTAGTTTCTGGGTTCTGTTGGTTGTATCTCCTTCTGTTTCTCCTTTGGGGTTTTAGAGATTCTGTTATTGGATTTTTATTGTGGTTTTACTTGTTTGCAAGCCTCTGAGGATAAAAGAAAAGAAAAGGGAAAAGGCAAAATTGTGGATTGAGAAGTGCAGTGGTCGTTCTTGTTGAGCTTCAGTAACAGGTTTGGGAGTGTCTGTCCTTTCTCCTCTTTGGATCCTAATTGCTGTTGTGTTGATAATGTTAGTTATATGCATCTGATCGTCAATTGCATGGGTAATGTGATGTGTATATATATGATTTCTGTAGAAAAGAAGGTTAATGAGTATGCAAATGAGATGGTGATACATGTATATACATGTGAAATTCTGGGTTGTGCCTCTTTCTGGTTACATGCTGTGATGGTATGATAATGTGTATAATTTGAATGTATTTGCTATAAATGTGCTCAGAAGACCTAAAGGTACGCGTTTGCATAATTATTGCATGAAAAAGGGATTTAGATAAATTGGGATTTGGAATCTTAGTGGTACTCTGTTTTTACGTTTTTCTGGGTTTTTACTTGTCTGAAGTTCTGAAGTTATTGAGTTTGAGAAGAGAAGCAGAAGTGTGAGAAGAAGGTCACGAGACGTGATGGAGAATCACGCCGTGACCCCCTTCTCTGTTGAAGGTCACTAGACGCGAAGCAGCTTCACGCCGTGACTCCTTCTTTGCTAAAGGTCACGTGGCGTGATGCGGCATCACGCCGTGACTTTCGCCTTTTCCTGCGTGTGACTTCTCTTCCTCTCCTCTCAGGCGTCACGAGACGTGACTGATGGTCACGCCGTGACTGCCTTGTTCTTCGGCGGGGCACTTGCGAGAAACCAGCGTCACGAGACGTGACGAATGGTCACGACGTGACCGGCCTCTACCTGCTGCCCTGTTTTCCAAAATTGAAGTTTTAACTTCTGTTTTTCAAGAATTTTTGCATTACATGACAAAGTTTGGATTTAAAATATGAATTGTAATTAATAATTGTTTGATATTGAGTTGTATACCTGATTAAATAATTAATGTACATAATTTACTAGTTTATATTTTGACATGAACATAACGTGATTGAATGTGAATTATTTGTACTTCTGCCTCTAATAATTGATACTGAATGTATTTAAATGTTTCGGAATTTGATTAGGTACATGTACACGTGAAATATGTATTTGCATTTAGTGTATTTAATACTGATATTGGTATTTGAATTGTTGAGTTGTGTTTTAGGCCTGAATAGCCATAGTAGTGGATAAGTAAGCGCTTACTTAGGTCAGAGTGTGTGTGCAGCTGCTATATGATAAAATGATATATGCGGGTCCGTTTGGATCCTTGTTTTCGACCATGTTTGGTCTATATGGAAATAAAGCGAGACCTTGGTCTCTATATGAAAAGTACATGTTTGAGACTCATGTCTCTATATGCTTGGGATACTGTGTTCTATCAGTATCCAAATGACCGTATCCACTTCTTAGGTTTATACCAGACTAATCAGGCTACATGTTTATATGTGATATATATGTTGAGATGTTTATTGACATGATTAAAAGTATATGTTGCACAGGAATTCTTGTATATCCTATATCAGTGTAATCAGAAAAGTATGTTTGTATTTGTTAATTGCTTGTATTGTAAATATCATAAAGGTAATGTGATACTGTATTGTATATGTATATTGTTATTTTGTTTTGTTCCTCCCCACTAAGCGTTATCGCTTAGCACGGGCTCTTTTCCCGTGCAGGTGGCGAGTGTAGCTTGGAGTCAGATATCTGCAGGTCGGCCACTAGGAGTCTTTTGATGAAGTTATTTTTGAAGTCTTCCGCTGTAAATTTTTGTATATGGCTTGTGTATAGCAAAGTAAATCTTTTGTAAAGGAACAAATATTATTTTGTATATGTATTTGCTTACGAGCCTCTTTTTGTAAACGATATTGATATATGTTATATGTAAACAGGATTTTACTATTAAATGATTAAAAGTTTCTTTACATTTCATTTGGTTTTTATTTATACATGTGTATATGGATTTGTTATATGTGTTTGCCCGCGTGGCACTCCGGCATCCTTCCAACGGGGATGGCGGGGTGTTACATTCATGTTCATTTGTTCTCGAGAAATTTGTTTTCTCAAAAGTTGGTTTCTGGGAAATTATTGTTATCTGTTGGTTTCTATGTGTTACAGACTGTCATTGTGGCTAACGTAATCGTAGGAGTAGATAGAGCAGTGATTGTAGGTAGGAGCCGATATACTTGACTTTCCAAATAGAAATTTGTGTATAAATTCATGCCATTACTGAGAAATAAGATAAGAAGAACATTTGTTTTCTTTCATGGTATCAGAGCCTTAGGCTCGTATAGAAAATCTGGAAAGTCTGGGTTTTTTGGGTTCTTCATCAGCGAGGTGAATCTGCCTTACTCCGGTGACCTAGCTCCGGTGACCTATTCCCTTCACCACCGACCTCAGAAGGAGCGCCGGTGGATTTCCGGCCTTCGCACAAAGTTCGGTGACCAGAAGACCGGCGAGTGAAGCTCACGCGCCTCCACAAGGATCTGCCTCCACCTTCACGCGCCGGCGCGTGGGAGAGATTCCGGCGTCCAATTTGCTCTCCGATCCCATCTCCGGCGTCGCCTGGGTGTATCCGACCAGACCACGGCGTCAGTTTCCCCATCTGGTGTCTCCAAAAGGTCTCGCTCCCTCTTCTGTTGTTCTCTGCTTGCCCCGTTGTAGCTGTGGAGATCAGCTCTCTCTTACTGCTACTCTGCGTGACCTATTTGAGCTGTGGAGATCAGGTATATTTGCTTCGGAAGTTATATTTGCTGTTGGGTGTTTGGATATAGTTGGCTGTTCGGGAAAACTATACTTGCTGCTAGTTTTGGGTATATTTGCTGCTGGCTCTGGGTGTTTGAATACTTGTATTTATTTTGAGGAGCATATTGACCGCTAGTATTGGGAAGTTTTTTTTGGTATTTTCTTTCGATTAGCAGTTAAATGGCAGAAACGGGTAAGTTGCGTAGTGAAGATAAAAAATCCAGTGTGACTGAAATTTTATCAATGCCCATCAAAATTACTGAGCATAAATTAAATGGGTCTAATTTTTTAGAATGGAGTAGGAGAATAAGAATTTATTTAAGAAGTGTTGAGAAAGATGACCATTTAATTGATGAACCTACCACTGATAAAACTTGGCTTAGAGATGATGCTCGGTTGCTTTTACAGATTACTAATTCTATTGAAAATGATGTGGTAGGATTAGTAGATCACTGTGAGTATGTTAAGGAATTAATGGATTATTTAGCTTTCTTGTATTCGGGTAAAGGAAATGTTACTCGCATTTATGATGTCTGCAAAGCTTTTTATCGTGCTGAAAAAGATGAGGCCAAATCTCTCACTGCCCATTTTATGGAGTTCAACAAAGTATATGCAGAGTTGAATGTCTTATTGCCTCTCAGCACAGACATTAAGAAGTTACAAACTCAGCGGGAACAAATGGCTATTATGAGTTTTCTGGCCAGTCTTCCTTCAGAATTTGAGACCGCCAAATCTCAAATTCTGTCTAGTCCTGAACTCACCACACTTCAAGATGTTTTCAGTAGGCTGTTACGAACAGAGAAAAATGTTCACCTATCTCAACAGCCCAGTGTACTAGTTGTTAAAGGAGGAGAAGGAAATGAAGTTAGAAGGAACCGCAATAGAAGAGAAAATGCTACCAGAAATAATGACTTCAGCAATGTTAACGCTACCAGAAGTAATGATTTTAGCAATGTCACTTGCTATTATTGCAAAGAAGCTGGACACACAAAGCGATATTGTAGGAAACTACAAAATCGCAATCAGAGAAATCAGACTGCCAACATTGCTGCTTCTAGTTCATCTTCTGAGAAGTCAGTTATTATTCCAGCTGAAGAGTATGCTCGTCTTTTGAAGGAATCCACTCCAATTGATGATTCAGGTAAAACATGCCTTATTTCTTCCTCAAATCAATGGGTCATTGACTCAGGTGCTACGGATCATATGACAGGTAACCCTCGAACATTTTCTACCTTTCAGCCTCATAAAGAATCCTCTCCTGTAACAATAGCTGATGGATCAACTTATCATGTTAAGGGTTCTGGAGTTGTTAAACCCACATCCTCCATTACTTTATCTTCAGTCCTAAATTTGCCTAATCTTGCTTTCAATTTGATCTCTGTAAGCAAACTTACTAAAGATTTACAGTGTTGTATCTCATTTTTTCCTGACCATTGTCTATTTCAGGATCTTGTGACGAAGCAGATACTTGGTAGAGGACATGTATCTGATGGTCTTTATGTTCTGGATTCATGGGTACCTCGCTCTGTGGCTTGTTCTAGTATTACTACACCTTTTGAAACTCATTGCAGGCTGGGACATCCTTCGTTGCCTATTTTGAAGAAAATAAATCCACAATTCAATAAAGTCTCATCACTAGATTGTGAGTCCTGTCACTATGCAAAACATTATCGAAGTTCATTAGGTCCTAGAATTAATAAACGAGCTGGGTTTGCTTTTGAATTAGTTCACTCCGATGTTTGGGGGCCATGTCCTGTTGTATCCAAAACAGGATTTAGATATTTTGTTACTTTTGTTGATGATTTCTCTAGAATGACTTGGATTTATTTTATGAAAAATCGGTCTGAGGTGTTTACTCATTTTTCTGCCTTTTATGCTGAGATTAAGACTCAATTCAATACTTCTGTGCACATATTACGGAGTGATAATGCTAAAGAATACCTGTCAGAACCATTTCAAACTTATATGACTCAACATGGCATTCTTCATCAATCATCATGTGTTGATACACCCTCTCAAAATGGAGTGGCTGAACGAAAGAACATACATCTCCTTGAGACTGCTCGTGCCTTATTGTTCCAGATGAAAGTTCCTAAGCAGTTTTGGGCTGATGCAGTATCCACAGCATGTTTTCTGATTAACCGGATGCCATCGACGGCACTTTGTGGTGATAGTCCCTGTCATGTCCTTTTTCCTCATAAACCTTTATTTCCAATAGAGCCAAGAATTTTTGGAAGCACATGTTATGTTCGTGATGTGCGGCCCAATGTTATAAAACTGGATCCCAAAGCTTTGAAGTGTGTATTCTTGGGATATTCTCGTCTTCAAAAGGGTTATCGGTGTTATTCTCCTAATCTCAACAGATATGTGGTTTCCACTGATATAGCATTTTCAGAGCAAATACCATTTTTCTCTACCAATTCTACTTCTATCAATCAGGGGGAGGAAGATGAATGTCTCATCTATAAATCTATATCACATTCTGAACCATCAGCGGATGATAGTGTTTCTCATAATATCTCTCCTGCTGATCAGACTTCAATTCCAGACAAACCACCTATTGTTCAAGTTTATTCCAAGAGAACAGTGACTACTGATACATGTCCTACACCAGAATCAACTTCATCATTAGATCCTCCAAATGATCTTGATCTTCCCATCAGCTTCGCAAAGGTAAACGCAATTGTAAATCTACTTATTCCATTGCTAATGTCGTTTCATATGATAACTTATCTCCACCATCTAGTGCTTTCATTGCTTCTTTAGATTCCATTTCCATACCTAAAACAGTTAAAGAAGCTCTATCTCATCCTGGCTGGTGCTCTGCAATGCGTGAAAAAATTGAAGCTCTAGATGATAACCAAACTTGGGAGTTAGTAGATCTACCTCACGACAAAAAGGCTGTTGGATGCAAATGGGTTTTTGCAGTTAAAGTTAATCCAGATGGATCTATTGCTAGACTTAAAGCCCGGCTTGTAGCCAAAGGATATGCACAGACATATGGAGTAGATTACTCTGACACTTTCTCTCCTGTAGCCAAGTTGGCTTCTATTCGTTTATTCATCTCTCTTGCTGCTTCTCAGCACTGGCCATTACATCAGCTGGATATCAAAAATGCATTTCTTCATGGCGATATTCAAGAAGAGGTATATATGGAGCAACCACCTGATTTTGTTGCTCAGGGGGAGTATGGAAAAGTTTGTTGTTTGAAGAAATCTCTGTATGGATTAAAACAGAGTCCTCGTGCTTGGTTTGGCAAATTTAGTAAGGTTGTCCAAAAGTTTGGGTTAAAGAAAAGCCAAAGTGATCATTCAGTGTTCTACAGACAATCAACAGCTGGGATTCTTCTTCTTGTTGTATATGTCGATGATATTGTGATTACAGGAAATGATCATGAAGGAATCTCTTCTCTTAAGTCCTTCTTGCATGACAAATTTCGCACTAAAGACTTGGGCCAACTGAAATACTTTCTAGGAATAGAAGTTTCAAGAAGTAAGAAGGGAATTCTTTTGTCTCAAAGAAAGTATGTTCTTGATTTACTTGCAGAAACTGGAAAATTAGGAACTAAGCCATGCAGTACTCCTATGATTCCAAATGTACAACTCATAAAAGATGATGGCGATCCGTTTGATGACCAAGAAAGATACAGGCGTTTAGTTGGAAAACTGAACTATCTAACAGTTACTCGTCCAGATATTGCATTTGCAGTAAGTGTTGTTAGTCAGTTTATGACAGCCCCAACAGTCAAGCATTGGGAGGCATTAAAGCATATCCTATGTTATTTGAAAGGTGCTCCTGGATTAGGTATACTTTACAGTGATCATGTACATAACCGCATTGAGTGCTTTACTGATGCAGATTGGGCAGGATCCAAGACTGATAGAAGATCAACTACAGGCTATTGTGTATTTGTTGGAGAAAACTTAGTGTCTTGGAGAAGCAAGAAACAAACTGTAGTATCCAGATCAAGTGCAGAATCTGAATATAGAGCTATGTCACAGGCTGCATGTGAAATCTTATGGATTCGTCATTTGCTTACCGAAATTGGTATGAATTCCTCGTCTCCAGCAAAACTTTGGTGTGACAATCAGGCTGCTCTCCATATTGCTTCCAATCCAGTGTATCATGAGCAGACCAAATATATTGAAGTTGACTGTCACTTTATTCGCGAGAAAATTCAAGATAATGTAATTTCAACTGGGCATGTGAAGACAGCAGAACAATTAGGAGATCTATTTACAAAAGCTTTAAATGGACCCCGAGTCAAATATTTATGTAACAAGCTGGGCATGATCAATATTTATGCTCCAGCTTGAGGGGGAGTGTTACAGACTGTCATTGTGGCTAACGTAATTGTAGGAGTAGATAGAGCAGTGATTGTAGGTAGGAGCCGATATACTTGACTTTCCAAATAGAAATTTGTGTATAAATTCATGCCATTACTGAGAAATAAGATAAGAAGAACATTTGTTTTCTTTCACTATGTCTTGCCAGCCTTCTTTACTGGCGTTGCTGATAATCTTGTTATTCTGATTGGAGGATTTGACAGAAAAAACATTACGTTTATTTTGTTGCAATAAACGACAATTTTTCATATTGTTTGTAAACAAACCCCTTTCCTCTCTGATTCCTTCCAGCTTTGGTCATCCCACATGTGCACAGAAGGCCATAGCTCTTTCATATGCTTGTCATGTGGAATATAGTTCATATAAGTGATAGAATGACAGAAGACAAATGAAATACAGTATGTATATGAGCTATGGCCTCAACTTAGAAAACTTGCTAATCAATCACACTTTTCATTACATTTCTGAATTTGAAACATAGAGCAGTAAACGAGTTGAATAAAAAAAGGCCACATTGAGAAGTTAAATGTTTCAAGTTTGAAAAGTTTATAGTGATTGTAGTCCGTAGCATAATATCTTATAATTAGTAAAAGAAGACTTCATGAACTTATCTTATAGCCACTGAGGAGAATGACATTGCAGAATTTTGCAATCTATAAAATGGTGATTTAGGCTCAGTATTGTTGAGATATGGAGTTAAAACTTGTTTGATAACAAGGTTCAAGGCCAAGTAACCTATATTAGAAGTAAATATCATAATTACGATTTCTTGTATGTTATTTACAGAATGGTTAGAATATAAATTTTAGAGGACTAATATGGTAAGAGTGATTGTTGCAACATCACTTCTATCTACATACACAGTGTTTATATCTGAGTAAACCTTTTTTTTCACTATTTGGCGGCCATCTCCTTTATATGGATCATCTGAGACAGCTTTAGTTTGTTTTTCCATTCAGAAGTTACTTTTGATATTCTGTTGTTCCTATGCTTGGCAATCCGGTGTATCTTTTGTCCTTAAATATTTATAATCAGGAAACAAGCATCATTTGGCTAATCGATTATATTGTTTTCTATTCCATGTAGAATTTTTTTTTTGGTAATATCTTGGTGGTTCTTATTTTACTTGCAATATTTATACAAACCATGCTAACTTTCTTTTAGTACTCAAGCATATCATGTTATGACTTGCAATTCATATCTGCAGAAACAACTCCAAGGCGCATTCAGAAGCGAATTAATGTTCAAGGTTGAACCCGTTACCATGTGAAGAGACGTTAATGTTACCTTTTTTAAGTAGATGTTCATAATTGCTAACAGAGATATAAGGAAAATGGCATTTTGCTGCGGGCGCTAACTTTATTGATGTGTAACTTGCTGCAGAAGTACTGGTAAGGTATACGTTCAGCGAGGGACTGGATTGAGATATCCAAAACAGGTAGGCCTTTGCAATTATCTGGTTGTGATACTTCACATGAAGGAACCCCCTCAAATTGAACCCTCATCTTAGCTCTAAAACTCCTAGTCCATTAGTTTGATGAAGCCTAATAAAGTAGATGAGTTGAAAGCTTTTTGTAATGTCTTTCAAACAATCACATGTCGACAACAGAGACAGAGATGAGTTTTTCTATTTAAACAACTAGAAATTTAATAGAGACCTTGTGCCATAACAGAGAACTGCAGACAGAAGGAATAATCAAACAATAGAAACCAAGTATAAATATATGATGATAATTGCCAAAAAAAAAAGGAATAAATGCATGGGAAAAACCAAAATAAGTATGTTCTAGTATTTATACATATTTAGCACTTGAATTCTAGCAATTGGCAGTTATATCAATTCAACTGCTTGATTTATTGAAAATGAGATATCTTTTTCAGAATCCAAAGTGGAATGTGCAACATTTGATGAATGCACCGTTTCACATCGATTCTGAATGCAGGTTGAAAACCATTTTCTGATTTTGCTTTGGTACTCAAATTTTATTACTAACTCAATGATAGTGGTATAATGCACAGAGAAATGAAGAAAATAACTGAAAATCATGTCCAGGTGAAATAAAATACACAAGATAGGAGAATGTATTTTCTGTATTTGATTCATCAATAATACACCTATATATACAAGTATAGAATAGTCTATCTAAGGAAACCTATCTGAATAAGGAAAGCTGCATTTATTCCTAGGATTTGATTCTATTCCTAAGATCATGCTATAATCATATTTACATTCTGTAACACTCCCCCTCAAGCTGGAGTATAGATATTAATCATACCCAGCTTGTTACACAAATAGTCAACCCGAGAGCCATTCAAGGCTTTTGTGAACAAATCACCCAACTGTTCTCCTGTCTTCACATATCCCGTTGAGATGACATTATCTTGAATCTTTTCACGAATGAAGTGACAATCAACTTCAATATGCTTGGTCCGTTCATGATACACTGAATTTGAGGCAATATGAAGGGCAGCCTGATTATCACACCAAAGTTTTGCTGGAAGCGAGGGATTTATACCAATTTCAGCAAGCAAATGATGAATCCACAAAATTTCACATGCAGACTGTGACATAGCTCTGTATTCAGATTCTGCACTAGATCTGGATACTACAGTTTGCTTCTTGCTCCTCCAAGACACTAAATTTCCTCCAACAAAAACACAATAACCTGTTGTTGACCTTCTATCAATCTTAGAACTTGCCCAATCAGCATCCGTAAAACACTCAATATGAGTATGCCCATGATCACTGTACAATATACCAAGTCCAGGAGCACCTTTCAAATAGCATAAAATCTGCTCTAGAGCTTCCCAATGCTTGATTGTAGGAGCAACCATAAATTTACTAACAATGCTTACTGCAAATGCAATATCTGGACGAGTTACTGTGAGATAATTTAGTTTTCCCACTAACCTTCGGTATCTCTCTGGATCATCAAAAGGATCCCCATCATCCTTTGTAAGTTGTACACTGGGAACCATCGGAGTAGTGCATGGCTTAGCTCCTAATTTTCCCGTTTCTGTAAGCAAGTCAAGAACATATTTTCTTTGGGATAGAAGAATTCCCTTCTTACTTCTCGTTACTTCTACTCCCAAGAAATATTTTAACTGGCCCAAGTCCTTAGTGTGAAATCTACCATGCAAGAAAGACTTAAGTGAAGAAATACCTGCAGAATCACTCCCTGTAATCACAATATCATCAACATAAACCACAAGAAGAATAATGCCAGCTTCTGATTGTCTATAGAAAACGGAATGGTCACATTGACTTTTCTTTAGCCCAAACTCTTGGACAACTTCACTGAATTTACCAAACCAGGCACGAGGACTCTGCTTCAATCCATACAAGGATTTTTTCAGGTGACAAACTTTTCCATACTCCCCCTGAGCAACAAAACCAGGTGGTTGCTCCATATAAACTGTTTCCTGAAGATCGCCATGGAGGAAAGCATTTTTGATGTCGAGTTGATGCAAGGGCCAATGGTAAGAAGCGGCCAAAGATATGAACAGACGAATAGAACTTAATTTGGCAACTGGAGAGAAAGTATCGGAATAATCCACCCCATAAGTCTGGGCATATCCTTTGGCAACAAGACGAGCTTTTAGCCGAGCCACAGAGCCATCCGGATTAACTTTGACTGTAAAGACCCATTTACAACCCACAGCCTTCTTTCCTTCTGGTAAATCCACCAACTCCCAAGTGTTATTTGCATCCAAGGCATTCATCTCCTCAATCATAGCATCATACCATCCAGGATGACTTAAGGCCTCCTTAACTGTCTTTGGGATAGAGATAGAATCTAAAGATACAATTAAAGAGCATGTCGAGGGAGACAAGTGATCATAGGAAACAAAATTGGCAATAGAATAAGTGGATTTACAAGTACGTGTACCTTTACGAAGAGCAATGGGAAGATTGAGGTCAACAGGAGCAGGATCAGATGACGAAGGTGCTGGTGCAGGACATGTATCATTAGTGTCGCTTCTTCTAGAGTAGACCTGAACAATCTGTGGTCTTGCTGATGTTGAAGGATCATCATTCGCTATCTGCTCAATACTAGAAGATGCAGTAGAGACATCAACGGGCTCTTGAGAAGATGTTACCGTATAAATAAGCCACTCATCTTCCTCCCCCTGACTTGTAAGAGTGGATGGAGATGAAAAAAAAGATTTATCTTCTAAGAATATCACATCAGCTGAAACCAAATGTCGCTGCAGATCAGGAGAATAACATCTATATCCTTTTTGAAGACGCGAGTATCCCAAGAAAACACACTTTAATGCCTTAGGATCAAGTTTGGTAACATGAGGACGTACATCTCGAACATAACAAGTGCTGCCAAATATCCGTGGTTCGACTGGAAATAGTATTTTATTTGGAAATAAAACACTATAAGGTACATCACCATTCAACACCGTAGAGGGCATCCTATTAATCAGAAAACAAGCTGTAGAAATAGCATCAACCCAAAAATACTTAGGAACATGCATTTGAAACAATAGGGCTCTAGCTGTCTCAAGTAAATGTCTGTTCTTTCTCTCAGCAACTCCATTTTGAGAAGGGGTATCAACACAAGAGGACTGATGAAGAATACCCTGTTGAGACATATACCGTTGAAAAGAATCTGACATATATTCCTTAGCATTATCACTCCGCAATATATTCACAGAGGCATTAAACTGGGTTTTAACTTCAGCACAAAAAGCAAAAAAATGGGAAAAAACTTCAGAACGATTCTTCATAAAATAAATCCAAGTCATACGGGAAAAATCATCCACAAAAGTTACAAAATATCTATACCCAGTTTTTTGACATAACAGGACAAGGACCCCAAACATCCGAATGAACAAGTTGAAAAGAAAACTCAGCCCGTTTATTAACTCTAGGACCTGACGAGCTACGATGATGTTTAGCAAAATAACAAGACTCACAATTCAAAGACGATACATCATGGAACTGAGGACACAACTTCTTTAAATTAGGTAGAGAAGGATGCCCCAACCGACAATGTGCTTCAAAAGGAGAAACTACACTGGAACAAGCAACAGTCCGTGGCACCCAAGAATCCAGAATATATAGACCACTAGATACATGTCCTTTACCAAAAATCTGCTTCGTCATAAGATCCTGAAAAATACAATGATCAGGGAAAAATGAGACACAACAATTGAGTTCTTTGGTAAGTTTACTCACAGATATCAAATTAAAAGCTAGGTTAGGCAGATTTAGAACAGAAGGTAAAGTAATAGAAGGGGTTGGTTTGACAGTTCCAGATCCCACAATATTGTATGATGTCCCATCAGCAATAGTAACAGGCAAAGGAGCTTTATGAGACCGAAAGTCAGAGAAAGTATCAGGATTACCTGTCATGTGATTCGTGGCACCAGAATCAATGACCCAATTGTTGCTAGAGGAGATAAGACATGTATTACCTGCCTCAGTAGTGATCGAAGTTGAGGATCCCTTTAACATTTCCTGGTACTTAGCATATTCTTCAGCAGAAATAGTGACATTATGCTCAGATGATGAACCAGAAGTAGCAACATTAGCAACTTGTGCCCTCTGATTACGATTCTGCAGTTTCTTGCAGTAGCGTTTCGTATGACCTGGTTCTTTACAATAGTAGCAGATAATATCAGTATTCCGATTAGATCTATTTCCCCCCATCAGCATATTCTTCTTTCCACTATCACCTCCACTTTCTTTGGCAACAAAAGCACTGTTTAGCTGACTAGAGAAAGCATTATCAGCACGCAATAACCTACTAAACACATCTTCAAGTGTAGGAATTTCAGAAGCAGAGAGAATTTGAGATTTGGCTGTCTCAAACTCAGATGGCAAACCAGCTAGAAAACTCATCACTGCCATTTTTTCTCTCTGAGCCTGTTGCTCTCTAATATCAGCACTAAAAGGTAGAAGCATGTTCAATTCTTCATAAATTTTCTTAAACTCCATAAAATAAGTGGTAAGAGATTTTGCCTCCTTTTCAGCACGATAAAAGGCTTTACAAACATCATAAATACGAGACTCATTTCTTTTCCCAGAATATAAAAATGCCAAATAATCCATTAACTCTTTTACACGTTCACAATGAGAAATTAAGCCAAGCACATTTCTTTCAATAGAGTTTCTAATTTGCAAAAGTAACCGTGAATCATTTCTCATCCAAATCTGCTTTTCGGTTTTATCGGTAGGAGGGTCATCAGTTAAGTGATCATCTTTATCCATACTGCGAAGATAGATTCTAATCGTTCTACTCCAATCAAGGTAATTAGATCCATCTAATTTTTCCTCTGTAATCTTAGATAAAGGAATAATTTCACTAACAACTCCTTTACTGTCAGCCATAATATCCACACAAAACAATCAAAGTAGCACTGAAATTTCAAAACACCCAGCTAACACAAAAGCCCAAACCTTCAATAAACAGCTTATTAAACAAAAGAACAGTGAATATAAAAGGACAGAACCTCGTTGGAGCAAGAGTACCAGCAGAAGAGAAAACCAAGCCCAAATGACACCGGGATCTGACCGGAAATACCCAAGCGACGTCGGAGACAAAATCGGAGGGCCAGCAGATAAGCCACGCGCCTCCACGCGCCGGCGAGTGAGAGAAGGAGCGGGAGCTTTGACGGCGCGTGTAGAACACTCGCCGAACGGAAGGACGCCGGATTTAGTGGAGAGGCCGGAAATCCCTCTGCGCTTCTTGTGATGCCGTCGGTGAGACAAGATGGCCACCGGAACAAAATTACCCAACTCAACAGTAACCCGTAGCAGGAACCCAAACCCAAATGAAACCCAGAAAATTCAAATAACTCCCCAAATCAAGCCTAAAAGGCTCTGATACCATGAAATAAAATACACAAGATAGGAGAATGTATTTTCTGTATTTGATTCATCAATAATACACCTATATATACAAGTATAGAATAGTCTATCTAAGGAAACCTATCTGAATAAGGAAAGCTGCATTTATTCCTAGGATTTGATTCTATTCCTAAGATCATGCTATAATCATATTTACATTCTGTAACACCAGGCATCTAAGACATGCATATTAGACTGAATATCTGTAGCGTAGCATGAGCATTGCATATTAGAGTTAATGGATTAGTTGGCTCAAGGTATGGAATGTTGGAAGATGTACTTGATTAGTTTTTAATGGAACCAGTGGATGAGCAGATGCCAACTCTTGACAGGCCTGTGGAACCTACTTGAATTATGATGATGCCACTGCAACGACCAACGTAGCAAATTTTCAGTTGCTCGAGGGGTGCTTGGGACATCTCGTGCTTCAGTATTTGCTACGTAATCTTATCTATCTATAAAAGAATAAGATACTAGTGTCTGTTTTCCCTTATGTAAATGTTCCAGTAGTCTGTTATTTTTATTATGTTTCCATGGGAATACTTTACAAGCGTATATGCTCTTGCAAAATGTTCAGCTCTTCTTTTAGTTAATACTTCTTTTTCCTTCATTTAGATAGGCCTTCTCGAGAATAGAAGGTACTAACAACTAGGGAAAATTCTAAGAAATTATATGGATGTATATGCATGAATTTTAGCACAAAAAATTGTGATTATGTTGGCTTATTCAGTTGATAAAATAGAGCATTCACATGAATATGGATGTTGTATGTGAACTTGGTCAGAGGATTAGATTCAATAGACTCTTCTTTTTAAGCATGAATTGCTCAAATTAAGTTAATTCCTTGTCTGTGATGTCAAAATAAAAGGTAAAATGCATTTTGTTTGATCCTTCAACACCTTGTTAAAAACGTAAAATGTCTCGAATTCAATTCTTTCTAATGACATTTAGAATTGTAATTAGACATATGTCTCTCTCTAAAAAAATATGGAGTAATTAACCAAACAAAGCCCTTAATTCTTCTCTCAAATAATTGGAAGAGATTGCCCCAAGTTCCTGGATGTCATGACCAACTCCAATTGTACCAGAAATAAATTAGTGGTAACGATGTTTCAGTTCTGCCCCTTTTATCTCAGTCCCTTTCAAAACGAGTTTTTGTCCTTTTTCCAACTTTCTTTTTTAATTTCAGTTTATTTATTTATGGTTAAAATATTATTTAGAAGTTTAGTAAGATTAAATTTATTCTAACTAGAGTTATTTCTGAAATAAAATCACAAAAGCTTAATAGACAAATATATATATATATGTAAGCTTACTAGACACTTGAAAAATAATAATCAGTGAAAATTATTAGAAGTGGTCAATGTATACAAAAATAATAATTGAAGAGTGGACATAGAATTTACAAAGTCATCCACCTCTAATATATCACAATGCTTCCCTAGATGATTACACACTACAGATATTGCATCGTTAAAATATTATTAAAAAAATCCAAATAAAATTTAGCGAATTATAAAAATATAATATTAATTACATGTAATTTACTTCCCCTAAAAAAAATATAACTAAACATTACAAATCCTTAAGTTGGCACGTTACAATGTTATGCACATGCTTTTGAAAATTAAATTTTACGGTGCATCCGTGACAAAAACTGCTAAGTTATGACATAAGCGAACTTTACTATTTGACCTTTTTCAATGATACAATATTATTGAATTGTTGTTTTTTTATTAATAATCTACACACTCATTCTATACGTTCAGTTATAGTTTTCAACAATGTATAATTCATAGGATTAATTTCACTTATAGTTACTGAAGTTATACTCAAATAATGAAAGAATGTTTGTTCTTTAAAAAATACTAAATTTAGAATATTTATACATAAAAGTCATTTTAACCGTTTTCTGACAGTTTCTTCGCCAAAAAATTCAGCTGACACGTGTACTCAACATCCCTACTAACGTAGCTTGACATGTAGTATGCCATGTGAAAAAAATGACATGTAAGCATGACACGTGAAATCCTTAAGTTGGCACGTTACAATGTTATGCACATGCTTTTGAAAATTAAATTTGATAGTGCATATGTGACAAAAACTGCCAAGTCATGGCATAAGCGAACTTTACTATCTGGACTTTTTCAATGATACAATATTATTGAATTGTTGTTTTTTTATTAATAATCAACACACTCATTCTACGCGTTCAGTTATAGTTCTCAACAATGTACAATTCACAGGGTTAATTTCACCTATACTCACTGAACTTATACTTAAATAATGAAAAAATGTTTGTTCTTTAAAAAATACTAAACTTAGAATATTTATACATAAAAGTCATTTTAACAGTTTTCTGACAGTTTTTTCGCCGAAAAATTTAATTGACGCGTATACTCAGCACCCTCTACTCACGTGGCTTGACATGTAGCATGTCATGTGGAAAAAATGACATGTAAGCATGACACGTGGACATTTTCCAGTGGCATGCTTGCATGTCATTTTTTTCACACGTGGCATGCCACGTATGCAGACGCCAACTGGACTTTTCAGTAATTTTTTTCGCTGAAAAACGATCAAAATAATTTTTTTGTATACATAATTTAAGTTTAGTGATTTTTAAAAGAACAAAAGTTATTTAATTATAATAGTATTATTTGATTATAAGTTCAGCAATTATGGGTGAAATTAACCCACAATTCACGATATTCACGTCTTGATGAATACTAATATATTTTAGAATGTTTGAGGAGATTAACAATAATATACTAATCTCGTCCCCAACATATTCACATTGTCTGGTGTGTGAACTACCGATTTCAAATACTTAATGAATCTACTCAATCGGAATTGCTTTCTTCTTACTTTATCCGATTACTTTTATATATGGACATTCTTTTACATGCAGTTTTGAGTTTCAATCTCATTATTATTTACCATTTATGGTCTATTATCTAGAAATATGTGTTGCTTTTGACGTTTCCAAGAATGATATTTTGAATTTTTTCATTTTCTTGTTCTTCCATAAATGGTATCTTTTGTACCAATATCTATCTGCCACGCTTTTGGAGTTCTTTAGACTTATTGGTTCTCATGCCTATAACATATCCTACGTGACCGTCGCTTGTTCACCGTCGGATTTTCATAAACGTGGTCTTTTACCATTTTCTTCTAATAAACCGTGCTAGAAATTCTGAGAGAGATAGACATTTACGATCCATTAACAAACAATATTAAAATTTTACTAGGAAGAATCCTATGGAATAAGAATCTAGCAATATTTATATACACACAATAAATTTTCTCATTAAAAATTTTATCAGAAAAATCCAGTACAATAAAATTTTGGTTAAAAACAAAAAGAGTATAACGTATAGTTTTATTGCCCTTGAAATAAAAACAATAAATCAAAATTTTAAAATAAATCACATTTGTTCTCTATATATTAATGACATATCTTCCGAATATGTTTTCTTTTAAAAACAAATCAACCAAAAATATATTAAAAAAAGGAAGTAACAGTTGGTATATAAGAAAGAGAAGCTCTTGCTAGCTTTCATTGGAGCTTGTCATTTAACCCATCAAATAGAAATTAACCACATATTTTTAAAATATGTCTAATAAATTTAGGAATTAGTTTAAACTCATTATCACTAAACTTATTGTCAAATTACGCAAAAATAAAGGAAAAAATTTCTCATAATAATCGCTTAATTTAGCAACTGAACAAAAAAAAATCACTTTGACCAATTTTAAGCGAAATATCAACCGAAAAGTTTAGTTGGTACATCAAGTCAGTCGTTTCTACACACATGACATCTCAACTAATACCATGTCAGCAAGTCACATGGCATAGATGCCACACCAGCTGATATGTGGACCTGCCAAAGCAATGTGTTGTCACGTTAGCATGCCATCTGGACATGTCCACATGGCATTGACTAATAACCAATCATCATTTGACACGTGGCAACACAACTTTATGGCATGTCCACATGTCAGCTAACGTGGCATCTGTATCATGTGGCTTGCTAATGTGGCATTAGTTGGGATGCCATGTGTGCAAGTGGCTGACTAGGCATGACATCTAAACTTTTTGTCTGATTTTTCGCCTGAAATCAATTAAATTGATTTTTTTTTTGGTATATAAATATTAAATTCAGTAATTATTATGAAAAAAAAAATTTATTATTTTTTGCATATTTTGGCTATAAGTTTGGTAACCATTGATGAAACTAACCTTAAATTTAGCCATAGATTTAATTAAAGAAAAGGCAACTAAATTTTATTTTTTACAACTATATGATGTGGTTGTATCTCACATGCACGTACAAGTTTATTTTCGTATTTTTTTATATAGCAATTTCATAAATTTTAAAAATATGGTCATATATATATATATATATATAATGTGTGTGTGTGTGTGGTGTGTGTGTGTGTGGCATGTGACTAATGTATTTTTATATTATATCATGAATGATTTAATTGAGTTTGGAAAGGAATGTATATGATTTTAACCATAGTTATTAAAACCGGACAGGACCGGCCTGTTCAACCGATTGAACCTCGAACCGGACTGAAAACCGGTTGGTTTGACTATATAAAATCGGATTTGAAAAAAATCGGCCAGAACCGGGTAGAACCGGAAAAACCGGATTGAAATAAAAAATTAAATTTTTTAAAACACAAATTATTTTTAAAACACCCCAAAACTCAAATTATTTTTTAAAACACATTATTTATAAAAAAAATCACTCAATTCATCTCCTTCCATCTAAATAATTTTTTTTTCTTTTTAGGTAATAGACTATATAATTGAAATAAAAATTCATAATTCTATTAAAAATGTATTGTACATAAAAAAAATTATAAAAAATAAAAAACATATATTTCTACTAATGACATAATCGAAATAAAAAAAATAAAAAATAAAATAAAATAAAATAAAAAAAGAAAACCTCCAAAATTAAAAAATAAAACAAAATATTTTTTTTAAAATACACCATTTGTAAAAAAAAGTCCAATGAGAATGACAATGATAATGAGTGATGAAAATGATTTTTTTTTAAATATATATAATGTAAAATAAATTTATTTGAATGTTTAAAACTTATGTTTGATAAATATTTAATATATTTTGTAACTTATTATTAGTATATTTGTGGCATATGTTAAATATTTTGATAGATTTTGTTTTTGTTTGAGTGTTTATATAGCAATATTTATAAAAATTATACTAATTAATAATATTTTAAAAAATAGAAAAAAATTCGGTCGAACCCGGTCGAACCACGAACCCTCAATCTTACCGGTTCTTTATCCGGTCCGGTTTCAATAACGTTGATTTTAACGAATGCCTTCCCATCGCCATTCCTACCAAAAGTTAAATGGTGCATTTGATTTATAATTTACACCTTATTTAAATCACAAGTGTAGTGATGTTGTATAATATGATATGATATTATATAATAATTATGATGAATTACTAATTTAATAATTTAAAAATTTAGGCAAAAGTTATGGTTTTTAAAATGTAACTATAAAGAAATTATAAATTAATTTGTTAGAAAAAAAAAACCACAAATTAACTATTAAATGTTGATTTAAAAAAAAAACTATTAAATATCAATAGCATAATACACATAAATGAAAAATCCTTCCAAATAACTACATGACGAATAGCATAGCATTAGATGAAATATTTGCAATTCAAAAGAATAGCAATGGAGCCATTTATAATATCACAACACCAAGGCGGCGCTTCGGGGACATCCGATAAAATTAAAACGATAAATAGAAGGTTATCATGGCCACAGTGCAACAATGGCGCGTATAATCGGGAAATATAATATCACAAGGCTACATCAAAATCAGCCGTGCACCAAATTTAAACACACAGAATTTGAAAGTTTATAGTTTTTACCAGCAGATTTTGTATCCTTTTAAAACAATGGAAAATGCACAATACAATGCATATCAATACATCAATCTCGAAGTTCGAGAAAAGGTAGAAACAGACATATAACCAGAAAAGCATTCTTCCACGTTTCCATACATGCAGCAGAAGAAGCCATTGCAGCGCAGACCGAAATCTTCTTCTTTTTTGCTCAGTTAAACCTTCACAGCAATCAAACAAAGCCAATTCAGCATCTCAGGTTAGTCCTATTCGGTAATTCTTTTACCTCGATTTCATCTCCCTTAATGACTCACTGCACTCAGTGCACAATCCCTACTTCTATTCTCTAATACATCCAATTTAGTCGTTGAGTTTGTCTTTTGGCTTTTTCCTTGCTTTTTCTTCAATGGACTGGCTTGCATTCACCAGGTTTCCTGTTAAATTTTTGGTGTGTCAGTGTTTCTGGATTTCATTAGGGTCCTTTTGGGTTGTGTTTTGCTTTCTGTATACAAACATCAGATTTACCAGATAGTGAATTTTGAGAGATTGAGAGGAATTTATGGAGATGTTTTCAGGAAATGGAGAAGTTGGGGATTTTTCATTGAATTCCCAACAGGTTAATGGTAATTCTGAAATTGGAATTGCAGGAGCCAGTATTTGTGATTTGTTTGGTTATTCAAGGGAGTTTGAGCATCAGCTCCAACTTGAAATGCAACCTGATAATTTCAAGTTAACTTCATTACTTGATGAATCGGATAATGATAATGCTTATCTTGAACTCCAAGAAAGCTTAGAACCCCAAAATCTTAGCATGGTTCACGATTCTGTTCCATCTTTTGGGGATGTGATGATGCAGGACTTAATCCCAAACCAAAATCTTAACATGGTTCTCAATTCTGTTTCATCTTTTGGAGATGTGATGATGCAGGGCTTAACTCCAAACCAAAATCTTAACATGGTTCCCAATTCTGTTCCATCTTTTGGGGATGTGATGATGCAGGACTTAACCCCATTTCCAATTGAAGCCCAAGACCATGTTTTTTCATATGGGTCAGAGGATCTAGTATATAATGGAGAAACGTTTCATACTTTTTCTCCTCTTAGTGCTATATACAGTAAAGATGAAAAACCTCGCCTTCAATGGACCCCTGAACTTCATGCATGTTTTGTTAGAGCTGTTGAACAGCTTGGTGGATCCAAGAGTCAGTAATTCCTTTTACAATTATTTGATTGATTTGTTTCTTTTATATATATATATATATATTCTATTATTTGTTTGCTTTGATGCCTGTTAATTAATGAACCTAATTTGGTCGTTCTTTATGTTAACCTTGCCTTGATGATTTTCTTTTTTTTTTTAATCTCATTTTCTTTCTCTTTATGGAAAGGAAAGGTTTTCACAGCATGTTAAGCAAGAGATGCTGAGATGATTATAACCCCCTTTGTTGTGTTGATAATATAGTTATTCTTGTAAGATGAGCTATCTTTAGCCCGGAAAGGGTATTTTAATCAAATAAAATCTTAAGCTTCATGCCCTCTGATTTGCAAACATGAGTTAGAAGCTGAATCTTGTTTTATTGGGATCATGTGTTATCAGTACCAAGATTTTGGGTTGCTTGCTAGACTATTTCTGATAAATTTTTAAATTCTCCTTTGCATGCATTTCTAATATTATCTCATATTTGATTTGAATATCTTTCTTTTAAACAAGTTGGCTTTACAATTTTTTGTGGGGAAAATATCCATTTTTATCTTTAATTGCATAGCTTGTTTCAAAAAGAAAGAGCTGCACACAGCACCATGGTTATATCATAACAAGCTTTCCAACATAAACCAAATAACACCAGACTGCATTAACAGTTAGATATTAGTAGATAATGTATCCAGGCAATGGGTTGAAAGAGGGGATTCTTTTGCTGAGGTTTTCATTTTTAACAGGTGCAATTGTACCTGATTTTTTTTTTCCTTTCCTATTATTCAGTTTCTTCCTGCATGTAGATAATCATACGTTTCTCTCTATTTTGGACTGTATTATATTCTTAATCTTTAATTTTAGCTTCATGTTTAGATTAGGCCAATGAATGTTCTTCAAGGTGTAAATGTAAAAGGAAAATTCACTATTTATAAGTTCCTCTTTATATTCTCCTACCTGTCTTTACCATTTTCCTGTTGTCATTCTCAGAACAATTTTGAAATTGTCTCAGCTTTACAATCAGATATTGTTTGCCTCTCTTTTCTCTAACATCATACTTCTGGATTTGTTGTTAATTGAGATTGCTTCTCCCTACATGCAACAAATTTGTGGAGTCAGTTTTAATATAACTTTTTTTTCCTTTTCTAAGATGGCAAATATAATAGTTTAATAGCAGTTGCTAATCAGACTTTTCTGGATTAGCAGAATGGACTGTGCTGCACATTTAATCTTCATTAATGAATTTTTTTAGTATATGCATTTCTCCTATACTATGTTCCCTTTTGTCATGTGCTAGAGCTTGTTTTTGGTTTCTATTTTATATGACATGTTTTTCCTTTTTTGATTATTTGTCATATTCAGGATTCAATTTGCAAATTTTATTAGTCAAAAAGGCATTTCCTTGGTAATTAGTGTACATTTGTCGGTGGTTATTGTGTTGCACGCTTTTTTCTGTGGTATCCGCAACAATCCATAATTCTGATTGTAGGGATTGGCTAATCAGAACTTTCTCAGATTGCATAGGCTATATTTGTCATGATTAGATCTTCATTTATGGATCTTGGATATTCCTATAGTTCTGGTATACTACGTCCATTGCCATGTACGTAGCGCTTGTTTGTCGGTTTCTATTTATACCACATGTATTTCCCTTTTTAAAATAGTTGTTAAGTTTAAGAGTGCTATTTGAAGTTGTTAATCAAAAAGGCGTTCTCATGGTAATTAGTGTACATTTGTCGGTTATTATTGTGTTGCACACGTTCTTGCTTGGTACTAGCTACAATCCATAATGCTGATTGTAGGGATTGGCTGATCAGAAATTTCTTAGATTGTGTATTCTGGGATACTATGTTCATTGCCATATGCACAGAGCTTGTTTGTCGGTTTCTATTTTACATCACATGTGTATCCTTTTTTAATTATTTGTCAAGATTAAGATGCACTTTCTGAAGTTTGTTAATCAATAAAGCATTTTCTTGGTAACTAGTGTACATTTGTCTGTTATTGTGTTGCACGCGTCTTTTCTGCTATTGGTGATGATCCGACAATTCTCATTGTAGGGTTCGAAGAAAAATTTGACATTTATTTGGTTGCATAAAATGACAATTTTCCATAATAGATTGTTTAGGCATTCATTTTCATTCTGATTTTATATGTGCCAGTCATCTAGGACATGCATAGCCTTGGTCCAATAGTACATAGAATATAAGTTCATATTGTGATAAAATGAGAAAAAATAGTATTTTTCATCTAGGGTGCATATTTTTTCTAATTTTCATGAATTAACTTGAGTATCAACTATATTATTTCTCATATTTGCAGAAGCAACTCCAAGGGCCATTCAGCACCTAATGAATGTTCAGGGTTTGAGTCATTTCCATGTGAAGAGCCACCTCCAGGTGTATTTTAAATAATCGACTTTGATGTTACCTTATTAGAAAATATTTTGAATTGTTAACAGCTCAGAATAAAAGGAAAACGGACATTATCTGTGAGCGCTAACTTCATTGATGTGCAACATGCTGCAGAAGTACCGGCAAGGTAAACATTCAGTGGGGGACTGGATTGAAATATCCAAAAGTGGTGAGTAAATATCTAGTTATGGATCTTCCATTTGCAAAACTTTTATCACATTAAGTTTAAGCATCACACTTAGCCCTAAAAAACTGTCTAAATTTGTGGTAAATTTACATGCATACCAATTCAACTGATTTATTTATTGGCAAGTATAAAGAGAGATCATTTTCGGAATCCATGTCAAAGTCATTTACACAACATTTGATGAATACTTATTAATTAACAGTTTGACTCTGATTCTGGATGTGGATAGAATCCTTTCAATAATGATCAAAGTTTGTTCCCAATTTAACCTAATTATCGTAGCGTAATGCTCTGAGAAAATAGATGATGTAATTCAAATTACACCTAAGACAGCCGTACAGCTGATGCATACTTAATTTATGTATTTTTATTTATTTTCTCTATTCATGTTTAATCTCACATAACCAGAGATAAATAAGAACATCAATACATTCTGTAAAGTTCAACAGCTATTCTTGAACACCAATGCTGTATTCATAAAGAACAGAAAGCTGTATTCATTGATATACTTTAGAATATTTGGCCATTGGAGATAGAGGGAACAGAATTCAAGTAATTGTGAATTGGTAACTTAATGTGTACCATTCTTTGAATTTAATAACATTTTTGTGAATCTTTGATACAGAGCAAGTCGGTGGGGAAAATAAAAGCCTTTTAAACTTCTCCTTTGGGATATATTTCTAAATTAGACATATGACTTTGGACTAACACGTTTCATTCAATTAGGTAAAAATGCCTCAGCTTCTTTAGTCATACAAGGCCCAAGCAACTCTTTGACCTCCTCAGTTTGTCATGTCACGAACAGTCCAGGGAACTCTTTGACCTCCTCAGATTCTCTTGTCACAAAAGGCCCAAGCATATCTTTGAGCTGGTCGCCAATCACAGCAAATAAGTAAGTTATGCAGAGTATCTTACTTTCAATCGTAAGTGAAGTGTTTATTTTTGAAGTTACAATCAAGTTAACAGCTGCAACTCTATGGTTTTGGTGCTGCATAGACGATCCAATTCCAAAGGCAAAAAAGTTCAGAAAGATAAGGGCAGCCTTTACATGGAAATGCAGGCAAGATCCTTTTCTTACACGAGACTGATTATATTATTTATTATCAAAAGAAGATTGTGTCATTGATCAGACTTAACCCTGAGCATTACTGATCACGTTTGATCAATTAATCGGACTTGCATCTGGGAATGTTTGAAGAAAAAATCGATTGCTGTTTATAATTACTCGTGGGCATATATTGAGTTTTTTGGTGACAGTTGCTTATTGTATTAAAAAAAAAATGGTTAAATTTTATTGGCCAGTAGATGTTCGAACCCTCTCTCTTAAAGAAATTAAGATTCAGTTACAAGAACTGTTTTGGTAGAACTTGAACATCTAATAGTTGTGCAGAGTGAGCAGAAGATTAACAGATTTCAGGCTGCTCAAAGGTATTACTTGAATCTTGCAATGGAGAACGCTTGCAAGAAGCTTGCCAACCGTAATCTTGGAAGTGCAACTATTGGAAGCAGCAATTACCTTGGAGAAGTAACGAATTCAGGAACTGTGGCACCACTCCAAACTTTCTATCATCAGCAACCAAATACATGTAGTTCAATGGAGGCAATTGGAGGATACACTTCTATTCAACAGCAGCAAAATAATTTTCCTGCCCCTACTGCTTCTTGTTATCAAAATATGTTTCCCCCACCCCTGCAAAGTTTCAGTGATACCCATGGACAAAGTCTGGGGACATTGGATGGTGACCGTTCATGGCCCTACTTTGGCAATGAATTTTGATGAACCTGCTGCAACTATCCTGGCTAGCAACTACTTTGGCTCTACAGGGATATCTGCCATTCTGAATTTGCAATAAGCAGTTGTAATGTATCTGGAAGTAGAACCTTTGTGTGCGTTTCCCCCCTTAATATTTTAGGAGCCATTGTGTGCGTTTTTAACAATGCTTATGTTCCATGTAAATGATCATTAAGCTAGATTGGACTTTAGCTTGCTTCTTGAAAAAGTAATTTAGAAATTAAGGTCTCCTGAAGAATATTGGGGAAAAACTTCAGTGGCAGATGATATGCGCATATTTTTTTTTTCAACAAAGTATTTACTGCCATGAGAAGGTCACTGGATTGATAGCTGAGTTAGGTGATGTTGCAATAGAACATTTGCTTGTAAGGGGTCATGATATTTGTGAACATATATTAGTCCAAAAAAAAAAGGGCAAAACATGTTTTTAAATTCCTGAACTTTTACACTATGTTTGGATGAGTAAAGTATGGTTTAATAAAATATAGTACGGTATAATACAATATGGTATGGTAATTTACTATTTTCATATTTAGGAGTACGGTAAAGGAGTACAATATAGATGGTATGATTAAATAATATATTATATTTAGTAGATGGTATGATTAAATAATATATTATATTCAGTTTGGTGGTATGTAATGGCTCAAAAATTAATAAAATTATCAGAATACCTTTAATCACAATAAATGGAAAACATAGATGGATTGAAATAATAAATGAAGACAGAGAAAGAAATTTTTAATTTTAGTTAATGGTAATTTTGGAAATAAATATTATTAAACCATTTCAACCCACTAAATCGGTGGTTTGAAATTTTAGAGAAAAATCTGGTTATGACACCATGAAATTACCATATAAATCAATAGCATCCAATGAAAGTCTTTCCAAACTTAAACTCAATCTATATCATACCACATCCTATCATGAAACAAACACAGTGTTGGATTTTTTTTGCTATTAAACTTTTATACTTTCATTTGGCAGTATTTAATTGCTGAATTTTTAATTTTTGTACACATTAAATTTTCGGAAAACATGAAACTAAAATTGGTTGAGTTTTATTTTAGTGTACAAGTGTTTGTAATGTCAAAAATAAATGGGCTGGTTGTCGCTTAAGGCTCTGTTTAGATGGGGGTAGGAAGGGGTAATTAATGGAAGGGTAGAAGCACAATTGCTCCGTTTTGCAAAGCATAGAAGCAAAAATGGTTTCCTTTTCCACGCAGACATGTATCCAAAATAAAGTGCATTTTTATTCTGTTTGAGTGACTTTAAGGGCAATTTTGTTAAAAATAAATAAATAAAGAGAAAATAATCTTATTTCGTAAAGTTTGATGGCAAAAATTGCATTTAACTCAAAATACAAAGCCAACCAGAAAAATAAATGGAAACGAAAGCAGGTATGGATCCTGAAATTCCTACTTTAATCTGCAATTTCTTCCAAAAAGATAGTGCCTGCAAACGATATGGCTAACAAAAAAATAATGCTTGTAACTGATATGTTTAACAGTAATAACTCTATATAAATTAACCTAACTGTAATCAAATAAAATAGCTACCTCTTTTGAAATTTTGAATATTGATTGAAAGTAGAAGAGTAGACAGTTTGATAAATTGAAATTTAAAATATAAAATTTATTTATAAATAAATTCTAGGTCAAATTTAATTTTAAATGAATTTTCATGTTTAGAATGTCAAATTTTAAAATATGCATTTGAATTGAATTCCATGCATTTTTATTTAAAATAAGTTCAAAACTAAAAGTTTATTGCCATTAGTTTTTTAAAATATCCTTAAAATTATAATATTTTATAAACAAATAAAATCATAATTTCACAAATCTTCAAATTAAATAAACATTTCAATAAAATTTTATAAATTCAGAGTCCACCACCAAAATAAACATGAAATAAATTCAAAAGTTTTTTTTAAAAAAATAAATAAAACCCCTTTCTATTTGATCTTTGTTGAATTGGTTTGTTTCAAACAAATGGTAATCTTCTTATTTAAATCCATCATGGTCCTTATATTGAGTATCTCCATATGATATCCCTGAAGCTTACCATAATCATACTTTGCAAGTCCACAGATGTCCTATGCTTATATTTAGTTTGGCTACCCCCTCCGACCATAAACATACTACTACTGCCCTAACCCCAACCAACACTCAAATTCAATACTTTGCATATACAAGGAAGACTATAATTCAAATACCCACAGGCCCCTAAATTTGGTTTTTGGTTGGTTGGTTTAAAAGAGCTAATACTCTTTGAGAAGATCTCAGTTTTGACGGCCTTACCTCTTCTTCTAGTATGGAATTTTTATCCAAAAAAAGCTCAATTTAGCATCATCGCTACCTGCAACGTATCTTGGTACAAGTTAAATTTAATGGTCAGAAGAATTCTACTTAATACAATAGTCAAATTTAGGCTTCAGCGTGTACTTTAGGCACAAGGCAGAATCTTGACTATTGGGTTCAGCGTGGACTCCCAAAAAAAGGGGACAAAAAGAAGTTAATAAGAGATTACAAACTTACAACCGAAAGCTAAAGGAAATAAAAGAAGATTGTATAGCATTATAGAAGGTTGCGGAAAATGCCATGTTTTCTTCCATGATAAAATGAGCGACCAAAAATAGTACAAAACAGAAAGGCCAACAGCTACAGCATTCTGGAGCACTTGGAATAACCGAAACACGTATTTCCAATGAACCTGAAAAATACATTTTTTTCCTAGACTCAAAAGCGCATAAAATATAAAAGGCTGTGAGAAATTTAGCATATAATCCGAGGCATTAATACACCACAACAATATCAGCTATCATAAGGACTTGAGCAAATTATAAAAAAATGTGAATTTGTGAACCAAGAGAGGTTCCACTTTGTAAGAAGCAGTCTTCTTCAGATGTTGTTCGAGACACCATAGTCTTCTAATCAATCTTTACGGATGAGAAAAGGTAATGCACGAAGTAGAAGGACATTAGGAACCCAATGGTGCCAGTTGACAACATGATTGCAATTGCCATGAGGAGGGAGTACCCAAGATAGAGTATAGCTGACACAGGTCCGCTCAAACTCTGCAGGTCAAAAACCAAATAATTGATGGAATACAAGAAAACATAGAGAGCAACTGAACCAGAAGCGTAGAACGCCTTCCACCACCACCTCCAGTCCTCCACACAGAGATGCATGTAAGTAAGGACCACTGAAACTTCAGCACAAACCACCACCAACAGCAGAAGAACTATAAGCAAGAAACCAAATACATAATAAAACCGTCCAAGCCAGATGCTTGAGAGGATGAAGAACAGCTCGATGAAAAGTGTTCCAAATGGAAGAGTTCCAGCACCAAGAACAAGAAGCCATGACGGATATTTTCGTGCAGGAATTTCCCTCGGGATTTGGTTAGTTCGGACAGGATACTGAATTGCCTCAGCTCGTGTCCCAAAGAAACCTCCCAAGAGGGTAAGTGGCACTGAAATGCAGAACCAGAGGGACAAAAGTATAAAATACAAGGATATAGGGAGAGCACCAGTACTCTTGCTTCCCCACAGAATGAAATTCAGCACTGTGAGTATAACAAAAGCAATTCCAGGGAAGAAACATGCAGCTGACCACGAAACAGACCTCCACCCTTCTGAAGTTCCCTTGATGGTTCTCCACAAACGTACTGCAACATATCCTGCAGCAATGCCCAAAAAAAGATAAAGAATTATCATTCCTGTCAGCAGCATTCCTCTTGAAGCTGGCGACATAAAACCAAGGGCTGCAAAAATAATAGTGACAACTGCCATCCCTGTAATCTGCACTCCATCCCCAACCATAACACAAAGAAGCTTTGAGCATTCAGGTTCTCTAAACACATCACCTACAACAAGCTTCCACCCTGAGAGCTCCTCATTCATCTGCGCCTGAGCTTCCTTGTCTAATTCCTCATATCTTGTCAAATCCCTTCTCACAGTTCTTAAGAATATTACAAAAACAATACCAGCAAGGAAAAAGATCACCATAAGAGAATTTAGGATTGAGAACCAGTGCACACGAGCACCTTCCATCCTCAAATAAGCATCCCAACGAGATGGCCATCTGGTATTGCTCTTCACAAATTCAACCTCATAAGTGAAAGAAACTCTCTCTTGCTCCCTTATGATCTGAGACTTGTCAAGTTCCAAGGGACAGTTGACCTTTGCAATATTTTCATATATATGAAGCTTTGACATCACTTCAGGATCATACTTAACACTGCATGGAACAACCTCAAAACCAACTATCTCAAAACCAGATGCCTTCTTCTTATCAGCTTCGGAAATCACACCCATACCTTCTTCCCCAGTACCAATTATCTCCACTCCACTCCCTTCATACTCATGAACCAGGACTGTGAACTTAAGATGGTTAATTATGTAATCATCATTACTGTTCTGTGGTGTATACCCGACTGGGAACCCAGTCCACTGAATATTAACTCCATTTTGCTTGGCATACCTCATGGCAGGCAAATTATCCAAAATCATATTCACTTGATACAGATCACGGGTTCTCTGCTTCAAAAGTTTCACCTCATGTTCACTCAATGGTGGAGTAGTGCACAGGAAAACAGACTCGTTGACATACATTCTAAACCTGTAAGGGGAGTTATCAATTTGATCTCCCATAAGAAGCTCCCCAAGATTCTCGGCACTCTTTTTTACTCCCCCTTTTGGCTTGCAATAAGGGAGACTATAATAGCTAAAGGGAAGCTCAGTTTCAATAGAAGTCAAGGAGTTAACTTTGGCATAAATTTCTTCATGGGTTGAATACGTGTGCATATAACTACCAGGCAGATAAAACGCATTGCAAGAATGCAGAAAAAGAAGTACCAATATGGAAGCCCAGTAATATTTGGGCATCCTCATTTTCGAGCTCAATGAGAAAGCCACCGAACTAAGCAGATCTTCAAATCAGTTCCGGATCTAGGTTACCCTACACGCACATTAAACATCAAATCCATAAGAAATGAAATTTATTCTCATCACAATTAGCAAACCAACTTGCAACTGCATCAAAAAACATCATTTGCATACATGCATACAAACAATTACACAAGCAATCAATTGTTATTTAAATCTCCTGCAAAACATTTACATTCAAATCTCAAGCAACAGATCCAATAACAGAAATGAAAAAACACTCCACAACATACACAATCAATCGTACCAGAAAAACCTAATATAATTAGACAATATTTAACTTGTCTCAATACCAGATCAGAGAACTAAACAAAAAATACAGCCACAAAAATAAACGCAATTAAAATAAAAAAAATTAAAAAAAAAAAAACTACCACCACCGCAGTAGATCTATAAGGGAAGCGAAATCAACAAATACAAGTAGAAACTCAGCAAGGAGAATAATCATGTATAGAAATCAAGAAAAATCTAGAGAAAGATAAGCAAATTGGGAGATTTACGGAGAGCACCTCAAGCAGATCTGGAGAAAAGACACAACTGTAGCCGAAACAGGTCGGATCCGGATACGTAGGTTGCCTCAAGAACAGCGTGAAGAAGAAGCAGAGCTGTCTCTAGATGTGTGCAGAAGGAAAAATTGTGGTTGTCTAGTAGATTTGAAGGAATGGGAAATTCCAGAGATGGATTGATACTATAGTACGCTTGTTGGCTCGGAAACTAATTAAAAAAATAATAATAAATAAATTAACAGTTTGATGGAGAGACAATTAGCGTGTTAACCGAATTTAACTTTACTTTGGTTAAGTTGACCAATCCTCGTTTAGATGGTGAGAAAAAACCAATCAATTTAGTTAACCGAAAAATCGAACCGAAATCGGTGAGAAAAATATATTAATAGAATCTATTTTTATGTTTAACGGTTAGTATTTTATAAAAATCGATATTAATAGACTTTTTTATTATATTTTAACTTATGAATCAGTTAACCGAACCGAAATTGATATATGAATACTCCTATATTTTATTAATTTTATTTCATTTTTTTATTATAATTATTTATTTCATTATTTTCATATTTAATTATTTATATACTTTTATTTTTCATTTACTTTAAAATATTTCAATTTCATTTTTATTTTTTTAAAGTCATTTTATTTAATTTATTAATTGTTCAATTTATTCATATTTAGCATTTCTTATTATTTCTTAATATATCAATTTTTCATTAATTAAAATTAAAATATATTCGAAAAGTTATATAAAATTAATATATTAACTAAAATTTTCTAAAAGAATAAAATTTTTAATATATATGAAAATAATATTTTTGAATATTTTTAGTTTATATTTGTTGTTTAAGCATCATATTTAATTATTATGTTAAATTATATTTATTTTTTAATTTTTAATTTTAAGTATTTTCAACAATTTAATTTTTTTATAAATGCATTTTATAATTATATTGGTTAACTGAAAAATATTGGTTAAACGGTCCGAAAATCCGAAATCGATAAACTGGTTAACTGATAGTAATTGATTAAAATTTCAAAAAATCGATATTAATACACTGATTTTTTTAGGCTCATGGACCGGTCCCTACATAAGTTTATTTTATTACTCTCTCCTCTCTACAATTTTATTTCACTTTTTTTTTCAACTATCAAAATAATTACTCTTTTTATTCCACCGAATCAATTTTATCATTTTTTTAAAAAAAATATTTTATCAAATTGTCATTTTATAAATTTCAAAATAATATTTATTATATACATTCTAACTTTGCTTCTATTATATTCCTAACACAACATTTAATAAATTCATTAATATCTTTTTTATACTTCTGTTTACTATTTTTATCTTTTTAAAATACAACTAAATAATAGCAAGATTAAAAAAAATAAATGTCTTAATTTAAGCTGATGGCATTTTAATCACTTTAATTTAATTTTTTATAAAATTAAGTAAAATCAATAATTAACTTAATATGCAAATTATTTACATTTCAAAACGTTAAAAATTTATTTACACTTTCGATTGATCAAAATTTAAATTCCACCTTCTATCTTCAAAAATGTATTATCAAAAAAATATAATTATTATCTTGATAATGATGAAATGTGTACGAAGTAGTAGTAAATTAGTATGATGGATGGGATATTTATTATGGTTCAAAAACAAAATTATTATGCTCATTTTAAACATATAATGAATTATTAAATATTATGAAAATAATAAAAAAATGATGGTTAGTAAATACCAATATTAACATATCATAGTATATTTAAATTGTAATTAAAAAGATAAAATTAAATAAAATATAATAGATAAACTACATGTTAACCATAATGAAAAAAAGAAAGAAAAAAAAAAATAAAGAAGAAGAAGAGTGAATTATATTTTGAAACATATTAAAATTGATGTATTGACTAAAATTATATGATAAGCGGAGTATTACTTCTTAATCACTCCGCATAAAATTATTTTTATTATTATTTTTCTTTTCTTTATACCATTAGGCATTTAAAATTAGGAGCTCAAACAATTTAAATTTACATATCAATAACAAGTCAGACAAAAAATTATTTTGAACTATATATTTTATAATCTAACTGGGTTAAGTATGTGATTAATAATATCAATTGACTCATAGGACGAATAATTGAATAATTACTATCCGAAAAATATGTTAATCAAACCGATTTTTATAGTTTACGGTTAATATTTTATAAAAATCGATATTAATGGACTTTTTTTTTATTTTTCAACTCATGAATCGGTTAACTAAATCGAAACCGATACATAAATACCCCTATATTTTATTAATTTTATTTCACTCTTTTTTTATTTTTATTATAATTTTTTATTTCATTATTTTTATATTTAATTAGTTATATACTTTTATTTTTCATTTTCTTTAAAATATTTCAATTTCATTTTTGTTTTTTTAAATTCATTTTAATTAATTTATTAATTGTTCAATATGTTCATATTTAATATTTCTTATTATTTCCTAATATATCAATTTTTCATTAATTAAAATTAAAATATATTTGAAAAATTATATAAAATTAATATATTAACTAAAATTTTTAATATATGTGAAAATAATATTTTTGAATATTTTTAGTTTATTTTTGTTGTTTAAGCATCATATTTAATTATTATGTTAAATTATATTTATTTTTTAATTTTAAATTTTAAGTATTTTCAACAATTTAATTTTTTTATAAATGTATTTTATAATTATAATGGTTAACAAAAAAATATTGGTTAAACGGTCCGAAAATTCAAAACCGATATACTGGTTAACTAATAGTAATAAACTGATTAATGAATTGAAATTTCAAAAAATCGATATTAATAAACTGATTTTTTTTAGGCTCATGGACTGGTTAACCGGTCCATGGTTACCCCTACATAAGTTTATTTTATTACTCTCTCCTCTCTACAATTTTATTTCACTTTTTTTTTTCAACTATCAAAATAATTACTCTTTCCATTCCACAGGATCAATTTTATTATTTTAAAAAAAATATTTTATCAAATTGTCATTTTATAAATTTCAAAATAATATTTATTATATACATTCTAACTTTGCTTCTATTATATTCCAAACACAACATTTAACAATTTCATTAATATCAAAATTAAAATTAATTATATGTTTTCCCATGATGTAATAACATCTAACAACAACTCAGATGTACTAGAGTCTTGCTCCTAAGCAAGTTTTGTCGTCTTGCTCCTTAGCAAGCTGTTTTTCTCTGGTATATGTATTAATGGAGGTTAAGGACAAAGAAGATGAAGGAGTTGACAAGTTATGTGCTAAGATCTCTATAGAGGATGATGGAGAGGAGGACGGTATAGTTTTTGAAGATGATGATCTAAACACCAAGGCCACAGAAGTTCGCTGGAGTCTGGTAGGGCACTTTCTCACTGACAAAACTATTAGCGTCCTTGCAATGAAAAATACTCTGGCTGCTATATGGAGACCTGTTATGGGGATGTTCATCAAAGATTTGGGTCCTAACTGTTTCATTTATCAATTTTTCCATGAGCTTGATATGCAGCGTGTCCTTGGACTTTCGCAAATCATTTGCTTATATTCAAAAAGCTAGAGCCCGAGGATCAACCTGAAAAGGTTCCGCTGTTTATGGCTAGTTTTTGGGTTCAGGTTCACCATCTTCCTACTGGATTTATGTCAATTAAGGTTGCTGAATCCATTGGAAGTTATTTGGGGAGGTTCATTGCGGCTGACTCCAAAAATTTCACTGGTATATGGAGGAATTACATGAGAGTACGGGTCAGCATTGATGTTAGGAAAAAGCTGAAAAAAGATATGAAGCTTAAGAAATCTGGAGGAGATTGGGTTAAAGTAGATTTCCAGTACGAACGTCTCCCTTTATTTTGTTTTTATTGTGGATTACTGGGTCATGGTGATAAATTCTGCTTGAAGCTTTATAAGAATCCCATGGGGTCTGTAGAGAAAGAATATGATGATACCATCAGAGTTAAGAATCGTGGACTTCAACCTGGATTGGGAGCTCGGTGGCTCAGGGAGTCTCCACCGGTTCAAGAACCACCACCGTCAGGAGCAAATGACGGTTATGGGATATTGGAGACGGGGGATGGGATTGGTAACTGCTCAAATTATGGAGATGTGAGTGGCGTGGAAGTAGGGGCTGAAGTAGGTAATGAGTAGGTTTTGGGGGCTAAAAGGGCAGACTTGCAGTTGGGTAATATGGTATTAGATGGACTTGGTCGTGGAACAAATTCTGTTACAGTTAAAGAACAGGAAGTTGTTATGGTGTCTGACTTAAAAAGACGCCGTTTGGAGGACAAGGAGACAATGGGCTCTTCACATGGGCCTCATGCACTTGTTTCATCTTGTGAAGATCCTGACCCAAAAAATCTTTTATTGGCGGGCCTAGTAACGTCATTATGAGTTGTCTAAGTTGGAACTGTCGTGGGCTGGGCAACCCACGAGTAGTTCAAGTTCTGCGGGACCATGTTAGTAATAGAAAGCCCGAGTTTATTTTTCTTATTGAGACTTTATGTAATGTTGATAAACTTAATCGAATTAGATTGTTGTTGGGGTATGAGGGGTGTTTTAGTGTTGTTTGTATTGGGCGCAGTGGTGGATTGGCCCTTTTGTGGAAGGAAAAAAATGGGGCTAAGCTACTGGGCTTTTCAAAATTTCATATTGATGTAGAAGTGTGTCTTAATAGTTGTAGTGGTTGGAGGCTTACTTGCTTTTATGGCAACCCAGACAGAAATAGACGACAAGAATCTTGGAGCCTGTTACGTCATTTAGCTTATTTGTCCTCTCTTCCATGGTGCATCCTTGGGGATTTCAATGATATCCTCTCTGATCAGGAGAAACGTGGTGGAAGAACCCAACCTTTGAGTTTAATGTCTGGTTTTTGGGAGGCTGTTATGGATAGTGGATTAGAAGATTTGGGGATGGAGGGATATGAGTTTACCTGGGCTAGAAGTTACGGTACAACTGCTGTAGTGGCAGAGCGACTTGATAGAGTTCTTGCATCCTCCTCTTGGGTGATTCGATTTTCATCATACAGGGTAATTAATCTTGAGGTAACATCATCAGACCACTCTCCTTTATTCCTAGATACTTGTTTGTTATCTAATAGTCGATCGATTTCTCGGTTTCGATTCGAAAATGCTTGGGCTTTAGAGAATGATTTCTTATCTCTGGTGGATTTCCATTGGAACAAGAATTCTGCTGGTTCTGTTTTTTCGAAGTTAAATTCTTGTCGTGAGGCTCTTCGTAGTTGGGGCAGATTGTTAACTGGGAACTTCCATCGTAGATTGAAGGATTGTAAGTTGCGTATGGAGAGGATTCAGATCCAAGAGGGTACAATTCATTCTGAGGATTATTGAGGTGCAAAAGACAAGTATCTGAATATTTTATGGCAGCAAGAGGAGTTTTGGAAGCAGCGTTCTAAAGTGTTTTGGCTCAAAGGGGGAGACAGCAACTCTAAGTATTCTCACGCTATTACTTCTAAGAGAAAAAGGCGTAATAGCATTTCTCAACTCAAAAACCCATCTGGTCAGGTGTGTACTTGGGGTAATGGCTTGGAAGAGGTTATCAAAGATTATTTCACTAATATTTTTACTGCTTTAAATCGTAGTACTGGCCTAATTAATCATTGTCTGGAATGTAGAGTCACCGAGGAGCATAATGAGTTATTGATTCAAGGTTTTAACCCAGATGAAGTGAAGGCAGCTTTGTTTAGCATGCATCCGGATAAAGCTCCGGGATTTGATGGCTTTAATCCGGGTTTTTATCAAAAGTGTTGGGGCATAGTGGGAGCGGATGTCACAAGGATTTGTTTGGAAATTATTGAAAAGGGTCAGTTGCCAGAGGGTCTAAATGACACAGTTATCACCCTCATTCCAAAGAAGCCAAAGATCGATACAATGGCTAACTTGCGTCCTATAGCGCTTTGTAATGTTATCTACAAGATTGTTGCGAAGATGTTAGCAACCCGATTAAAACAAGTTCTGCCTAATATTATTTCTGACAGTCAAAGTGCTTTTGTGCCTGGTCGATTGATTTCGGACAATGTTATTGTTGCTTTTGAAATAATGCATTTTCTTAAAAGAAAATCGCAAGGAGTACAGGGGGTTGCGGCGCTCAAGCTCGATATGAGTAAGGCATATGATAGAATGGAATGGAACTAATTGGTTAATGTCTTGCGGTCTGTTGGTTTTAACAAAAAGTGGATTAGGTTGATGCAAATGTGCTTTGAATCAGTTCGATATTTTGTTAATGGCAAAAACATTATGTTGGGTCCTATTTCGGCTTCTAGAGGACTACGGCAAGGAGACCCTCTTTCTCCATACTTGTTCATTTTAGGGGCAGAGGGTCTTTCCTCATTCATTAAGAAGTATGAGGCTTTGAATCTTCTCACGGGTTGTCGAGTCGCTCCTACTGCTCCTCGTGTCAGCCATTTGTTTTTTGCGGACGATAGCTACATTTTCTTCAAGGCAAATTTGGATGAAGCTACAGCTAATATGAATATTCTTGATATTTATGCGGCGAATTTGGGGCAGTTAGTCAATTATAACAAATCCTCATTAAGATTCAATGCTAATACTTCGGAGGAGACTAAGTAACATATTTGCTCAGCTCTATCTGTGTGCTCGTCTGTTGCAATGGAGTCATATCTTGGTCTTCCATCTCTGATTGGGAGAAATAAACAGCAAGTATTTTCGTTCATTGAAAATAAAGTTTGGAGGAGAATGTAGGGGTGGAATCAGTCTTTTCTTTCAAAAACTGGTAAAGAAATCTTGCTGAAATCGGTTTGTCAGGCTATCCCGAACTATACCATGAGTGTTTTCTTATTGCCTCTGGGTTTATGTAAAAGGCTGGAGCGATTATTTAACAAGTTTTGGTGGGGTTCAAGCTCCTCAAGTCGTCAGGGCATCAATTGGATTGCGTGGAATTGTATGCGCTGGCCTAAACGATTTGGGGGTTTGGGTTTCCGGTCTTTGCATGATGTCAATTTGGCACTGTTAGGAAAACAATGTTGGCGGTTGATTTTAGATTCCTCTTCTCTCATGGCAAAAGTTCTAAAGTCAAGATACTACCCTTCTTCCCATTTTTTGGAAGCCAGGCTTGGGTCTAACCCTAGTTTCGTATGGAGAGGCATTGTTCAAGCACAGGATATGGTTCGTAGGGGATGTAAATATCGAATTGGCAATGGAGAACAAGTTAGAATTTTTGAAGATCTATGGCTTTCGGATCCAAATAACCCAAAGGTTAGTACGAACATGACTGAATCACTTGATATTCAATTTGTTTCCTAATTGATTGTTAAGGATATGAAGCAGTGGAATTATGAGTTGATCGACTCCATGTTCAATGAGAGGGACAGAAACTTGATCCTTGGCATTCCTCTCAGCTGGAAGCAAGCATCTGATGAATGGACTCGGTTCTTGGAGAAGTCTGGTAGTTATACTGTCAAGTCAGCCTACAAATTAATTCATCAGGTACCTCCTAACTTTAGAGCTTTTCTGGATGATAAATGCTAGAACAAGATGTGGAATTTACTGGTACCGCCGAAATTGAAGAATTTTATGTGGCGGGTTATTCACTCTGTCCTTCCTATTAGAGATTTACGTATTAAGAAGGGTACTGAAGTATCGAGTCTTTGTCCTTTGTGTGGGTTGAATGATGAAACAATTACTCATTTATTCTTATTCTGCCCGTTTGCCAAAGATGTATGGTTGCATTCTGAGGTTGGTTTTTTGGGTGGGAATTTTAATGACTTCATTGCTTGGATTGACTTTGTTTTTAGGAATTTAGCAGCTGAGGTGTGTTGTTCAGTGGTGTCCATCTGTTGGGCTATTTGGTATTGTCGGAACAAGTTGGTTTGGAATGGTAAATCAGCCTCCCCTGGTGCTGTCCTTTGTTATTCTGTTAGTATTGTCCAAGACTGGCTGGCAGCAAATAGGGATCTCATCTCAAATGGCGTGATATCTTCTTCTTTGGAGGGTATTCGATGGAGACCTCCTGCTGCAGGGTGGTTAAAAATTAATACAGATGCTGCACTTTTTTCGGATCTTAATAGAACTGGTTGTGCTTTTATTGTTAAAGATAGTAAAGGAATGTTTGTAGCAGCTGGACAACGATCTCTTCCTGGCTTGTTGGACTCCTGTGTGGCTGAAGCAGTTAGTATCCGGGAAGCACTCAGTTGGCTTAAAAACTAGGAGATTCTGAATGGTATTATCGAGTCAGATTCACTAGTGGTTATAAAGGCTCTTCAAAGCAATCTCTGTGCTAATTCTGAGTTATCTCTTGTGATCCAAGATTGTTTAATGTTTTATGATGTTTGTCATTCTTTTGAATTTGTTAAAAAATCAGCGAGCCAGTGTGCTCATGCTCTAGCTAGAGCATCTGGATCTATGTCTGATTTTGTGTTGTGGGACGCGTCTCCCCCTAGTTTTCTGTATTCAGCTGTTTTGGCTGATATCTCGCATCTATGAAGTTCTCTTTGATGCTTCTGTTTACTATTTTTATCTTTTTAAAATACAACTAAATAATAGCAAGATTGAAAAAAATAAATGTCTTAATTTAAGTTGATGGCATTTTAATCACTTTAATTTAATTTTTTATAAAATTAAGTAAAATCAATAATTAACTTAATATGCAAATTATTTACATTTCAAAAGGTTAAAAATTTATTTACTCTTCCTATTGATCAAAATTTAAATTCCACCTTCTGTCTCCAAAAATGTATTATCAAAAAAATATGATTATTATCTTGATATTGATGAAATGTGTAAGAAGTAGTAGTAAATTAGTATGATGGATGGGATATTTATTATGGTTCAAAAACAAAAAAAAAAAATTTTTTTTTTTATTATACTCATTTTAAACATATAATGAATTATTAAATATTATGAAAATAATAAAAAATAATGGTTAGTAAATGCCGATATTAACATATCATAGTATATTTAAATTGTAATTAAAAAGATAAAATTAAATAAAATATAATAGATAAACTACATGTTAACCATAATGAAAAAAAGAAAAAAAAAAAACAAAGAAGAAGAAGAAGAGTGAATTATATTTTGAAACATATTAAAATTGATGTATTGACTAAAATTATATGATAAGCGGAGTATTACTTCTTAATCACTCCGCATAAAATTATTTTTATTATTATTTTTCTTTTCTTTATACCATTAGGCAGTTAAAATTAGGAGCTCAAATAATTTAAATTTACATATCAATAACAAGTCAGACAAAAAATTATATCAATAACAAGTCAGACAAAAAATTATTTTGAACTATATTTTTTATAATATAACTGCGTTAAGTATGTGATTAATAATATCAATTGACTCATAGGACGAATAATTGAATAATTACTATTCTATCACTTCTACTCTAAATAATTAACTTCATCATTTAATTTTATCCCAATTTAAGTGTTTTTTAAAAAGTTGAAAGAAAAAAATTTACACATTTACCTATTTATTATATATTGTAAAAATTAAATGGAGGATTTAAAATTAAGAAAATGACATGTTAGTTAATTGCTAATACATTTTTATATAATTAAAATTTTTCGATTATTTTTTTTTAATTCTCTATGAAGGTGAGGTTGATGACTTAAAGTGTGATAGAAGTAATAAATAAATAAGTGTACTTTTAACAAATTTAAGTAGGGATGAGCACGGATCGTTTAACTGATTCATTAATAATTTATTTAATCAGTCCACTAACTATAATTTTTAAAATTATTAACTATTAATCAATCTATTAATTTCAATTAATCGGTTAATCTGTTTCAATTTTTGCTGTTTTCTTAATAAATATTTTTTCGGTTAACCACTATAACCACTAAAATTTTTAACATACAATTATAAAAAATAAAAATAAAAGATAAAATTCAATTTAATTTCAAATATTCAAAATAAAAATTACAAAATAAACATAATACTAGCTAAAAATCATCTCCTACTTACATAACACCAGTCAAAAATCATATCCCACTTTTACCATTTTTACTTCTTATAGTTAATTATTTCCACAAATCAGCAGCAAATATTATAAAATGTATTTGATATTTATTTGAAATTAGCATGTTTAATCTTAGATAAAGAAAAAATTGAATAAAATTAAATGTTATAAGAAAATGTTATTGAATGCTGTCAAGTAAAACATAGATACCAATATATTTAAAAAAACATATATAGAGGTTAATTAGTTTTTTTTTTAATGCAAATTAAACTTTCATTAATATAATTAAAAATACATATGAAAAGTACAAATAAACTTATAAAATTTAAAATTATATAAGATGTATGAAATTAATAAAGTTACTGGATTATATCTCTGAATTTTTTCGACGAAAACAGTGAATAATAGTAACATGCGGTGTACAATCTGATTTTCAGCAGAAAACTCATTTCATCTGTTGTTCAAAAAAAAATTTCATAAAAAAAGACAATCAAACTTACATAAAAGAAAACAATAACCTCCAAATTTGGAGGACAAATTTTCATTATAAAAATTTAAATTGCATTCAAATTTAATTAAAAAGAACTAGATTTAAATAAAAATTTCAGATCTGATTAGTTACTCTATATAATTAAGAAAAATTGATATATAATTTAAATATATTTTAAAATATTTTTCTATATAAATCTTAGAGAGAAATAAAAAAAAAATTAGGGTATAAAATTTAAAATATAATATAAATATAAATTAGTTAATCATGTACTAATAATTAACGGATATTCAAAAATTAAAACAAAAAACATTAAAAATTAAAATTAAAATTAAATTTATCGAACCGATTAATTAAAAAATTCGTTTCAATTTTGAACCAATTTTATAGTTAACCAAATATTTATTTATTTTTTTCTGGCCCCTTAATTTAAGCCAAATATAAAGCAGGAAAATTTAAATGGATCGAGATTTGTTATGATGGGCCTGGTCTGTATATATTGCACAATCTTCCCAGCTCAGCCCAAAACCACGGCGGCCGACGTTGAAATGGAAGATCAAAATATAACCTCAGCCGCTTTTGCTTGCCACCGGAATCACCACTGTCTTTTCCTGTTCTCGTTATCTGCTAATTTCGTTGTTGCACTCTACGAAGGCCAGTTTTATTAGAAGTGAGAAACCGGAAACACTTGTTCTTTCTAAAATTATATTCTTGGTTTGCTTCCATTTTCGCAATTACCCTTAAACCCTACTCACTCCACATTTAAAATCCTAAGGGTTTTAGCATTCCTCTTGATTGTTTGTTCGTTTCTAATCCTGTATTATATATGTTATTTATTTTTCTTTTTCTTTTTTCAGAGTTTATATATAGATATAGAAATGGCTTTATGTAGAACTGCAAAGCGTCCACTTCATACGATGCTGTGTACCCGGCTGGGCAACACTGGGCATAATTATTCTAAATGGACACGCCAAGCTGCTTCCTCGTCCGTTTCTCAATTTGCAGAGACGAAATCCGTACCAGAATCTGTTTTTGGAATCTTTTCACGGCGATTCAGTTCTCAGGCTCCTGCAGCAGCAGAGCAAATGAATCTCATCAAGCAATTGAGAGAACGGACCAGCGCTCCAATCAAGGATGTTAAGACTGCTCTTGTTGATTGCAATTGGGATCTCGGTATGGTTACAGAGATTTAGTTTTGTGATATTATTGTGTTTGCAGTTTCTGAATTTGAGTACCTATGAGTTGTGTAGAGGCGGCTCAAAAGGATTTGAGGAAGAGAGGAAAGGTTTTGGCATCCAAAAAGTCAGGCCGAACGGCTACTGAGGGGTTGCTTGCATTGGCTCAGATTGAAGGGAAGGCTGCTCTTATTGAGCTTAACTGTGAAACTGATTTTGTTGCCAGAAATGAAATATTTCAGTACTTGGTTAGTGGGTACTAGCCGTTATCTTTTTAATTTAGCCTCTTTATTTTAAGATACTTAAAAAGTTATATCATTTTTAATCCTTATTTTCTGGTCCTTTCATATTGACTTTAAACGCTGATTTTTCTTACAGGCGCTATCTTTAGCAAAGCAAGCTTTGCTAACTGAGAATACATCTCAGCTGGTTTCTGGTGTCCATTCTGTTGGACTGGAGAGTTTGGAGGTGAGACTTTTTTTTAATTGCGCTTAAAGCCTAGGACTTCACTATGTCTTTGATTTCTTTTAGGAAGAACAATTATGTTTTGAGGACTTCATCTTATTGCATTATAAACTAGTTTTTGAAGCTTATTCTATCATTTGATATGGGACAAAAGTTGCATGCGCAGTAGCATTTCAGAGTCGAGATTACCTCCAGGTTCTGTGTGAAAATGATGAACTTGCAGTGAGCTAATTGGTGCTGGTTAATCGATCACCAACACCTTTTGAACTGTAATGAAAATTCGTTTTGTTTTTTGGGTGTAACCGTGTCTATGTGTTATTATCTGGATCAGGACTTCAAGTTAAATCTTGAACATCCAAAAATAAGTGGAGAAACAACTGTTCAAAATGCAATTACAGAAGTAGCTGCAATGATGGGTGAGAACGTGAAACTTAGAAGGGGCTTTATCATGTCTACCTCTTCTCCTGGTGTTCTGTCCACATATCTCCATACAAGTCCTCAACCAGGTATACTATCTTTAAAGCTGGCATTTTTCTCTTCTATAGAAGATTATGTTCATTCATGCAGTAGCAGATTCAAATTTTAGTTCATACAATGCTATACGAGAAATGCTATGATTTGTTAACTACATGCATGAACTAGAGGATCTGGTGCTGTTAAAGAATCTAATTTTGTTTAGACCTTGCTGTTTTTAGGTTTGGGTCGTATTGCTGGACTTTTGTCTCTTGAAATAGAGGATCAGAATTCCCAGTTGGATGCTCTCCACCGTATTGGATCAGAATTGGCAATGCATGTTGTGGCAACTAAGCCATTATTCTTGACAAAGGAGCTTGTTTCCTCTGATGCATTAGAAAATGAACGTGAAATTCTTAAATCTCAGGTGTAGCTAAGTTCCATAGTTCTTCTATGCTAATTTTGATACGATGACTGCTGTACCTACTTTTAGCTATATTGCTCTGAAGTTCTATCAATGTAGATTTTAGGTTGAGGCGTTTCATAAACTTCTCTTGGCCTTTTAGAATTATCTTGGTTGAGTGACTACTTGACTACTTCTTACAACTATAGGGTTTCTACATGCCACTAGGGTTGCATGATCAATCAATAATCGGTATTGGACTTTATTTTGTATGCCTTATGCAGTCAATGTAACAAAACTTCCAAATTAAATTTACTAAATTGAGGTGATAATATTGCAATGACAAGCCATGGAACATGATGTATTTCCTAGAATTAACAGTTAGAACTGGGTAGAAGATGAGGAAAATGATACCTTTTGGGCCAAGTGATTTACAATTTTCCAAAAGTTATAGGGGAAACTTCAATTTTCCTTTTTATCTATTGAAATAATTTGTTGATAACCAAAGTAATTGACAATTACTATGATTCTGTAGTCCTAGCTTCCTGTTGCTATTGGATTTTTGTTTTTTCCCCTACCCTAAAGTTACTTCTTTTGATTTTATGGATTCTGGTTACTTCAACATTATGAATATGAAAGCTGCATGCCGCTATGCTGCAGCTTGAATATGAAAAATCACAATAACACTAGTGCTTATTAAGATGAATTGGTTTTTCTGTTAATAATATAGTCTATTTTGTCATTAACAGTGCACTAGTGAATAATGTTATTCTGAATTGTTTCTCTCTGTGTGTGATCGTTTCTGCTCATTATTCCTCCCACTTTTGGGAAGGAAGGGGTTGTGCCATATGTGATTGTAGAGGCGTTTTTAGGTCTTATGCACAATGTAATTACTTCAAAAGAATCTCATTTTGGTACTTTGTCATGCATTTCATTTATTTGGCAGGCAGAGAGCACTGGGAAGTCTCAGATGGCAGTAGAGAAAATGATAGAAGGTCGTTTGCGTAAATACTATGAAGAAGTTATTCTTATGGAACAGAAATTTATAGTAAATGATACTATAAATGTAAAGGTATGCTTGACAGCAATGCCCAAAATCTATCATCTTTCTGTCTGCCTCTCTTTCACTTCCTTCCTCTTTGTATAATGTCTTCGCCTACTTGCGCATTTGTGTATGTGCTCATCATGTAGCTAAGTGCTGTTATAAAATTATTATCCTTACACACTGCTGTTCCTGGCAGACACTGCTAAACAATCTGTCCAAGGAAATAGGCTCACCTGTGAAGATAGGGAGCTTTTTCAGAATGGAAGTTGGAGAAGGAATTCAAAGGTAGGGAGTTCTGCACTTCTTTCACGTATGGGAAAAGATATAAAATATAGACTAGGTTGTAGCTCTTTCTGTCATGTATAATTATTCTTCCTTTGTAGCTTGCTTGTTATCTGAACTATTCCCAGCTAGTATAATTGTTTCTGTAACTAAACAAGCCCAGATGATAATAGGAATTGATGCCAAGTCTGATATGGCTCTTTGAAGAGATTTTTAACATGCCTGATGGTATTTTATATGAACAAATATGTAATTGTGGTATAATATAAGATATGGCATATGAAATATGACCACTATGAGTTCATGTCATTAGATTAGGTACTACTGTTGCATTTTGATTCCTTGTCTTTTTGGTGGTGGTTGTAAAATTAGCATCTTTTATAGTATTAAATTTATAGCCAAATGTAAAAGCCATTGCTTTTTGTGATACGAGAGACTCTTCTATATCTGTTACTGACTAATGTGGTTTACAGGCCAGAGGCATCAAGTGCAGATGAACCTGTTGCTCAGGCAGCTTAAGTTTTGGTGATTTCGCCTGCTTTAAATCTGATTCAGCTTATGGGGCATTAGACATTTGTCTTAACAATGTCTTTCTGAAGTTGAGGGCATATTTTCGATTATTACCATTTGATGGCCAAAGAAGGGTCATCCTGCAATCGAACATCTTAGGTACTTCAATGCACAAATGATTCTTTTCTGTAGGAGTTTAGTTTTGATATTATCCTAAGACCATAAAATGTTGTCCCTTAGTATTTTGTTACAGCAAACTTGTTACAATTTTGGTACAAAGAAATGCATAAAATGCTATCGTTTTGTTGGCAATGATAAGTTGGCAGATAATGGCAAGATCATTAGTTAAGGGTTTGCTTTATACGACGTTTACATATTTTTGAGAGGCCAAAGTAAATTATCTAGTCCTGCTCCAAAATTGCCCATGTAAACTGTTTGTTTTCTACTTCATGTTGAATAAGGAAATGCTACTGAACTCTTCCTTAAAATTAATAAGAAACATATATAGCATATAATATATGATACAAGTGAAGTGGAAAAAAAAAATCAATATTTAAGAATGAGTTGAACGAAAAATGGATGCATAACGCGAGAACTAAATCTAATACACAATGCCTAAACAAAATGCTAGAAAATAAAGCAGCAAAGAAAGCTTAGTAGGAGAATTGATGATTGCAGAAGAGCTAGAGTGTGAACCAAGTGGCGACAATGAAATACTAGGAGTACAAGAGATTGGAGCCGCAAGAATCTCAATCTTTTGTCCAGCAAAACAGTGGTCAGGAAATTTACATATGGAATAAAAATGGCCAGGCTTTTTTAGGAGAATTGAATATGAGCCGGTGGTGTAGGTAGCAATAAGGGAAGTTCCATTGCGAGACTCATAATTATGGAGATTCGCTTCTTTAACATTATGGTACTGATTGGGATATACTTAAAGATAAGAGTATCGCCAACATGGAAATTTTCAGTAGCAGCCTAGCCTTGATAATCAACATTATCCATAAGTGATGCTAAAAAAAACCTTGATGCCAAAAACAAAAGTGGGTGTTCGCTAATAGGAACAAGACGGGACTATTGGCATCATCTGTTTCAACAGCATTACTGATTTTTGATAAGGATTTTCCAATCCAAATAAAGAATGAAAGTCAAAGAAAATAGTTAAACCAAAACAAAGAATAAAAGTAAGAGAAAAAAATGGTTAAACAAAAAACAAAGAATGAAAGTTAAAGAAAATGGCTATTGAATTCGGTGATGAGTGTTTGCTCTACCTATAAAAGGCAGAATGATTTACCTTTGTAGATATTTCAATTTTTTATATCTCATTTTCTTTGTATTCTTTCAGTTAAGAGAGAGTTGAATAGTTAGTGTGAGTGCTCCACAAAATTATGAGGATGTAATTTTGTGAGAGTATTCCTCAAGTTATTACTAAAACTTGAGACATTATTTGTAATCTCATTAATTTATAGTGAAGATTTATCGTAATTTGTCCCGTAATTTTTTTCTCTATAATCACAAGAGGATTTTCCACGTAAATCTTGGTGTCGTTTTAATTTTTTGGTAGTTATTTATTTATTCATCTTTTTTCCAACAAGTGATATCAGAGCCTGGTTCGGCTATGCTTACACACTGTAGTAGGATTGATGTCCGGTGGAGTAGCAAATTTTGGAGACATTAATATACTGCCAGCAAGAGAAAAATATAAGAAATTTTTTGATACGATCCGTTTCGAAAACGGGTGTAAAACGAGAAATTTGGTGAATAGTGGTGTTGTTCAAAGTTCAAAATTTGCATTCAAAATTTGATAGGTACTATTCATACGGTACTGTTCATAGCAGCAACATAACATGATAAGAAATTGAGTTCGAAAAGTTTAATAGCAGGAAAATTTTTTTCTCTGGCAAAGATGGATGAAGGATCTCCTTATTCAACAAAAGGTCCACAAGACTCTATTAGGCAAAGAAAATAAGCTTAGTACAGTCAAGGATGAAGATTAGAAGGAGATGGATGAAATTGCAGCAAGTATTATTCGTCTAAATTTATCAGATGCCGTTTTGCAAAATATCGAATCTAAAGATTGCAAGACTGTCAAAGATACTTGGGAGAGTTTAGAGAAATTATACATTTCAAAAAATCTTTCCAACAAGTTCCATTTATGGAATGAGCTGTACTGGCTGCGGATGCCGGATAATGTGGATATACTGCAACATTTGAGTAATTTTAATGGCATGACCTCTCAATTATTAAAGTTTGATATCAAACTCAATGACGAAGAAAAAACTGTACTCATTATGGCTACACTCCCTTCCACATACGTTCACCTCATCACTATTACTTATGGGAAAGATAAGTTAGAGTATGAAGTTATAGCAGAATCCTTGGTATCTTTGAGAAACAAAACAAGGTACGAGGTGTGGAGGCTGAAGCTTTTATTATAGAGAATAGATGCAGAGCTCAAAATCGAGGAGGGAGGAATAGAAATGACAAGTCCCGAGGAAGATCAAAATCCAAAACCAGAAATGATGGTTGTTATCATTGTGGGAAGCTGGGTCACATAAAGAAAAATTGTCAAATTTTGAAACATGAACAGATGGAATCTAGCCAAAAGAAAAATGGTGGCGATAACAACACAACCACAGCAGCAGCCGCAGAAGAAGAAGAAGTAACCACAGTAATTGTTGATGATTGCTTACATGTCAGCAATAACATGAACAAGTGGGTGGTAGATTCAGAAGTTTCTTACCATATTACTCCCAACAGAGAAATATTTACCACATACAAAGCAGGTGATTTTGGTAATGTGAAGATGGAAAATTCTGCATGGTCCAGAATTGTTGGCATTGGAGATGTAAGTATCCAAACAAATGTTGGCTTCCAACCGACATTGAAAAATGTGAGGCATGTTCCAGAGTTGTGTCTCAATTTGATCTCAGTGAATGTCTTAGATGAGTAAAGGTACGGAAGTCATTTTGGAAATAAGTAGTGGAGACTTTGCAAAGGATCGATGGTTATTGCCAAGGGAAAGCTTTGTTGCAAGTTGTACAAGACTAATAGAAAGGCTTGCATGGATAGTGCAAATGTAGCAATAGATGCTTCACTAAATTTATGGCATAAATGGCTTGGCCATATGAGTGAAAAAGGGCTGCAACTCCTTGTAAAGAAAAAGTATATTCCTTTAGAGAAAGATATGTTGTCTAATCCTTGTGATTATTGCCTGTTTGGAAAGCAACATAAAGTATTATTTAAAAGTAACTTTGTTAAAAGAAAATAAGCATTAGAACGTGTATATTCTGATGTTTGCGGCCCAATGGAAGTTGAATCCTTAGGAGGAGCTAGATATTTTATAACTGTTTTTGATGACGCTTCTATAAAAGTTTGGATTTATTTGTTAAAAACAAAAGATTAAGTCCTTAGAGTCTTCAAACGATTCCATGCCATGGTAGAAAGAGAAACAAAGAAACAGCTAAAATGTCTCGGATCAAATAATGGAGGCGAGTACACTTCCTATGATTTTAGAGATTAATTCTCTAAACATGGGATTCGGCATGAAAAGACATTTCCTGGCACTCCTCAACACAATGGTGTAGCAGAACGAATGAATCGTACCATTATAAAAAGGGTCAGATGCATGTTGAGATCATCAAATCTGCTAAAGTCTTTCTAGAGAGCAGTAGTGCAAACCGCTTGCTACTTGATCAATAGATCTCCATCAGTTCCTTTAGAGTTTGACATTCCAGAAAGAGTATAGACTGGAAAAAATATTTTCTACTCTTATTTGAAGGTGTTCGGATGCAAAGCTTTTGCGCACATACCAAAAGAGCAAAGATCAAAGCTTGATGATAAGGCACTTTTATGTATCTTTATTGGCTACGGAGATGAAGATTTTGGCTACAAATTCTGGGATCCTACAAAGAAGAAGGTCATAAGAAGTAAAGATGTGGTTTTCCATGAGGACTAAATAATTGAAAGTTTGGATGAAAAAGAGAAAGAGCTCAAAAAAGCCATTATTGAGCTAAACTCTCTACAACAACAGTTATTCGATGGAGAAGAAGCAAATGAAGATGATGAGTTGCATCCTAAGCAGCAACAAATGTTTTACCAGTCAACACATAACCAAAAAAAAATGTTTCAAAAAAGAGATAAATAAAAGTTTAGGCAGAGGGGGCTGCTGGGTAGTTCTGGAGGCTAGTCTGCGACGCAAGATGTCAGCAATCTGTTGTTGAGTGGTGGCAATTTCAGCAATAGAAGAAGCTAATTTCTCATTCAAGGTGACCAACTCAACTTCCAAATCAAAATGAGAAGACTCGCCAGAAGGTTCAGCAGAAGATGGATCATGAGGAGCAACAGAAGAGAGAATTGGCTGATCAGTAGAGGTGACTTCTGCTACTTAAGGTAGATCAATAGGCTCCGTTTGAGTTTTGAGAGCAATAAGCTGTTCAGATGCGGGGGCTAGTTCCTGGGCCTCTGTGTCAAGAGGATGATCTGTTCCATGTGCTGCCTTTGATTCTGTTTCGGACCCAAATTCACTGCCTTTGCCAGAATTATTATCCTGTTCTGCTGCACTTGACTCATCAGACTCACTTTCAGTTTCTGCTGCAGCTTCTGAACTAGATTCATCCTTACCGGATTCTGCCAATTTAGTTTCAGAAGAGTCTTGTGATTTCTTAGATCCATCAGAAGCAACATTTTGAGCTGATTCACTAGCAACATCTTCCTCTTCCTCAGATTTAACTACCTCTTCTCCCTCTGCAGAAGACTCATTAGAACTTTCCACTACAATCTGTGTTTCCTCCTTATCATCTTCATAATGAGATTTTATACGCTCATCACCAGACTCTGTAAGATTGGCTTCTTGGATAATCAAAGAAAGGTTTTTAGCCAGGTATGAAGCAATGTTAGGAGGAAAGACTTTAAGCTTTTTGGTAAGAGCTTGTGAGGAAGATTCTGGAATAGATTTGGCAACAGGTGTGCTACGGGTTCTCTTCGCAACAGGTTGAACAATAGGCTCTACTTTCCTTTTACTAGGGCTTTGGTTCTAGCCACAGAATCCTCAAAAAATTTTCTAGAAATCAAATGCCTTTTTTTCAACAACTCCACATTCTCATCAGAGAGATTAATTTTTCAAAATACAAACAGTTCATTCAACAACAGAGCATAAGGCAACATGGCTTTAGATTTGTTGTCACACATATTTTTAAACAACATGACATGCAAATTGATAGGCTTTCCCTTTAAAAAATTGCCACAAAATACAATCATCAACAGTGGCCAAAAAAGTCGCACTTCCTGATCTAGGCAACAAGTAATCACAAATATACTTATGGAGAGCTGTAAACCTAGTTGCCAGACAGGTAGAGGGAGGGTTATTTCCAAGATTTTCAAGCCCAGTTGTAGCATTAAGAAATTTTTTCCTATAGAAGTTTTGAATAATGGCAGTACCAATCTTTCTATCAACTTTACTACCAACTAAAGGAAGAGAGAATACCTTAGAGAGCAACCCCGGAGTGACTTCAAATTGTTTGTCCCCAAATTAAACTTGGAAGCTATTGGAGGTAATATTTTTCATTGACCCATAAAATTTTCTTACTAAATCGGGGTAGAAGAACGGATTTGTCTATGTAATGAAATGTTTTCACCCTTATTGCTCCATCCGTTTTGCCAAATCAGGAGCAAATTCAACCGTCACATCCCAGTTGACGGTTTTGGGGGGAATAATGACTGTGTTCGCGATTTTTGGAGGTGATTCAATAGGTTTCGATTTTTTGGGTGTTTCGGTCTTGGGAGGTTTACGATTCTCTTTGGTCTTGAATCGTACCATGAGAAGACAAAATGCAGAGATTTAGGGAAGAAGATGAGAGAAAAATGTAAAGAGGGAAGTTTGGAGAGAGAACCAAAGATAGAGATAAAAAAAAAATCTTTTTAATTTATGAAAAGATATATGAAAGGACATCTCATTTAAGAGCAGTTTCCTTCCCAAGGAGATAAACATGGATGTTAAACACAAGATTAAAACTGTTCCCACCCATTTTACAAGAATACTGGATATTGCATAAACACATTATATAAAATTGCAGGAACTGGTTTTAAGCGGGAAAAGATTTTTCTTAAATGAAATAAAATTTTCTTTTTGTCCCTCACAGTTTAAAACTAAAGACAGAGAACATAAATGACTATTTTGTTTTTACATGACTTTTTAAAACTGAACACGCAAAAATCATATCAACAGGTATCACAACAGGTCAGATAGCACTGCAAAAAGTCAAATTACTTTAATAATAAAATAAAAGACATATTAGAACACATGGCTTTTCTGTCTTAACAGAGAACATAACAAAATAAAAAATAAATAAGTTTCTAATTGAATAGAACAGAAGGTTATCTCATTAGAAAACTTACTTTACAGCAGTACTCATGCCCAATTTTCTTCTAATTTGGCAGAATTGATCTTGTTTTAGAGATTTGGTGAAGATATTAGCTAGCTGTTGTTTTGTTGGAACGAATTCTAGCATAATATCACCACGTTGAACATGATCTTCTTGATTGTAGCCTTGAGCAACTAATCTTGCTTTATTTCTCACTACATTTCCTTGTTCATCAAACTTGTTTCTAAAAATCCATTTAGTACCAATAATAGAATAATTTGAAGGTTTGGGAACCAGATACCAAACTTTATTTCTCTCAAACAGATTTAATTTTTCTTGCATAGCAAGAATCCAATTTTCATCTTTTTGAGCATCAATAAAATTTTTGGGTTCTAATTGAGAAACAAAAGCTACATTACCACAGTATTCACGCATTACTCTTTTGGTCATCATTCTTTCTAATGGTTCTGTCAGGAGGTTTTCTTTTGGGTGATATCTATGAAACTTCCAATCCTTAGGCAATTCTGCTGGTTGTTCCGTATTCTGTTGATCTGTGAATCTTTCCATTTGTTGTTCTGTCTGGTTTTCTTGATATTGTTCTGCCTGCCTTTTTGCTGGTTGATCTGCTTCTAACTGACCAGACGAGTTTCTAGATCTGTCATCCTAATCTGCTTACTGATCTGATGACTTTTCTGTGTGATCCTTCTCTCCTGTCTTTTTGTTCATTTCAATCATTTCTTCATCTGTATCAACATCAGAAAAACTCCTTTCTCTAGTATAGATGTCAGCATAATCAAATTTTACATTTATAGACTCTTCTACAACTAAAGTTCTTCTATTAAATACTCTATATGCTTTGCTATTTAAAGAATAACTAAGAAAAATGATTTCATCAGATTTTGCATCAAATTTACCTAGATTACTCTTATCATTAAAATTAAAGCACTTACAACCAAATGGTTAAAAATAGCTGATGTTTGGTTTTTTGTTCTTCCAAAGCTCATATAGAGTTTTGTTTAGAACTGATCTGATAAGTGTTCTATTTAGGATATAACAAGCAGTACTTACTGCTTCTGCCCAGAAGTACTTTGGAAGATTATTTTAATTGATCATTGTTCTGGCCATCTCCCGAAGTGTTCTGTTCTTCCTTTCTACTACTCCATTCTGTTGAGGTGTTCTACCGGCTGAAAAGCTATGATGAATTCCAGAACTGTGGCAATACACCTCAAAATTTGTATTTTCAAATTCTCCTCCATGATCACTCCTTATGCTTATGATCATATATCTTTTCTCATTTTGTAATTTCTTGCTCAATTTTTCGAATGCCTTGAAAGCTTCACTTTTGTGAGCAAGAAATAACGTCCAAGTATATCTTGTGTAATCATCCACTATAACAAATACATAAACTTTTCCACCAATACTTGCAGGACTTATTGGTCCAAACAAATTTAGGTGCAAAAGCTCTAATGCTTTCTTGGATGAGATGTCACCTTTTAGCTTGTGGAAATTTCTGGTATGTTTCCCTAGTTGACAAGCTTTACAAACATAATTTCTCTCGAAATTCATCTTTGGCAGCCCTTTTACAAGATTTTTCCTAGCTAGCTTTTCCATGGTATGAATACGAGCATGCCCAAGTTTCTTATGCCAAAGTACACTCAAATTTTCTTGTGTTATCAAGCACTTTAAATCACTTGCTTAAAGCTCTTTTATATTGACTTGATAAATGTTTCCAGATCTGTGCCCTATTAGAACTGGCTGATCTGTTCCAACGTCTTCTACTCTGCAGTGATCTTTTTAAAAAATCACTCTTCTATTTCTATCACAAATTTGGCTGATGCTCAACAAGTTGAACTTTAATCCATCAACAAGTGAGACATCTTTTATCTTTGGGTTTGAGCCAATAGTTCCTATTCTAATGATTTTTCCTTTACTGTTATCACCAAAATTGACTTTTCCACCATCTTTCATGGTTAATTTTGTAAACTTTGATCTGTTCCCAGTCATGTGCCTAGAGCATCCACTATTCAAATACCATTTTTCTGATCTAGAGCTCTTAAGGCAGATCTGCAAGGAAATTATACAGATTTAGGTACCCAATCTTTTTTGGATTCTTGTGGGTTACCAACAACATACACATTATTTTTAACAACCCATATCTATTTTTCAGAACTAGCATTTTTCTTATAATTGCAGAATTTAGACACATGGCCATTTCTGCTGCAGTAAAAACAAGTGACAGAATTTCTAGAAAAATTGTTCATGTAATAACTATTCTTATATTCCTTTTTATGAACATGCTTCTTTTTATAATTAAGCTTAGATGTGCTAGCATGCAACTTTTTATCTTCTTTTTCAACACATGAATAGACCTTCTCTCCTTTACATTTTTCTTGCAATGCAATGTATTTCTTTTCTAAATATGAAAGTTTATTTTTCATATCAATATCTTTCTGTTTTACATCCTCTAATTCTTGTCTTAATGCATCATGTTGTTTTCTTAATGCAATATGATTCGTTTTAAGCATGTGATATTTATGATATACTTTTTCAAAATATAATAGTATGTTTTCATATTCATCTCCATTAACATCAGAATTAGATTTAGGGTCATAACATGTTACCCCATCTATTTCATCTTCGTTGTCTGTTTGACTCTGGTTCTGTTCATCAGCAGTGTGATTTTTCTGATCTGCCTGAGCAATGGCGTGTTGTTCCTCATAATCAGAAACTGCCATTAGACCGGCTTCATCTGAATCTCCATTTGATTCCTCTGTTCTGTTGCTGGAATCTTCACTGTTACTCCATGTAGCTATCATGGCCTTTTTCTTATACCTTTCTCCTTTTTATTCAAATTTGGACACCTAGATTTAATGTGCCCTTGTTTTTTACACTCGTAACATACAACATCTCTAGCAGATCTGGAGCTGCTATCTATTTTTTGGTGAAAGTATTTCTGCTGCTGTCTCTTGTTGAATTTCTTTTCTTTTCGATATAGCTTATTGAACTTCTTAGTAATGAGTGCCATCTCATCATCACCGGTTGAGTAGTCACTTCCAAACTCAGCTTTGAGAGCAAGAGCCTTTAGTTTTCTTTCTTTTTCTTTTTCGGCATCTTGTGACTTAATATAAAGCTCATGAGAAATAAGTGAGCCACAAACAGTATCAGAATTAAGAGTACTAGGATCTTTATCTAATAGAATTGAAACTTTAGCTTTCCATCTAGGAGTTAGACCTCTAACCAGTTTAGCAATTTTATTTTCCTTAATAACTTTGTGACCAAGAGCTTTTATTTCATTATTTAAGTTAACGTATCTGTTAATTACCTCAGCCACAGTCTTGTCTAGCTTCATTTTGAAAGCTTCATAATCCATCATAAGCACGTGTAGTCTGGATCCCTTTACTTCATGGGTTCCATCATACGTGGCTTCAAGTTTGTCCCATATTTCTTTTGCTGTATCACAATCAGAGACTCTATGAAATTCATTAGTATGTAAAGAACAAAATAGGATACTCATTGCTTTAGAGTTTAGTTGAACTCTTTTCTTTTCATCTTCAGTAAGCTCCTTTCTAGTTTTTTGAACAGTAATGCTTATTCCTTCAGCTTGTTCAACTATTTTTGTTGGAATTTGATATCTTTCTTCGATTATTTCCCAACAATCCATATTTTGAGATTGGATAAAGTGTCGTATCACTACCTTCCAGAATGGATAATTGTCTCCACAGAACATAGGAGGTCTGTGGACAGAATGACCTTCTTTAAATGGAGTAGCCACAGGAGGATTTCCAAAACTTGATGCAATCTTACGGATCACTCAAGATTGTCAAATTTTAAGAGAATGAGATCTGCTCTGATACCAATTGTTGGTCCCGATGACGCACAGGAGGGGGGTGAATTGGGTGTTTTAAAATTTTAGCTCAATTTCTAGCAGAACAGAACGAAAATGTTCTGGTGGAGTTTTATAGTTTGAGCATAACAGATGGATATGCAATAGATGAATGCAAAATGTGATGATTAACAAAATATGCAATAAATTCCTTGTAAAACAGATTTAAATCTTTCAGTTAATCAATGTTAATTAACAAAAATGGCTTTGAAAGATTTCTTTTAAATCAACATGAAATTTAGAAAGAACAGAACAATTGAATTCTTTTAGAAACAGAACAAAGAAGAGGGGAAAAGAAATAGATCAACACAAATGGTTTATAGTGTTTCGGCCTAACTGCCTACATCTGCTCCCCAAGACATCATCTTGAGCTTTTCTCTCCACTAACAACTCTTTTAATGGGTAAGAGTTAAGCCAATATACAATCCTAGTATATTTTATACCCATAATATTTTTTCCAAGTAAAAGATTTAAACACTTACTAGAATTTCCTATGGTTCTAGCCAACCATTTTCTCACAATCTTTTACAAAGATACCTCACACAAGAATTATAACAAAAAGCTATAATCTAGTTGATGAGGAGGATGATAATAAATGAAGTGCAAGATGTGGACATATGCTTGAATAAGATGAAAGCTTGTATCTCAAGAGATAAAATACATTTCCAACTTCTCTAGCCCTTTTAGAATAAAAAATAACTTCAATTTATAGCTAAAAAATCAATATAGCCGTTAGAGATCAAAATATAGCTGTTAGAAGAAAGACAAACTAGTTAAAAATGAAAACTAGCCGTTATTTTGTCTTTTAGTGAAAACAGGTCTGCTATTCTGTCCAACTGTTCTGCTATGACAGAACATAAGACTTTTTCAAAAATATTTTCTAGACTACTTTCTGCTTAACTTTTCAAAGTACATTTTAACAGCTTTTCTAAAGGAATGTTTGACATATTTCAGAAGATCATTTTAGAATACATTTTTAAAATATCTTTTCTATTTATGGTAAACACCTTTTTTGCTTATAGTATAACATTTTTTCTGTATACAATAGAACACTATTTTTAATGCATGTAAAAGTCATTTTTATACAGAGAAAGATTTTTAAGATGTATGAATATATATATAAAGCTCCTCAATAGATTTCACAGAATTAATACCCTAACTTCCAGCAGAACTAGAAACTTTAAGTTCTTCAAGCAATTGGCTTGCATACTTGACTTGGTGCTTGCACAACTTAGTGGAGAATGAGCTGAAACAAAAGCAAATAAATAGAATTTATACAAAGTTTATTCAAGGTTTGATTATCATCAAAATCAAGATGTAGCCTTGGGCCAACAATCTTAATGGTAGAAAGTTTACATCTGGGTACTTATTCACTTTTACAAGGGGAGCTGTGTCATCGCAGTCCAAGTTGCAAAAATGTGTTGCTTTATCTACAATCAAAGCCGAGTATATAGCACTCATTGAAGCAGGAAAAGAAATGATGCAGATGAAAAATTTTCTCCAAGATTTGGGTTTAAAGCAAAAAGCGTATGTAATTTATTGTGATAGCCATAGTGCAATTGATCTGAGCAAAAATGCTACTTACTACTACTGAACAAAGCATATCGATGTCAGATATCACTGGATTCGTGAAGCACTTGAGAGGAAGTTGTTTCAGGTGCAGAAAATTCACACAGAAAAAAATGGAGCAGACATGTTGACAAAAGTAATTTCTAGTCCGAAACTTGAGTTGTGTTCCAAGTTTGCTGGAATGAGTTTGCAATAAAAGATTTGAAGTATTATTCTTCGCTGATTGGTTGAAAAGGGGGAGAATTGATAAGGATTTTTCAATTAAAACAAAGAATGAAAGTCAAAGAAAATGGCTAAACCAAAACAAAGAATAAGAGTCAAAGAAAATAGCTGAACCAAAAACAAAGAATGATAGTTAAAGAAAATGGCTATTGAATTCGGTGATGAGTGTATGCTCTGCCTATAAAAGACAGAATGGTTTAGCTTTGTAGATATCTCAATTTTTTATATCTCATTTTATTTGTATTCCTTCAGTTGAGGGATAGAGCTGAAGAGTGAGTGTGAGTGATTCACAAAATTGTGAGGGTATAATTTTGTGAGAGTATTTCTCAAATTATTACTAAAACTTGAAAGATTATTTGTAATCTTATTATTTTATAGTGAACATTTTTTCAGAGTTTGTCCTGTGGTTTTTTCCTTTATAATCACAAGAGGGTTTTTCATGTAAATTTTGGTATCGTTTTAATTTTTTGATAGTTATTCATTTATTCACATTTTTCTCAACAATTTCTGCTTTCTTAATTAGTTGTAATGAGAGTTATGTTCACTCTTCGCATAAATTCTATGGTATTCAATGCAAGACCACTAAACTTTATTAGCAGCAAATGGATTAATTGGGAACTATTAAATATAGGCTTAACACACAACTGCCTCCGCAACATTTGTCATTTTACTCAGAAAACCATTTAATCCCTGAATTTTAATTTCTATACATAATATGTATTTAAATTTAAACTTTCAGAAAATCATTTAATCCCTGAATTTTAATTTCTATACATAATATGTATTTAAATGTCAATGTGGAATTTTTCGTATGATAAAAAAGAGATATAATTTTACTATATATAAAGAGATACGTTTACTTTATATATACTGAGAGATACATGTATTTTTTTTAATTGGAAGGAGAATTCCACATTAACATTTATGGACCTATTATGTAATAAAAATTAATAATTTAGGAGATTTAGTGATTTCTTAAAAAGTTGAAATAGCAAAACGATAAAAATTGTTAAGTTAAGAGGAATGGATGTGTTGCATTAAACAAATCTTACTTTTCACTATACAATTTGTCATGTGGTTTTTTATATCAAATATATGCTTACTCTCCAGAAAAAACACATTGCAGGTTCCTAATTTTAACATTTTTTATAAATTAAATCCATGTAATTTTTAAAGTTAATATGGCCAAACCGTTTTAGGATAATAGAATCAGAACCTTGTCAGTAGCAATAGGAGAAGTTTCATTACAAAGACTCATAATTGCGAAGACTCACTTCCTTAATATTGTGGTATTAACTGGGATAATTAAAGATAAGAATATCGCCAACATGAAAATTATTTAGCATCAGCCCAATCTTGATAATCAACATTACCCATACTTGTCCACCCACTAGATTCACCCACTTCATGCTCCACAAACACTCATCATCAACAACATTGTTGCTATACGAGTCCTGGAACCCATTCTTGCGGGAGTACCAGAGAGATTTGTGTTGATTTCTGAACTTGATGTTGTAAATTTGATATGATATTGCTCAGATATCCTTGGCTATATATAAGCTGCCTAATCCTAATAAGACAAGGATTAGGATTTCCTAATCTGTGATTAATATATCGGCAGTTGTGTAACAATAGTAAGACAAGTATTAGGGTTTCTTTATCAATTAGATGTCCCACTAATATTTGTATATGTTAACATAACCGTGACTTTTCTTTTCTTTTCTTTTCTTTTTCTTAGTATTAAGTGAAATGAATTGTTAATATTTTTAGCTTGGTTCCAATAATCTAATCCTGAAGTAAAGATTATTATTGAGGTGCAATACCCTATTGCGAGGTCTATCTTTGATCTTAAAAATGTCCTTTCTTAGGCAGAATTACAATAAGGCTTTTTCACATAATTATGATTACAATCAGCAGGAGAGAAGAGAGAAAAAAGGGACAAGGATGAGACGTTTAATGGAACTTGAGGCTGGTCAAGATATTGTTGTTAACAGGATCAGCCAAGTGATCAAGGAGGTTTTGGTATGGTCCAACTCCTGTGACAAGTCCTTGTACAAAGAAACCCAAGATTGCCAACATAGCCAATCTTCCATTCTTAACCTCCTTCAGCTTCAATTCTTTCATTGATTTCTCATCTTTCCCTAATCCAAGAGGGTTAAAGAGAGGTCCACCTGGGTAGGGTGGGTCACCAGATCCACCCAAATACTTCTCGAGTCCCAAGAAATACTGCCTCCCCATGGAACCTGGATTTGCCCAATCTTGGAATCTCCTGTGCTCAGCAAATCCCATTAGAGCCATTTCAAACACAAACAATGTGTATGGGTCTGCCCAGTAGTTGTATGTCCCTGCTGGTGGGATCACGCCTGTCTTGAACCATGGCAGTGCCGTTTCTTGTGGGATTAGTCCTGCCTTTCCAAGAATTTCTGGTGCTATGGCTCCTACTACTCCCAACATGGCATATCTTCCATTGATTACTTCACCATAGGCTAACCATTTGGGCTCTATGAACCCTCCTGTGCCTTCTGGGTCCGAAAGACCAAGTGGGTCAAATCCATAGTCACCTGGTAGGCTGTGCAACACAGATATTTCATTGGATTTAATCTGAAACTTTCACCACATACAAATTAATTGTTCAAAAACTGAAATTACCTGCCATCCAAGTAACTTAGACTTTGCTTTGAAGCAAACCATAGTTGTCTGTCAGCTCCTTGCTGAAAGTCACATAACCATAAGTTTGTCACTAACCCATAATAAATATTCATAACAAAGAATAAGAATTTGGAAGGAAAAAAAAAGAGACAGACCTTGACAGGGGGAGTGGATGATGCCCTAACAACAAAGGAGCTTTTTCTGGAAGACCCAACAGAAGATTGGGTTGGTCTAGTTAGTAGAATTTGTCTAGCAGTTTCAACAGATGATGTAAGAGAAGAGGAGACAAGTGCTTGTGTTGCCATTTTTGCTGAAGAGAAGTAAGAGATTGGTGGCACTACTTCTCTGCCTGCAGTAAACAAAAAAGAAAGGCGAGAAAATATTTGCCAAGCTAAACCACTACTTGTGGGCTTCAAAAGCTTGGCAGATATGAGAAAATGGCCCAGGGTTTAGATTAGATTAGGATCTGGTTGTCCAATAAGCATTTCACACGTGGCTTTATGAATTGGATAATGGATATTGCCATCCGGTTTTTTGTTTTTTATTTTTTTTCTAATTTTTTAATTTGGTCTTAATTCCCACATGGCTATCTCTCCACCACTATTGGCATTCAAAAAATCTTATTCTTAGATTGCAATATCTTATTATCAACTATGCTACCTATGGTTGCTATAATGTGCATTACATTGGCCTTTAAGTCTAGATTTTAATTATGATAATAGTTAAACAAAAATTTACTATAATTTCTTTAAATTTCTTTTATGTTTTTATAAACAAATTATTTGATTTATAAGTACTGTATTTTCATAAGCAATTGTTTTATTGGTGTTATATTCATTATTGCTATTTTTAAATATTGTAACAATTTGAATATTTTAATGTAACATATTTTTTTATATTACAGTTTTAAAATATTGCAAACATATGTTGGCTTATATATAAAAAATAATAATTTTATACCATTGTTAAAAATGTATTACAATATATATATATATATATATATATATATATATTATGTGGTAGTGTAAAATAATTTTTATATGTTTTAAATATTTTATGAACTAATAAAAAAACAATAATAGTAGGTGCAATTTTTTTTAGATACGATCCAATTGCATATTCCCAATTTTTTTTTTGTTGATTTTATTTGTTTCACAAGATCTATCTTTCTGCTTGTTTTTGTCTTTCCAGTCATCACCATGTATACATTCTTGAAGGAAAAATAACATGACATATGCATATTTAGAGGTAACATAATCGGATAATATGCTACATATCTCTTGTAGCACAGATATTTTGGCAGAAGCGTTTACAAGCATCCCTTCTGGCGTCACTGGTCTGGCTGATATCTACAAGCGGAATACCGGCAACTAAACCACAGAATAAAAGCCACTTGAAGTAAAAAGCAGGCGAGAGGAGAATCCAACAGGGTTTCAGTATAAGAACTTTTTCTTATTATTTCTTATTTTTACCTTATCTCTATTTATAAAGAGCCATATGCTCTTAATTAGGAGGGCTATTAATTAACGTAATTAATAAGAAATGGCAATTACAAAATTAATGGAAATTAAATAGGCAGTTACAACTATTAATTAAGGAATTAATATGTAATTTTCCTTATTTAATCTATTTAATTAAGGGAAAAAATCTTTAATTAAAAGACCTAATATGGAGCATTTTTCATACTTGTGTAATTCACATATAGATATGGATTCGGGTCCATATCAGGAGTTATGAGCGTATCCAGACTCCATCATCTCCCACTTGCACATGATGGAACGATTTTCAGTCGAGTTCTCCAATTATACAGGTAGATAGACCGTGTGACCAGCATACATCGAGAGCACTAGTGCTATACACCTGTTAGGATATATAGCGTCTTGAAAAGACGATATCCTCTTATAAACGTATGCCAAACCCTAGATTACCTTCTCACATTCACTGTTTTAACTCATAATCTCATAAAACAATTTTCGTATTCACTATTATGTCTCTACTTATAGAAACCATAATAGGCTAGCCGGTGAACCACGAAATAATTGAATGTGATCTAAAGGCTGTCTTCCCCTCTTACTATATGCCATCCATCAAGATTCAGTTCGCTTTTTCAATTAGGTCCGCCAGGCCCAAATTATTCCATGGCCTCTTGGAGACTAACTAAGCTAGCAATACTGAACTATACTTTAGGGATAAGTTAAGAGTTCTAAAGGTTGAAATATGGTAGGGTCTTATAATAAGGAAAGTTGAGATCAATAATATTGACTTCCCATCCCTTGATCACATAAGCACACATGGTATAAAACATGTGTTATGGTGTTTATTTCTTCCGTTAAAGGAGCGCATGTCTTACATTTAAAAATGTATATATATAACACTATTTAGAAGCGTAAGGTTGCGATGCACAGAAGCATCCAACTTTAGTCCACTTACTTAAGAACTACTTCTGGGATTTTTAGACAGAACACGGTAGTTACATTTAACTCACCATGGGATTACATTCAATCCTTATTTGGATCTCAATCTAAAGTATACAACCTTATGTATGTCTTTATCTCGCACTTTAATAAGACACATTTTGTAATTTCTGCAAGATGGTACTTTTATTTTGCACAGGCTCTCGAGCAATCTCATATGCTCAAAATTCGCCTCATCTTAATTTTTGCCAACTCAATGATAAAATTAAGATAAAAATCCTTGTGAGTGGGCTACTTTTCTGTCCGACATGCTCAATCTCAAATAAATAACAGTAAATGTTTACACATAAATATTTACACTCATGTATTGCCAATAATGAACTTTGGTTATTATTCACAAATAACAACGTTAAGGGATTATATAAAATATAACAACACTAATTAAATTCTACGCAAACCTCGAGATCTAATGTGTCTCTCAAAACACATCTCTCGTTACAGGTTTACTCAATGGATCTGCAAGCGTAGAAACGTACTGTAAGTTCATTTCTCCTCGTGCAATAATATCTCTCATGTATTGATACTTGATGTTGATATACTTAGCCCTACTATAAGTTATCGACAACTGACAGTCACTATAGACTATCACTAATTACTTTGAGGCAGTTGCTTTTAAATGGCTCACAAACTATTTTAGCCAAACTGTCTCTTGTATTATAGCTGAGGAAGCGACAAATTCAGCTTTCATTATTGATAGGGCTACACAGGTTTATTTCTTGCTACTCTATGAGATGACATTCTTGCCAAGCAAGAATATGAAACCTAAAGTGGATTTTCTCTCATCCACATCTCCTGCCTAATTAATATTTCTGTATTCTCTCAATGCAAATCCTTTTCTTGATAATAGAGAGAATAATATGTTGTACCTTTAAGGTATTCAAATATCATTTTAATTGCTTCCAATGTACTTTTGCCATGGTTAGTATGATATCTATTTACTATGCCTGCTGCATAGCATATATCATGTCTTGTATGCTACACTGCATACATAAGACTACCCACAGCACTGGCATATGGAATGTTCTTCATACGTTCCATCTCCTTTGGTATCTTAGGACACATCTCTTTGCTGAAAAACTGATTCTTAGCAATAAGGGTATCAATGGGCTTGCAGTTTTGTATACTAAATCGTTCAAAGACTTTATTGATATATGTCTCTTGAGAAAGAGATAATAACCTTCTTGAACGATCTCTTGAAATCTTAACTCCAAGAATGTAGTCTGCATGACCTATATCTTTCATCTCAAAGTTGGACGATAACCATTCTTTGATTTCATTTACGTACCTTTTATCATTTCCAGTTATTAGTTTGTCATTTACATACAATGTTAAAAGGATAAAATCACTTTTAGAGTTTTTGCTATAAACACAATGGTCTGCATCAATCATGTTGAACCCATCAGTAATGACTGTATCATGAAATCTCAAATATCATTGTCTCGAAAACTGTTTAAGGCCATAGATTGAACTCATCAATTTGCAAATCTTATGTTCGCTGCCTTTTCTCATATAGATTTTTTCTTCTAATTCTCCATCAGAAAAGGCAATCTTGACATCCATTAGATGTAGCTCTAGGTCCAAACTTGCCACTATGACCAGAATTAATCTTGTAGACGTAAATCTTACAACAGATAAGAAAGTCTACTCGTAGTCTATCCCTTCCTATTGTGTAAACCCCTTAGCGACTAGCCGAGACTTGTATCTTACAATACTTCTTTCAGCTTATCGCTTCACTTTAAGAATTCATTTGTTCCTAATTTGTGTCCTTCCAGTAGATCAACTAGTTCTTAAACATGATTTAATCTCTTGGATGCCATTTTTTCTTCCATTGCTTTAATCCATTTTCCTTAGATGGGCATGAAAGAGCCTCTTGAATATTTTTAGGCTTTTTCTCATCTTGTGGGGTAACCAAAAGCATTTCGTTCGAGCCTTCGATTTCAAATCGTCGGCGTAGAACACTTTTTCTTTTAGTTTTTTCGCAGCTCTGAATGTTAATAAACATGTCTCATATATTCATCGTAATTCAAAATGTTCCCACTGGGACCATGTTCCCTTATTCCCACTGGAGTTAAGAATACCATATTCTTTACTCCCATTGGAGTCAAGAATACTCCCATTTAAATCAGGGTCTCGAATATCTGAATTGTTTGGAGGATGAGAGTCTTAACCTTCTTCCTCTAACTCTCTTCCATTCGGATGGAGTGATCCTAATAGTTCCTCTTTCCTGAGTTTCATATAAAGTGAAAACTTGATTCACTTTGCCCAAATTTGAAAATTCATTCTTTAAGAATATGATATCCCGTGATCCGAATTCTGTCATACTGCCATTTTCTTGCTCACCCATGAAAATGTATCCTTTTGGTACTTAAAAATATCTCACATAGATACTCTTTTTACCTCTTAGTCCCAATTAACCAATTTTACATGAGGTATCATGGACGTAAGCAGCACAACCCTAAAGTTGTAAATGGCTTAGGTCAGCTTGTCGATCAGCCCACATCTTATAAGGTGTAGATGTAATAGATTTGGAGGGCACGCGATTTAGAACATATGTGGAAGTCAATAAATGATCTCCTCAATAGAAGATTGGCAAATCTTTCTCTGCCATCACAGATCTAACCATATCAAGGAGAGCCCTATTTCTCCTTTTCGCAACACCATTTTGTTGTGGAGTTCTGGGAATGGACAACTGATGCTCAATCCATTTTTCATCACATAAAGCTTTAGATTCATATGAAAGATTTTCCTGACCTCTGTCAGTTCTTAAAGCTTTAATCCTTATGTCTAATTGATTCTCTCTTCCAAGTTCATAAAAGTCTTGAATTGATTCTCTCTTCCAAGTTCATAAAAGTCTTGAAGCAACACAATGCTTCTGACTAGTGAGAAATCAAATAGACATGACCATATCTAGTATAGTCATCTATAAATGTGATGAAATAATAGGCCCCATGCCTTGCTCTCACATTCATCGGTCCACATATGTCAGAATGAACTAATTGCAATGGAATTATGGCTCTAGTTCCTTTATCAAATGATTTTCTAACTATTTTTCCTTTTAGGCAATGATCACAAGTAGGCAATTCAACCTTATTTAAATTGCCTATTAAACCTCTATTGGCTAACCGGCTCTTTCAGTCTATCCCGATTTGGTTTAATTCTAGCATGTCATATTTTCACATTGTTCTCATAACTATATGAAGAGAAAGAAATTTAAAGAGAAAACTCATTTTCTTTAAATAGTTATGGTGCACATTCATAACAATAAAATCATTCAGTACTTAACCAGAACCATAATAATCAACATGTAAGCATAAGCATATATTGTTATGCTCAAAATGTAAATTGAAAACAAATTTCAATAAAATAAGAACAAAAACATAACTTTTAACAAAAGTATCTCGATCCCTTATTACATGGTCTATTGGTCCTGAATTTATCACCCACAAAGGATGAAATTCAGAATTGGATACACATATTTCACTCACTCTTGAGTAAGAATAGTGTATCTGTTTGGTCACAATGCAACATCTTGTATAATATCCTTTCTGTAGGCAGTTTAAAAATTTTACTCTTAAAACGTTTATCTCCTTTTTGCCTTTTGACTTTTCGTGATTCTATTTTACTTTTTACTTTTTATGGCTATTGAGCCTTTTTCTTATCCTACTTTTGAAGCTTCGTTTATTGTTCTGATTAGAACTCATTCTATAAGAATGGGACTGTGACATATGCACTTTGACATTGACCTTAATCACTGTCAGTTAGTCCTCTCCAAGTTCCAAATGACAAGCGACATCCTTAAATGTCTTAATTTGTCCATATGAGTTAGTTGCATCTCACATGTTTCTAACTCTTAGGTAAGGAACGGATAATAGCTTGAACCTGCTGCTCATCGGTCAACTTATGACCAACCTCACTAAGCTTACTAATCATTTTCATCTCTCATAGACATTTTCGTATCGAATGATCAGACTTCTTCTAATAAGTATGAAATTTGATCACTAATGATCAAAAGCTTAGTTAAAGACACACCTCTGAACTTTTCTCGCAAAGAGAGCCACAGACCTTTGCATTTTGATACTTATAGAACTGCTTAGTGGTATCATCATCTATTGCACTTAGCAAGATGATACGAGCAGTGAAATTTTTCTTTTTCCATACCACATAGGCATTTCAGTCCCGCCTATACTGGGATGTAGTGCCATTCTCAGCTTTGGCCATAACCAAACTTAAGGGTTCAAAAGCCTTTTGCTCTTCAAGCATATACTGGATTCTCATACTCCAGATTTCACAATTGTCACCATTCATCTTAATATCTTTATTAAGTTTCACTATAAGGAAATTGGTATTCCCGACGAAAAATAAGGAATTTTTCGTCGGGAAAATAAATTGCTGACGAAAATTTATTCTGTCGGCGTATTGACTATAGGTAAAAATCCCAACGAAATTTTTTCGTCGGCAAAAATCCCAACGAAAATTCGATTTTTGTGGATGGAAATTGGATTTCCATCGGGAACTTTACCGTCGGGAATTTTCGAAAAAATTAATTTTTTTTAATTATTAATTCATTCTATTTAACCTGTAATACTAATTTCAGAATAATGAAGAAATAAAGATAATATTTAAATTTTAATATCTGTCAATAATTTAATATAATAATTGTACTAATAATGAAGTTAATAATTGTATTAATCATGAAGTTAATAATTATTTAACGAGATCAAAATAGATATGTCTATTACAAAATCCTAACTAAGCTAATGGTGGCGGCGGCGGCTGACGATCAGACTGCTACGATAATGAGGCGACCATACCCTTCAAATTAGCCATCTCATTGCGTAGCTCAGATATGAAGTCGAGAGATTGTTGCCATCGAGCTTCTGAGTCTTGCCACCGAGCTTGTGATTGTTGCAATTCAGATCTCAACTCACATACAATATTTCAAAGTTTAAGTACTTTCCTGGAAGCAGACCGTCTATTAGATGCGGCTGTACTTGAGCTTGAGTAATGAGAGTAACAGGATTTGGCCAAAAAGCCTAAGCTAAGACCCGTCCTCGCTGGTCTCTACCACCAGCCACATCATAATAAATCTGATTCGCATCAACATTATCGAAATTCTGTGAACGTTGCTGAATTGTCTCTTGCACTTGTTCCTGTCGTTAAACAAATGTTTTATATTAATTAACGATTAATAATGACTAATATTAGATATTTGTAAATTTTAATAATTTTGACATACGTGTAAACGCCTTGATCGAGAATTGATGAATGTTTGACCATCATGATTTTTGGTGTGGGTGTGTAAAAAGATCTCAGGTAGCATAGGCGGTCTACCATCGAGGCTTCCTGCAAACAAATAAAGAATAATAGTTGAACTATAATTTATTAAGTATTCGTACAAGTTTTTCCTAAAATTTTGGCAGAGTTTTCCCTATATTTTAACCAAACCTCCTGTACACAAAGACAAAAAAGTACTTCAAATTTATTGTTATACTTGCATCCAACATCCAACATCCAACAACAATTGGACGTACGGATTATCAGTAATTCCTACATCATATTTAATATATTCCCCTTCTCCTTCAAATTGACCCTCATTTGCCGACATGTTACCCACGTTACCTATCGAGGTGCTACATATTGATGGTTCCCCATGTCGTGTTCACTCAAATAATTTTGAATAAATCATTTTCTTAATAAGCGAAAATACACTTCATCAACTGGAAAATAACTAAGGTGTTTGCACTTTTTACATGGATAACTTATTTTTGCCCCGTCCATATGTGTAGGTTGAGAACTTGCATATTCAATAAACGACTGAACCCCTTCCACAAATTCAGGATTAATGTAACCATTGTTTGTTTTTCTTCTATACATCCAAAATCTATCTACGTTACTCATAATTAATTCCAAAACTGTTACACAAACAGAGTGATATCTTAGTTTAAATTATACATATCTAATTCACAAAAAAAAAATTAAACATAATAGTTAATAATACTAGAAATTCAAAACACAACTATTATTACAAAATTATTTAAGACAATTGCTAGTCATTTTAACAATAATTATACTGATGAATATGCTAAATAAAAAGAAAAATGCAAATTATCATATTATATTCATCTTCGTTACAATAACAACAATAAAAACAACAATACTAATAACAAAAATAAGTTAATCAGATTATTATTTAACAATAATGTACATAATAATAATAATATTAATCATATTATTTACGTTAATTATTCATATTATTCTTTAACAAAAAAAATAATAACAACAATATAAATTACCATAAATAAATAATAATAATAATAACATTACAAATTAACATAATAATAATAATAATAATAATAATTAAGGTACAAATTGTACTGATTTTATTTTAATAATAATAACATGTTGAATACTAATAATAAAATTAATAATAACATTTAAATTAATAAACTCTTAAATGAAGAAATAAATATATAAAATAAAATAATAAAAAAAATCCTCAAATAAAGTGTTAAATTTATTATTTTCTAATAATACTGACAATAATAAATTTGTCATTTCATTATTCAACAATAATCTTACTAATACTAATAACACTAATAATAATCTATTTGAAAAAATATTTAATTAACATAAATAAATAACAATTATTCTAACAACAATAACATTCCACATTACAAACAATAATATTCATAAACAACTTAATTTTTCAAATATTCATATTTTATTAAGCATCAACAATATTAATACTACTAATATCCTCAAATAAATTATTAAGTTTATTATTTTCTAATAATACTAACAATAATTTATTTTTCATTTTATTATTTAATAATAATCTAACTAATACTAATAACACTAATAATAATATATTTGAAAAAAATGATTCATAGTATTATTTAACAATAATAAAATGTTTCATTAAAATAAATAACTAATAATAATCCTAACAATAATAACAATTAACACTAATAAATAATTCATATTTTTATTTAACAATATTTAACAATGTTTAATTAAAATAAATAATAATAATAATAATAATAATAATAAATATTAATTTATAAAAATTAATAATAAAATTAAAAAAAATAAAACCAGCTTACCTCATGCCGCCGGAGGAGGAGGGAAAGTAGGAGACTCCACGCCGGAGGAGGAGGAGGAGGAGCCGTCCACCACGCCGGAGTAGCAGTAGCAGCCCTTGGCCGATGGAGGCTCGCCGGCAGTTGGGCGGCGATGGGCAGAGCAGGAGAGATGCAGGAAACGGGAGAGAGGGGGGAGGGAGGAGAGAGAAGAGAGGGGAAGGAGAGAGAAAAAAAGATAATTTAAATAGCTTTTAGCGACGAAAAAATATTCCGTCGCTAAATTTAAAAAATAATTTTTTTTGCGATGGTTTAAAAAATACCGTCACTATTTTTAGCGACGGTATTTTATTCCGTCACTAAATTAATAAATAATTTTTTTTTGGCGATGAAAATTTTAATCCGTCGCTATATGTAGCGATGGCCTTAAAGTGATTCTATATCATCAACACGAGTAGAAACATTATCAACTTTTGTTTTTATTCGGTGTAAGAGTTTGTTCTGAGCAACAAAATTCTCAGATTGCCAGTTTAATACTGCTTCTGCTGGTGATACAGATCTGGGAGTACCTTCAGTGGAAATACCAGGGGATTTAACAAAAGGTGCTGTTCTGATTTTAGTGGTAGGGTTAACTGTTTCAGAAAGAGTATAAAACTCTTCTGTATAGTTACCAGTAGGTTGATACATACAGACAGCAGGAAGAACAGGAGTCTGTGGTTCTTTAGGTTTCCACATGGAAGGAGTAATAGAACATGGTTTCTTTGGTAATGGTTTGGGTACAGGTTTGCACTTTCTTGGATTTGGAGTTGGTGCAGTGGGTGGTTTGTACCAGGGTGGAGGTGTATAACTAACTGCATAGTCATACTTACCAGAAGGTTGACCAAGTGTACTAATTGATGGATCATCATCTTCATCTAGATGATCTTGAAAATGAGCTTCTGAGGAAATTTTCTTTTTGGCTTTCCGTCTCCGTTGCCGGAGATCTTCATCATCAAGTTCTGCGTCTAGCATGGCTTGATAGCAATCATCACAATTGCAATCATCCCAGTAGCAGTGGCTATCCCGTTTGAAGGCATAGATGGGACGTCCATCAGCATCGAAAGCTGCAATTGGGATATTATCTTCTTGAGGAAAAGAGGATGGTTGAAGCATGAACTGTGTAGAAAAAATAGGTGCTGTGGTTGAATCAGCCGGATATGATTCTAGAGAAATGAATTGTGTTTCAATCATGCCATCTGGCTTTTTGAGAAAAATAGGAGTTGTTGACTGAACAGGTTTTTTCTGTTCATGAAGGATCTCTTAGCTAGTGAGCCATGATTTTGGAAAGTATTCTAGCAACTGTTCCTTTGTCAACTGTTTTGGGATCTGAACACAAGTAGGTACTTGGTTCGAATCAGCACTGATGATTAAAGCATCATTAGAACATGGAAGAGAGATGTCTATAGCATGATTCTGGACTCTATAGATCATTTGGTAATGAAGTGTTGCTACTTCAGTTGTTTTCACCTGATCTGCTCCAATAATCTGAATATGGACTTTCAGATTATCAAGGATGTGTGAATCATCCAACCTCATATTAAAGTTGGGATAAAAGGTGAACATTACTGTTCCAACATTTAAGGAGGTCTGAACAGTACCAATGACAGCTTGAGAATAGCTGAGGTACCGAGTATCAAGAAGAGCAATTCTCGCAAAGACAGGGAGTCCTTTGCGTCCATGATATGTGAAAGCAATTATGACTGCTCCAAAGTGGAGGTGAGTCAAACCTTGATTAGTCTAATAAGGAATGGACTCTGAAGGAACATCAAGGGACACAAACTGTTCTTGACCGGTGGTTTTTATAGGATGTTGTTTAAAGGAGAAAGATTGGATGTATTCTTTGACATGGGATTTTGGTTGACAAATGAGTGTTTTAATGTTGGACAGAACATTAGATCTGGGTTATTTTGTAAAAGCATCATAAGGATTAAGGAAGGGTAGGTGAGAATCTTGGATTTTCTCGGTTTCGTCAAGGAAGTTTAGCTCATAGAGATAATCCAGTTTCTTGATTGTAGATGGTGAAAGAGAGAAAGAAGATCTAGAAGAAGAAGATCTGGACAAAGTAGAACGGAAAGATGTACTGGGAGTAGTCATGAGTATAAAAGTTCTCTTTCATTAAAATACCTTAAGTCTTAGTCTGAAGGTTCTGATACCAAATGCCCAGAGGACCATAGCAAATATCATCAATGTCTTTTAAGGGTAAGCAAAAAAACCAGTTGATGCGGTTATTCGGTCCGAAACCGAACCGATAGACTGATTAACCGATTGTAATGGACTGATTAATAGTTAGTGTTTTGAAAAAACCGATATTAATGGACAGGTTAATGGTTTTGGCTCATGTAACCGGTTAACCGAACCGATAACCGAATTTTTAGTTAATTTATTAATTATTCAATATGTCCATATTTAGTATTTATTATTGTTTTTTTGATTTGTCAATTTTTTAATAATTAAAAGCATAATATATTCGAAAAGTTATATAATATTAATATATTAACAAAAAGTTACACATATGATGAATTTTTATTTCCACATATACAAAAATTTTTACTTTTCAAACATTTTAATATATATAATTAATTTCTAATTGTAATTAATTTAATAATTTTAACTCTTTAATTAAAATATTTTATATTTAAATTATTAAAATTTAATTTGATAAATAATGTTCAATTAAAATGTAGAATGTTAGTTTTAATATTCTTATAGATAGTATTTAACACTTATAATTCTAATTAAATATATTTCACTTTAAAAATAAAAAATTTTGTTGCAAGTAATAATTTATATTTAATAAAATTAATAAATTACAATTTTTCCATTTATTACATTTTTCTATCCTATACATGCATATTGACACAACATTTTTGGTTTAAATTTATAATTTTAATATTATATTGAATTATGTGATTTCTAATTTTTATTTTTAAGTAACATGAACATTTTAATTTTTTTATGAATGCATTTTATAATTATAGTGGTTAACCGAAATAATATTAGTTAACCGATCCGAAAATTCAAAACCGATGAACTGATTAACCGATAGTAACAGACTGATTAATGGTTAATGATTTTTAAAAATTGATAGTTAATAGACTGATTTTTTTGGGTCTTATGGACCGGTTAACCGGTCCATGATAACCCCTACCGTCTCTCATCACTTAATTGAAGTTAATGGAATGTTTATGTTAAAGTTAGAATTAGAACAGCTAATACCATCAACACTAATGAAGTATTCAACTCAACACCAAATTTATTCACGTTAAGATTCTTTGTCAGGATCGAGGGGTTATTTAGATAGTGATTTTAATGGCAACAATGAAGAAATAGCCAAAATATAAGAAAAATAAAACATGCAAAATTTACGTGGTTCGGCAATATGCCTACGTCTACTGGGAAAAAGGGAGTAATAAATTCACTATGGGATAAACAATATTACAAGTGGAGTAACACTCAACCCAAAAACCCAATTACACCCGCTCACAAAATGCTCTATTGATTAATTAGAGCATTAACTATAATAATACAATACAACTCTCTTAACAGAACTCTCAAATTTCTGATGCTTCTACAAATGGCAAGGGGAAGCCTTTTTATAGAAAAAGTGAGATGTGACTTGTGCCACCAAATTCAACAACAATTTGGTGGCTTTTGAATTTTGATGAAAGTCGGCAATTTAGGTGCAGCATTAATTGACCAAAAAAAAAAGTTAAACCAAAAATTCAAGGCATTTGACAAATCTCCACCTTGACTTGAATTTTATCAATAGTGAACTTAACTCCACCTTCTCCAAATGAGTTTAAATGCTACGTACATATGTTGATCAAATCTAAGCAATGCTTGAACTTGGTAGTAGGAAAAGACTTCGTCAACATGTCAGCTGGGTTGTCTGTAGTACCAATCTTTTTAACCATAACATTTCCTTGTGCGATAATATCTCGAACAAAATGGTACCTGATATCAATGTGCTTTGTCTTTCGATGAAACATCTGGTCTTTGGTCAGATGTATTGCACTTTGACTATCGCAGAAGACAACTGTCACCTGATGGTCTGAATTGAGTTCATTGTTTAAGCCCCTTAACCAAATAGCCTCTTTGATAGCTTCAGTCACTGCCATGTATTCATCTTCTGTTGTAGACAACGCAACTGTAGATTGCAACTTAGATTTCCAACTAACAATACTATTTCCAAAAGTAAATACATAGCCTGTCAAATATCTCCTTTTGTCGAGATCTCCTGCATAGTCTGAGTTGACATAACCAACCAAACTACTGAACTCCCATTAGGTGTCAACTGAGCCTTTTAAGTATCTCAAAATCCATTTTACTGCTTGCCAGTGAATTTTACTAGGATTTGCCATGAATCTGCTCACAACACTAACTGCATGAGAAATATTAGGTCGGGTATACATACCATGGCATACATGAGACTGCCTACTGCACTAGAGTATGGAACATGATCCATGTATCTCTGCTCTTTATTTATTTGTGGTGATAGTGCAGCTGAAAGCTTGAAATGAGCAGCTAATGGAGTACTCACAAGCTTTGCATCTTTTATGCCAAAACGCTCTAGAACTTTCTCAACATATTTCTTTTGAGTGAGGAACAACTTCCCTGCTTTCCTATTCCTGTGAATCTCCATCCCGAGAATTTTCTTTGCTGCTCCAAGATCTTTCATTTCAAACTCTTTACTTAATAAGACTTTCAGCTTCTTAACTTCAGAAGTATTCTTTGCAGCAATCAACATATCATCAACATATAACAATAAATATATAAATGATCCATCAACTAACCTTATGAAGTAAACACAATTATCATAATTACTCCTTAAAAAATTATTACTGGTCATGAAGGAGTCAAACCTCTTACACCACTGCCTGGGTGACTGCTTAAGGCCATACAGAGATTTCTTCAGCAAACAAACATGGTCCTCCTTGCCTTCAACCTTGAAACCTTCTGGTTGTTGTGTATAGATTTGCTCCTCAAGGTCACCATGTAGAAAAGCAGTTTTTACATCTAACTGCTCCAATTCTAAGTCATACTTAGCCACTATAGCAAGCAACATGCGAATGGAACAATGTTTCACAACTGGTGAGAAGACATCATTGAAATCCACACCTTGTACTTGTTTAAACCCCTTTACAACTAAGCGAGCTTTGTATCTTGTTTCTTCAACGCCTGGGGTGCCTTCCTTTTTCTTAAAGATCCATTTGCAGTCGATAATCTTCTTTCCATTTGGCAGTCTAACGAGCTCCCAAGTACCATTCGTATGTAAGAACTCCATTTCTTCTTGCATAGCTATCAACCATCTATCTAAGTTAGCTCCTGAAATGGCTTCTAAATATGTGGATAGCTCTCCAACATTGTTGATCTCCTCAGCTCCTGACAAAGCATAAGCCACCAAATCTGCATAATCGTTATATTTTATTGGCTTCTTTAGTTCTCTATGTTTGGCAATAGAGTATGGTTGCTCCTGTTCAACTGAGTTAGGCTCTGAATCACCTTGCTGAGAGCTGGATGGTTGTGAATTTGACTGTGAAGTAGAATCTTGTTGAGCAGGATAGTCTTCAACATCCATCTCCTATCTCTGACTGGCCTCCACCTGCTTATCAGAACTGCAAGGTACCAATACTTCATTTTTTGAGTGAAGCATGGAACTTTCATCAAATATGACATCTCTGCTGATTAAAACTTTGGATGATTTGGGACATTAAAGTTTATATCCTTTCGCCACTGGTGGATATCTTAGAAAAATGCACTTCTTCGCCCTTGGTGCTAACTTGCTATAATTGATGTGTATGTATGCTGGGCAGCCAAAGATTCTCAAATTTGAATAACTTGCAAGTTTGCCATACCAAACTTCCTCTGGAGTCTTGAAACCAATTGGAACTGATGGAGAACGATTGATTAAATAGTAAGCTGTTGAGACAGCTTCTACCCAGAAACTCTTTGCTAATCCAGCATTTGAAAGCATACACCTTGCGCTCTCTATAAGGGTTCTGTTCATACGTTCAGCAACTCCATTTTATTGGGGTGTCATTCGAACTGTGTGATGTCTCACAATGCCTTCATTTTTACAGAAGTCATTGAACTCACTAGCACAAAACTCCAAGCCATTATCTATTCTCAGCCTCTTTATTTGCCTTCCTGTCTGCTTCTCTATCATGATTTTTCATTGCTTGAATGTGAAAAATACCTGATCCTTGTGTTTAAAAAAGTAAACCCAAACCTTCCTCGAGAAGTCGTCGATGAAGACAAGCATGTATCTGGCACCACCTTTTGATGGCCCCCAAAGATCAGAATGGATGTAATCCAAAGTACCTTTGGTTGTGTAGTTACCTGTGCTGAAACTGATACGTCTTTGTTTTCCGAAAACACAGTGCTCGTAAAAATCAAGCATGCCAGTATTTTGTCCACACAAAAAGACCCTTATTGCTTAACAGGGTCAAGCCTTTCTTGCTCATATGGCCTAACCTCATATGCCACAGTTTGGTGATGTCGGTTTCAAACATTTGAGTAGTAATTGCAGCAGCAGCTCCTGTAACTGTGGTTCCTTGCAGAATATAAAGACTTCTAACCTGTCGAGCCTTCATCACCACTAGAGCACCTTTGCTAATTTTCATGACTCCACCTTCACCTGAGTATTTGCACCCACCAGCATCAAGAGTACCCAGAGAGATGAGATTCTTCTTCAAATCAGGAACATGATGAACATCTGTCAAAGTTCGTATCACGCCATCATGCATCTTGATTCGGATTGTGCCCTTACCAATAACTTTGCAAGCTGCATCGTTGCCCATCAAAATAACTCCACCTGCAAAAGATTCATATGTAGAGAACCAATCCCTATTGGGACATATGTGATAAGAGCAACCTGAATCCATAATCCAATCATCCTTGAATATGCACCTTTCATTGTTAGTGACTAAAAAATTATCAGATGTGGACTCATTTTCAGCAATACTAGTTTCGGCGGATTTTTTCCTTCTCTCTTCATTTGATTGTTTATTTTTCAACTTATAACAGTCTGCTTTAATGTGCCCCTTTTTATGACAATAGTTGCATATCAAGTTCTTATGTCTAGATTTTGACCTAAACCTGCTACTGCCAGAACTCTTATTTTTAGACCTTCCTCTAGTAACAAGGCTTTCTGCTACATTATCCTCCTTACTACCGACAATTCCTTTATCAATTATAATTTTAGAGAGTAAAGCTGTCTTAACCTCCGCTAAAGACACACTATCTTTTCCATAAAGCATTGTATCCCTAAAACTTTTATGTGACGGTGGTAATGAATACGACAATTTCAAAGCAGCATTTTCATCATCAACGTTAGCACCAATATTTTCTAGACTTACTAAAATTGATGTATATTCTTCAAGATAGGTTTTAATAGAAGTACCTTCCTGCATTTGAAATGTGTAGAACCGCGTCATGTGGTAAACTTATCGGTCAGGGTTTTGGACATGTACAAGGACTCCAACTTCGCCCATAAGCCAGCTGTTGTATCTTCATTGATGACCTCCTGAAGAACTTCATTAGACAAACAGAGCTGAATCGTGGAAACTGCCTTGTTGATGATCTCACCCTTCTTTTCTTCAGTCATTGACTCTGGCATTCTATTCTTCCCCAATGAAATTTTCTCAAGCCTATTTTGAATTAAGATGGCACACATCTTAATCTTCCACAAAGAGAAATTTATATTACGATCAAATTTCTCAATATCAAATCTTGTAGTTGCTATTACTTCTATCACGAACTTCTTTTGATCAAAAAATAGCTCCCACTATTCCACATAAATAGTAACCATACACATAAATAGTAACCGTATATGTGAATAGTATCGTATAACTGAATAGTACCGTATACTTGAACAGTATCCAAGGAAAAAAAAATTTCTGATGTGGTTGATCAGTCTCTACTGCAACCACAGAGCATACTAAGAAAGAGCCTTGGTTCTGATACCAATTTGTCAGGATCGAGGGGCTATTTAGACAATGATTTTAATGGCAACAATGAAAAAATAGTCAAAGTATAAGAAAAATAAAACACACAAATTTTATATGGTTCGGCAATGTGCCTACGTCCACGGGAGAAGGGGAGTAATAAATTCACTATGTGATAAACAATATTACAAGTGGAGTAACAGTCAACCCAAAAATCTAATTACACCCGCTCACAAAATGCTCTCTTGATAAATTAGAGCATTAACTATAATAATACACTCTCTTAAAAAAATTCTCAAATTTTTGATGCTTCTACAAATGGCAAGGGGAAGCCTTTTTATAGGCAAAGTGAGATGTGACTTATGACACCAAATTCAACAACAATTTGGTGACTTTTGAATTTTGATGAAAGTCGGCAATTTACGTGCAGCATTAATTGACAAAACAAAATAAAAGTTAAACCGAAAATTCAAGGTATTTGACATTCTTCAAATCTAAATCTTTATGAGCACCTCATTTGTAAGTTGTATTTCATAAAATGTAAAAATAATCACGAGATACAGTGTGCCCGCATTTAATATGCGTGCATTTGGATCATTTAATTAAAAAGATATGTGCGAACCGATGAATTTAAATATATGCGCGTACTAAATTATTATTCTCCAAATTAGGCAAATTTAAACCAAATTTTTTATATAATACTAACCTTAAATATTTGTATTCTCTCCGAAAATTTCAATTATTGGAATCACACGATCTTGATAAATAACCTTCTCTACTTCTCCAGCATTCAATTTAGTAATTTCCTTATCGCCATCAACCCAAAAATTGGTTTAATTGACGCATTCGGAATTAATTGGATCAAAACTCCATTTCTTATAATTAAGCCCTATAATTTATTAAAATTATAGTTAATATAATGTATAAAATCTGGGATCAGAATTTTACCTCCCGCAATGGATCTTTCCGGCTTGAATGAGAATTAATTTTGATATGGTATGAGCTTAATAGTATCTTTCATAAAATTGTAATTCATCTAAAATACCACGCGGTGAGAAAAAAAAAATAAAATGTCAAAAAAATTACAAAATATTTACGTAAATAAAAGGCGACAAAACCCTTGAACCCTTCTGATTCGGTTGGTATCCAATTTACACATCTAGTTTGATGGTTTTCTAGTCATGGAAATTTTTAAAAATAAATCAGTTTGGAGTTGGGATAGAGTCACAACTAATCAAGTTGGACCAATTTTTACGAGAAGAGGTAAATTAAAAGCCTTAAATTTCAATAAATAACTAAAGATAGTTAATTAAAAGCCAAAACTCAAGTTACCCGATTAATTCCATATTTGAACGCTGTGGTCTAGAAGGATTCATTCCAAACCCAATTTCATACAACTCAACATATGCCACTTATAATATTTCAAGTAATGTCACCACTTCGGTGTTTTGAATTTATAATTTATTTTAGTTGTAATATTTAATAAGTTGAAATATTTTTATTAAATAATTACAAATATTTTTTAATGTATTTTCAATCCGAATCATTCTTTACTACCATTCCAAAATAAATAAAAAATGCAAATTGACATTGTTTTATGAGCATTCCATTAATTTTAAAAGGAATAAATTAACAAAGAGTTTTGACTTAAACTATTAAAAAACTTGAAATTAATTTATTCGATTTTATCGGTTGAAAAATATTAAATTAAAGGATATTCGTAATTATTATTTTCTATAAGCAATAGGGAATAGTTTTTCTTTTTTCCTTTTTAAAAATAAAAAAAGAAATATTTAGAATGAATTGAAATGTCTTAATAAAACAAATGATAAAATAATTTAACTAGAAGCGAAGGATTAAGGATCAAATTATGCATTTAATTTTAGTTTCTTGCATTCTCAGTAATATAGAATGAAGAACGCTAATTAAGAAATGATCGAAAACGAAGACAACTTTGACGATTATATTTATATGATTGATTCGAGGAAAAGATGCTCGCTATTCGAGTTTTGCAGAGGAAGCTCAAGTTCACTGATCTGATCGCCAGTAAGTCAATAAAAAGATGTATTAGCATCAATTCTCCTTACAATCAAAGAGAAACAATAGTAATGAGCTTTGGAGATGGCAGCCATGGAGCTCTGGGTTTGCCTACCTCGCTTACTGGCCATGGAACTGACGCCTATCTGCCCACTCGCGTCCCTGGCCTTCCCTCCGATATAATTGAACTCGCCGCCGGCCATTATCACTCCCTTGCTGTTACTGCTCGAGGTGAGCTCTGGGCTTGGGGCCGCAATCATGAAGCCCAGCTTGGCCTTGGCCTTCTTACCCCGAGGTTAATTGAACTAAACTCTTCACAAGCTGCTTTTTAATGTTTTGGTAAATGTAAATAATGTGTTTGTTTTATGTCCTCAATGGTTTTAGTTTGACACCTGGTATATTCTTATGGTCCCTTAATGTGTGATTGACTAGAACTTTCCTGTAACCAAATTTCTGCCCCGAAACTGCACTGTGGAATGTTGAAATTTTTCGAAGAAGATGCTACGGATCGGGATATCTCCTTGGATTTTAGAATTCTTACAAACTTATGCATGATGAAGATGGAATTATTGACCACAACGTCTTGATTTTAGCAGAGATATATGGAATGAACCAAAGAGGGTAGAAGGGTTGACTCATTTTCAAATTATTTCTGCATCAGCATCTGGTGTTGTATCTGCAGCCATTGCACATGATGGTTCTTTGTGGGTTTGGGGAAAGTCTAAACGAGGCCAACTTGGTCTTGGGAAAGGAATCATAGAAGCCTGGCTTCCTTCCAGAGTTGAAGGACTTGCAGGAGATAAGATAACTAAGGTAGACAACAAAAAAAGTTCTCTCTTTTAATTCACATTGATCCAAATTAAGCAGGATTTGAGCCTTTTTTAACCTGATTGTAGTTTCCCTTCAACAGGTATCATTTGGTTGGGGCCATGCCCTTGCTCTGACTGATGAGGGAAAATTATTTGGCTGGGGTTATTCAGCTGATGGCAGGTTAGGAAATATCACCGGAGTTGTAGAGGAGTCACTTCTAGATTCAAATGCAGATATAATTAAAGCTAACCAACAACTTCAAAGACCAACGCTGGAAACTGCAGAAAGGCTGGTGTTAGAAGGAATGGAGAAGGAAAATCACATGCCAATAGTCTGGGATCCTTGTTTAGTGGAAGAATTTCATGGCTCTGAAGTTGTAGATATGGCCTGTGGGCTTGATCATTCATTGGTTCTTTGCCGTAAGTAATGCTGCCCATAGTCTTAGCCAGTAGGTTGAAGTCAATTAACGATGCCAGTTTTAAATCACCAAGATCCAAAATTATTGTTTGTTCTGCTGTCTATATCAGGTGATGGTACTTTATTGAGCTCCGGAAGCAATATTTATGGCCAGTTGGGCAGAGCAAATCATGAAACAGGATTCTTCCCAGTTGAAACAAACTTGCATCCATTTTCTATAGCATCAGGCCTGGGGCATTCATTGGCAATTTGCCGAAATAGATCATCAGATGCTAAAGGAAATGCCACAATCACCATATCGTGGGGATGGAATCAGAGCTCCCAGCTCGGAAGGGTAGGGCCAGAAAACATCCCTATGAAGGTAGAAGGATTAGCTGGGGAGAACCCTGTGTCGGTGTGTGGAGGGCGAGTACATTCCCTTGCCCTCTCAGCCAAAGGGGAGGTGTGGGTTTGGGGCTGTGGTAAGAATGGCAGACTTGGACTGGGGAGTTCTATTGATGAAGCTGAGCCAGTCATGCTTGATAGTTTAGAAGGTTGTGAAGTTTTACAATCTGTGTCCGGCTTTGATCATAATCTTGTCTTGATAGCTCAGTGATGCAATGGCTTTAGAACAATGATAGCAATAAATGATTTTATATTGTAAACTCAAAATTCTCTTAGTGGATATTTTAACTTCTGTTCGCTGCTGAGATTGTTTGGTAAAGTTTCATTGTGGAATTTATTCTTAATCATGCAGCAGTGGGTAGCTATTTTATTTTTGATTTAGATTTTAGTTAATATAATATATTTATGTATATATCATCTAAGAAACAATAAATAAGTATCAGTAATATATTTTTTTTCCAACTGAAAGTACTAATAAATTAAAGATAATATTTAAAGCAGCTACGATAACTATTTCTATAAGATTAAAAAAAAAAAGAGTAAGCAAATATGCATTATACATATACGTGAGAGAGAGAGAGAGAGAGAGAGAGAGAGAGAGAGAAATACCCTCAATTGATAATTTAGTACATCGACGGGAATCCTTTCTTGAAAGCATAGTGGATAGAGGAAATTTCAACTAATTTTTGCAAATTTAAATTTGTCCAATTTTTATGAATCTTTTTACTGAAATTGAGTGATTTTTTTTTCCTTAAATAATCTTTTAAATGATAGAAATTGAGTGGTTTAATTTACTAAAATAATTTAAATAAGTTTGCACAAAAAACATATGCAAAATAACAACACATGAAAGAAAACTATAATAATAATAAAATTTATTGTTGATTAGTAGTTGATAACAAGCAGGTACATTAAATAGAAACAAAGTAGATAATCGAGTATTTTTTTAATAGTTAACAAATTAACTATAATATGAATAAAGATTCAACAAAAAAAAAATATATATATATAATATGAATAAGAAAAATGGACTATATTATGAGACAGATTAAAAATAAAATTAACCAATATTTATTTGGACCGGGGAAACACTACAAGAATATATGGTTTTAGCGACGGAAAATAAATGCGTCGCTAAAAGTGGCGGGGCTTATTTCCCTCCGAGTTTAGCCACGGAATATAGCGATGGAATTAAAATCCATCGCTAAATGCTGCTCTGCCCCCTATCGCCGACGCGTGTTGCTCCCCCCTGCTCCGCCCACTCTAGCCGTCGTGCATCGCTCCCCGCCTGCTCTGCCACCTCTTGCGGGCGCCAGATCTGGCCACTTGCCCACCGTCACGCATTGCTCCCCACTGCTCCGCCACTCCCGCCGACTCTGGTTGCTCCTCCGCCGCCGGCGCTGCTTGGTCAGTTTTCTGTATCTCTATTTTTTTTTCATTTAAATTTTTTTATAATAATTTTATTTTGTATATTACTAAAGAGGTTATTAGACCGGTTTGTTTTTTAAAAGCAGAAAGAAGAAATAAAAAACTTCGTTTCCTGACATAGTTTGTTGATGATACTGTAACTAATTTGCAAATCTAGAGTTTAGATAAACTTGTGAAATATAGGGTATTGAATTGCTCTTAAAGCTACTTTTTCCCTTTAATAAATTGTATGCAGTCTTTGTTGATATTTATTTGTGCTTGATTCTGACCCTTTGCTATTTTCTTTTGTTAATTCTGGAAAAAAATTATTTGTTGTCTTATCTTTTTTCTTCATTTTATTGTGTTTATTATGTAAATCTGGGATTTTTGCACTCCAGAATTTTTTTGGCAATGTTATATTTACTTGCAAAAATTATTTGTAATTTTTTCCCTTTTTGTTCAATTATTATTTGAAGGTCATGGTGAGGAGGGGGGTTGGCACTTGTTTGCTGATGAATCTGGCCATACATACCATCTGGAATTATTAGTTTTCTATGAATTAGTTTGCTTTCTTATTTTTGCAAGTAATCAACAAGAGAGGCTGTATCTTTTTCTTTTTTCTTGCTAGTTAGTTTGCTTTCTTATTTTCTTGTGGCAATTTGTGGTATCCTCTTCTTGTGCGTGCTTGCCGGTCAATGTTTATTGATATAGGATGTTATTTGTGTAATGCCAATTCCCTCAGCATTTGTATATGGTCTGTCAAAAAAAAATATTCATTTTTACATTCTCCTGGAAGTTACATACCTTGGAAATATATAGGTTATTTGTTCAAAAAGAAATTGAGCATGTAAAACATAAAGAAATTGATGTGAAAAATGAACTTTTAGATTTAGAAAAGAAATACATTTGATTGCAAGAAAAATATAATGACAAAGGAAAGAAAGTTTGTGCTTGTGATGAAAAAGAAAAACAAAATAAGGAGTTGCATGCTAGCACATCTAAGTATAATTATAAGTATAAAAGGAAGCATGTTCATAAAAAAGAATATAAAAATAATTATTACATGAACAATTTTTCTAACAATGCTGTCACTTGCTTTTACTGCAGCAGAAAGGACAAAGGAAAAGAGAAGGTGTAAGCTAGAAGAATAGTGGATTTTGAGCTGCTATAAGAGGTTTGGGAGTTCTTTGTTTTTGAGTGTTTTGTTCTCTCTTTTAATTTCTAGCAATTTAGTTGCTTGCTATGTGTAAATGCTGGTGTTGAGTTGAATATATGATAAATGTATAAAATGGTAGAGTTATATTGGCATATGTGAATTAGGATGTGAGTTTGCATGTGTCTAGTACAAAATTTCTAGGTTAAGGTAGAGTGAATTTCTTTTTGTACTTTGCTCCTGTACTTTTGTAAATGTATTTATATTTGTTTATTTCGTTTTTGATATATGTAAAAGTTTTGTAAATGCTTTTGTAGTTAAGTAAATATTATAAGAATTCTCTTTTGTAATTGACTTTTTGACTAGTGTATGATTTTTTTTGAAATTTAATTTTCTTATTTATTTATTTGTATATTTGTCGCTTCCGCTACCATATGTATGTAAGTATTTTTTTGCGTATGTGAGTGATTGGCACTCCAATATCCTCCCAAGGGGCATTGGGGTGTTACAGAAATAAACAAAAAGACAGGAGTAATCAGATCAGCAAGCATATCAGGATGACAGATCTAGAAATTCGTCTAGACAACTAGAACCAGATCAGCTAGCAGAAAGGCAGGCAGATCAATATCAAGAAAACCAGATAGAACAATCAATAGAAAGATTAGCAGATCAACAAAATACAGAACAACTAGCAGAATTGCTTAAGGACTGGAAGTTTCACAGATATCACCCAAAAGAAAACCTATTGACAAAACCATCAGAAAGAATGATGACCAGAAGAGCAATGCACGAATATTGTGGTAATGTAGCTTTTGTTTCTCAACTAGAACCCACAAATTTTATTAATGCTCAAAATGATGAAAGTTGGATTCTTGCTATGCAAGAAGAATTAAATCTGTTTGAGAGAAATAAAGTTTGGTATCTAGTTCCCAAATCTTCAAATTGTTCTATTATTGGTACTAAATGGGTTTTCAGAAACAAGCTTGATGAACAAGGAATGTAGTGAGAAATAAAGCAAGACTAGTTGCTCAAGGCTACAATAAAGAAGAAGGTATTGATTTCGATAAAACTTTTGCACCTGTAACTAGATTAGAAGCAACCAAAATTTTGTGTGCATATGCATGTTTCAAGAATTTCAAACTTTATTAAATGGACGTGAAAAGTGCATTTTTAAATGGGTTTCTAAATGAATAAGTTTATGTTGTTCAACCTCCTGGTTTTGAAAATCCAGAACATCCAGAATACGTTTGCAAACTCAAAAAGACTTTATATGGTTTGAAACAAGCTCCTAGAGCTTGGTATGAAAGATTGTAATGTTTTCTTCTTGCTCATGGTTTTAACAGATGAAAAGTTGACAATACACTTTTTACAAAACATGATTCATCTCATATTTTATTAGTACAAATTTATGTTGATGACATTGTTTTTGCTTCTACTAATATTTCTATGTGCAAAAATTGTGAGTCTATTATTAAGCAGGAATTTGAGATGAGTTTAATGGGAGAACTCACATTCTTTTTGGGATTGCAAATTAAACATTGAAAAAGTGGAATCTTCATAAGTCAGGTGAAATATACAAAGGAGCTTATTAAGAAATTCAAAATGACAGAAACTAAGTTTGCCAGTACGCGTATGAGTCCCTCAATCAAGCTAAAAAAGGATGAAACAAGCAAGAGTGTTGATGAGAAAATTTATAGAGGCATGCTCGGATCGCTGCTCTATTTAAAAGCAAGCAGACCAGATATTCACTTCAGTGTGTGTCTGTGTGCTAGGTTCCAATCTGCTCCAAAAGAGTCATATTTGTATACAGTAAAGAAAATTTTATGTTATCTAGTTGGAACTCTAGAACTATGATTATGGTACTCAAGGAATGGTTCTCTTGATCTAATTGGATATTCTGATGCAGATTATGTTGGATGCAGAATTGACAGGAAGAGCACTTCTGGTGCATGTCATTTTCCTGGTCATTCTCTGATTACTTGGTCCAGCAGAAAACAAAACTTTGTGGCTCTATCTACAGTAGAAGCATACATTGCAATTGGAGAAAGTGTCTCACAAGTTCTGTGGATCAGACAACAATTAAAGGATTATGGAATTGAATTTGATCAAGTTCTTATTTTCTGTGACAACACCAGTGCAATAAATCTTACAAAAAATTCAATTCTGCATTCTAAAACTAAACATATAGAAATCAGACACTACTTTATCAGAAATCATATTCAATGTGGTGATATTGTACTAGAATTCATTCCAACGGAACAACAACTAGCTGTTATCTTTATCAAACCTCTAAAAGAAGATCAATTCTGCCAAATTAGAAGAAAATTGGGCATATCATGGGTATTGCTGTGGACTAAGTTTTCTAATGAGGTAACCTTCTGTTCTATTTAATCAGGAATATACTTATTTTTTTGTTGCTTGTTCTGATATGTTTTCTGTTGAAGACAGAATAGTTACATGCTCTATACGCTTTCTATTGAGATAGAAAAGTTACTTGTCCTGATATACTTTATGTTTTGTTAGAAAAGTAATATAACTTTCTGCAGTGTTATTTTATTGGGTTTAAATATTAATATTAGTCAAATGTAAATTTTTAGGGATTATATTATTATATTATTTTTAATGACTTAGGACAAAATAGTACTTTATTTTCTTTAGAAAAGGTGTCAGGGTCAAAAAGGAATATGTATTTTATCCTTTTTAAAGAAAATAGTAATCCCGCTTAAAACCCAGTTCCTGTAATTTATTCAGTGTATTTTTATTAAAAATCAGTGTGTCTTGCAAAAGAGGAACAGTTTTTTATTTGTTTAAATTCAAATTTGTACTTATCTCCTTGGAAAGGGGCACTACTTTTGCATTGTGTCTTTTCAAATGTCTTTTCAAACACTTTTTCATTAAATGCAAAACCATTTTATACTCAGTCTTTTAAACTTGGTTTGAAAACCATGTTTGCCCTCTATTCTTCTTCCTTTCGTCATCTCCTCTTCCCCTCCTTGTAAACCCTAATCCCTTTCGTACCCAAATGATGTGTTTTAAAACAAAAGCTCTCCGAAATTCATGCATCACCACATCTAAACCAATAGAGAAGCAACCAACGTCATCTTAATCTAAACCAAAATCCTTACCTAAAACCAAATCTGTCATTATTTCTCCAAAAACCATTGATTGGGATGCTGCAACAGAGTTTGCACCAGAGTTGGTGGCTTGGATGGATTCTTAAGGATGGAAGTCATTCTTGACATATACAAGCCCAGATTTGGTACAAGAATTTTATGGGTCTCTCAAAAACGTTACCGAAGAACACCTCACAATCAAAATTAGGGCAAACCACTTTGAAGTCACTCCTGCCTTGCTATCCCAGGTATTCTCGATTCCACGTGAAGGATTTAAAACTGACAGGAAAACAGGAACTTCAAAAATAAAAAATTTTGATAGAAGCAAATACCTTAGAGAAACTATTGGGCTTACTATTTCACTGAAGCTAAGAAAGATTTGCCCTCTACCTGTATGGATATGAAGTTCACGGCTCTTTATAGGTATATTTGTGCATATTTTCTGCCTAGGACAGGAAGTGCTACTTTTCTGTCCTCTGTTGATGATTGTATCATTTGGCACTTTTTGAAGCAAAAATCTATTAATCAGCCATACTTACTGTTTATAAACATGTGTGATGGGAAGTCTAAGATTATAATGCCTTATGGTCTATTACTGTCAAAATTGTTTGAGTTTTGGGAAATAGATTTGAGCATTGAGGATATGGAATCACTTCCAAAACAGCATTGCATCTCTAGCCAATTTTTTCGTAAGTCTGTTGCCAGGGATAAGACTAGTAGAAAAAGGAAAGTTGGACCTTCTGGTGCTAAAAGAACAAGAGGAAGTTCTGAAGCTCAATAGTCTAGTCTTGATAAAAATAGGAGCATAGAGACCGATGCTCACATGAGCAATTCAGGTGAGGCAGAAATAAGAAAATATGATGAGGTAGTGCAAAGTAAATCTAAGGATACAGAACAAGCTGCAAACGGTCAAGTTGAAGAAAAATTTGGTAGCCAGGAAGGAGAAAAATATGGAAATGCTGCAGAAATGTTTAGTTCTGATGGCTCTTAAAACCCAGTTCCTGCAATTTATTCAATGTGTTTTTATTAAAAACCAGTGTGTCTTGCAAAAGAGGAACGGTTTTTTATGTGTTTAAATTCAAATTTGCACTTATTTCCTTGGAAAGGGGCACTACTTTTGCGTTCTTTCTTTTTAAATGTCTTTTCAGACACTATTTCATTAAATGCAAAACCATTTTATACTCATTCTTTTAAACATGGTTTGAAAACCGTGTTTGCCTTCTCTTCTTCTTCCTCTTGTCATCTCCTCCTCCCCTCCCTGTAAACCCTAATCCCTTTCATACCTAAATGACGCATTTTAAAACAAAAGCTCGCCGAAAGTCTTGCATCACCACGCCTAAACCAATAGAGAAGCAACCAACATCATCTCGATCTAAACCAAAATCCTTACCTAAAACCAAATCTGTCATTATTCCTCTAAAAACCATTGATTGGGATGCTGCAACAGAGTTTGCACCAGAGTTGGTGGCTTGGATGGATTCTCAAGGATGGAAGTCATTCTTGACATATACGGGCCCAGATTTGGTACAAGAATTTTATGGGTCTCTCGAAAACATTACCGAAGAACGCTTCACAATCAAAATTAGGGCAAACCACTTTGAAGTCACTCCTGCCTTGCTATCCCAGGTATTCTCGATTCCATGTGAAGGATTTAAAACTGATAAGAAAATAAGAACTTCAAAACTAAAAAATTTTGATAGAAGCAAATACTTTAGATAAACTATTGGGCTTACTGATTTGACTGAGGCTAAGAAAGATTTGCCCTCTACCTGTATGGATATGAAGTTCAGGGCTCTTCATAGGTATATTTGTGCATATTTTCTGCATAGGACAGGAAGTGCTACTTTTCTGTCCTCTGTTGATGATTGCATCATTTGGCACTTTTTGAAGCAAAAATCTATTAATCTGCCATACTTACTGTTTAAAAACATGTGTGATGGGAAGTCTAAGATTATAATGCCTTATGCTCTATTACTATCAAAATTGTTTGAGTTTTTGGAAATAGATTTGAGCATTGAGGATATGGAACCACTTCCAAAATAGCATTGCATCTCTAGCCAAATTTTTCGAGAGTCTGTTGCCAGGAATAAGACTACTAGAAAAAGGAAAGTTGGACCTTCTGGTGCTAAAAGAACAAGAGGAAGTTTTGAAGCTCAACAGTCTAGTCTTGATAAAAATAGGAGCACAGAGACCGGTGCTCACATGAGCAATTCAGGTGAGGCAGAAATAAAAAAATATGATGAGGTAGTGCAAAGTAAATCTGAGGATACAGAACAAGTTGCAGACGGTCAACTTGAAGAAAAATCTGGTAGCCAAGAAGGAGAAAAATATGGAAATGCTGCAGAAATGTTTAGTTCTGATGGCTCTGAAGAAATGGTGGAACTGAGAACCAAGTTTGCTCAAGATAGGAATGGTTCTGATAAAGGAAAATGTATTTCTGTTAGTCTAGTTGAACAGCCAGCAGAGAAGGATGATATACCTGCTACGGTTAACAGTAGTTCTTCTTCTTCAGCAAAGCCACAAAGCGAATCAGAACAGCACATTACAGCAGAACAGGAGGATGACCAAGCACAAGGCATTGCAACACAGTCTGCTCTAGTATCTATCAATCCAGATGCTCCTACTCAACTGGAAGCACCGGCATCACCTTTTTGCAGCAGAACTGTAGCACCCCATACCCGTAAATGGTATGAATATTGGATGTCACTACAATACTATCTAATCGATGCTTATGACAATTTCGGTAAAAAAAATTTTTTCTTAATCTTATAAAATCATATATTCTTATTCAAAGTCTCATGTCACTCTCAAGTCTTATTCACTCCAGTTCAGACATTTCATTAATCGTACTATACCATTTGATCATACTTTATGACATTCACCATGTTCATATTACACAATACATAATTAATTCCAACGTGTTACATATACAATAGGTCCATAGTACACCATTCATAATCAATTCTAAAGTCTTCACATATACATGCCACTAACACTTTACTTATTAACCATATGAAACTAGTCAATTAACTTAACTATCTTATTTACTATTCACTTATTCAAAATTGGGCAGCATAACATTTATAATATTAACTACCCAAAACCTGCAAATTCAACAAGAACCCAGCCCAACTCAAGGGCACAACAATCATAACATGATATCCATCCTTGCATATATCTATTTCAATCAAATCATGTAAACTAATTCAATACAATAACATTCCTTATTGCATTTAACTATTCTAATAACAATACATACAATATTCTAAGCTTCAATCCAACGACCCAGTCCGATCTCAAAGTCGATAGTCTGCCTGCTTCACAGACGCTCCACTTCGTACCTACACGCAGTCAAAAAAACTACGTGCTGAGTATTAAATATGCTCAGTGGTAATTACAAATCTAAAATTTTCCAAACTAACTTATACACATACACATGCATAAAAATATATTATTCCTTACTTAGTGTCATTTTACACTATAGTCTTTTATTTGCCTCTCTTATTGGTAAATTACAATTTGATCCCTAACTTATTCAGTACTTACCAAATAACTCTTTCATTTAACTAAATCACATTTTTTTTCACTCCGCTTACAGTTATTTGCAATTATCACACTTATGTACTTAATGGCATCTAAATTGCCATATTACCATTTAGTTCTCAAACTTTCATTCTAGTCCTTATTAGCTTATCACTTCACTCATTTAACCACAAGTTATTATATTTTTACATTCCCACACTAACACTATTCTTTGTACATTTCTCTACATTTGACATGTCAATTTACGTTTTAGTCCCTGACTTGTTACTTTTGTGTTCATTTTACATATTTGTTCATTTTAAGTCTTTACTTTGCATTCAAATCCATTAATCATTCATTTTATCATTCTTATACATTTAATCTATCATTTCATGTACAAATTACCGTTTGGTCCCTATTATCAATTTTAGGACAAATTACATGTTTGCCCTTCTTTTGCCTTTATTTACAAAATTGCTACTAGTTCATTTCTCTTTTCATTTTAAATCGTTTTTTAACTTACAAATTACATATTAGTCCTTATTTTACTTTATGTCATTTTACTTTTGATAGAATCATATCATTTTACAATTCTGCTTATTACATTTAGGCTTTTTACACATTATGCTTCTATTCATTATACGTTTTACATATTATGTCATATTGCATTATGTCATATTACTTATGGCTTTACATGTTATACTTTGGCACATGATGGTTTTACATATTACACTTTCACATATTAGGCTTTCATACTTTATAATTTTTTACATTTTATCGTTTTACATATTATGCTTTTACATGTTATACCTTTACATATCATATTAGGTCATTTTACTTTATATCAAATTACATTTTATCATGTTACTTTTTACATTTCAGATCATTTTGCAATTATGCCCCTAGTACAATCCCAGTAGAAAATCTGCAAACTGGATATACGGGACGTGGATTCCAATGGTCCACTGCAGTGCACTAAGGAATGACCCCGAAAGATCACTCCATCATGTAACATATGACGTATGGCGTATGACGTGTGACGTATAACATATAACAGAAGGCTATGAGAGACCATCGCGAATCTGTCACAGTAAAGCAAGTTATCATGACTTGCACCACGGTACCAATGGTTTCCCTATGGCTAGCAAAATATATCTTGAATTAGATTAACCCGTCAGACCACTACTAAGGGCAATTCTTTTCAAAAGACTTTCAAATTCACTTTTCGTTCTTTTAACACTTTCACTTTTTATATACATGTGATGTATTACGTATAACTTATCAATGCACTTTCATTTACTTTTACGTTTTATTTTTATTTCAGTCACTTCACTTTCATTATCATTTTAATACCCTAATCGATCACTATTCTGTTCAATTAGGCATAATTCTTATTATATACTTATTTCACAAAATAAGTATACGAAAGCCATTCAATAGCTATAAATTCCTTTCAATTTCAATTATTTCAATGTTTATCATTATTTTCACTTGAGCATAATGGAGTATCATACTCAAAATATTCATATATATTCCATAAATTCCAAATAAATTTATGGACACTTGTTTTCATGTCTAAATTTATTTTAGGTCATTAAACTTCAAATATACTCAAGATATACCCTAGTATACACTAGGGTACCATTCGGCCAAGGTGAGTACTTCACCTTACAAATTCTTTAGGTTTCATTTGAGCATTCTAATTGTCATGTTAAGGGTTCTTAATCACTTTTCTAAGCTCATACTCCATTAAGCTTACATTTAACTCAATTTTCACTTAAGTCAATCATTTTATTTTCATGTATTTCTTTGCACTGAACTTTCTTTTTCACTTCTAATTCATTCATTTTACATCTCATATGACATATATACCACATAATCTATCATATTCTTATACTTAATCCATTCGGCCACATAGGGTTTTTCATTAACATTTTAATTATCACTCACTCATTGCTTATTTCACTAAATTAAATCTCAATTCATATGTATATACCATTTAATTTCACTTAAGCACTAGGTATACCTCAAATATACCTAAGTACATCATTATGTCACATTATGTCCAAAACTTACACTTAGGTTTATTTCATTTTAATCACTCTAATTAGCTTATTTACCCTCTTTAAGCTCAATTATCACCTCAATTTCAATTATAAATGCAAATCACATATAGTCACTATACAACATAATAGAAAACCCTAATTTTTTCAAAGGAAATTCATGGATTTAGTAACCACAAATCTCATATCCATGCTATAGCCTTCACAAGCTCCCTAATCCTTGCCTTTGGCCCTTGAAAAGCCATTTCCCCAAGATTTTTCTCACATGGCCAAAAATTCAAGACAAAAAAACACCGATTAATTTCTTCCCTTTTTCACATATAACCTTATAATCATGCTTAACACACCCTAATATATCATTTAGAACTAATAAATCAAATCAAAACAAACTAAATCTCTTACCTCCATTTGAGGGCATAAGCTTTTATCCTTGCTTTCCCTTGCTTTTAATCCATCAAATGGATACTAGAGGTTTCTATTAGCTCATAGAGGGGCTGAATTTTACTTGTGAGGCTTAGATTCAAGGAAAAATTGAAAGAACAAATGAAGAAAATGGAGGGAAAGAGCAAGGAGAATCATTTGGCCAACTAAGGGAAGGAGAACGGCTGGAGGGATAAGGATCACTCAACTAAAAATCTGTCATTTAAGAGCTTTTATAGTGGCCCAAATTGGTCCAACCAAAGGTCCAACTTATAAATCTCAATTACACTTTTAAGCCCATTATGCACTTTTTCAATGGTTTTCTCACTTTCCAACTCCAAATCATTCCAAATTTGATTCCATAATTCATATCATGTAAAAAATAGACTGTACACAAAATTTTACCTCAATCAGAGTTCGTTTCAGGTCCGGTTCAATCAAATCGGTCCGATCAGCAGATTTTCAATATTCCCGAAAAATTTCATTTTCACTACCAAAAAATTCTACATATCATTTAGAGTCAATCTAAAAATTTCTGTAATTTTTAAAAATTATTTACTATTTTTAAAATCTCGGTCAAACCTCTGGTCAAATCGAGTACTATTCAAATCGAAATCATATCTTTTTCCTTACTTTCTAAGGTCAATTCCGCATAAAAATGACTCCATAATTCTTAACATATATTTATTAGACTCCAATAATATTTTGGGATCGGAAATTATTTCTCAGTCTAGTAATTATTTACCAGTCCGATAACTCAATTTTTTAGTGTCACCAAAAATTAATTTTTTCATTACCATATGATTTTACTCATCAATACGAGTACGTCTATATTTTCAAATCATTTTTCTGAGGTCCATAGCATCATTTACGGTCCAGTCAAACTCTCAGTCAAACCTGTCACTATTCATGCCGAAACCGTGACTTTTTCTTATTTTCGACTTTCGGAGGTTTAGTTGACCTCGATTTCACTCCAAATTTTAACGTCGAACTCATCGTGACTTATACTTTCCACTAGTCAAATAAAATATTTTTCGACTCCGAGACTATCGAAAAATATTATTCCGGGCTAACTCGGTATTGAAGCCATTACAAGAACCATTTACAGCTGCTCAAGATCACAATTAATCTGGGTCTGAAGATAAAACAGTTTCTCTTCACCAAGATGAAGAGGAAAATCCTCCAACTAATGAAGTTGACTTTCCTGATGAGGCACCAGCAAATTTGGAAGAAGTCCTTCCGTCCTCTGGTAATGCATCTCCTCCTCCTGCTACTATTCCAGTTAATCCTACTGTTGAGCATTCTGATTTTGACTTCGATATGGAGTTGGTGTCTTTGAATGAGGAATTGGCATCTTCTCTTAGGCAACTCCAATAGTTTATTGCTGATATTGCTGCTACTCAACAGAGTATTGCTACTATCTTCCGTCGTAAAATAGCCTCCCGATATCAACAGCCATCTCCTTCAACCTAACCTGTCCTTCTTTTTTCCTTTTGCACATTCTTTTTGATCTTTGATTTTACTTACAAAACATTTTTTTCGATCTCTTTATTTTTTGCTACATAGGTCTGCCTTCTTCCCTTTTGTTGATGACAAAAGAGGGGGGGGGGGGGGGGGGGGGGGGGTGGCGGAACCAGTTGACTTGACTAAACGTGGATATTTTGTTGAATGGTATTAATTATCTTATTAAACTCCTTGATTGATCACTATGGTAGCTACTTGTTATACTATGACTTGAATTTTTCTTTATTCTGGTATGATATTATTTATGTAGACATGTATTAATTTATACTGTCAACAGTTCTGCTCCAGTTTTAGTTTTAAATTTTTGTACATATTTATAGGGATTATACTTGCATATATCTCCCGGGCTTATAGTAAGGGGGAGCATACATACACTAACTAAGATAGAATTTTAGCCAAGTTTATCAAGGTTTTGTCATTATAAAAAAGGGAGAGATTGTTGGCTCAAGACTACATCTCAATTTTGATGATAATTAAACTTTGTATAAATTCTATTTATTTGTTTATATTTCAGCTCAAACTTCACTAAGATGTGCAAGATTAAAATTAAGGATGCAAGCCAAATACATGAAGAACTTAGAGTTTCAAGTTCTGTTGGAAATTCAAATAAGTTAGGATACCAATTCTGTAAAATCTTTTGAGGAGCTTTATATATATGTTCATGCATCTTAAAACTCTTTCCTTGCATAAAAATATTTTTTCATACATTAAAACATATTCCAAAATGGTGTTCTGTTGCAAGCAGAAAACATGTTCTGCTGTAAGTAGAAAAGGTGTTTTACTATAAACAGAAAATATGTTTAAAAAGGTATTCTAAATTGATTCTTTGTAACTTGTCAAATATTCTTTTAAAAGGCTGTTAGAAAGTACCTTGAAAATTTAAGCAGAAAAGATACTAGAAAATATTTTGAAAAAGTTTTCTGCTTTGTCGTAGTAGAACAGTTGAACAGAATAGCAGATCTGTTTTTCACTAAAAGACAATTGCTAGTTTTTTACATTTATCAAATCTGTCTTATACATAACGGCTAGTTTTTGAATACCAACGGCTATTTTGAGTTTTTGACTATAAATTGAAGTTCTTTTGCTTCCAAATTTTTTGGAGAAGTTGAAAAATATTTATATCTCTTGAGATACAAGTTTTCATTTTTTTCAAGCTAATTTTCACATCTTGTACTTCATTGATTATCATTCTCCTCAACTAGATTATAACATTTTTGTTGTAATTATTGTGTGAGGTATCTTTGTAAAATATTGTGAGAAAGGGTTGGCTAGAACCTTAGAAAATTATAGTAAGTATTTACATCTTTTACTTGGAAAAAAGATTGTGGGTATAAAATATACTAGAATTGTATATTGACTTAAAAAAGTTGTTAGTGGAGAGAAGAGCTCAACACGGTATCTTGGGGAGTGGATGTAGGCAACTAGGCCGAACCACTATAAATCATTTGTATTGATCTCATTTTTCACCCCTCTTCTCTGTTCTGTTTTTAAAAGATTTCAACTGTTTTGTTCTTGCTAAATTTTGTGTTGATTTAAAAGAAATCTTTTTAAATCCGTTCAAAAGGGATTTATTATATATTCTGTCAACCATCATATTTTGTATTCATCTATTGCATATTTTTTTGTTATGCTTAAACCAGAAAATATCCCCAGAATACTTTAGTTCTGTTCTGCCAGAAATTGAGCGAAAATTTTATATCACCCAATTCACCCCCCTCTCGTGTGCTAACGGGACCAACATGAACACCCCTAGATTTTATTATTATAGTAAAATCGATTCGAAATCAAATCGATTTTGTAGTAAGTCAAATTAATTTTTATGAACCAAATTTTTATATTATAAATTTTTAAAATAATAAATATGACTATGGTTTGACCATTTAAAAAAACTGGCGGTTACCATTAACTGATAAATTCGTATTTATTTTTTAATATATATATTAAAATATTGCTCTTTTCGTCCTCTCATGAATTACTTTTTTGAAAGCGGATAATGAATTATATTATATATTTTTAACAATTATAATTTTGTATTTTACTTTAAAAAAAATATTTATAATTTAATTATTTTATATATTTTATTTTGTATTTTGAACCGTACTTCACATAATTAAAATGATATTAGTAAAATTTATTAATTTATATACTTAAAATTTTAGGTGATTATTAAAAATAAAAATTTATAGTTGATGGAATTGCAAAATTAAAATCGATACTGATTAAAAAAATGAACTGTTAAATTTATGGTTAGTAATTTCAACAAACAATTATTAATGACTGATTAATAAGATTTTCAATACACGGGTTTACCAATCTCATGCAAATCCAAATTAATGGTCAATTGGCAGTAATTAAAGTCTCAGCTCCCCGCTGCCAAAGTAGAACAAACAGTAAGTATCCATTTTCTATCTTTCGACCAAAAATAGTCAAAAGAAAAGAAAGGTATAGTATGCATGATCACACAATTAACGAGTTCAAAGATTATGAGCCAGAACGTCACTTACATACTACGCCTTCATCAAGACTTTAGAGTATTTATTTACTCGTTACACAATTAACGAGTTCAAAGATTATGAGCCAGAACGTCACTTACATACTACGCCTTCATCAAGACTTTAGAGTATTTATTTACTCGTTACACAATTAACGAGTTCAAAGATTATGAGCCAGAACGTCACTTACATACTACGTCTTCATCAAGACTTTAGAGTATTTATTTACTCGTTTTGTATTTATTCCTTTCTTAGGGTACCAGTTTATCTCTGAAGCTACGACATTTTCAATCACAGTCATTTTTATTAGTCTTAATTTGAACAATTCAAAATCAACATGGCTCTATGCTATTATCATAATATATATATATATATATATATAGGCTTAAAACATTATTTGGATCCTAAATTTATAAATAATAGTATTTCTAGTACTTCAACTTTTTAAAAATCACTTTTAATGTCTAAACTCATAATTTCTACAATAATGCACTACCTTTTCCAACTTTCAGGATAACTAGGTGTTAAATAATTGTTTGTGTTATGAAATTATGTGTTAAAAATAGATTTTGAAAAATTGAGAAAACAAAAATACATTTTTTTATAAGTTCAGGACTCACATGATATATTAAGCAAAAAAAAAAAAAAGTTATGTCATGTATTATTTATATATTTGATCATTATTTACATCAGTATTGTGCGGCTATTATGCGCTACCCTTTCCAAAATTTAGAATAAAACTAGTGCTAAATAATTACAAAAATTATGAATTTAGGCATTAGAAATGGCTTTCGAAAAATTAAGATATCAAAAATATTTTCTTACAAATTTAGGAGTCAAATGAAGTATTATTAAATATATCTTACCAATACTATATATATTGTAAAATATTGAATGTGGCACAAAAAAGGTAGAACAGCAGTTGCTTGCGTTTCATTATTTTTGAAGTGTTTGGTACAGCCTATATATAAGCCAGCATACACAGCGTATAGAACTGATAATAAATACAAGAGGTTACAACAACTAGATTAATATAGTAACAATCTGATAAGGAGAAAATAAAAAATATTTATTTACACACTAACATAGTATAACCCAACTACCGCACCGGGACTCTCTCAACTCGAATAACCAAGCTTATCACGCATTATCAGTATTTATAGAGCATTAAAAAATACATTACATAGTGATTATGGCTTAGCCGTTATGAACAATATATGCATTATAAACTGCAGCTAGACCAAACTATATAACGTCTTTTGATACACCAAGTATGGCTCTGATCAACTCGTCTCTCTCTATATTACTTTTTCTCTCATTCAAGTGACTTGACAAACATCAGAGCATTTTGATTGAAATTTTGCTAGTGTTTTATTTTCTCAGGTGATCAGAGAGTCAAATAATCGAACAGTTATCAGTACTAGGGATGAACATTCGGTAAATTCGGTTTGAAAATCAACCAAATCGTATAGATCGAACTTAATATAGACAATAATTAAATAGACCGAAGTTGAATTTAGAAACCGAACCAATCAAAATTATTTCGATCGGTTTTGTTGATTTATTCGGTTTTAAGCCTTTGCAATTTTTTCTTGGGCTTTTGATTTATTATGCTAATAAATATATTTCAAACAAAAAATATTAATAATACAAATGTAATAATTACCAAATGATAAAATCCAAAACATCATAATTTAAATATTAAAAATTATAATGGAGTAATTATTTTGGATATTTATAATTATAATACCTAATTACAATTAACTCATTAATTACTACATATACAAAACAATTTAAAATTATAATAAGTAAATATGTATTCTATATAATTATAGTTATTGATAGAGTTTGGGTTCGCCCATGACTCTAATTTGGATAAAGGTCCAATCCAGATTAAATTGAGTAATTTAATCTAATTAAAATTACCAAATATTATCTCAGAAAGAGTCTGAGTCAAAGTAGAGTTAGGAATCTAGCTTTTAGGACCTCTATAAATAGAGGTGAGGTCCTCATAATTTGGAAACGAGAAAACGTACATGCCGCAAGGCTGCTCGTTCCCACTCACAGTTTTCTGTCTTACGTTTCAGGGGCATTTAGATTGTGAACAAGTTGCTCTTATCCCGAGTGGGTAAAAGCCAGACCGGTGACCAAAAACAAATGAGATCCTTGTAGACGCTTCCGCAATGAGATTCTGCGCTACAAGAGGTAGGTACCATTTTTAATGTTACCTCCGCATTTAATTATATGCGTATAATTTTTCCTTCATTGGTATCAGAGCCATCGTTTTATTGCGTCCTGGCATGCGGCTTTAAAATCAATCTAAAATTTTATGAGTAAAATTTATAGATTTAGGAAGCATGAAACGCAACAAAAATTTGTTTTTTGTGTGAAAAATATATATGCGTGCATATTTTGGCTCAATTTCGTGTATGTGTACACTGAAACCCGAGGGATAAAATTGAATATTCGAAACGCTAGTCTAGAAATTGGGATTTTTTGTTTTAACCATTCCACTATGTTCACAGACCCCGAAAACCCCCGGCCGGCCGAAATCCGGAGAGCTGAATCAGCCGGGAAGGTGGCGCGTGGCTTGCACGCGCCACCACACGTTGGGCGCGTGCGCGTGGGCGGTGGCCCACACGCGCGCAAACACGTGTCAAGGAATGACACGTCCTTGACACGTGGCCCAATCATCGTTAGCCACGTGGCAGACTGAGGTCATGCCACGTGGATCCGACGTGTCCCTTGGTGCCACGTGGGCGCCAGGTGGACCAATAGGGGGACGACACGTGGCAAGTCAGGGACCTGCCACGTGTCATGAAGACGTGTCAGGGGGACCCACGTGTACCAATCAGAGTCCGCCACGTGTCAAGCCACGTCACTGCCACGTGTCCACATGTTGCCACGTGGGCAACACGTGGACCAGTAATAGTTGGACACGTGTCACACTGTGGTGTTGACACGTGTCCGGCCAGTTGAGGACGCGCGTGTGGCGCGTGGGGGCGCATGAGCGCGTCCCCCTCCCCCTCGTCGGCGCGTGTCGGCGCGTGGAGGTGTTTCCGACCTCCAAATCAGCTCCATTTTTTTCGAAAATATTTTTCAAAATATTTCTGATTTATTGGTCTATGTTTTAAAATTTTTTGACGACCATAGAATATTTTTGTTTATTTTTGAAAATAAATATTATAAAATATTTATGGAAAATGTGTTTTCTATATTTAAATATTTTGAAAAAATTTTTATATGATTTTTTGTCCTTATTTGTTGATTGGAATGTGTTTCAATCATATGAGTTTATACATGAGTGTATTAACCATTTAAAATTTCTGTAATGTGTTTCAGAAATGATGATAAGGACACCTATGATTCCGAAAACCCCGCATGGGATTGCTTTGAGAAATGCAAGAGTGCGTTCATTAAGCAAAATAAGAATGCGGAGGACTTATCGAGCTGAAGATATTGATGCTATTGTGCGTCATATATTGACTATGCATGATCAAATGCAGTAGTGCATTTGGATAGGAGGCTTAAGCTAAGGAAGGGATGACAGAGATAAAATCAAAGCGTTGGTTAATTCTTTTGCATATCATCCAGTCCTAAGAGAGCGTTTGGAAACCACTTGGTACATAGGAGATAGAGTTTATAAGAATTCTATCATCAATTTTTTGGCTAGAGTTGCCAAAAGAGGAGTGTTGAGGAGCAACATTCAATCTGTGATGAAATTAAGAAGTGGACGTAAAGTGCATCGTCCATGGCTTCATTAGCGAACTTATGAGTTCCCTTATGAATTGATGAAGTTGGTCAAAGAATCAGTCCCAGTGTCAGTAAAGGTCTTGAGGAGATCTAGTTTTCTAGATTAGTTGACATGAGTGTCAATTATAGTTAGCGTTTGATTTTATAGGATTTATGTTTCCTATTATTATTATTTGACATGTGTGTCTTATTTGAGGATTATTGGATTTGTTTATTGGTTAAATGAATGAGTTTATTCTTATGGCATTTGATTATTTTTTAATAAATGTGTTTATTTTAAAATGTTAATTGCCCTGCGATGTTTTATGAGTAAAATGTTTGCATGTTTATTAAGTAGAGACTTAATAAAATAAAACCAATAAGATATCCCTCATAAGTTTAAGAACTTCGTAATCCAATAATTTTGATTTACTATGCATGAAATCTTAACCTATAAAGTTGGACATTAGAACTTAGAAGGTAATTGGTACTCTAAGTATACTTTTCGAATTTAAGTCTAATAGAAAACTTTATTAGGTTATTATTTCAGGTGTATAGTAAATTGCATGTATTGCCTAATCTCCCACTAATAATGTGCAATATTGTTCCATTTGAGATCAGAGGATCTTAGTGGATGCTGCTTCCAAGTAATAATTATGAAATCTGGAATACAAAGATCTAGAATGTGCTTATAGAGCAAGAGGCTCTTAAATCCTAAAATTCAGTTATGGCTGAATTTGAGGATGACACTATATCCCAGCATAAGCAGGACCAGGATGTCTATGTGGCATCACATCACTAAACAATTTCGCAAGTATCAAAATGCAATGGATCTGTGGATCGCTTTGCAGGAGAAATTCAGATATGTGACTCTGAATAAGCTCCGATCATTGACGACCAAATTTGATACATATCAGAAAAGTCTGATTATTCGATGCGAAAACATCTAAGAGAGATGGAAAGAAAAAGTGAGCTTAGTGAACCTAGTCATAAGTGACTGATGAACAGTAGGTCCAAACCGCTATCCATTCTTTACCCAAGAGTTGGTGGCATGTAAGAATGCAACTAACTCACATAGATAAGCAAAAAGATATTTGAGGATGTCACTTGTTAATTGAAGCTTGAAAGAGGCCGTCTGACAATGATTAAGGTCAATGTCATATGGCAAAGTCCTGTTCTAATAGAATGAGTTCTTATTAGAACAAGATAATAAGCTTCATCAATAGGGATAAAGAAAAGGCTTGAGAGCCTGAAAAGTAAAAGGAATAGAATCATGAAAGGTCCAAAGGCAAATGGGTGGTAAACAATTCAAGAGTGAAATGTTTCAATTGCCTAAAAGGATACTATGCAAAGAGACTGCATTGTGTCTTTAAAGATACACTATTTTGACTCAATAGTGAGCAAAAATTTATGTATCTAGTTCTGAATTTCATTCTTTGTGGGTGATAAATTCAGAACCAATGGACTATATAACGAGGGATCGAGATACCTTTGTTATGAAATTTAGGTTCTGTTCTTGATTTATTGAAATTTATTTTCAATTTATTTTTGAAGATAACAGTGCACGCTTATGCTTGAATGATTTCTATTTTGGTTATGGATGTGGACCATGACTATTTTCCTTAATGTGAAATTATGGCATACTATATTAAACCATATTGGACAAAACTGAATGAGTCGGTTAGTCAAAGAAGGTTTAATAGGTGATTTAAATAAGTTTGAATTGCCTACATGTAAGTATTGCCTAAAAAGGAAAAACTAGTTAGAAAATCATTTGAAAAAGGTGCTAAAGCCTAATTTCCATTACAATAGTCCATTCTGACGCATGTGGTCAAATGAAAGTGAGGGCAAGGCATTAGGCCTACTATTTCATCACATTTATATATGACTGTACTAAGTATAGTCATGTCTATTTGAATTCTCACAAGTCAGAAGCATTGAGTTGCTTCACGACTTATATGAGTATAGCTGAGAATCAATTAGATAAAAAGATCAAAACTTTAAGAACTGACAGAGGTCAATAACATCTTACAAGATAAACTTAAAGTTTCATGTGATGAAAAAGGATTGAATATCAGTTGTTCATTCCTTGAAATCCACAACAAAACGGTGTTGAGGAAAGGAGAAATTAGACTCTCCTAAATACGGTTAGATCTATGATGACAGAGGTAAATTTGTCTATCTCTTATCGGGGAAATATTTTATTGACTGTCACATATGTTCTGAACCGTAAGCCCTCTAAAGCTGTCATTATCATAACTTATGAGTTGTGGACCGGTCAACAAGTTGACCTAAGCCATTTACAACTTTTGGGTTGTAATGCTTGCGTCCATGATGCCTCAATTTGGTAAATTTGAGACCAAGAGGTTAAAAGAGTGTCTATGTGAGATATTCTTAAGTATCAAAAGGATACATTTTCGTGGGTCAGTAAGAAAATGGCATAATGACAGATTTTGGATCACTAGACGTCATATTCTTAAGAGAATGAATTTCTAAAGTTGGGCGAAGTGAATTAAGATTTCACTTTATATTTCAGGAAGAGACCATCATGATCACTCCATCCGAGTGGGAGGGAGTTAGAGGAAAAAGGTTAAGACCTTCATCCTCCAAACGATTCGGATGTTCGAGACCTGATATGAATGGAAGTATTCTTGACTCCAGTGGGAGGAAAGAATACGGTATTCCTGACTCCAGTGGGAGTATGGAACATAGTCCCAGTGGGAGCATTATGAATCACGATGAATATATGAGACATGTTCATCAAGATTCAGAACTGTAAAAATCTAAAAGGATAAGTGTTCTATGCTGACAATTTAAAATCGAAGGCTAGAATGAAGCTCTTTTAGTTATCCCACAAGACAAGAAAGAGCATAATAATATTTAAAATGCTTTTTCATGCCAATCTAAAGAAAAAAAATGGACTAAAGCAATAGAAAATGAAATGGCATCCATAGATCAAACCATGTTTGAGAACTAGTTGATCTACTGGAAGGACACAAATTGAGAATAAATGTATTCTCAAAGTAAAGCGAAAGGCTGATAGAGGTATCGAAAGATATAAGGCTCGGCTAGTCGCTAAGGGTTTCATACAATAGAAAGAGATTGACTATGAGTAGACTTTTTCATCTGTTGTAAAATTTACGTACATAAGGTTAATACTGGTCATAGTGGCGAGTTTAGACCTAAAGCTTCATCAAAAGGATGAAAAGACTGATTTTCTCAATGGATAAATGGATGAAACAATCTACACGTTTCATCGAAAAAGGTAGCAAGCATAAGGTTTGCTGATTGATGTGTTCAATCTATTGCCTTTAACAGTCTTCAACACAATATTGCTTGAGACTTCATCACATAATTATGTCGAATGGGTTCAATATGATTGATGAAGATCATTGTGTTTATAGTAAAAGCTCTGTAAGTGTATGTTTATCATTTTGGCATTGTATGTATACAACATACTTAAAGTTAAGAATGATAAATGGTACGTAAATAAAATCGAAGATTGGTTATTGTCCAACTTTGAGACTAATAATATGAGTTATGTATATTACATTCTTGAAGTTAAGATTTCAAGAGATCATTCGAGAAAATTGTTGTCTATTTCTTGAGAGAAATATATCAACAAAGACCTTGAGCGATTTAATATGCAAAACTGCAAACTCATAGATTACTCTATTGCCAAGAATCAGTTTCTTAGCAAAGATGTGTGTCCTATGAGGTCAGAAAAATTGAACGTATGAGGAACGTTCTATATATGACAGTGCCATGGGTAGTCTTATGTATGCAGTGTTGTATACAAGACATGATATATGCTATGCAGTGGGTATGGTAAATAGATATCAATCTAACCCAGACAAAGCACATTGGAAGCAATTGAAAGGATACTTATATACCTTAGAGGTACTGCAACCTATTCTCTCAATTATTAAGAAAATGATCTGCATTGAGAGAATACAGAGATGTTGATTGGGTAGGAGGTAAGGATGAGAGGAAATCCGCCTTAAGTTTATATTCTTGATTGACAAGAGTGCCATCTCGAGGAGTAACAAGAATTAAACCCGTGTAGCCCTATCAATAGTGGAAGTTGAATTTGACACTTCCTCAATTGCAGTAAAGGAGACAGTTTGGCCGAAATGGTTTGTGAGCCATTTAAGAGTAACTGTCTTAGAGGTATTAATGACAGTTTTTAGTGACAGTTAGTCGTTGATAGCTTATAGTGGAGCTAAGCATATCAACATTAAGTATTAATACACGAGAGATATTGTTGCACAAGGAGAGATGTGAACTTACAGTACGTTTCTACGCATGCAGATCCGTTGAGTAAACCTATAACGAGAGATGTGTTTTGAGAAATACATTAGATCTCGAGGTTTGCGTAGAATTTAATTGGTACTGTTATATCTTTTTATTATCCCTTAACGTTATTATTTGCGAATAATAACTAAAGTTCATTGTTGGCAATACATGAGTGTGAATGTTTATGTGTAAACATTTACTGTTATTGATATGAGTTTGAGCATGTCGGACAGAGAAGTAGCCCACTCACAAGGGTGTTTACCTTAGTTTTGTCAATAAGTTGGCAAAGACTAAGATGAGGCAATTTTTGAACATATGAGATTGCTCGAGAGCCTGTTCAAAATAAAAGTGCCGTCTTGCAGAAATTACAAGATAAGTCTTGTTAAGGTGCGAGATAAAGACATACATAAAGTTGTATGCTTTGGATTGAGATCCAAAATAAGGATTGTATGAAATCCGATGGTTAGTTATTTGTAACTACCATGTTCTGTCTGAAAAGCCAGAAGTAGTCCTTAAGTAAGCGGACTAAAGTTGGGTGCTTCGGTGCATCGCAACCTTACGCTTCTGTATGGTGTTTAATATACACATTATCAAAATGTGAGACATGCGCTCCTTTAAGGGAAGGAAAGAACACCATAACACATGTTTTATACCGTGTGTGCTTTAGTGACCACAGGGATGGGAATTTAATGTTATTAATGATCTCAACTTTCCCTATTGTGAGACCCTATATATATATATATATATTTCGACCCTTAGAACCCTTAACTTATCCCTGAAGTATGGTTCAATGTGGCTAGCTTAGTTAGTTTCCAAGAGATCCGGGAAAAATTTAGGCCTGGCGGATCTAACTAGAAAAGCGAGTTGAATCATGATGGATGGCATATAGTAAGAGGGGAAGATAGCCTTTGGATCACTTTCATAATGTTTCGTGGTTCACAGGCATGCCTATTAAAGTTTCTATGAGTAGAAACATAATAGTGAACACGAAACCTTCAGTTATAATTATATATAATATTTAATAAATTAAATAATTAGTTTAAAATTGGATTGTAATTAATTTATATAAATTACAAAATTAATTAAATAATGAATTATATATTTTATAGATAAAATATAAAAAAAAATATAAAAGTACATGACATTCGGTTTCAATTTTTCAACATAAAAATTGAAGCGAACAAACCAAATAAAATGAACTGAAATAACCAAATTGTATGTCGTTCGATTTTGGACACCCTTGATCGATACTATATATATAAATTATGAAGAGTGGTAAATTTTTTTTACTAAATTAATCATTTATTATCTCATTATTAGACTGAGTTAATTCATTATTATTTTATTATTAACAAGTAAAACACTTGCAAATTACAATTCGTTAATTGACATGATATGTATCCCTCCAAGAGGAGGGGAATATATGTTTAATGTTTATAAAAAAATGAAAAAAAATCATCTTTAACTGATTGAAAGGACAGGCGGTCTGTATTTCAAATTAACCTTAGACAAAATTTTAGAAATATCACACTAATTTTTTCTTACATTCTCTTCACTCAATTTTCGCTTCCAATATTTTTGTAAGGTGTGGTGCATATTGATAAAATTCCAAAATTAAATGTCAAATATGGATAACTAGAGGTGGCAAGTTGGGCGGGTTTGGGTTGGGTCACTAATGGGCGGGTCACAAATGGGCCAAAAAGCATGGGTCACAAATGGGCCAAATATCTAAATGGGTTGGGCGGGTTGGGCCAACCCATGGGTTAAAAACTTCTTGAATATATAAAAAATTTATAATAATACGCAAATGGGTCGGGTGGTCCAAACGGACTGATTTTGATCCAAACGGATTTAATAACCCAAATGGGCCTCTTAAGACCCAAACGGGCCGAAATGTAATTTGATTTTTTTAATTCATTTTTAATAAAAAATAATTTTCTATATAATAAAGGGATATTAAAGTGACTAATGTAAAATAATTTGCCCCAAATGGATTGGATGGGCCAAATGGGTTGCTTAAGGCCCAAACGGGCCGAATGGAGTTTGACCCATTTAATCCATTTTTAATGAGAAATAATTTCGGATATAATGAAATGATATTAAAGTGACTAATATAAAATATTTGACACAAATGGATATACAAATAGCAAGTAATTGTTCATTTTAAAATATTAATCTTACAAAAATATCGTATATACAAATAGTAAGAAATAAGCGTTTTCCGATCACTCCACACTTTGATTTTGTTTTGAAAATTTAATATCCTTTCCCATATGATATTGACAGTCATCCTCAGCTGCAATATTAATAAATATCTAATCAGAATATTATAAGATTACGCAAAATATGTTCAAATAAATAATTGCATTTATTTTACCTTCAAATCCAAATAACCAACTACGAGTTGTAATCAATGCCTCTGCATTTTCAGGTAACATGGATGCCCTCCATTTGTTGAGAATTCTTCCTCCCATAATGAGCAGTTAGGCAAAGGTAACCCTCTGAAATACATGATGTCCATACATCACATGTCAAACAAATCCTACCCGGTACTTCAGCTAAAGTATTTTTCAGAATATCCAATTCTCTCTTATGTATCTTTAAGCAACATGATTTTGTTGTATTCCTACATATTGGCTTCACATCTTGGTTCAAATATGTATGAAGATTTCTATTAGCTTCATGTTCAGCAAAAGTAAAAGTGTACCCATGCCTAATTATAGCTAAAGCTAAGTGCTCTTTGTAAGCATCTTGGTCTATCTTATACTTTGGTTCGTCAGACACAACATTAAATTTAAGACATACCTTCAGGTGACGTCTTAAACTAGAAGTCCCATGAGTAGAATCAGCAATATATTCTTTTGAGCAATGTTTACACTTTCCTCTAGATTTTCCATCATCATACTGACTTGATGGTATGAAATCGAAATCATTCCATATAGAAGATACACGTCGTCTTTTGGAAGTGGCTTCTGCAGAAGTGTCATTGCTCTCATCCAGACTACAAACACTAGGATCCATTCTACATAAAACAATAAAGAAATTTACTTTGTTAACAATAAAGAAAACATCAAATATATATATATATATATGTAATGAAAACAAGCAAATTATGAAGCATGAAACAGTAATCAATACCTACTAATTATAACAAAAACTCCTCCATAACATAAGCAATACTTAGAAAGAAACAGTAGAAGATTGAAGAAGGGCAGATAGTTAAAGCTATATTCTGATTCAGATTTAGTAATCTTTGACATAGAGATAGACGCAATGCTCATGAAGCCCAACCCATGTCTGATATTGAAAGAACCATTACCGTTTAAAACACAATATCAATCATAATATACAAAGCCTATTTCAGTTCCATTTACCTGTTCTAAAAGAAAAAGAAAATCAAATAAGTTACTGAAACCTTTCGAGATGTCTATTAATTAAAAATTAGTTTCGAAAACTTTTAAACACGCTCAGACACCCTAGCTAAAGATGCCACATATAACAAGTTTAGCTGTATAGCTATCTGTATGAATATTTAATCTATAATCCCACGACTAGGAAAGCCAATAGCTTATAAATCTTATCCTGTTCCTACACAGAAACAAACTGATCTTTAGTTCTTTCCATATAATAATAATAATAATAACAGTCATCTAACAAGAAGGGCTCAGTCAGCCCTGGTGACTCAGCTCCTTGTTTAAAACTTCAAATAGAACAAATTAAAGAAAGAATCGAAGGATCAAACAGTATTAACTTCCATCAATATTATAGGAAGGTGCAGAAAGAAAAGGCATGTCATAAACAGAGACAATATACAAATTCTAGAACTTTAAACAAGTCCAAAGAAAATCCAAGAGGCAAGAAAGAACAAGAAGCCTCTCATCAAATCTAATCCTGGAAATCTAAATCAAATCAAAACTATGAAGTAAAATCAGAAACATTCAACCTCAAAACTCAAACAGGCTATTAAAGCCACCTTTTCTAATACAGATTTCAGAGAAACAAAGAGCAATTGCAGTGCAATAAATAAAAAAACCATCAAATTTGAATAGGGCGAACAGAATTTAGGCAAGCAAATCCTCACAAAGTCGAAAGATAAATAAACAAGTATTAACTATATAAATATATAAGATGATAAAACATGATAATTCCATAAGCAGGCAATATAGTAAAGAGAAACCTCCATAATCATAAGGCTCCCTCATCTTCTGTAGCATCCAATTAATTTTCCGATACATAAAAGTTTAATTTCAGATCTTCTCATTGCTCTGTTTTTCTAGTTCTAACTTGTAAATGCTAATCAGGGGATTTCTGATACTTGCAAAAACAACACCATCATGAACGACAAAACTAATTTTCATTGCAATGCTCAAGAAAGCATATATAGAAGAGGGAAATAAGTGTGCTGGTTTTCTTATGAATCAGCAAATCCATATCTTCAAGTATTCAATATTTAAAAGATTTTTTTCTGGTATCCAAAGGTGGATAATCCCCAAATAATTAACCCCTATCAAATCATGTTGTAACCAAGCTAAAGCAGCAGCAGGAGGTTGAGGAAGCTGATGACAACCAGTAGCAAACTCATAAGCATAATGACATAACCAATCAGTTAGGAAATTAGCTTCACGATCCACATGAACAATACAAACCTCATCAAAATTCTGCAACTCATTTCTAATAAGATTTATCAAGAAAGAGCAAGGAGCATTTATAGAATCTTGCACAAATCAAGACTTGGTTAAGAAATCTATAACTTCAACTTGATTCACGAACATATAACCCATTTCAACATAAACAGAAATCAATGAAAATTATAAACAGAAATCAAACCAAAATAAATCAAACCCATTTACCGGAGAATCGTTGACGGAGGACAGCCAAAGAAACTGAACGAATGGCAGCGAACGAGGGAGAGAAAGCGGCGACGACTGGATGGTGGAGAGTCAGAGATGCGGCGAGGCTGGAAGGAGTCGATGGAGAGAGCTCGAAAGCGAGAAAGAGATGGGCACAGAAAAAACAGACCAGTTGGGCATTTGTGGGTAGACCCGAACGGGTCAATTTTTTTATGGGTCTTAATTGGGCGGGTCTAAATGGGTATAGTTTTTATTGGGTTGGGTTTGGGTTAATTTTTTTTGGGCGGGTTGGGCGGGGTTTTTGGGCCTGGGCCAAATTTGACACCTCTATGGATAACAATATTTTTGTCATCATGACATAAACACAAATTAAAAATCCATAAGAATTTTCTCTGTATATAAATATAACTATTGCCTATACCTGGTAATTAGATCGGGTTGAGCGGATTCAGATAATTTCATGTTATTTTTTTTTTCATTTTCGGATTTTTTGGATCATTTTCGAATTGATTCACCTCCTTTTTTTTTATGGATTTGGGTCAAATTTTGGATCATAGTTAGGTTTGGGCAAAACTGTACCAAACTATAACAATTCGGTGTTTTGATTTGTTTTATCGATTTTTAGTTTCATCAATTCGGTTATATCGATTCGGTTTTTAGTATCCAAAAACAATAAAAATCGAATTGACCGAAATATTAGTAAAAATATGTCATTTTATACCGATTTTTTTTCTACATGTATGCCATCTCTACTTTTTAATCAATAGAAAGATTAATGAATTAAACTAAATTTTGGAATGATAAATAAAAAGTTTTACCATAGAAAAGGAAGGGATATCTCTTTTCCAGCGATTTGATGAAAGACAAATTAGAAAAATGCTTAGTAGCGATGGAAGCAAAATGGTGGATGAGCTACGAGTAGTAGAATAACAGTTAGATTAGGACATGGGCTAAATAAAGATCAAGAAAGGTAATTTGCAAGTAATAAAAATCGTGAAATACAATATATATTATGTGCCACCTAATTATTATTTTTCATTTCCTTTTAGCTTTTACTACTAAAAAATTAAACAATTAGATATATCTCTTTTCTTTGAAATTAAATCTACTTTTTACATAAAAATTGGAATAAAAATATTAATAAAATGGTGTAGTATATATATATATACGTATATATAATTAAACTATAATTTATAAATATAAATATGACATAAAATAAAATTTAATTAAAAAAATCGGATCATGAGTTCAAACCAAATTTCAGATATTTTCTGGCAAATTTTTCAAATTTCGAGTTTGAATCGTATTGACCCCAACTAACTATATGATAGCTACGCTCCTGATGGTAGCTTTGTTGGAATTTTCAGAATGGTTCTCAAAACCACTTTGCTATAGATAGAAGGTAGAAGACAAGATAACACAGCTTAAAAAAGACAAATCATATAAGATACAGAGGATGGAAGAGGGAGATGAAACACACTAATATAATGATATTATGAAAACTCCGCTCTAGGAAAGCTTAAAAGACACATATATATACATTAATTTACTACACTCCACACAGATTACGTCCCATGAAAGACATAAAAGGAGGTAATTAACCAGTGATACCTCTCTTTAATTATTGAAATTAAACTGTAATAGTAGGACATGGAGTAGGACACAAAGAGCCCTTATAGTTTTACTAGTCATAAAGTTGAGAAGCAAGGCGTGGAATGAGCATAACATGAAGAGGAGTCACCCTGGATAAGGAAACATCGGTGCTCTCAGTCATATCCACAGGCTCATTGTTTGGTGCTGTGAGGTTAAATCCCTGAATCATTCTAGCCATAGCTAATGGTATCATTTTCATTGCAAAATTCGATCCAGGACATGATCTTCTACCTGACCCGAATGGCACGTATTCGAAATGCTGGTCAAAAAAATCCAAATCTGCATGACTTGTCAAGAATCTTTCAGGCTTGAACTCATCAGGATTCTCCCAAATATCAGGATCACGATGCAGCTTCCATATATTTGTTAAAAACCGAGTTCCTTTAGGAATTTGAAATCCATAAAGGGTACAATCTTCCATTGACTCTCGTGGAACTGCTAATGGCCCTGATGGAAACATACGTAATGTTTCTTTAATTATTGCATTCAGGTATACCAGATTTTCGATATCAGATTCTTCCACTTTTCTTTCTCTTCCAACTTTGTCGTCCATCTCCTCTTGGGCTAGCTTCAGTATTCTTCTATTGTTCAACAAATTGGCCACAAACCATGTCAAGGTGACGGATGTGGTATCTGAGCCCCCAAGCATAGCAGTCTACAAAATGGATTTCCAAATAAACTCAAGTCAAAATAAATAAATAACCCATGATACATATATATATATATATAAGGGGTCAATTTCACTCATAGTCACTCAACTTATCACTTATCGCACAAAAGTAACAGATTTTTTTTCGTTACTTAAATGTCACTGAACTTATAATATTTTTGCAAAAAAGTCATGTTAACCGGAATCCGGCGAGAACCCTTGCCGGATTGATGACATGGCATATGGCACGTGGCAACGAATAGTAAATATATGACTTTTTTGCAAAAATGTTAGAAGTTCAATAACCATTAAGTTGGAAAAAAAAGAAAATTGGTTACTTTTGCGCGATAAATTATAAGTTTAGTGACCGTGAGTGAAATTGATTTAGATGTAGCATTTGTTGGAAATATTGTTAAACGGCATGTAGTTTCTGACATGACATGTCATGTCATCAATCCAGCGAGGGTTCTCGCCGGATTCCGGTCAACATAACTTTTTTGCAAAAATATTAAAAGTTCAGTGACATTTAAGTAAGAAAAAAAAAGTCGGTGACTTTTGCGTGATAAGTGATAAGTTGAGTGACCGTGAGTGAAATCAACCCTATATATAAGCATATGTGAGTTTTGTTTTTTAGACATATGATAAATAAGGAAATACTTATAATATAATAGGGAAGATAATGAAAATAAAATGTTGAGAAAGCTCACCATAGCTGTTGCTTTAATAACAGTTCGACGTGGATTGCCAAATTCGGGATCATCCTTACAAGTGGAAAGCAAAACATCCATGAAATACTGCTTGTTATCATCGGATTTATCTTTCATTTCATGTTCTTTAATCCATTTTTCCAGAATATAATCCAATTCCTCCATTACTTTCTTTATTTTTCTCATAGGTCCTAGAAAGTTCAACCATCCAAGGAATGGAACAAAATCTGAAGGAACAAAAGCAGCAGCTAAATGCATATAATCCTTCATGATTTCCCCAATATGACGCCCCTTTTCAACATCTTCACTGTTATGGCGATCACAGTATCTTTTCCCAGCTATCATGCCTGTGATTGTATTCAAAACCATATTCTCCAACAACTCACTCATATTAACATTCACAGGATCATTGTTATTTTCTTTATACTGCAAGAACAAATCTTTGATAAAGATATTCACCTCAGATAATAGGATATGGTTCAGTGATCTGAGCTTATGGCTGGAGAGAAGCTGAACCGTGGTTAACTTTCGCAGATCGCGCCAGTAAGGACCGTAAGGTGAGATGCTAAAGGCCGCATAGTTGTAACCAAGAACCTTTCCAAAAATGTTTTCTGGCCTTGTAGACATGATTTTGTCATGTGTGGTGTAGAACTCTTTCAGTATTTTGTAATTGCTGATCACTACAGTCGGGTGGACTCCGAGCCGGATTGTGAATATTGAGCCATACTTATCAGCAATATCACCCAAGATTTGGCAAAGATGTCTAGTGCCAGTAAGTTGGTGAATATGACCTATTAATGGCAACCCACCTGCAACTTCTGGTGGCAAAGAAGTAACACTTTTAGTTTTAGTGTTTTTAACCCTCCATGAATTGTAAAGTAGGACTAATGCTATGACCCCAAGAATCGCTGCAGAGTTTGCAAAGAAATCCATGGTGGGGTTTGAGTACTGAGGATTGTGTGCTCAAGTTGAACGAAAGTGCTGGTTTTTATAGAGTTTTTTTTTATTTATTTTTTATTTTTTTTTTAAATCCTACTTGATGGCTAGCCATTAACTTTATCAATGGCCAATTTCATGGATTCGGTTTAGACAAAAAAAAAATTTATAAATTAGGAGAAAAAGTAATTTTCACTTTAATTAGAGGTCAATGCGCAAAAGTACATACTACATTTATTTTATTATATATGACTTTTTTAATTAAAATTTAAATTTTATTTATATGATACTTTTAAATTTCAAATACAATTTAATTTTTATTTTTTAATTTAATTTTTGTAATGTAATTTGACTTGTTTATAACTAATTAAATTAAAATTTATATATTAAATTACTAAATTTTATTCTAAATTAAAATTTAATTAATAATTTTTTTTAATTCTAATTAAAATAATAAAAGTGACGCATAAAATAAAATGAAAAAAATGGAGTATTTTATATCAATAGGGTTACTAAAACTGAATTGGGAGACTTTTGATGATTGGAGTTAGGTTATAAATTGTGAAGTAAATTATGATTTTGGCATATAAATTATATCGAGTTGTAAACTGACATTAACTGACATTTAGGAAATTGAGTAGGAAATTTCTCGGAAAAAAAAAATCAATTAATTCGAACTGGGAGATTTGGAGCATTTCGCGATTAAATTTTCTCCGGTCAGGCAATTAAATTCCTTGTTTTTCTACTTTCAAAATTAAGTACAGTAAACGTGGAATTAATTAGGTCCATCCATTTGTGATTTGTGGATCTTGTTTCCAATAATGTTTTGTCAATTAGCAGGTAATAAATTGTAGGGCCTAAAGACGTACAAAAGGGATAAATTGAGTATCTCAAAATTTTTTTGCTATTTTTTTAATAGAATAAAAATTTATAAAAATATAAAAATCTGACTATAAATATAAAAATATAATAAAAATAAAGTTTAAATTTTTGCAAATTTTTTTTCAAATAAAATCTCAAAAATAATTTTGAAAAATATGTGTATAAAATTTGTTGTGAATATTTAAAAAATTGTTATAAAGATAATTTTGAAAACTCAAATTCCAAAATATCGAAAACAGAGTAATAGAAAATCAGAGTTTCAGATGACTATGGAAATAGAAATGCAATGCAAATAAAGTTCAGATTTTTGCAAGTTTTTTTTCAAACAAAATCTCAAAAATAATTCTAAAAAATATGTGTGTAAAATTTGTTGTGAATATTTAAAAAATTGTTATAAAGATAATTTTGAAAACTCAAATTCCAGAATATCGAAAACAGAGTAATAGAAAATCAGAGTTTCAGAAAAGAGAGCATAAAAGTAAACACATAGAATTTATAGTGGTTCGGCCAACTTGCCTACATTCACTCCTCAAGATTCAATTCTTGAACTTTTCTCTCCACTCTTAATTCTTTTAAAGGAAAGAGTCAAAGCCAATATATAATTCTAGATATGTATATCAACCCACAATCTTTTTCCAAAATAAAAGATAGAAAACACTTACTAGAATTTTTCTCCTAGGTTCTAGCCAGCCCAACTCACAATCTTTTACAAAATAAATTTCCTAACAAATAATTACAATATAAGTTATAATCAAATTGAGGAGAATATGTACAAAATGAAGTGCAAAAGATGTGAAAAGTGAGATAAATAAAGTTAAGTTTTTCTCTTAAAAGATAGAAATTCTTTCCCAACTTTTTCTAACCTTCTAATGGGTGAAACACCATATATTTATACTCAAAAATTCAATTCTAGGTGTTTGAAACATAAACTAGCCGTTGGAGGGCAAAACAGAGAAAACAAACTAAAACTGGCCGTTATTTTTGTCCTGCAGTAAAATTCTGATTTTTGTTCAAAAATCTGATACCGACAGAAATTCATTTAGAAAATTGATGCAGATAGAAATTCATTTTCTAAAGAAAAATTTTTTGACGAAAATCAGTTTTGTTCAAAAGCTCATTTTCTGACTTAAAAAATATTTTTATGCAACTTTAAAGTTATAATGTGTATGCATGAATGAAAATAATTTGCCTCAATTTGATTTTACAATTTAGTATCCTAATTCCTAATAAACTAAGGCACCTTACCAATTTGTCTTCTTAAGTCCATGCTTGATATATCTTGATTTTCAAAATATTGATATTTTGCATCAGAAAATATGTAAAAAAGTTCCTGCAGAAATTACTCAGAGAAGAATTTACAATAGAGTTTATTTAAGATTTGATTATTATCAAAATTATGATGTGGTCTTGAGCCAATAATCTCCCCATTTTTTATGATGACAAAACCTTAATAAACTCCACTTAGAAATCTATCTAGGTTAGTCTAAAAGGCTCCCCCCGAATATGTGCTTGGGGGTAAAGAACTGTAAAACTTATAAATCCCATGTACGAAATATCCAAACATATATTAATCAATCTATAATTGTCAATCAAAAGATATCAAAAAACATCCATATTAATGAACATCCAAACATAACATGTAAGCCTACTTCTCCCCCTTTTTATTATCAGTCAAAAAGGAAGAGAACCTGCACCAAAAACAAAATTAGCACACACTTTGCAAGTAGTCCAGAGTACTTAAGTCCCAATATATAAAAATCCAAAAACAATAACAAATAAAAGGAACTAGGAATCAACATCCATGGGTAGAGAGCTGTTGCCAGGCTAGCCTGGTTTGGGTGGATTTTTCATCCGCAAGACAACATTCCTTGCTGACTTTCTATGGGTATGAGCAGGTGGTGAATCCTGGGAGGTCATAACAGGTGATGGTGCAGAAGACATACTAGGAGGCACAACTGGGGCTACAACAGGTTTATCAAAAGGAGAAGAAATAAGAAGAGGAATGGTATTAGCCAACTTACTAAACACTTCACTTAACTGCTAAAATAGCCCAGATGCTGAGCAGACTTGAGCTTTAAAAGCCTTTAGCTGAGCAGGATTTAAGTAGGTGGAAGATGATACTTGGGAAAGATCAAATGCAACTGGAGTCATTGTACTAGAGGATTTCTCAACTGCAACAGCAGGAGGACTTGAATGTGCAAGCTCACCAGAAGGAGTCCCAGATTGTGAGCTAATTGGATTATTTTCTGAGCTTTCGACTGCTGGACTGTGAGTAGATTTTTCACCAGACTTTTCTACAGATTTAGCATCAGAGTTAGTATCAGAATGAGCAGATGATTCAGAATTCTTACCAGATTTCTCTGTGCTGGATAATGAACCAGAATGACTGGTGACAGATTTTTGCCGCTCAACTTTTGTCTTTGGTTCCTTAAAATAGCAAGACCAACAGAGGATTTCATCCAGGAAATAAATTCTAGATATCTGGTTTTCAGAGAACCATCCATTTTTATAAATTCTACTAACTCTTTTCCCTTTTCAGAATCAGAAGCAACTTTTTCATCAAATTTACGTTTACCAGTCTTAGGTTTCTTCCCAGTATCTTTGTAAAACACAAAACTAACTTTTTCAATCTTAAGAGGCTCACCCACCGTATCATCAATAACCAATTTTCAGTGCTCAAATAGCCTAGTCAGAATTAATTCATATGATTTCTTTTCATCTACAGACCGAATTGCCATATAATTAAAAATCAAATATGGTAGATTAAAAGGTTTTCCAATATGACAGTGCCACAAAAACACAATATCAAAATCTGATAAGTAGGACACACTTCCAACCCGAGGAGTAATATACTGACTAATGCACTTGTATAGAATCCTAAATTGGGGCAACATGTTGGAGGCCAAAGGGTTTTTAAAAGCCCCACTACCATCACTAGAAATTTTAGCCAAAAACTTGTCTTTATTAAGGTCAGTGAATTCAAGCAATTTACTGTCAGTTTTAGTGCAAACAGAGCCATCAAGGTTCATGGAAAATACCTTTGCAATGAGAGTTGGAGTCATAGTGTAAATGGATCCTTTTAATATGACCTTGAAACTATCAGCAGAAACATCAAACCTTGAGAAATAAAATTCTTTCACCAAATCAAGGAAGAGTGAACTCCTCCGAAAAGAGAGAAATCTTTTCCATCTTTGTTTTTCCGCATTTCGAGCGACTTCAAGAGCAACTTTCAGATGATCTTCCCAAACAATTATCTTCGACGCCAGCAGAACAAATGTTTTGAATGCAAGTGTGGTTGATTTCATCATATTTGTATCAGGGATGAAGGGTTGGGCTAGGGTTATGATAGGATTCGGGTCATCGGTTGATTTACTGGACTGAGCAGACGTGGATAGGGATGGAGATTGTTGCGGATGTTGCTTTGCCATGGTTTTCGATCTACCCATTTTGTTAACGCTAGGTTTTGTGTTTGATAGAGATGAATGAAAATAAAAGATAAATAACCGAGTATATATATAAAAGAATGAGTAAAGTACTTAAGGCAAATTTAAAAGGAGACTTAGGAGATATGGAAGTTGAAAAGACTGGATAAACATCAAGTGTACAAAGATAACTTCTATAGGGAAACTGTATTTTTGCAGTTATCGAGAGGCGGGAAGAGAGAAGGCCAATCAAAAAGACCATACTACCCCTTGAAATTTTAAATCAGCACAAATAGATAATAGGAGCAAATAGGACAATTTACATATTTTGTTTAACTGCAGCACTCAATCCATCACATCATGTCAGAAAAAATATACAGACTCATATCTTTAGGTACCAAAAAATGACAAATCAAATATATTTTGTACGAGAAAAATATTTTCACACAGATTTCAAAATTAACTAGCAGATTTTCTTATCAGAATTTAGTTAGAAAAAATACCTCAGCAGAAAATTAAATTTCTAATGTATCCATTCCTAACTTTCTTCTTAGTTGACAAAATCTATCTTCTTTGAGAGGTTTGGTCAAGATATCTGCTATCTAATTTTTAGTGGGAATAAACTCTAGCAAAATATCTCCTCTTTGCACATGATCTCGAAAGAAGTGATGCTTAATTTCAATGTGCTTTGTTCTTTAGTTCAGAATAGGATTATTGGTCAGATTTATAGCGCTTGTATTATCATAGAATATTGGAACGTTGTTAAATTCTATCCCATAATCTTTCAATTTTTTTCTAATCCATAGAATTTGAGTTGTACATCCACCAGCTGCTATATATTCTGCCTCTAATGTAGATAATGCCACAAAATTTTGTTTTCTGCTTGACCACATGATAAGAGAATTTCTTAGAAAATGACAAGCACCTGAAGTACTTTTCTGTCAATTCTACAACCTGCATAATCAGCATCTGAATATCCAATAAGATTAAATGATGTGTTCTTTGGATACCAAAGCCCCAATTCCTGAGTTCCAAGAAGATATCTCAGAATTATTTTGACTGTAGATAGATAGCGTTCCTTTGGAGCTGATTGAAAATACGCACATAGACATACACTGAAATGAATATCTAGTCTACTTGCTGTTAAATATAGCAGTGACCCAATCATGCCTTTATATAACTTTTCTTCAACATTTCTTCCCTTTCCATCTTTATCAATCTTTATCGTTGAGCTCATAGTAGTGCTAGCAAATTTTGCATCAGACATCTTGAATTTTTTCAGCAATTCTTTTGTGTACTTCGCTTGATTTATGAAAATACCATCTACGCATTGCTTAATTTGGAGTACCAAAAAGAACGTTAACTCACCCATCATACTCATTTCGAATTCATTTTTCATAATAGCTTCAAATTCTTTGCACAAGGAAATGTTAGTAGATCCAAAAATAATATCATCAACATATATTTGAACAATTAAAATATGAGATGATTTATGCTTTATAAAAATAGTAGTATCTACTTTTCCTCTGTTAAAACCATGAGCAAGTAAAAAATAATTTGATCTTTCATACCAAGCTCAATGAGTTTGTTTCAAACCATATAAAGTCTTTTCAAGTTTATAAACAAAATCTGGATACTCAGAATTTTTGAAACCTGGAGGTTGTTCAACGTAAACTTCCTCATTTAATAAACCATTTAAAAAGCACTTTTAACATACATTTGATATAATCTGAAATTTTTGAAATATGTAAATGCACACAAAATTCTAATAGCTTCCAGTCTAGCAACAGGTGCAAAAGTTTCATCGAAATCTATGTAGCCTTAAGCCACCAATCTGGCCTTATTTCTGACAACATTACCTTGGGGTTGATTTAACTAATGGTCATTGAACTTATACCAAAATTACGCAAAAGTAACTAAATAATTTTTTCTTTCAAAAAAGTCATTGAACTTAAAACCATTATACACAAAAATCATTATGAACGGATTTCGATGTTGACCCTCGTCGACTCTCACCTGAAAATCTAGCCGAAATCTGTTTATAATGACTTTTGTGTATAATGGTTTTAAGTTCAATGACTTTTTTGAAAGAAAAAAATTATTTAGTTACTTTTGCGTAATTTTGGTATAAGTTCGATGACCATTAGTGAAATTGTTTTAAGTTTGCGTGTGCACATGGGCTGTCAGCTAGATTTTCTGGTGAGCGTCAACACCGAAATCCGTTCATAATGACTTTTGTGTATAATTATTTTAAGTTCAATGACTTTTTTGAAAGAAAAAATTATTTAGTTACTTTTGCGTAATTTTAGTATAAGTTCGATGACCATCAATGAAATTAACCTCATTATCTTGCTCATCCAACTTATTTCTAAACACCAATTTTGTTTCAATAATAGAATAGTTTGAGGGACTAGGAACCAAATTCCAAACTCTATTTCTTTCAAATTGACTCAACTCTTCTTACATAGCAATAATCCAATTTTCATCATTTTGAGCATCAGTATAATTTTTAGGTTCAAGTTGAGAGACAAAAGCAACATTACCACAATATTCACGCATAGCTCTCCTTGTCATCATTTTCTGAGAAGGATCAGTCATTAAATTATCTTTGGGGTGATACTTGTGAAATCTTCAATCTTTAGGTAATTCTGTAGGTTGCTCAAATTGATGTTCTATCTGATTTTTTGGTGCACTATTTGTCTGAACTTCTGAATTATTTTCTGCATTCTCATGTTGTCCTAGATTTCTATCATCCGAATTTGGTTGCTGATCTGGTAACTTCTCTGTTTCAGCATTCTGTTGATCTTTTTCTTTTTCTTTCTCAAAACCTGTTTCATCATCAGAAAAAATCCTTTCTCCAGAATTTACAATAGTAAGATCAAATTTAACATTTATTGACTCCTCTACTTTATGTGTTCTTTTATTAAAGACTCTGTAAGCTTTAGAATTTAAGAAATATCCTAATATACCTTCATCAGATTTTGCATTAAATTTAGCTAGATTATTTTTATCATTAAAAACAAAACACTTACAGCCGAAAAGGTTAAAAGTAGTTGATTTTCGATTTTCTGCTCTTTCACAGCTCATATAGAGTCTTTTCTAACACTGATCTAATTAGAATTCTGTTCAGAATGTAGCATGCAGTGTTGATTGCCTCAGCCTAAAAATACTTAGGTAGATTATTTTCATTCAGCATTGTTCTAGCCATTTCTTGAAGAGTTTTGTTCTTCCTTTCTACTACACCATTCTGCTGAGGTGTCCCTGGAGCAGAAAAGGTGTGATTGATTCCAGAATTGTTACAGAATTCTTTAAATTTCTTATTCTCAAATTCTCCACCATGATCACTTCTTATACTTGTGACCTTGTATCCCTTTTCATTTTGAATTTTCTTACTCAATTTCTTAAATGCCTCAAATACATCATCCTTATGAGCAAGAAATAATACCCAAGTGTATCTAGTATAGTCATCCACCACATTTAGCACATAAGACTTACCACTAATTCTTGAAGGATTTATTATACCAAATAAATCCATATGAAGAAGCTCTAAAGCCTTCTCGGTGGAAACACCACTCTTAGCTTTATGGGAATTTCTGGTTTGTTTTCCAAGTTGACACGCTTTGCACACATGATCTTTAACAATCTTCATTTTTGGGATTCCATTTACTAAATCTTTTCTGACCAGCTTTTCTATTGCATGAAAGCCAGCATGACCCAATTTTCTATGCCACAAAATGCTTAGATTTTTCTTAGAAATAAGACATTTAGTCTCACTTTTCTTGATATCTTCTAGGCTAACTGAATAAATATTTTCAGATCTTTTACCCTTTAGAACTGATTTTCCTATTTCAACATCTTCAACTCTACAGTGATCTACTTCAAAAATTACTCTTCTCTTCTTGTCACAAAGTTGACTTATGCTTAATAAATTATATTTCAAACCTTTAACAAGACAGACATCCTCAATAACTGGATTAGAACCAATAGATCCAACACCAATAGTTTTTTCTTTTTCTATTATCATCGAAACTAACAGAACCACCTTCAGATTTTTCCAGTTTAAAGAACTTAATTCTGTCCCACGTCATATGCCTAGAGCAGCCACTGTCCATATACCACTTTTCTGTTTTAGTGCTCCTTAGGCAAACCTGCAATGAATCCAAGTATTTTTAGGTACCCAATCCTTCTTGGGTCCTTCACGGTTAGTAACAACAATTTTAGAATTTTTAATTACCCATTTCTGTTTGATAGAATTGGCATTTTTCTTATAATAATAGAATTTTGATATATGACCTTTTCTACAGCAATAGAAACATGTAGTGAAAGAATTAGTTTCCATTTTGCCATAAGATAAAACTTTATCAGCCTTTTCTGGGTGTACTTTTTCTTATAAAAATTCTTTGATGTACTTGCATGAACAGATATTGTATTATCAACACCATTGCCATTACACACACAAATCTGTTTTCCTTTAACATTGCATTTTTCATGTAAAGATGTATATTTTCTTTCCAAATCAGAATAATCGTTTTTCAACTTAATTTCTAATTACTTAACATTTTCATGTTCCAAATTTAATGTATCAAAATTCTTTTTCATTTCACTATGCATCTTTTTAAGCATACAATATTTATGGTGCAATTTTTCAAAACATTCAAGCATTTTTTTTCATACTCATTACTATTCTCATCTAAATCATAATTTAAGTCAGAATCACTTACCTTAGATTTTTTTTGAGTAATCAATTGAAGTTTTCTGCTCTATATCAAAAGAAGAATTCTGCTGCTCACGATCAGAAATTGCCATCAGACAAATGTCATCAGAATTTACGGGTTCTGGTTCACTCGTGCTTGATTCTTCACTATTATTCCAGGTTGCTTTCATAGCCTTCTTTTTGAATATTTTCTCCTTTCTTTTTAAATTTGAACATTTAGACTTGATATGTCCTGGTTTGTTGCATTCGTAGCAAATAATATCTCCAGCAGATTTTGAAAAAATTTTTGCCTTATGATGAGAAATTTTTTTATGCTATTTTCTGTAGGACTTCTTTCCTTTTCTGTACAGCTTTCTGAATTTTTTAGTGATTAACACCATTTCATCATCATCTGTGGAATAATCACTTCCAAATTCTGCTTTGAGAGCAATAGCTTTCAATTTTTGGTATTTTTCTTTCTCTGCATCTTGAGACTTGATGTAAAGTTCATGTGAAATAAGAGATCTACAGACATTATCAAAATTAAGAGTAATAAGATCCTTATCTAACAGAATTAAAGCTTTTGCTTTCCACCTGGGAGTAAAACCTCTAACAAGCTTTGTAGTTTTATCATGCTCATCAAGTTTTTTACCAAAAGCTTTAATATCATTAGTTAGTTTCACATACCTATTGATTACCTCAGAGATGGACTCTTCTGGTTTCATTTTGAATGCTTCATAATCTACCATGAGAATATGAAGTCTAGTATCCTTAACTTGATTCGCACCTTCATAAGTTTCCTATAGCTTGTTCCATATTTCTTTGGCAATATCACATCTAAAGACTCTGTTGAACTCATTAGTTTGCAATGAGCATAACAGAATACTCATAGATTTTGAATTCAGTTGCACTTGCTTCTTTTCTGCTTCAGTAAACTCTTTTCTGGTTTTTAACACAGTAGTAGCGACAATAGCTCCTTCTTCAATTAATTGCTTTCGTGGAAGCTCATATCCATCTTCAATGATATCCCAACAATCCATATCTTGTGATTGAATAAAGTACCTCATAACAACTTTTCAGAAAGGATAATTCTCACCATTGAACATTGGAGGACGATAAACAGAATGTCTTTTTTTTTAAAGGAGTAGCTACTGGAGTATCAGCCACTTTAGGATCACTCAAGGAGGTTAAGCTTTAGGAAAATGAGTACTGCTCTGATACCAAATGTAGGTCCCAAACACACACAAAAGTTTTCTGGCTATTTTTCTAATGGAACAGAAATATATAGAAATACAGAATTCTGACTATGAACACAGAAATGGAATGCAAATAAAATTCAGATTTTTGCAAGTTCTTTTTCAAACAAAATCTCAAAAATAATTCTGAAAAATATGTGTGTAAAATTTGTTGCGAATATTTAAAGAATTGTTATAAAGATAATTTTGAAAACTCAAATTCCAGAATATCAAAAACAGAGTAATAGAAAATCAGAGTTTCAGAAAAGAGATAGAAAAGCAAACACACAGAATTTATAGTGATTCGGCCAACTTGCCTACATCCACTCCTCAAGATTCACTTCTTGAGCTTTTCTCTCCACTCTTAACGTTTTTAAGGGCAAGAGTGAAAGCCAATATACAATCTTATATATGTATATCTACCCACAATCTTTTTCCAAAGTAAAAGATAGAAAATACTTACTAGAATTTTTCTCCTAGGTTCTAGCCAACCCAACTCATAATATTTTACAAAAAAAAATGTTCTCACAAACAATTACAACATAAGCTATAATCAAATTGAGGAGAATATGTAAAGAATGAAGTGCAAAAGATGTGGAAAGTGAGATAAACAAAGTTAAGCTTTTCTCTTAAGAGATAGAAATTTTTTTCCAACTTTTCTAACCTTCTAATGGGTGAAATACCGTGTATTTATACTCAAAAGTTTAGTTCTAGGTGTTTGAAATATAAATTAGCCGTTTCTAGCCATTAGAGGGCAAAACAGAGAAAACAAACTAAAACTAGCCGTTATTTTTGTCCTATAATGAAATTCTAATTTTGTCTAGAAATTTGATACCAACAGAAATTTATTTAGAAAATTGATGCAGACGAAAATTCATTTTCTAAAAAATCATTTTCTGACGAAAACCAGTTTTGTTCAAAAGCTCATTTTTTGACTTCAAAAAATATTCTTATGCAACTTTAAAGCTATAATGTGTATGCATGAATAAAAATAATTTGCCTCAATTTGATTTTACAATTTAGTATCCTAATTTTTAATAAACTAAGGCACCTTATCAATTTGTCTTCTTAAGTCTATGCTTGATATATCTTGATCTTCATAATATTGATATTTTGCATCAGAAAATATGTAGAAAAGTTCCTATAGAAATTACTCATAGAAGAATTTACAATAGAGTTTATTTAAGATTTGACTATCATCAAAATTAGAATGTGACCTTGAGCCAACATAAATGTCTCGGCTGCCAAAGTAGAACGAAAAGGCGTATGCATTTTTTTTTAATCTTTGAAAAAGAAAGAAGGTGTTGTTTTGCACACATTGTTAGCAAAATAATCGCTATTTTGGGTTTAAGTGTTTATCTAAAAAATAGCTATACCTAAGATAAGTTTGGATTCGAGTCATTTTCAATCATTTATTTTTATTTTCAAGTTTTTAGGTTATTGTTGAAAGAGTCATTTATTTTTTTGGACAGATTTGGATCAAATTTCAAATCATAGCTAATATTGAAAAATAGGATTAAAATTGAAAACGAAACAGTAAAGGTTATGGGCATACACAGTTCGGTCCAGTTCGGTCCTTTACAAATCTTCGTATTGTATTGAAATTTCGGTTTGTATAAGTTTCGGTACAGTTCAGTTCTTATTAACTTCGGTACAGTTCGGTATGGTTCTTATAATTTTCGATACAGTTTAATTCGGTTCTTCGATTCTTTCGGTACAAAATAAAATAAGACAATACAATACGGTATTTCGAATAATTCAATATTTTTAAAAATTTACAATATAAATATACACAATAATAAATATAAATATAATTAAAATATCTCAATAAGTACATAAAATTTTGCATTCAACTTTAAGAAAATCTTTCAATTTATCCCTCTCCTTCATGAAAAGATAACAAGATCTTCTAGCAATATTCACTCTAGATGAAATTTTAAATTCAGGACAAATTGCTTTAATAAATTTCCTAAAATCCTTATATTCAATAAAATTAAATAGTAATTCATACCTAATAATCATCCTAATTAAAGCTTATGTACAAGGCTATTGATCAAATTTTCAACTAACTAATGACTACTATTAACGGATCCCACAAAACTCAAAATTGTATGTGACTTATCCTTACTTTTAGATGCAGCCGCTAACTCTTTTTAATCTAATTTTTTTTTTTTTGCAATTTTCCCTCAAATGCAGTCGTGGAAGTGGTCACATAAATGCTTCACTTCAAAACACTGCAAGGCAAGCAAATATGTCAAATGGCAAATAGTAAGATAGAAACTGAATGGCAAAAATATAATTATATTCTACCAAATGGAGGAAAAGGATTCATGTTAGGCAGCTCAATTAATTTCTGTCTACTAGTTGGTTTACTTTAGTTTTGTAGTTATTTTATTTACAGAAATCATAGCAAATAATACAGTCGAGCCAAATACACATGACTTCTGGAACTTAAAATACTAACAGGAGAAACATTTTAAGTAAGCTCTATTAAAAAATTATATCATGTCACAACTCTTGTCTCAATCATCATAACAGTAATAAGAAAAAATAAATTTAGTGGTTGCAAACTTTGATTTACAGCAAAATAACTCTAATCCTCCCAAAGTATTTCACTGAAATTAGCTTAGATTTTTAATTCATTTACTTTCTCCTTTTTCTTCTACAGAGTTCAAGAACTGTTTTCATTATTAATCCATAAAATATAGAAATCATGCAATTTAAATGAGTAATTAATGGCCTAAAATATTGATTTTAGCTTACCCAATCTCTTAGCCTAAGAAAATTAACCTTAAAATTATAAATCCCTAAATCCCCAAATTTGTCCCCTCTACGAATTTTACCTTAATTTCTAGTTAATAATCACCCTTTACTCACCCAATAGTTGCCCTTCAATGAGAAGAAACCAGGTGGTGTTCCAGTGACCAGCGGCGACCAAGGAATGGCAAAAATGGGGGCTGTAACTGAAGCTATAAATGTAGGAAAATAAGGGGGACTGATGTACTACCGTCGCACGTGAAGAGGGAGGAGTAGGAGATAGACTCCAGCGACTAGCAGTGGCTAGCGGAAGAGGAAAATTAATAGCAAAATATAATATGATATTTACCTTTTGTAGCATATAACTATCGTGAAAGCAAATATAAGAGCTGCCATTTGTGTTATTGGCCATATTTTTATACATGCAAGACAATAACAACTATTGCATTCTTTTTTTATATGTTGAATTTGACTTCTCATCATCTATTTAAAGCATCTCAATATTAGAGATCAATTTCTAATATAACTCAAACACTTTTTAAAGTAGAATTAGAAATGAAACACATATATCTTGTAGTGCATAACTATTGCAAAATACAATATAGTATTTACCTCTTGTAACGCATAACTATTGTAGAAGCGAATACAAGATCTATTTTTTGTGTCATTGACCAAGCTTTTATCCACTTGCGAGATAATAATAACTTTTCACAGTCTAAAAACCTTTGGTAATCCTTGACTATGAGAGGGAGTTCTTTTTTTTCATATTGAATCTAACTTTTTGTTATCTATTTATAGTATCCTAATACTAGAAACCAACCTCTAGTATAACTCAAAATATTTTTGAATTAGTATTAGATAATTCTATTCAAATAAAAATACTTGTATCTTATCTGATTATTCAAATTCAAATTATAATCTTAATTTTATTTGATATGAAACTCTATCCATATTTAGAGTTATGGGCGTGTCCAAACTCTAATAGAGTTAAATAAGCTTATAAGTAGTAAAAATTAGGGATGAGCAAAAAAAAAATCGTGATTTTGATTAATCAGGAAATCAAACTGATTTTTCGGTTAACCGAATCGATTTTTTAGGTTCATGGTTAGAAATATAAGATTTTTCGATTTTGGTTTTTGATTTCAAAAAACCATTGATTTTGATTAACCGACCGGTTTTATTATATATATAATATAAAAAAATTAAAAATACAGAAATCGCCATCTGCCTCTAACCATCTGCCCAGTAAACCAAAACCCAATAATAGATCTAACAAAAATAAGATGAATGGAAGCAGATTTCAGAGAGAGATGGAGATAGAACGAGAGAGAGAGATGGAGATAGAGATGGAAATGGAGAGAGAGAGAGAGAGAGAGAGAGATGAGGATGGAATAAGAGAGATAGAGACATAAATGAAACGAGAGAGAGACTTTTTGGGTCTGATTTTCTAATTGGGAGAGAAATAAAGAAAGAGATTTTATGGCCTCAGAAACTTTCAGGGTACGTTTACTTACAGAAAATAGTTTTTGGTTTTCTGTATTCTATTTTTTTCGAAAATTGGAGTATTTATTTTCTGTAGAAAATTTGGAAAACGCGTTTATTTATCAAGAAATAAAAAAATTAGAGTATTTATTTTGTATATATATGTGTATGTATATAGATATACATATACATATGCATATGCGTATGCATATCAATAAATGAAAAATTAGAGTAATTATTTTCTATATATATGTTTATATATGTACATATATATACATATATGCATATGCATATGCACATACATATCAATAAATGATAAATTAGAGTATTTATATTCTATATATATGTGTATATATATATGTATATGTATATGTATATGTATATGTATATGCATGTGCCTGTGCATGTGCACGTGCATGTGCCTATGCATATGCACATGTGTATATACATATGCATATGCATGTGCATTTGCATGTATGTGTATATGTATATGCATATGCGCATGTGCATGCATATATATATATATATATACACACACACACACACACACACACACACACACACACGTGTGTGTGTGTGTATACGCATACACACACATACATACATAAATATGTATATATATACACGCGCGCGCGCACGCACACACACACATACACACAGATATATGTATGTATATGTATGTATAAGTATGTGTATGTGCATGTATATGTATGTACATACATATGTGTATATATATGTGTGTGTGTGTGTGTGTCTACGTACATATATATATATATATATATATATATATATATATATATATATATATATATATATATATAGATGTATGTAAGTACATACATATGTATATAAGTACATACATACATATATGTATATGTATGTATGTACGTATATAAGTACATACATATATGTATATGTACATACATACATACATACATACATGTATATGCATACATATACATAGACATATATATGTATGCACATATATGTATGTGTGTGTGAATATATACACACACATGTATATATGTATTAAAATATTTTAGAAAATTTCGAAAACGTTTTTTATTAGTTTTCCAATTTCTTCTTTATTTTATAAAACTGGAAAATCTATTTTCTATTTTCTATTTTAGAAAATTGACTAAAATAAATATGATCTCTATTTTCTATTTTCTGTGAAAAATTTTTCTGAAAAACTATACTAGTTTTCGGGTTGATTTCACCCACGGTCACTCAACTTATCACTTATCGCGCAAAAGTAACCGACTTTTTTTTTCTTACTTAAATGTCACTGAACTTTTAATATTTTTACAAAAAAAGTCATGTTTACCGGAATCCGGCGAGAACCCTCGCCGGATTGATGACATGGCATGTCATGTTAGAAACTACATGTCGTTTAACAATATTTCCAATAAATGCTACATTTAAATTAATTTCACTCACGGTCACTAAACTTATCATTTATTGTGCAAAAGTAACCAACTTTTTTTTCTAACTTAAATATTACTGAACTTCTAACATTTTTGCAAAAAAGTCATGTATTTACTGTTCGTCGCCACGTGTCATATGCCATGTCATCAATCCGGCAAGGGTTCTCGCCGGATTCCGGTTTTTTGCAAAAATGTTAGAAGTTCTGTGACATTTAAGTAAGAAAAAAAAATCGGTTACTTTTGTGCGATAAGTGATAAGTTGAGTGATCATGAGTGAAATTGACCCCTAGTTTTCTATAAGTGAACAGGGTCTCAATCTCTCATTTTCAATTTCAAGGTCTCATATTTTTTTTCTTTTCTTTTATTGGTATGGCCCACTGTTTTTGCTTTTGTGCTTTACTCCCCATATATATATATATATATATATATATATATATATATATATATATATATATATATAGCATAAAGAAAAAAAATGAAAGAAACTAGTGAAGTATGAGACCCAATGATAAATTAAAAAAAATCAATATTATTAATTCAGTCTATAAATTATAGACATATGTGAGATAGGAGTTAAATAAAAAATTTTCAATTGCTATTAGAAATATAGAAGTTAATGACAATTTAGTTATTATTACTATTCAAATATTATAATAGTTGATAAGAAAAATCAACAATATCATTTAAATTTCTAATTTGTAATTATTATATTGAATGATGGATATTTTAATTTTTTTATAAATACATTTTATAATTATAGTGTTTAACCAATCTGAAACCGTTGAACTGATTAATCGATAGTAATTATCTGGCTAATGATTAATAATTTTCAAAAACTGATATTTAATATATTAATTTATTTTTGACCTCATGGATCGGTATAACCGGTTCATAATTACCCCTAATATAAATATACTCAATCTTAACTTGAATTGACATAAGATATTAAGATTAAATACAGAAAATGAACAATATATTATATTATATCTTTTTTAACTTTTATATGGATTAAATATATGGATGAGGAAAACGATACTCCCAACCCTTCATATTAACTATTACTTAAAGAAAAAAAAGGCTAAAGGTGCATTTTTGCCCCTATCGTTTGTCTAAATGTGTAAATTTGCTCCTAACGTTTATTTTGAAGCAAATTTGCCCTTAACGTTTGAATTATGGGAGAAATATACCCCCACCGTCAGTTGGTGTTAAAGTTGACCGTCAAGAAACCAGTTGACTGATGACCTGGAATTACTTAGACACGTGCCGCTCTCTTATTGGACATGTATTTACTTTTTTCCCTCATTCTTTCAGTTCGCTTGTCTCTCCCCTACTGCCGTCATCTCCCTTCCATCACTTTGGTTTTCTCTTGCAGAGATTGATCTCATCAGTTGCGCCTTCTGATCAAGATCCAACCCCACACATTTCCTCTCCAAAACTTATCACACCAAATTACCTCTAACAGAGTTCCACTGGAAAGAAGAAAGAGAAATGGCACATCGTGGCAAAAATATTTGATGATAATACTCCTCGCAGTGAAGTTTTCGAAGGAGAAGCGAAAGAGGATAAAAGAGAAAATGAAGACAAAATAGAAACATAAACGTTAGTTTCATCAATCAGAAGTTTCTTTAGTGATTACTCATCGCTTGAGTTCAGTATCAGTAACAGGAAAATTCATGGTTGTTATAATAAGAAGGCGAAAAAGGCAAAACAACATCGTATAAGGAAATTGAGAAAGAGAAGTGAGAGATTATCATCACCCGCGAGGTTGTTGAGGTTCTAGTGGCTGCTGCTGTGCGCGGTGGAGGGGAAAGTGAGAAAAAGCTTTGAGGTGGTGAAGAAATCGGAGGATCCAAAGATTTTAAAAAGTTAATAATGGAAATGATAATGGAGAAGGAGATATTTGAGGTTTAAGATTTAGCCCAATTGTTACAATGTTTCTTATCGTTAAATTCTAGGGATTACCATGATCTTATATTGTTCATGCTTTCTCTGAGATTTGGGAGAATTTGTTCTCTAACACTAAAACTGACCCTTCCTATTTTTCAATTAATTAAATTATTTTCATTTTAGGATTTCTATGGATTGTAAGCTGATATTTGAAACTTTTATTCTCTCCTGCTCCCATTTCTCTCACCGGAATATGCCACAATAGCGGCAACTCGTCACTTCAATTCTCTTGCTCGATCTTCCATTAGTGATGAGGTGAATAAGGTTTTTTTTATTTATTTTTGCAGCTCCGTTCTTAACTACAGTGAAATTTTTGGAGGATTCAATGGTCATGATTTTGCAGAATTTCTTACGATGAGTCGATGATGATGGAGCAATCCAATGCTTGTGACAATTCTTCTGACAAAGCTTGGTATGATGGAAGGGAATAGGGACAAAGGCAGAAGATGGGAGATGGGAGAACTGAAATCTCGAAGGGAAAAGTAAATTTTTTTAACCTGTTTGTGTAACTCACGCTCTTGATGACATGTCCGATAAGAGCGCGACACGTGTCTAAGTAATTCCAGGTCACCAGTCAACTGGTTTCTTGATGGTCAATTTTAACACCAACTGACGGTGAGGGTATATTTCTCCCATAATTAAGAGCAAATTTGCTCCAAAATAAACGTTATGAGCAAATTTGCACATTTAGACAAACAATAGGTGAAAAAATGCATCTTTGGCTAAAAAAAAAAATTCAAAATAAATATCCTTTTTAAAAGATGTGGTAATGTTATAAATTTTGTTCCAAATATAATCCTTATTTTAATGAAAATGAAAGTGGATTAATTAATTAAGTCCATTTTTTTTAAATGGCAAATTAGTGAAATGTAAAACTAATTAATGATTTTCTTAATTTTAAAAAAATACTTTAAATCAACGCTTAATATGAAACGGAGAGATTGATAATAGGTCCTATCTTCAAAACAATTTTATTATCTTCATTTATAATTGCTTCCTTTGCACTTTTATATTCATAGCTATATTCAAACACAAATTTGAATTTTTATTTCTTAAAATTTAATTTTATTTGATATCTAAAACTTTATTAATAAAAAATAATAGACTCATAAGTAATGAATTTGAATTTCAAAATAATTTAAACTGTATGACAAAAAAAAATTAATTTTATATTATCGCTATAAGCGTGAGATCAATAGCAAAAAAATTTACAAAAATTTAAAAAAATTATAATAACCAATTATATAGTAAATCAAATTAAAGAAAATGTTTTAGATAAAAGTGAAAATAAGTTTTGTAGATTTTTTAATATATGGGAAATGAATTATTAGATATTGGATTTGATTCATCCATATATTCAAGATTATATATTTGATATATATTTTTATCGTTTATATAATATTAACAAAATATTTAATAATTTAATTAATATTTTTTTATACACTTTATTCAATATAATTTCTCTTAAAAATTAACAAAATTAATAATTAATTTAATATTTGTGATTTGAGTAAAAAATAAGTATTTGGTACCAGAGAATAGGATTGCTGTCGGATTATCTGGGTTTTGCTGATTCGTCTTGGCTCTCTAGTTATTAGCTGATGTTTTTTGTTCTGTATAAAGGGTGTTGTGGATCTGTTTGCTTTGGAGCACTTTTGATCCGGATTTTCCAGGGTATGCTGGATGATCGCTATGGTGGCCTTGCAGTTTTTGTGAATTTTTTGTGAATCTTTTATCCCCTGAAAGTTGCAGAATTGTGCTATCGATCTCGCTTGAGTGGCTGTTTTGTGGGTTTGGTTCGGCACCTCCCCAATTCCTGCGGACGAGCCTTAGTATAGACTTTGGTTGTGTGTCTCTGAATGTGTGATTTCCCTTTGGTTGTGCTTTTCTGGTGATTTCTTCTTTGGTTGTTTGGGTTTTGTATCTGCAGATTTTGGGCAAACTTGCCCGTGTTTAATCCTTTAATGATATTCTTTGACTTATCAAAAAAAAAAACCCTCCATATCTCATGTGCACACACAATCTCTGTTGGCGAGAGGGAAGCATAAAATTGAAGCTAAAATGAGAAAAGCAGAGAGGAATCAGAAGCTGTCAAAGATAATTGTTGTATGGCTGCTATGGTTTCTTTTAATGAGGATGGTCAAGAACCAAGTTTTATCTTCTTCAGCTATGATTGTCAGCACCTGGAAAGAACACTCGTTTGTTTCTTGCTGCCTCCTTTCAGAAGGTCCCACACACCACACTATTAAATGTTCTTTCTCTTTTACCAGTCATTTAAGTTGAAATATATTATAAAATTCAATGGCTGGATTTCATTTAAAATTTTTTGAGGACGTGATAAATTAATCCAAAAAAGCATATTAAATAAGCATAATTAATTGAAAATATATACTTAAATTAGATAAGAATTAAGCAAAATTTATTCTCTTTATTTATCAAGTATATTTTCTTTTTTTAGAGAGAGAGAGAATGGGTAGAGAGTCACACCCTGGCTATATCGTGGGAGAAGTATTCAAGAGGGTTTTGTCCTATACATGAACTGGTGTACGAGGGAGTGGGATGGGTTCAATTATCAACAAGTTAAGTCTTCTCTTTGCCATGGTATCAGGAGTTGAATGGCTATCTCCATGCTGGTACACGCATTCAAAAGTCCTGCCAACATTAATCGCTGTTTCTACAAATGATTTGTCAAAATCACTTCCACCCATTTTGTACTTGTTCAGCTTCTTCCATGCTTTACCTTTCAACTCATTTATATATTTATGTGCTTCTTCCTCCGACACTCCCTTTTCATTCATGTAGCATGTTATTGCATTCGCAACTTCACCTCTGCTTATTTCTTCCTGAATTTTTTTTAAATAAATGTTAAATTTCATAGTTGATTAGATAATAACAACGTATTAATTGAATAAAAAAAGAATATAATTAAGAATAGGTACCGGTGAAGAGGCCAAATCGTTGCAAAGTCTAAAAATAAGAGATGCCGATCGTAAAACTTCATGGTAATTTATTAAGGAATCGATTGCTTGTTTTGAGTAGTTTTGCTCCATGAAGAAATAGGCATGGATAAGAAGCACATATCCTGAAACAGATTGACATGCATTTTCGATATATTCATCAAAGGGAGGAATACTTTTATTTTGCCTCCATTTGGCTTCTTGTAAGAATGCTTTGCATATATCTGCCCACTGAAACCATTCATAGTCCAAATTAATTTAATAAAAAAAAATTATGAAATCTAAAACGTATTGAAACAGTTTAAGGATATAGTTAGGATATGAGACATACTGATTTGACTAGGTAAGGAAGAACATATTCTCCTTGATCTTTCAGAACCTCGTATGCTACCTCATTGATACTGTTGTACAAAGCTAGGTAACAAACCTTCATGTAATCTGGCATACCTTTGACAGCATCTACATCCCATCTGATCCAAATATTAATTTCAAATTTCATTAATCTTATACATATTGTTCGTAATTTTATGACTTATATAAAAATATTATACATGTATATTTCTTTTATTTTTAATGAAAAATGCAAAAATATGTAAAGTTATTATGATATGCGATTTTATTTTAAAGATTATTTATTTAATTTTAGACCATTTAAAGTGATTATATGTTAAATTAAAAAGAACTATTCATATAAATGAGAGATGATGAAACTAGAAGTACAAACCTCTCAACTGCTTGTGTAAATAGCTCTAATTCATCTAGAGTGCCATAAATATCATAAACATCATCAATGATGGTTATAAATGAGGCAGCTTTTGTTAGTGCCTTACGACATGAACTGAATTGAGGTTCAGACACCATTCCAATTGCCCAAAAGAAGCACTCCATCAATCTGTCTCTGCTGAAGGTTAATTTATTCGCTAATCCCAAATTGGTCCACCACCTAATATTAGTAACAACCATTAAAAAAATTATGAGAAACATCAATACGACATCCTTATAATACATCCAAGTTTTCTTAAAAGAAAAATTCCAAATAATACCTTGTGGTGTCTTTAAGGTCTGCTTGGAGTACAGATTGGACCATGTTGAAATTCAAGATGGCTAGTTCAAGTAGAGAGTGATTTGCATCTTGTCTTTTACTGTATGCATCAATATGCGACCTTGCTTCTAACATTACCACTCTTCGGCACAGTGAAAACTCAAGAGCATGACTCACACTCTCTTTCATTTCCATATTTGAATTTCTTTGAAATTCATTCAGAATTTTAGTTGTGTGAGCCATTGCCTCATCTAAAAGATCTTCTCCTTCTATTCCGAAATACGAAGCTTCATACAAACTCAGTATTCCTTTCACATCCTTCTTGAAGGATTCCTGGATATCACCCTTATGGTCCATGAATCCCTTAAACACATCTGCCCATTCCATGGAACATTATGTTTCTTATATTATTCAATAATAATAGTAATAATAATAAAGAGTAAACTAATGAGAACAAACCTTGAGAGACATGGAAACCATGTTGCCTAAGAAGTCTAAAGAGAAGAGAAGTAGCATGAAGAGATGTACTGCACAATGAAAATCCTCCCAAACCAACAAATCTATTAAGCGTTTTGTTTATTTCGTCTTCGAAAATGTAAGTCAATCCAAGCCTTTGGATGTCGTCGATCAATTCAAGTTTCATCAACATTTCCACACTTTCTTGATTAATCAAACTTCTCACATCCTCCTCTAGCTTCTTTGCTTTCTCTTTGTACAGTTTATCCTGCAATTTTTCATCTCAATTAATATGTCAATATAAAATCCTAATATAATGAACAAACAGTTTACATATACTCACAGCATTATCATTATTTAAGGACTGCAAGAAGCTGTAGCTCCAAACGGGTGGTTTATATTGATAATTAGCAGAGAGTCTTTCATTTACAACCTGAGAGTTTTGTGCTTTTACGGAACACTTCTTTTGTTTATTATAAATTGGACTACAAACTGAACTTTGCCTAGGAAAATTAGAGACGTTAGGGTTCACGGGATAAAGAGAAGAAGACAACTTGAGGAGTTCAATTGCCATCTCTTTCTCTTGGAAAGTTAGATGCGTAAGAGAAAACGAACCAATATACTAAACTTTTGTGCAAGTAATAGAGAGATGGATGATATGCTTGTGCTTATGGAGTTCTATATATAGACTACTTTTTTTTTTTTTTAAGAAAGAGTCTATTTCAATATCAATTTCTTAGTAGGTCAAGGGTCAATTTCACCTCACTATTCCAAATAATACAATTCTACTCTTAAATTTTCTTTTAGTCGAAATATGTGCCATGTGTTTTTAGTCCAAATTTAAATTTATAAGTGGGGCATGCTTCTCTATGTTGTGGTCCAATTACACCTCGTAGCTATATACGGGGTTAAATTTTATTAATACTCACTGAAATTATATCATTATAGTCACGTTTGATTAGTTGTATTATATTAACATGTAATTATTAGTATGTATAATATATTAGCCTATATAATATTAGTCTGTATTATAGTATACAGTGTTTGGTATAATATTATATTAACCTGTAATATTTTATACTGTATTTGGTGCACAATAATATATTATATTATTTTTAAACAAAATTAAAAAAACATGCAAAATTGAATTATTTTTAATATTACCAATTTAGACAAAAAAAATTTGATTGTAAAATACAATTTTTAAAGAAAGTGCATAAATTTCTTGCAAGAAGAATTTATAATAGTAGATAAATTAACAATCAAACAAACAACTTAATTAATAACATTCAATTACATAATTGCAATATATTAACAAATGTGCTACAATTAATAATTTTATACATGATCCAATAACAAATCAAAATAAATAAAATTCATCATTATTATTTTAGACATAATCCAATATTGCAACAGTGGCCCATAAGTAGAAAACCATGCAAAAAAAAAAAGATTTAACAAATTCAAACTAAATAAATTTAACAAACTATTATGACACATAAACTATATATATTCGCAAAATAAAAATGACAATAAAACAATAAAATAGAATTTATATAAAATGAAAAAAAGTGGAGATTAAAATAAACACTGTATTAAATAAATTAAGGGGGAGGTGTGTATTATTTTATTTTCCGTATGTTGAATAAAAATTAAACTCTACATTATATAACACACATATTATTTTTTAAAATAATTAACCAAACACCCTCTAATTTATTAGACAGTATTATTTTATATTATCTTGTGTACTATGAGGAAAAGCAAACATGGCCTATAGGCATTCCGTCATTAAAAAAATAATATTTTATAAAAATAACTCGACTTGTAAAATACAATATTAAAGTTATTTTGGCCAGAAAATTATAAATTTGATAAATATTCACATGTTATTTTTTTGTAAAATATTTTAAATTGATATGTCTTGCTATAATAGTAATATTTTAAGAGTTGAGATGTCACTACCAAAAAAAAAATCAAATTAGCGACTAAAATTAGCGACGAACATATTTCCATGGCAATTTACGAATTTTACTTTGCTACGAAATTAACGACAGAATAATCCGTCGCTAATAATTTTTTAATATCTGAACGACCAGTTTTAGGGATTAATTAGCAAAGGATTTTATTGTTTTTAGCGACGATTTTTTCATCGCTATCTTTAGCGACGGTTATTGGTTTTCGTTGCAAATATGCTTGCGACGGTTGAAATAGTGACAGTAAGTCATTTCGTCGCTAATTTTGATTAGCGACGAAATTTTTATTAATAGCGACAGAAAATGCCATCGCTAATTTTAATTTTTTTTGTAGTGTATTTTTATAAAACAAAAATTATTTTATGACTGAATCGTTATTATAACATTAGTCCAGTAACTCGTGAAATTAATCCCATAACTAACAAATTAAAACACTTATACCTTTTCTAGTCCAAATATACCACTTAATAACTTCATTTGTTGTGGTTATTAAAAAGAGTATAAGTGCGATATTTTACGTAATTAAAGGGCAAATTTGGAAAAGAAATGATTAGGTTTACATTTTAGGTTTTTTTTTAAAAAAAATTGGTGTGAATTTAGAAAATATTTAGATTTTGGTGCTACAGTAAATAAATTTAGAATTCTGGTGTGTTAAAAAATGGCAATTTAGTTGCTATTTTTTGTCAGTGTGGATCGAATACTGTTGACTCACTGTTTTATATAAAAATACGGTAGGTATACTTGCCCTTTTTTGTCAACTGTTTTGGCTGACAAAGTTAGACCAGTTGGGTGAGCTCTAATCTGACCAAAAACGGCAAGTGAGTTGCAGTTTTCTATATTTTTTAATTTTTTTAGTCAAAAGCTGCATTGTGCACTGCAACAGCACACAGGGTCTGAATATATATATATATATGGGTCTGAATATATATATATATATATATATATATGTTAATTTTGCCTTTAAAAACCCCATAGCCCATTCCTTCTCCCTCCTCTCCTTATTTCCCATACTATTTTCACTTCACTTAGTACTACATTCTTACTCTTTATTTTCACTATTTAATGATAGCTGTTTGTTTTGAAAGAAATTTTATTGAAATTATTGGAAAAAATTATAGAAAAAGATATTGTTACGTAAATATTGTATAAATTAATTTTGTTAATCACATTTTAATTTATGACTAACTTTATTTTATTTTTTAAATTATAAGTGCTGTTAAATTTATAATATATTCGCGGTCAATATTTTTAAAAGTTAGTTATTATTATTTTATTTTAAAAAATAAATTTAGTTTAAGTTAAGATAATTAAATTTTACATGTTATTTTATTTAAGCAATTTTTTAAATTGTCTTATTCGTGGTATAAAATAAATAAATATAGTATGTTTCTATGTCTTTACAAATTTGTCATATTTTTCAATTTTTTTCCCAGATGCATTTGTTTTTATTTTTATTTTTATTTTTATGATTCAGTAAGTCTATGAACCGATATGCAGCAAATTGCAACAGTTGAATTAACAAATATATATATATATATATATATATATATATCTATTATATATATAAAAAAAGATATATATTGTTGGGCACCGGTAGGCAAAAGTTTTATCTCCAGGATTTCCTGATGCCTGTGTGCATATTAGAAAAATACAGGTTTATATATAAATAGCAATAAATATTTTAGAGGTTGTTAAAGGCTAAATTAAAAAAATAAATAAATAAATTATTCAGACCCTACGTGCTGCTGCAGTGCACTATGCACCCTAGCAGCTTTTGAGAAAAAAATAAAAAATATAGAAAACCGCAACTCACTTGCTGTTTTTTTGTCAGACCGAAGCCCATTGACCTGGTTTGATTCTGTCGACTAAAGTAGCCCGCCTTTTTTATACAAAATGGTGACTCAAAATTGTGAGATCCGACGTAAAATGGCAACTAAGTTGATGTTTTTTAACAAACTAGAATTCTAAATTTATTTACTATAACACTAAAAATCTAAATGCTTTCTAAATTTACACCAAAATTTTAAAAAAAAAAAACTCTATATTTTAAGGGTAAAAATCCGTCAATCCAATAATCCGAAATTCGAATTTTAAAAAGTTTCAATCCAATTTAGGGAGCTGATTTGAATAATTTAAAATCTTTTGGATAGAGTTATTTGGAACCCGAACAATACGAAATTATATTTTAAAATTGTTTATAAACATTAACTTAATAAATGATAAACTACAATATATTCTGAAATTCAAATTCATTAAAAAAATAACTTCATCCATGAAAAGTAATAAATAAAAATTATAATTTTTTTTTATTTTATTCAAAATAAAGCACAAATTAATATATTAATTTGTTTTTCTTAAACATTTCATCCAAATAATACAATAATTAAATTAAAAGGATTTATTTCTTTTTAAAATTTTCATTTTAACAATTATAAATTAATGAACAATCAAATTAATTGAACATATAAACTGATAAATAATTATATTATGAAAATAAAAATAAATTAAAAATACAAAAAGAATTAAATTATTTGAAACAACCTGATTTGAATAAATGTGAGGTATTTAGAAATGATTAGTATTTATATTTTTTTAATTATTTAATAAAAGTTTTTATTAGAAAAGCTCAAGTATTAGCTAGTTTACCTTAATTTTATCAGCATCATCGTCATCATCAATAACCACTAAATAATTAAAGGAATAATTACAAATTAGCTTCAGTAATTAAAGTATTTTTCTTAATAATTAAATTTCAAATGTTTGGGTACTTAAAATTTTGAAGGGATTTATGATGGGGGTAGAGCTAGAAGGGTGTTGATTTTTTTTGTTCAATGAAGGTTCTGGAGTCTTCATTAAGCAAGTCCATTCAAGATTTGTGGTGAGATGGTCCAACTTATACCATATATATTCAATTTTGTTGCACCACTTAACTCTACAGGGCGTAGTCCACTGCCAGGTGTACATCACCATTTACAGAAAATTACATGTCATGTGGAAATCACACATTAATGATAGGACTTGCCGCTCAATTATTCACATAAATTGTTTCTATAAATATCTAATCAATTTCATCTGGCTATTAATGGGCACTCAAGTAGTATTTCTTTTATTACTAACCACAGAAATTATATGAATGGATTGCAGAATTCTATTATCAACAAATTAGTATTAAAGACAATTATTCGTAGCAACATGAAAATTAAGTGTCATTTTTTTTAACAAAAAATTATTTTCAAAAACAAGTAACTAACGGTAAGAATAAAAAAAAAATCGATTCGAAATCGAATTAATATAGATTAATTAATCAATTATAATCAACTAATTAATCGTTGGTGTTTTAAAAAAAAATCAATATTTACGATACGTGAACTTATTTTAAAACAAGAATGAAGTGTAAAAGAACAAATCATTATTTGAATTTGCTTTCATCTAGAATTTACCTTTGAATTTCTTCTAGAAAATAAGCTTGTGGTTTGTTAGTTACTTGTTCATTTGCTTAGTTTGTCTTTCTTTTGATAATGCTTTGGTCGTCCTTTGTAATAAGTGTATGGTGTGTTATAATTTGGCGGTGCATTTTCAAAAGTAACACGTCACAAGCTCTAGATGAAGACAAACTCAAAGAATACATTAGTGGGCCACATGAATCTCCATACACACGTGTACAGACAAATACATTTTGAACATGAAGTTTATAATTTTTTTGGTCATTTGAATATTTTATGTTTATTTTAATATTATTTAGACGCTTCAAATCTGGAACTTTCCATTTACATCACTGATTTGATTGGAATTTTGTAATATATATTATATTATATTATAGTAAAACATGATTTTTAAATTACATCATTTCTGGCTCCAAAAAATATATTATAAAAAAATGTTTAGGTGATAAGACATGTCTTAGAATAGGCTTATTTACAAAATCTAAATCCATTACTATTTTAAATAAATTTTATAAATAAATAAAATTAACATAATTTCAAAACTCAAAAAATCCTATAATATAAACAATATATAATTTGCATATTTATAATAATAAAAAAACAGCATTTCATTAAAAAAAAATACAAAAGAGTCAATTTATCTGAATATATCTCATTCAAATTATCTAAAAAAATAAATTTAAACTAATAATACTTTATTTTGAGGAAAAGATACAAGAACATTAATATATACATAAAATTTAGACAATCTGAGCTTATAATAAAAAGTAATTTTGATTTTTATAAATTTCGGTTGGTTCGATTTTTTTTACTGTTTTTACGTTTAAAAATCAAATCGAATCGAAATAAAATAATTTTTATAAAATTAATAATCGAACTGAATAATTTATTTTGATTAGTTGGTTATAATCCTAGCTTTTAGAAAGAGCATAAGAACATGATCGAACGACAGGACTAGGGTGCAAATAATTGGAGATAAAAATTGCAATTAGAAAAATACGGGAAGGTTTATGTAGAGACGAGCTAATTTTGGGATTCATTTCATCCATACTTGTAGGACTTACATCACAATAATAAGCTGGAAACAATAAAAAAAATTAATTCCAAAAAATCAGCCATTAAATCCACCAAAGATTCCTACTAGTATTCTAACTAGCATGACTCAACGTAAGAATTTACACATAGGGTGATGACTTGGCAATGGCCCAACCCAGGTCTAGTTCTAAGCAATTGGGAGATTCAACTTATACGTGAATTGATTTGAGGCTAAAATATAAATTATGTTTTTTTATTTTATTCATAAAAAAATTCATCAAAATTATTTAAATTTCAATTCTTTGTATTTATATTGTTTTTTTATTTTTTTAAAAAAATATTTTATGGACATTTTGGATCAAACTTGATTTTTTCCCCTTTAAAATGATTTTTTTTTTTGGTTTCAATCCGATTTTTTTTTTGGTTCAATACGTTCTTTTTCAATTTAAACCGATTCTATTTGGTTTTATATGTTGAATCAAGCTAGATTAACTGTCAATTTATGTTTAAGCCGGTCCGGTTTTAATAAGAACGCGTAACCTACAAATTTTTAAAGGAAAACTTCACATGTGCTCTGCAACCTGCGTGTCATCGGTACTGCCACTCTTTATCTATGCACGTGCTCACAATTCCTACTACTAATTCATTTTACATCAAAAGATTTCTTCTTTTACGTATGGCTGAGGTATTAGTAGGCCACTTTCTACTCGTGTGCAGACCAGTTATGAATGGTTAAGTATTCCATAATTACTAATATAATGAAGACCCAATTCCACCCCACCTGCTATCACGGAAGAATGAAGGCATAACTATATGGTTAAGCATTCAGTAATTTTACAAGGAAGCAAAATTTTATATTTAAATAAATAAATGGCTCAAACGAGTCAACCCACTGTGACACCCTTACTATACCCATAATTACGATGTTAAGCGATTACTGAATTTTTTTTTCCCTACTTAACTAATATAATAATATTCTCTTAATTACAAGTCTTTTTAATTAATTGCCGTTTATAAGTTTACTAGCCGATTTATCTATAATTGCCCGATTTACTATTTATTTGATAAAAATTTCGGCAGCATAACGTTTTAAAACTTAATCTATCCAACCTGCACGACAACTAATTCCACAACCCCGAGGGCACAACAATTTATAACCATACAATATTTATCCTTTTCATACATTCCATGGCAATTCTCATCACGCAAATCTTTATACATATATATTCATATTTAACTCCATTGTACCATTCAAACTTTACTTCCAAAGTTGGTTACATATATACATATACACATCTACACTTCTACATTTATACACATATGCACATATACATGCCGCTCAAAAGCACTTCCTTCCTTTCTTCCTTCTTCAAAACCAAGATCTCAAGTATGCTTTGCTCCGCTAATAAGCTAGGACCTACACGCAGTAAATACTACGTGCTGAGCATTAAACATGCTCAGTGGTGACTATATAAATTTATAAATTTTCAGAACATGCACAAATACATTAACCATGCAAAATTCATTAATTATACAGTCCGACACAATTGTCACTTTACTATTCATTTTATTCTATTAAATATCATTACTATGGTAAATTTTCATTTAGGTCCCTAAATTTCCAATTAATTACGAAATTGCCATTTTTACTCCATATTTACGATTTTGCCACTAGTTCACTTTTTTTCACTCTAAATCCATTATTTTACATGCAAATTACCAATTAATCCTTATTTTACCATTTTCATATCAAATTACATTTTAGTCCTACGAAACTACAAAAGTTCATTTTTAGTCCGTTTGTTCACTATATTACCATTTTTACCCTGTTTCCTCAATATTTAGGTAAATTAACATTTTGACCTAAACTTTTTATATTCTTTTATTTAAGTCCTTTTTTATTCTAATTCTCATTTTCATCTCACTTTTTGCATTCTCAGGCTATTTTTACCATTATACCCCTAGTATAATCTCGGCAGAAATCTTCAGACCGGATATACATGACGTGTGTAACACCCCGATTTGGACCCTAGTAAGATTTACAGAGTTAATTGCTTGGTTAAGGGTATAAGTGTAATTGTACAAGCTAGAATTGGGTTGATTAAGGACTAACTTGAAAGAGAATTAAAGTTTATGAGAGAAAGAATTTATTAAGTGAGTGAGTGGTGTTTTGCTAAGGACTTAAGAGAATTAGCCAAGGACCCAAAAAGAAGTTTGATAAAGATATTTTAACTTGGCCAATTGTGAAGAGACACCTAAGCATGAGTTGTTGGGAGCGTTTAATGAAAAGAAGAAGGGAAAGAAAGGATGAGAGAGCGAAATCAGATTTCTCTTTCCCGTTCTCCCCTCCCTTAAGTGAGCTACTCCCGTTTCTTCTTCTTCTTCATTTTCTGCTCCTTGTTTCTTCTGAGACACATAAGCATGAGTTGTTTAGCATGTTTATATGCATGTGTTTAGTTGGGTTTTTGCGTTGGTGTGAAGTGTGATAAGCCCTTTGGTATACGAAAGTTGAAATGTGGTTTGAATGATTTTAGAGTAAATTCATGGATTAGTTGCTTTAATTGTGCATTCTGTCCAATTAATTGTTTCTATTAAGTGTATATTGTTCTAATCTACTCTCTCGACCATGAACTAGAATGCCTAAAATATACAATTGATATACTAATTCTTAATTCCCATTAATGAACTAGTTAATTCCAATTACATATTCTAAGAATAATCACCAACCTATAGCAATTACCTCAACATATTGATCTCTCTAGTTATGTTTTAATAAGTTAAAATGAACCTCTCAATTCTACCTTAACTTATAATGATCATACAATAATACTGATAGAAAATTCTGCATTCAAAGATTACTAACATAGATGGAAGTAGATGACATTAATATAATTCAAGTTCATTAAATAACATTCATTTAATTACGGAGAAGAAAGAAATAGATAAGAGTAAGTAGAAAGAAATCTCTCAACCATTTTCTCAAACCCTTGTAATAAATTTTCTCCTCCTTGGTCTTCTTTTTCAAAACATAAAATCTAACTTAAAACTTTAACTATAAAACTGTTCTTCAAACTTACAGAAAAATAAATTAGTTAAAGAAAATTCATCATCTATTAATCATCTCCAAAGTTACAGTTGAATTACATATTTATAGTGTTCTAAAGGTTGTGTCCCTTTCTTCAAAAGGTTGCAAAGGTTAGTGGAGAAATATGCCCCTTCAAGTGACTTTTTGAAAGTAACTGTCCAACGGCTCTTTCTGTCGTGCTCGCGACAGAATGCGGTTTCCCTTGCTTGCTCTCTTCTTCTTCTTTTACTTTTCCTCTGGTGACCGACTCGTTTCGGTCGTGCTCTTGCTTGATTCTTCTTCACGAGTCGTGCTGATTTTCACGACTCGTGCTCTTCTTCCTTTTTTTCACCCAAAATACCTACAAAGCATATAAACATATAAACTAGACAAAAACACATGAAAGATAAATATATTTACCTACTTAACTTCCTAATCTTACAGAAAATATGCACTAAATGATACATCAATTAAGCAGCTATCAGTTATAAGAACGATTATGTAATTATTGGGTTATTTATGATATATGTAATTAAGATTGTTCGCTTGCCATGTTTATTGCTTCCGCTTGTGTATATGAATGGTTATTTCGACACGTACATGTTTATGAATGCTTATATGTATATGTTTGAGTTTCGGGTTGTGCGTAGTGCTCCGATATCCTCACAAGGGGTATTGAGGTGTTACAACGTAGACCCCACAAGTCCACTACATTACACTGAGGAATGACCCCGAATGCCCCTTCCATCATTTTCATTTAACATATGACGTATAACATGTAGCATATAACATTTTTCAGTGTACTATGGGAGACCATCGTGAATCTACCATAGTAAAGCAAGTTGTCATGACTTGCACCGCGTTATGGGTGCCCATATGGCTAGCCAAATATATCCTGAACTAGATTTTGACAGCCAGACCACTACTAAGAGCAAAATTTCTTAATTTTTTTAAACTCAATTTTTTATTTTTTTATATTTTGACACTTTTGATGAAGCAAAATATTCCTATTTATTTTCCATGAAAACTCCTATTTTGTGCTTATTTTATAAAATAAATATTTGATTTAATTCCTATTCAATTTTTTAGTAGGAATTCATGCTCAATGGGAAAAAGAAATCAAAAAGTAGGAATTTAAAGTTAAAAAATATTTGGAGCTGATTGGAAGTCAAGAAATAGAGCTGAGAATCAAAAAAATCAAAATTGGAAGTCAAGAATGGAAGCTGAAAGTCAGAATACAATCAGGTCTACATTTTCAACATAAAATCAAGCATAAGCGTGCCCACGGTTGCTTGCGCAGAAATTATACAATGCAGATTTTTCAAGAATTGCTGCTATTGAAAATCAATTTAGCCAGATCTTCTACCCGATTTTTGGCAGCAAAATTGGACCTCTGAAAAGTTCCTGAGGAAAATGATCAATTTTCTAGTCTAAGTTTTCTATAAATAAGATCTTGTGATGAACCTTGAAGGAGATCTTGAACCTTGAAATAAACTTTTGAATTTAGCTTTCTTTATTTTTAGTTGATTGTTTTACAGCCATGAGTGGCTGAATTTTCTTTTCTAGTCAAGGATATTAAGGTATGATTCATGAATAAATTGTGAGAATTCGTTTTCATTGTTTTCTCTTCTCAAATATCTGAATATTTTCTATACTTAATGATATTTTGTTCCATTAAAATTATCGACGTCTGATTTTGAAGGAATAAATACTGCTAGTCAGATTGGTAAATCCGTAATTGTTTATTTAATTTGGCAAAGTGGCAAATTTGTGCACTCATTGAATTGAATCTTTGAGTTTTGTGTGGGTGAATTTATTTGGTCCAATTTAAATATTCTAGCTTGTGTATTATTGATTGGAATTGGTAGCTTTTCTAATTCTTAATGTTATTTCTCAATTAAATCCTAAGAGCTTGTTTAGTGGTTGTTGAGAAATAAGATTTATCAGCTGATCTTATCACTTTTAAATTAATATTAAGGAAGAGCAGAATACTAGAGCTTGTTAGTGTTCATAACCAATTTATTTGAAGAAGTAGGAATTTATCCAATTGTATTCAATGATCAGTTTGAATGAATCATAACCAAGATATTCCTTTGACTAGAAGTTTTTAATATCTGATTTACTCTTTTTAATTTTCTGCTTTATGATTTATTTATTTTAATCTTATTTTTCATAAATAAAAAAACCCCTTCTTCTTTCTCTTGTTTCATAAGCAAAATTTAGATCTAATAATTTGACCAATCTCTTGGGAGATAACTCTACTCATGCTTTGCTATAAAAATTTTATAGAGTAGAATTTTATTTTTGTTAGATTCGACACCCATCAAATTTTGGCGCCGTTGCCGGGGATTGGTGTTATTATTGATCTGAATTTTATTTTACTTTATTTTGCAATTTCTTTATGACTCGTACTTCTCGTGGAAGTGAATTAAATTTTGATTCAGAAATAGAGAAGACAGCCCGAAGATTGAGAAAGACAACTAAACAACAAAAAGCTTCCTCTTCTGGTTCATCACAAACAGAGACAATTGTTGATTTATCAGAATTTTTCAAAGAACCTGAAATCATGGCTGAACCAGAACCAACTTTGAGAAGAATGGCTAATCCGGATGTCAACCAACAGCCCTTGTGCATTGAGCTCCCTAATGTAGAGGTAAATTTTGAATTAAAATCTGGTTTGATTCACTTATTACCCACTTTTCGTGGCCTTGCAGGAGAAGACCCTCATAAACATCTCAAGAAATTCCATGTAGTATGTTCCAGCATGAAACCACAAGGAGTAACAGTTGACCAAATCAAAATGCGAGCCTTTCCTTTTTCTTTGACAAAAAAAGCTAAAGATTGGTTGTATTGTCTTCCACCTGGATCAATAACGACATGGAATGAATTGAAAAGACAATTCTTAGAAAAATTTTTCCCTGCCTCTCGAGCCACATCCATTAGAAAAGAGATTTGTGGAATTCGTCAACAAACTGGAGAAACTCTCTATGAATATTGGGAGAGGTTCAATCAATTGTGTGCAAGCTGCCCTCACCACCAAATTTCAGACCAGCTTCTAATACAATATTTTTATGAAGGATTATTGTTGTCAGATCACAATATGATTGATGCTGCAAGTGGTGGAGCTTTGGTAGACAAAACTCTCAATCAAGCTAAGGAATTAATTACCAAAGTAGCTGCCAATTCTCAACAATTTGGTTCTAGACAAGATCATCTAATTAAGAGGGTTAATGAGGTAAGTGTAAATTCCATTGAACAAAGACTTGATAATTTAACTTTTCTTATGCAGAAATTTATGGTGGGAAATCAGCAACAAGTGAAGTCGTGTGGCATTTGTTCAAATTCTGATCATCCTACGGATATGTGTCCAACTCTTCAAGATGAAGAACATTTAAATGCCATACAAGGACACCAAGGACAGCAATACCAAAGGAAATACGATCCCTTTTCTGCCACCTACAATCCCGGATGGAGAGACCACCCAAATCTGAGCTATGGATCAAGACCCAACAACTACCATCAGTATGGATATCAACCAAAACAACCAACCCCTGCTCCACCTCCACAGGGATTCCAAGGATTTAAATCTGATGCCCCTCCACCATCAAAACCAGGTATGTCTTTAGACAATATAGTTGCTGCTTTAGCTACTAATAATATGCAACAATTTCAACAGGAGACCAAGGCTAGCATGCTGAATTTGGAAAATCAGATGAGCCAACTCGCTACCACAGTGGGCAAATTAGAGAGCCAAAATTCTGGTCGCTTGCCATCTCAACCCGAAGTCAATCCTAAATAGAATGTGAGTGCCATGACGTTAAGGAGTGGAAAAGAATTAAAAGAACCAGCAAAAAGGGCCATAAAATTCGTAGGTAAAGATGACATGGAGAAAGAGATGGAGCTGCCTCCACCAAACACCTCAAAAACGTCTCAAATTAAAACACCTTTGATCATACCACCTCCCTTCTCGAGTAGACTGGCCAAATCAAAGATGGAACAACAAGAAAAAGAAATTTTTGATATGTTTCAAAAAATAGAGATCAACATTCCTCTTCTTGATGCCATTAAATAAGTGCCAAGGTATGCAAAGTTCCTTAAAGAATTATGCACCAACAAAAGGAGGCTGAAAGGGGATGAAAAAATTCACATGAGAGAAAATGTGTCTGCTGTCTTTCAAAAGAAACTACCTCCCAAGTGCAAAGACCCAGGTATGTTCACCATTCCTTGTACAATAGGTAGCTCAAAATTTGAAAAATTATTGATAGACTTAGGAGCATCTATAAATGTCATGCCTAGCTCTATTTATCAATCTTTAAATATGGGCCACTTAAAGGAACTAATGTTATTATTCAGTTGGCAGACAGGTCTATTGTTTATCCGGAAGGAATTTTGGAAGATATTTTGGTGCAGGTTGATAAGCTAGTATTTCCGGCTGATTTTTATGTGTTAGATATGGAGGAAGAATGTTCCTCAAAATCAGTTCCTATTTTGTTAGGAAGACCTTTTTTAAAAACAGCCAGAACAAAGATAGATGTTGCAGAAGGAACGTTATCCATGGAGTTTGATGGAGAGAAAATAAAATTTGATATTTATGCTGCCATGAGGTATCCTTCTGATGTTGATTGTGTGTATGGAATTGATACAATTGATTCATTGACACAGCAGGTTTTTGATTTAACTGGAGAGGATGAGTTGGAGTTAGCAATAACTAAGAGTTTTGATCCTAAGGAATTAGACAATTTGGAGGAAAAATTCGTTATATAAGAAGAGTTGAAAGACTCCATCTTTGAGCTGGAATTATTACGACCAATCAGGTATAATTCTTCCTACATTGATTTACCAATATCTCACAACAAACTTCTTCCATCTATTTTGCAGGCCCCTACCACTACAAAAAAATAGGCAAATAGCGACTAAAATTTGCGACTGTTTTTTTTTAGTCGCAATTTTGCGACTAAATAGCGACGGCAATGGTATTTAGTCGTTTATGTCGAAGAAAACAGTAATTAGCGACTAAATTCCGACTAAAATAAAATTCAGTCGCTAAAATAACGCGCGAATTACTCCCGCCATGTGTTGGCGACAAAAATAACGACAGATTATTTAGTCGCTAATTACCGACTAATTAGCGACTAAATTTTAGTCGCAGAAATAATTTGCGATAAAAATAGCGACTAATTTATACAGTCGCAATTATTTTAGCGACGAATATTTTAGTCGCTAAATAGTCGTTAATTCACGATTATTAATCAGACCCAAATACCTAAATCCACAAATTTCACTATACACCCAAATAGGAAACACCCCAGTGCCGGCGATTGGAAACGGAGCTCCCCCGATTTTGCCGATTCCTCCGCCACTGTTGTCGGCGCAAGAGTTCTCCGGCTGTCCGATCAGCGTTGGCCTCTCCGTTGTCTTCTACATTTTGAGGTGAGTATGATTCCCGTAGATGTTTCCAATCTTGTTCCAGTATAGTGTGAAATTGATGCTTTCCTTTTGGTTTTCTGGCGAGATTGAAGACAAACAAAGGAGGAGGCAGGAGCTTGTTGCGATCTTGTTTTGTGGGGTTAGAAACAGAACTTCCGAGGCACTGGGAAAAAATGGGTATGCATCAATTTCTTGTAATTTCTTGGTTCAGAATTCATTGCTATGAAAAAATAAAAGAAGTCAATGTAATTTCATGTTTTAGAATTAAGAAATGCCTATCTGACAAAGTTAATGTTGATTATCATGAATTTTTAGGTGATTGCACAGATCTATGTTTCTTCATTGTTTGGAATATACATTTTGTGTAGAGTATTGTTTATTTCTACTGTGAATTAAGTTCGGTTGAAGTAATGTGTACAAGCTATATGTATATTTAATGTGTACAAGCTATATGTATATATATGAATGTTTAGGTTAGAACAAATAAAATTATAGATAAGGCACTTAGAACAAATAAAATTATAGATAAGGCAAAAGAATTAGAAATATGTAGATAAATGCACTTAGAACAAATAAAATTATAGATAAGGCAAAAGAATTATTCGTTTTATTGTATCTTTATTTTCAATCTTTATCTTCATGTCTCCACTTTTGTATGTTTTTTTTTTTCCTTTGATCATAGAGTTTTGGTCCAACAATTTATATTGCATGAGGGAAAAAAGTACTGATTGCATTGTGTCGTGCATACTGTCTAAACAATGTCCATACTATCTATAAACAATGTGGCACCAGTTATAAAGACTGAAAAATGGGAGTTGTTGCTCTGAATTCAATTATCTGAAGTCTGGACCACAAGTACCGTGTTAGGGGACTTGTTTTAACATGTACTCATTGTATTTATTGATTTTTAAGGCTTCTAGTTGAAGGTGGATTTGCACATTGTATCCCCCAATCACTTAGTTTTGAGTATTCTGGGTGACTTAACTTTGGATAATCATCTGATTTGGTGGAGAAACCGTAGCCTTTTAATGTAAAATACACAATACTTAATTATAACTGTAAATAGTAATAAAAAATTAAATTCGAAACAAACCGTAGCAAAATAACTTGGTTTAATTAATTTCCATTTTCATTGTTCCCAACTTATTGAAGTTGACAAAGAGTTAATAACAGCTCTCCAAACTCTCTCTCTCTCTCTAATATGTAGGTAACTTTGTATGTCTTAGATTAAATGAAATTGACATAAGCTATATATTTTTATTTATTTTGTTGGTTTTCAAATGGAGTTAGACACTCTCTGTATGTCCTATTAAATTGCCCCCCATATCCATAATAATAATAATAATAATAATAATAATAATAATAATAATAAACTCTGATTTTTTGACATTTCCAAATTCAATCATGCAAAATCTGTCTAGTTGCCCCAATACCAAACAAACAAGCTGCTTTCCTGATTAACTTCTCAGCTTAATTCTGCTCCATCTAGTTGCTGAATATATATAAATATCTGCAAAAGAAAGCCCATGCAGTTACAGAATAGAAATGCACAATTATGGGCAGCCATATAGATGTTATTAATTCCACAATTACATGAAGGAAAATATTTCATTTTATTGTATTCAACTTGATTAATTTTTATTCATCATAATAATTATAAATGCAATTTAATTGAAATTGATGTTGAAAATATTAATATTGCACAATATTATTTAAAGAGGCAGGACGAATATGTGTTTTTAACTGTTAGATTTTATTATTATTATTATTATTTATGGTCCTCCAATTTGTTTGACTTCGGTGAATACATTGTGATATATATTTTAAATTGCATTTATTTTTTTCTAGCTATTTGCATGTAGATACTTGCTTGTATTGTTTTATTTTTCTAATCTTATATTGTTAATGAATTTGGTACTGAATTTTTATAAGGAAATATATAGTGATTTTGTTATTGAATCACATGAATTTCTTCCTCATATTGTTATTTTGCTATTTAAGTTTCAAATCTAATATAATTGTACCTAGTGATAAAAGCGACTCAGGCTATGCTATGTTCTTTTGAATAAAGGGGAATACTAAACATTTGTTTTTTTTTCCTTGTTGTGTTGCTATTTGAATATTTAGGTTTAATGGAACCCTTAGATCGTAGTTGGATGTATAATCGACGAGATTCAAGTGGAAGGACTAATGCATCATTCGTATATGGTGTTGAGAATTTTATTAAATTCGCCACTTCTCATCCGGAAGAAATGAGTGGCGATCTTATTAGGTGTCCATGCAAAAATTGTGTGAACCGAAGGTTCCATGACGTGGAAACTGTTATGAATCACCTCCTCCGTAGGGGTTTTGTTCGGGATTATTTGGTTTGGAATTGCCATGGGGAGACACACATTGCTACTAATGAGCCGAATTGGAATCCAATAAGTAATGAATCAGTTGGCGGTGCTGAGGTTAGTAATCCATATCAGCAAATGGTTCTTGATGCAGTCGGTCCTAATTTTTTTCCCGATAACCATTGGCAACAATATATTCCGGAAGAGCAAACTACTTATGATCATGCACGAGGCGTTATGTCTAATCCAAATGAACCCGGTCCATCAAATTTGGGTGGAAATTCAACAGATGAGCCACCAAATCCTCAATGTCAAGAATTATATGACCTTCTGGAATCTGGTAATGCAATGTTGTATCCCGGTTGTGATAACCATTCGCAGCTCTCGGTAGTAGCTCGGATGTTGAATGCAAAATCCGAATTTAATCTGCCGGAGAGATTTTATGATGCAAACATTCAACTATTCAAGGAAGCTTTGCCTGAGGGTAACATACTACCTGAGAATTTTTACCAAACTAAGAGTCTTGTTAGAAGCTTAGGATTGCCCGTTCAGAAAATCGACTGTTGCAATGAGGGATGCATGTTGTATTGGCGTGATGATGAAAACTTGACGCATTGTAAGTTCTGCAATCACCCAAGATTCAAAGTTCGTGTAGGATCTCGGAGGAACATATCAAAATCATATAAGAAGATGTACTACTTTCCACTGATACCAAGGCTTCAACGATTGTTTCAGTCAAAAGCGACAGCACGACATATGAGATGGCATCATGATCATATCCAAGATGTTGGGATTATGCAGCATCCTTCCGACTCCCTATCTTGGAAACATTTCAATGAAACTCATCCTTCATTTGCCTCTGAGACTAGAAATGTAAGATTGGGGTTATGCACAGACGGTTTTCAGCCATTCGGACAATATGGGAGAAAATATTTGTCATGGCCTGTAATAGTAACGCCTTACAACCTGCCTCCTTGGATGTGTATGAAGGAATCTTACATGTTTCTCACTGTTATTGTACCTGGCCCTAAGAATCCAAAACAAAAAATTGATGTCTTCTTACAGCCCTTGCTTCATGACTTGAAGGAATTGTGGAATATTGGGGTGCCTACCTATGATGTGTCAACGAAGCAAAATTTCATGATGAAAGCTGCCCTTATGTGGACAATCAATGACTTTCCAGCATATTCCATGATGTCTGGTTGGAGTACATCTGGAAAGTATGCATGCCCGCATTGTATGGAATATACTCAATCATTCAGGCTAGAAAGTGGTGGAAAACAAACATGGTTTGACAATCATAGAAAATTTCTCCCTATTGATCATCCATGTAGGAGAAATAGAAGGAATTTTAGAATCGGACATGTCGAAACATTGCCACCGCCACCAATAAGAGATGGGGAACAAATCCTACAAGAAATTGATCAGTGGGGTCTGGTGAAAGTTACTGAGTTGGATGCGGATGAGATTAATAGTTTTATTTGTCAGTCTTGTGGCTGGAGAAAGCGGAGCATTTTTTGGGATTTGCCTTATTGGAAAACACATTTGATTAGACACAATCTTGATGTCATGCATATTGAGAAAAATGTATTCGACAATGTGATTAACACGGTCTTAAATGTTGAAGGAAAAACCAAAGACAATGCCAAATCCCGCTCAGATTTGGAAAAGTATTGTTGTCGGCCAGAGTTGGCAATGGATCCAATTAGTGGCAAATATCCAAAAGCATGTTACACACTGGATAAAGAATCAAAAAAAGAATTGTTTGAGTGGTTGTCAGAACTTAAGTTCCCAGATGGATATGTATCTAACTTGGGTCGGTGTGTTGACATGTCAAAACTGAAATTGTTTGGCATGAAAAGTCACGATTGCCATATATTCATGCAGCGATTGATCCCTGTTGCATTCAGGGAGTTACTACCTGGAAATGTGTGGCAAGTTCTCACGGAGGTAAGCTTATTTTTCAAAGAATTGACATCTAGTACTCTCCGAGTTGAAGATGTCGAAGCATTGGAAACAAACATCCCCCAAATTCTGTGTAAGCTGGAGAAGATATTTTCACCATCATTCTTCGACTCAATGGAGTACTTAATGGTACACTTACCATATGAAGCAAGGATTGCTGGCCCTGTACAATATCGATGGATGTATCCGTTTGAACGGTAAATATCAGTATAATAATGTACATTATGTATTGTCAAACTTTACGGATGGAATCACGTATAAACTATTTATTTATACTGGTCGTATGCAGGTTTCTTCGGACGCTAAAAAAAAAGATTGGCAACAAAGCAACAGTTGAGGCATCTATTTGCAATGCGTATTTACTTTCAGAATCATCTACTTTTTTCTCGCATTATTTTGAACCGCACGTCAGTACTAGAGAACGACGACCACCTCGTTATGATGACGGTGAATGTAGGGAACAAAATACAGAAAATTTAACAATTTTCACTTACCCCGGCCGCGCATGCTCAGAAATTCGAGACAGAGCATTAACATCAGAGGAGTATCAGGCAGCTCATACATATATTCTTTTAAATTGCGATGAGGTTGCTCCATTCTTGAGGTAGGGAGTATTGTATTTAAATCTTAATTAAACTGCGATATATGCTAGGATTTGTACTAAGTGAATAACGGAATTTTTTTTACTGCATTGTTATAAAGCATATATTGCAATGGCTTACATGAAAAGCATCCCAATCTTACTCCAAGCCAAGTTGAAGCGAATATTGACAAGTATTTTGCCGACTGGTTCGAACTCTATGTAAGTCGAACACTATTTCTATATATAACTTTTAAATATCATTTAACATTGGATTGCTGATGACTTTTCCATCTTTTCTATTTTCAAATAAGGTCCGCTACAATGGGATTGACAATGAATACCTCTGTAGTTTGTCACAAAGACCATTACGGAGAGTGAAGTGTTACTCAATCTATTTTATCAATGGATTCAAATTTCACACAAAAAGCCATGCTTCTGGGAGACGTTCAATGAATAGTGGCGTTTGTGTAAAAGGCTCGAACTCATGTGATAATATTGGTGATTACTATGGATGGATTGAGGAGATTATAGAGTTAGAGTACCCTTCGTTACCAATAAAACGGACAGTACTATTTAAATGTCATTGGTTTGATCCCACTATAGACATTGGTCTTAAGATACACAACCAATATGGAATGGTTGATGTAAACCAACATCGTCGTTTCAACAAATATGAGCCATTTATCCTAGCAATGCAAGCTACTCAAGTGTATTATGCGAGATATCCCTCTTTGAGAGTAGATAGATCTAACTGGTTAGCTGTGTTTTCAGTGAAACCAAGGGATTTCATTGTCATATCAGATGCAAGAGATGATACTGCTGCTACAAGTTCTAATGCCTTCCAAGATGATGAAGTTACATTTCATGATGTTACAGTTGATATTGGTAATGAAGATGATATTGATTTGCGTGACCCTACGGGAGTTGTGATTGAACTTGACAACGTTGATGAAGTGGTTCAACAACATGAAGAGGACGATGATGAAGAAGAATTCTCTGATTATGATAGCAATGAGGACGAGGATGAGGAATTTGAACAGTCGTCTGATAGTTACTAATTGATCAATTCTGGAATTAGTTTCAATCCATATCTTCATGTTGAGTATTTTATATTTGCCGTTTATAAAATAAATGGAAGTTTTCTACCACAAGTTAATTCTTTAGAATTGATTAATTTAAATTCACTTTTTAATATAATATTAAAGACATGAAAAGGATATTCTTATTTACCAAATAACTTAGTGGATTCTCCCAACTTCTCTTCACAAATTATATATATATATATATATATATATATATATATATATATATATATATATATATATATATATATATATCAAATCAGGTGTCTCAAAATTGTGGTTTTAGTAACTTCATATACTTCTTTTATTAACTTCTTTTATTATATAAATCATAATTATTGATGTTGTAACGTGTAAAACCTTTAAATTTTATATATCACATGAAAAATAGCATTGATACGTGCACTTATGAATCTGTATGTAATTTATTTTATACACATACATGTATAGTTCACAATTTTTGCAGGTATGGGTCGTGGTAGAGGACGGGGTATTATAGGTCGAGGTCGACAGGGGGGACGTTCTGGGGGGGATTCAATTACTCCACCTTTTGGATACATGCCAGATGTACCGGGAGACCCTTCATCCCAGAATGTACAGTCGCCTCCTGTCACATTCACGCCCTCTGCAGCAACTCCTACTCCGCACACAGCCAATAGCAGTACATCGACTACATGTGAAGTGGCAAGGGAAAATATCAGTCGATTGCGCATTACAGTGAACCCAAGAGGCCTGTAAGTTTTAACCTATAAAAATTGCGATTAAGTGATATTACAATGTTTAAACTCATCATTTTTATATTATATACTTTGCAGGCTGGAACCTTCCTCACAATGCTCCAGAATCATAACCACCAGCTTTCACCAGCGGATAGACATTAACGGTGTTAGTTGGAAAGAGGTTTCCAGAGAAGTTAAGGAGTTTTATTGGGGAGAATTCATGGTACATTCGAATATTATTGAAACTTTTTCATTACAAATTTAAGTTTGCAAATTAATTGGATTAAAGCATTATTGTATTTACTAATGATTTTTTTGTCACGTGTATATACAGAAAAAGTGCCTTTGGGATGCAGATGCAAATGGCGTTGTTAGGGCAGGCTGGGAAACAAAGGCAGCTCAGAGGTACAAGGATTATGTGTACAACGTCAAAAACGCCAAGCAAAGGCCGAGAGACTTTCCAGAAGCTGCATGGGTTAGGTGGAATGAGATTTTTAATCTACCTCAACACAAGGAGCTTTCTAATCAGAAAAAAATCAATCGCTATGGAGGGTCTCAAGAGAAGGCTCCTGGATCATACACCGGTGGGACTATTTCTATTGGTGAGCATGTCTCACGACTGGTAAGTAGTTCAATTATAACATAAATTATACTTATATTAGCCAATTTTAATTATCATAATGTTTGCCAATTGATTTGTTCAATTGAGTAATTTTGAAACATTTAGCCTTATTTATATGGATTAAATAGAACCAATTAAAGAATGCATTTCAATTATGTGAGAATTGTATGAAAATATATTGATTGATTTACATATTGGAGGATGGGCAAATTGTGTTGGTGTTTGTTGAGGGGATCGGAGTATACTTGTGCTTTTAAGAAGTGTAAAATGAATTTTTATTTACAGGAGGTTGTCAATATTATAGGGGAGGTGCTGCCAAAATTTCTATTGATTTCTTAAAGAATTTTCACTTCATGCAATATAATGAAATAGCATTAAGACGGAAAAAAAATTGAAATGCCGTGTTTTAATAAAAAAGCAAGTAGTTATTTTCGCTAATCATTTTTTTCTTTTTCAATTACTACTTTCTACTGCACAATATAGGAGAAAGAGATGGGCCGGCCACCTACAATTCCCGAGGCCTATCTGCACACACATACTATAAATCATGATGGGAAGACGTATGTGGCGGATCGTAGCAGGGAGGTACATGTAAGTTAGATGTACTTTACTTATTCATAATATTTTCAGTTTCTCAAATGTTAAATTGTTGTAAAATATGATTTGTTCTTATACTTACGTTTATTAAAAATTGTTGTTGTTTACCATTTCAGGAGAGGTATGAGCAACTCAGATCTGAAAGATCGCAGGATCAGTCGTCGGTTGATGAGTCTGAGTTGTTCTTCGAGGCCGCGAGATGCAATAAAAGGAAAACAATTTACGGTCTAGGCTCATATGTGCCTCCTGGTCTTTATCCATCCGGTCCATCGTGTGCTGCTGGTGCAAGCACAGCCTCTCATTCCGGTGGTCCTTGCTTGACAAAAGAGGATGTCGCGGACATTGTCGCTACGACTATTCGTTCATTGTTTTCGCACTTGACCCCTCAGCCGCCAGCCACTCAGCCCAGTACCACCACTACATCACCTGCACCACATGATGATGTCGGCCCTTCATGTCCACACGGTCCTGACCCGCCTGATGATTCTCATTTTGGTGGTGGTGGCCTTACTTGAACATCAATCTTTATTTCTTTTTTAGCACATTTTTATATATGTATGATACTTTTATTGTAATATATGCCATGTGCGTACGAATATTAATATATATATGTTTTGGATTATAATTCTATATATATATTTGATTATAATTTGCATTTATATGTACAAATATTAATTATATATATTTTGGATTATAATTTCATACAATTGATTATAATTTACATATATATTTATATTTACATTTATTTATTTCATTTAATAATACCATAAAATTTAACCCAAAAAAAAAATAAAAAATTTATATCTATTAGCGACGAAATTGCGACGGAAGATTTAGTCGCTATTTTTTAGCGACGGATACCATAAGCGACTAACTGTCGTAATAACCTATTTGCGACTAAATATTGCGACTAATAATTAGTCGCTATTTACATAAGCAACTATATTAAATTCATTATTAGCGACAAATTTTACTGGGATTAGCGACTAAAATTTTAGTCGCTAAAATTAGCGACTAAATAGATTTTAGTCGCTAATTTGCTTGCGACGGCCTTAGTTGCGACTCGCCGTCGTTCCGTCGCTAAAACTAATTAGCGACCAAAAAGTGATGAATAGCGACCAAAATTGCCATCGCTAAATGGCGTTTTTTTTGTAGTGTACGTTGGAATTAAAGATTTTACCAAGTCATTTGAAGTATGTTTATCTAGGAGAAAATCAGACTTTACCAGTAATAATTTCCAACAAATTAACTCCCCTTGAAGAAGAGAAGTTGATTCTCATTCTCAAAGATTGCAAAGAGGCCATAGGATGGACTATCGCAGACATAAAAGGTATCAGCCCATCCACTTGTATGCATCGCATACTATTGGAAGAAGATTGTAAACCATTTAGAGAGGCTCAACGCAGACTTAATCCCCCCATGATGGAAGTAGTCAAGAAGGACATCCTTAAATTACTTGATGCAGGTATGATCTTTCCAATTTCTGACAGCAAATGGGTAAGTCCAGTTCAGGTAGTACCTAAAAAGACTGGTTTTACAGTTACAAAAAATGATAATGGTGAGTTAGTTCCAATTCGAATGCAAAATGGCTGGCGAGTTTGCATAGATTATAGAAAATTAAACGCCTCCACCAGAAAAGACCATTTTTCATTACCTTTTATTGATCAAATGCTTGAAAGGCTGGCTGGACATTCTCACTATTGTTGTCTTGATGGATTTTCAGGTTTTAATCAGATCCCTGTGGCACCTGAAGATCAGGAAAAAACTACCTTCACCTGTCCCTTTGGAATATTCGCTTACCGACGCATGCCATTTGGTTTATGCAATGCCCCAGCAACGTTTCAACGATGTATGGTCAGTATTTTCTCAGATTATGTGGAAAGAATTATTGAAGTGTTCATGGACGATTTTACTGTACACGGTGATTCATTTGATGACTGTTTGGAAAATCTGACTAAAGTGCTTAACCGTTGCATTGAAACTAATCTTGTGCTCAATTATGAAAAATGTCATTTCATGGTCGATCAAGGTTTGATATTAGGACATATAGTATCTTCCCGAGGAATAGAAGTTGATAAATCTAAGGTTGACCTGATTAAATGCTTACCTTATCCCACTTCGGTGAGGGAAGTACGCTCTTTTTTTGGTCATGCAGGGTTTTACCGAAGGTTTATTAAAGATTTTTTGAAGATTACCCAGCCTCTTTGTAAGCTGTTACAAAAAGACACTCCATTTGACTTTAGCACCGAATGCAAGGATAGCTTTGATCAGTTAAAAGACAAGCTGACATCTGCACCAATTATCCAGCCCCCAGATTGGGCACTACCCTTTGAAATTATGTGCGATGCCAGCAACTATGCCGTTGGAGATGTACTTGGTCAACGAATTAATAGGAGTGCACATGCTATTTACTATGCTTCAAGGACTCTTGATAATGCTCAGAGAAACTACTCTACTACAGAAAAGGAGTTACTTGCAGTAGTTTTTGCTTTAGAAAAATTTAGATCATATTTATTGGGTACTAAAGTCATAATTTATTCTGATCATGCAGCTTTGAAATACCTGCTTGCCAAAAAAGAGTCCAAGCCAAGATTAATAAGATGGATACTGCTCTTACAAGAATTTGATTTGGAGATTCGTGATAAAAAAGGGACAGAAAATTCAGTGGCAGATAACTTGAGCAGACTGATCATGAATGAGGAACCTCAACCACTTCAAGATGCATTTCCGGATGAACATCTCTTTGAGATTAAATCTTCAATACCATGGTATGCTGATATAGTAAATTATTTGGTAGTTAGGACATTGCCCAGTGAGTTGACTAGAGCACAAAAAGATAAAATTAAGAGTGAGTCTAAATATTATATCTGGGATGATCCTTATTTGTGGAAATAGTGTTCTGACCAATTAATTCGCAGGTGTGTTTTTGAGTATGAAATTCCATCCATTCTAGCATTCTGCCATTCTTATGCCTGTGGTGGACATTTTGGTCCAAAAAGGACAGCACGTAAGGTGCTAGAATGTGGGTTGTTCTGGCCTACTTTATTTCGTGATGCCTATTTATTTTGTAAATCATGTAGCAATTGTCAACGTACTGGTAATTTAGGACATAGAGATCAGATGCCTCTTACTCCTATTTTAGCTTGTGAAATTTTTGATATATGGGGAATTGACTTCATGGGTCCATTTCCATCTTCTTTTGGTAATTGCTACATTCTTTTAGCTGTGGACTACATTTCTAAGTGGGTGGAAGCAAAAGCCACCAGGACTAATGATTCTAAGATTGTCGTAGGTTTTGTCAAGAGTCATATTTTCAGCAGATATAGAGTACCAAGAGCAATCATCAGTGACAGAGGCACTCATTTTTGCAATCGTACGTTTGAAAGTCTATTAAGAAAATATGGTGTGACTCACAGAATTTCGACGGCCTACCATCCACAGACAAGTGGTCAAGCAGAGGTGTCCAATAGAGAAATCAAGCTTATTCTGGAAAAGACTGTCAATTCCACTCGGAAAGATTGGAGCATACGTCTAGAAGATGCTTTATGGGCATACAGAACTGCATATAAAAATCTAATTGGTATGTCTCCATATCGTTTCTTGTTTGGTAAGTCTTGCCACATTCCTGTTGAACTAGAGCATAAAGCGTACTGGGCAATAAAACAGTGTAACATGAACATGGAAGAAGCAGGTGAACAAAGGAAGTTACAACTCCAAGAACTTGAGGAACTCAAACTTGATGCTTATGAGAATTCTAGAATTTACAAAGAGAAAATTAAACCTTTTCATGATAAAAATATTTCTAGAAAAAATTTTCAAATTGGTCAGAAAGTTCTCTTGTTTCATTCTAGACTTAAGCTTTTCCCAGGAAAATTAAGGTCACGTTGGACTGGACCTTTTATTGTTACTAATATATTTTCTCATGGTGCAGTAGAAATTCAAAGCCCCAGCACTGCCAAAACGTTTAAGGTCAATGGGCATCGTTTAAAACCTTTTTATGAGGGATTTCAAGTGACAAATATTGAAACCATTCAATTAGAAGTTCCAAATTATGAAGAGTGATGCTGCATTATGTCTAGCCTTCAGACATAAAATAGGGGCGCTGGTTGGGAGGCAACCCAACATCTTTATCTTTAATTTTAATTTCTAAATTTCTTTTTAATTTTCGTTTTTTTTTTTAAAAAAAAAAAAGCTGGTGTGTTCTTTTTGGATTCTGGGTAGAAGCTTGGTTTTAATGGTTAATGTGCTAAATCTTTGCATTTTCTTTTATTTTTATTCTCTTTGTTATGTTAAATTTTTTGCTTTTTCATTTCTCTTTCCTTGTTACTTTTTAACAATTGTATTTTGTCTTTTTATTGTTTGTTCCTTTGGTTCACGATTTTTCATTCTCCTCTCTTCATCTTTCTTTGTTACTTTTTAATAATTGTATTTCTACTTTGTCTTTTTGTTGTTTCTTTTTACTTCTATTTGTTCACGATTTTTCGTTCTTTCTTTCACTCTTCATCTTTTCTTCTTACTTTTTCTTTTAATGATTATTTTTACTTGTTTATTTTATTTTTTGTTTTTATTATTTCTCTTTCCTCACAATTTCTTCTTTTCAAACATCTTTATTTTTAATTTTTCTAATTTTTTTTTATTTTTACCTTCTGAAAAAAAAATAATAATAAATAAAAAAAAAAGAGAAAAGCTGGTGTGTTTTTTTCAATTCTGGGTAAGAGCTGAGTTCTAATGGTTAATGTGATTTAAAATAAGGTAATTCTTTGAGTTGAGCATTATTTTGTTTTATTCTCTTTTATTTCGATATTTTTCTCTCTCTTTGACTTTGACTTTTACTCTTCTATTTTATTCTTTGGTTTCTTTTAAACAATTACATTTTTACTTATTTGTTTTACTCTTTACTTCAGTTACTTCTTTTCTTCTCATCACCGAAACCAACAGCCCCTGTTCTCACCATTCTCCTTTTCTTTCTTCTTGCTGCCACCGAGCACCGACCAGCGACCCACTAGAGTACGATCAGCTGTCCAACGAGCGCCGTCGCACAACCGCTGTCCACCGAGCGCCGATCAGCAGCCACCTCTTCGCCATCTCTCCTCCACCAGCTACACACCGATCATCAACGAAAATCACAGCAGCGATCTCCCCTTTGCTCCGCCACACAAGAAACGGAAATCAGCAGCCCCTTCTTCGCCGTTCACTTCACCGATCACCATCTCCACCGAAGCTTGCACATGGGTTTGGTTAGTTTTGTTTTTGATTTGGTGGATTTGGATTCATTTGTGGTTAATCTGTGGAGTTGATTTTTGAGTTAAATTGTGATTGATTTTGGTTTGAATTGAGATTGACTCTTCAATTGAGTTATTTTCTTGGTTTTTAATTGTGGATCTATTCGGGTTTGTTGGAAATGTTGGCTATTTTGGGTTATTTGGCAACTTTGAGCTGATGAGATTTGTTGAGATTGTTGGGTAATTTAGGAATCTCGAAAAAAAAATTAATTGAAATTGTTGGGTTGATTTTTTGGTGGAATTTTATGTTGTGATTGATAAGTACCCAGACCACACGTTACCCTGTTTTGCAGTATATTTTCTGGGTATTATTTTTACAAATATTTGGTTGGGTAAAATGGTGAAGAAGTCTGTTACTAGAACCAAAAGAAAGCTGAGAAAAAGGGAAGAACCACCTATCCCTCGAACTAGGCTTGGAAAAGGGAAATGTTTTCTTCCTCCATCTGACCAACAAATGGGTGGGAATGTCAAATTCACTAGGAAGGCACATAAGAATAGATATGTTGTGTTGATGAATAGAAAAATTGTGCCTAGCAAATGTCAGGATAATAAAGTTATTGATAGCTTGCCCATTCTTTTTTACCCTGCTTTAATTGACGATTCTGGTTGGGAGGCTATTCTCTCTAATGACTATCCCATTTTTTATGAGCTAACCAGGGAGTTCTTTGCTACCTTTGAGTTCCATAATAATGCTACTTTGACCATAGACACTCCAGGGGTTATTAAATTTCGGTTATTGGGTACCACTTACTCTTTTTCCTTGACTGAGTTTAATGTTCGTTGTGGCTTTATGGATGACTCTTTTGTTGCTAGCCCACAATATGCAGACTGCCCCTGTGATGTACCAGTTGAGTGGGACCCAGTTGCCTATTGGAGTGAGATTTCAACAGGCCCAACACCTTACAATCCCAGCATATCTAGAGCCACTTATCTTCGAAAAATGGAGCTTCGATATGTTCATAAGTTAATTGCCTACAATTATTCTGGTACTAATGAAGACTCCAGCAAATTGTGTAAGATAGAGTTATTTTTCTTATTTTGTTTGGAGTCAAAAATGAGGATTAATTTTGCCGCATTTTATGGTAGACAATTGTTAGCAATAGCTAAAAAGAAGAGAGGGCATCTTTGCTTGGGTTCTTTAGTAACTTTTATTGCTATGCATTTGGGAGTTTTTGATCTCAACAATACTGATATGCATATTGCTTGTGAAGTTGGTCCATTGGACATTGATTGTTTGCACAGGATGGGGGAGGTGGAGAAATTACCCAATGGCCAATACAGAGCAGCCCCTTATGGCCTTGGTTTTTATACTCGGATTATGCGCAACAAGCGAGCTCGCCCAACTGAATCCGATGATGAACCTGGCCCATCTCAGCCGTGGCGTGAGCTGACCTCTAGACTTGACAGATTAGATAGTCGATTGGAGCAATATATGGATACACTTTTTGATCATTTCGGGTTACCCAAACCCCCTCTCTAGATCTTTTCAGGGCAGTATTTTCACCTCCCAATCTTGTTTAATTTTTCTTTGTGATGTCTTTTGATCCTAACTTTACATTGGGGACAATGTAAAGTTTAGGTGTGGGGGAGGGGACTTTTGATTCTTGGATAACTGTATTAAATTTAACATTTTACATTACAGCATTTACACATTACTGCACTTTTATTTTGATATTTGTTTCCAGTTTCTCTTTATTTTGATATTTTTATTTTCTTTAATATTTTTAATTGCACCCCTTTGAGTGTTTTTTAGCAAAAAATGGAAATGTCCTTTGGCTAAGTCTATTCTCCTTGAAAAAATTGAAATACAGGTTCTCATGTCTCTAATTTTGATTTTTAAAGTTTTGTTTTGACACATCATTTAAGTGTTCTGATTTGTGTGATAAAGTTGCAAGATTTAAGCACCAATTTTAACCCTTAATATTTGTTGTGAGTTTTTGAGCCTAAATGAACATACATTATATGTGTTCTTATTTTTCTTGCGAGTGTGTCCAATATAAATTGTGAATTCTATAACTTGCCATAAGATTCATTTTGAGATCACATTCCTAATTTATTTCATTAAAGTGATAAGGGCATTTAGGATGATAACCATTTGTTTTAAACCTTTTTCTTGTTAGCCTACCTTTTAATCCATTAGTGAACCATTTTGAGCCTATAACCATATTTTTGGAAATGACCCTTAAAATTGTTAGCCTGAGCCTGTTTATTGAAGCCATAATTTTGAGCCCCTTATTTGTTGAACTAATAGATAAATTTTTTTAAGAATATCTACATATTTTTATTTTTGAAAAGGAGGATTCAAAAAGAAAAATAATAATAATAATAATAAAAGCATTTGTGGCCGTTAAATTTGAAAATGAATAAAGGTCAAGTCAAAAGCCTTAAGGAATTAATTTTCTCTTCTCAAAAATAAAATAAAATAAAATAAAATAAATCAAAAAGCTTGGGCCACTGTAATAAAAAGGTCTATATTTCTATCTTCCTCACATTGCAGAAATTCTTTCTAAATTCTTTAAAGGCATTTGTTTATTAAGTTCAACTTATTTAAGCCTAAATTTTCCATTTTTCCATCCTTTTGACCTTAGCCCCATTACAACCCAATTGAAGACCCTTTGATTTTTGGATGCATTAATGGTTAGTGATGGAGATTTGATTGAATGCCAAGCCTATGGTAATTCCTTTTTATTTTTGTGACTTGGAGTGCTCTATTGTTAAACACTTAGCCTAAATACTTGAGTGATTTGAGTGATATCTTTTGTGAGGGTGTTAAGTCTTGCATCGTTGGATAATATTGAAAGATCATTTGAACTGATGAAAATTTTTATGAATTATTTCTTTGAGACATGTTGAGTTTTGAAAAGAAATTTTGAAGGGGAGAATATGGCAAGGTTATGGGGTGTGGAAATTGATTTGCTTGAGGACAAGCAAAGGTTTGGTGTGGGGGAATTTGATGAAGCAAAATATTCCTATTTATTTTCCATGAAAAACTCCTATTTTGTGCTTATTTGATAAAATAATTATTTGATTTAATTCCTATTCAATTTTTTAGCAGGAATTCATGCTCAATGGAAAAATAAATCAAAAAGTAGGAATTTAAAGTCAAAAAATAATCGGAGCTGATTGGAAGTCAAGAAATGGAGCTGAGAATCAAAGAAAGCAAAATTGGAAGTCAAGAATGGAAGCTGAAAGTCAGAATACAATCAGCTCTACATTTTCAACATAAAATCAAGCTTAAGCGTGCCCACGGTCGCTTGCGCAGAAATTATGCAGTACAGATTTTTCAAGAATTGCTGCTATTGGAAATCAATTTAGCCAGATCTTCTTCTCGATTTTTGGCAGCAAAATTGGACCTCTGAAAAGTTCCTGAGGAAAATGATCAATTTTTTAGTCTAAGTTTTCTATAAATAAGATCTTGTGATGAACCTTGAAGGAGATCTTGAACCTTGAAATAAACTTTTGAATTTAGCTTTCTTTATTTTTAGTTGATTGTTTTACAGCCATGAGTGGCTGAATTTTCTTTTCTAGTCAAGGATATTAAGGTATGATTCATGAATAAATTGTGAGAATTCGTTTTCATTGTTTTCTCTTCTCAAATATCTGAATATTTTCCATACTTAATGATATTTTGTTCCATTAAAATTATCGACGTCTGATTTTGAAGGAATAAATACTGCTAGTCAGATTGGTAAATCCGTAATTGTTTATTTAATTTGGCAAAGTGGCAAATCTGTGCACTCATTGAATTGAATCTTTGAGTTTTGTGTGGCTGAATTTATTTGGTCCAATTTAAATAATCGAGCTTGTGTATTATTGATTGGAATTGGTAGCTTTTCTAATTCTTAATACTATTTCTCAATTAAATCCTAAGAGCTTGTTTAGTGGTTGTTGAGAAATAAGATTTATCAGCTGATCTTATCACTTTTAAATTAATATTAAGGAAGAGCAGAATACTAGAGCTTGTTAGTGTTCATAACCAATTTATTTGAAGAAGTAGGAATTTATCCAATTGTATTCAATGATCAGTTTGAATGAATCATAACCAAGATATTCCTTTGACTAGAAGTTTTTAATATCTGATTTACTCTTTTTAATTTTCTGCTTTATGATTTATTTGTTTTAATCTTATTTTTCATAAATAAAAAAATCCCTTCTTCTTTCTCTTGTTTCATAAGCAAAATTCAGATCTAATAATTTGACCAATCTTTTGGGAGATAACTCTACTCATGTTTTGCTATAAAAATTTTATAGAGTAGAATTTTATTTTTGTTGGATTCGACACCCATCAACTTTCACTCATATTTTCATTTCATTATACTAGTTACCTAATATATTCAGCATTTTTGCACATTTCATGAATTATCTCAACATAATTCATGATTTTCATATTAAATATAATGTAACTTCACATTCAAAAATATTCACACATATTCTAAAAATTCCAAATAAATTCATAGATACTTCTTTTCATGTGTAGATTCAATTTATATCATTAAACATCACATATGCACAAAATATATCCTAGTATACCCTAGGGTTCCATTCGGCCAAGGTAAGTCCATTACCTTACAAATTCTTTTAGTTTTAATTAAGCATTCTAAATGTCATTTAAAAGACCATTAATCACTTTTATAAGCTTATATTCAATTAAATATGCCTTTAACACAAATTCACCTAATTAACATAATGTAAACACATCCAATTTCAAAGGAAATTGAAAGATTTTATAGCCACTAACCTTATACACTTGCTTGGACCTTCCTAGACTTCCTTTTCCTTGCCCTTTCCCTTGGAAGCTTGAGTACTTTCTTGATTATCTACATAGGGCCGAAATTATACATCAATTTTTCACCTAGATTTTGGTCTCTTTTGCTCAAAATAACCTCATAAAATGAAATCTAGGCACCTAAAAATATCTCTAGGCACCCTTAAACTAAATTAAAATCTTATATTTCACTTACCCAATTTCAAGGTTTTCACTTTGTCCCTTGATTTCATGCGCTTCTTTTACCCAAATCAAGGACTAGGGACCCTAAAGTTCATGTAGGGAGGCTGAATTTTGCTTTGAATGGTTGGATTTTGTGAGAAATTTGAAGAGGAAGCGAAGAAATTGAGAGAGGAGGAGGGGTAGGGTTCGGCCACAAGAGGGAGAGGGAGAGGCTGGAGGAGATAAGGCTTCTACCTCCCAAATCTACCTCATTAAGGCTATTTAAAGTGGTCTAAATGGGTTGGGCCTTGGTCCAACCTTAAGCCCATCCTCACAAGCCCAACATGCAATTTAGGCCCATAATGAAAGTTTTCTTTGGTTTTCTCATTTTTCAAATCCAAATCCTCCCAAATTTGATTCTATAATTCGTAACATGTAAAAACTAGGTTATAAATAAAATTTCAGCTCAAACGGAATCCGTTTTCGATCCAATTTAATCATATCGGTCCGATTTAATAATTACCGATGTTACCAAAAAATTTTATTTTTACTACCAAAAAATTCTAAATATTATATTAGGAAAATCTGAAATTTTTGGTGATTTTTGGAGCTCATTTACTATTTTTAAAGGTCCGGTCAAATTCTAGTCAAACTAGTTACTATTTGAACCGAACCGCGACTTTTTCGTACTTTTTACTTTTGGAGGCCTATTTGACCTCGATTTTACTCCAAATTTTAACCTGGACTCACCGTGACTAATATTTTCAGATAGTTAAATAAAATATTTTTTACCTACAGGTGTATTTTTCGCTCCCAAAATACTATTCACTATCGAAAAATACTATTCACGGCTAACCCGGTATTGGCGCCATTACACCCACAGCCTGATCCATTTGGATCAATATGTAGGTTGACCTGTGACCCATTTAATACATTTGTAATACAACCCATTTATAATGATCCATTTATGACTTAATCTATTTTAATCTGACTCGACCTATTTGCCAGGTTTAACATAAATAAATGTATGTTGGTATGGCATCACAAGTTTTTTTTTTTTTCCAATTGCTTTAGATGGTAACTCCATAATTAAAATTGCCTCGTGATTCTTATCACATCTAAGGTCAGTTTGTCAAAATTTATTAAAATAATTTTTTCAATTGAAAAAAATTTTATTTCAAAAAACTATATTTTAAAAGATAAGTAACTGTTTGGTAAATAAAATTCAAAATGACTTATAAAATAAAAAACAGTTGTCAACTGTTTGATAAGTGATACGATTACAAATAGCTTTTTAGAATAAAAAGACAAATGAAATATTTAAATTTTAACATATTATATTTAAAATCTCACTAAAAAATAATAATGATTCCCACTTATTTGCATTTTTTTATTTCACTAAACTATTAAAACCATATATTTTTATATATAATTAAATAAATATAAATATAACATAAAAAAATTAAAATATATATATATTATCTTCATAATTCATCATACATATTATTTTGGATAAAAAAAAAAGAATTGAGTTATTTTTAATTTTAGATGATTTTTGTTATATTAGTTATAATTGTTATTATAAAATAAAATAAGTGATATATTTGTCTAAAAAAAATATTATATCTGCTATCCTTAAAAGCCGAAAATCAGTTTTTTTTCTAAAAATTTTCAATTTTTAATTTTTTCTAATAAATTTTTTTTTTCACTTTTTACAAAATTGATTTTTTTAAAATCAACCTCTATCGAATACCTATTTTTATCTCATAATCATTTTTTTTTATCAAATAACCAGTTTTTTTATCAAATAAGCAATTTTTTGATTTTCAAAAACAATCCCAAACACAGCCCTAATCTATCACCAAAAACAAGCCCTAATCGAGCACCAAAAACGGAATGAAATTTATTGAAACGCCTTCTCATCCTTATTTGAGCTGCGCGAACTAAGCAGAGGCTTAACCAATTCAAAATGCCGAGAGGGTAGTGGCGTGAAGAAACCTTATTAAAAATAAGATTGAATGTGAGAGAGAACAATTAACCTGGGTTTTTCCCTTCAGACATCTCATTCCGTGGAAGAAAATATTTGTAGATGACTGAAAATGTCGAGAAGGGGAATTTAATTTACAAGCTTGAAGTTTTTCTTCAGTTCTTGCATAATCGCTATTATTTGAGGAAAAATGAACAAGAAGCTTTTGTTCATGACGAGGCTTTATTTTTTAAGATAATTTCGCTTTTGAGTTGTTGATTATATTGGTTTTTAGGCCTAATTAGTAGCTCATGGCTGGTAGTAATGAAATGAATATCAATGAATCCAATTAAGGGATTATCTTCTCTTCATGATTTTATGTTCTTGGCCGGTGTTAGTCAATTTTGTGCTTGGATCTTGCTGCAATTGTTTTAGTTTGATGGTTTCTCTGATTTTTGTCAAATCTTGGAAATTTTTCCAACGCTGAATTAGGGTTTTTGATTTTAGATAATTGAAATGAGAGGATTTTGTTTGGATTTTCTTCAGCTACTATTACAATCCCAGCTCCAATTTTGTTGGCTGAACCCTCAAAGCCTAAAGCCATCATTTTCTTACAACAGCCCCACAGATATAGCTAGCAAAGGATTTTTTTCAGAAATAATTAAGAGACCCATATGCACAATCAAAACCTAAATAATTGGGAAGCTAGCTTTACGCAAATAATTGAAAAGCTTTGTACAATTTCAACAAAAGTAGAAAGAAACCTAGATCGCCTAATATCATGCACCATGGCCTTACAAGGAAAAAAGAAAAAAAAAAAAAGAAACCGTTATTTAGATCACCTAATCATGCACCATCAAGGCATCAATGAACACATATTCAAATTTTATAAAACGTAATGTCAAAAAACTAGGGCTATAATAATTTATATGGTAAAAATTAATGCATGTTTGTTCACTTGTGACAGAGAATATTAAGTTACTGTATCATTCAGATAGAAACGTGTTTAATAATTGATAACCGGACTCTTCGGTCCATAGCTCGATATGGGTTTAACCGGACATGAATTGTATGTTGAACTTGTGTGACATGAGTCCGGCAATCAGACACATCGACAATTGCTATAATAGTTGCTCGGAACCGAGCAACAGTTCGGTAACGAATTATGGGAAGTCATCAATAACGAATATTTTCTAGATATTGAAGAGATCCTGATCTTATAATGATGGAAAGTACCAAGAATCACTCAACAAATCTTCACAAATCCGGAATCAAGCATCAATTAAGAGATTAAGGTGATTTTCTCCTATTCAAGAGATTATCTCCTATTTCACACAGCTCTATATAAAGGAAACAACCAGGTACATTGTTCCCTCTGATTTTCTCATAATAAAAAAGCTTTTACTTCGCCAATTAACTGACTTGATCGTCGGAGTCTCCCCTGTCGGAACACCCGACGGTTTTGTGGTTCTTTTCAGGTGACTCAAGTGAAGGACAATCGGAAGATTTTCACTTTGTTATCATTTGGTGCGGTGAGCGTGGAACATTCCACAGATTTCAGTCGATTCACAGATCTCAGCTGGTGATGGATCTCTTTCCTGATTTATCCGTTTCTGCTGCCACAACCTCTAACCAACCCATCAATGTAACCCAACCTCTAGCCAACTCTCTGGGCCAACTCATTCAAAGCCTTCAACCAGCTCAGCCAGAGCAAATCTCCCCACTCCCAGCACGACAGTTATTTCCCCCGACACAGACCCAAACGCCGGCAACACCACTAGCGCCCATGGCTATCCCAGCAATCCCGGGTTTGACCCCCCAAACTGCCCAAACCTTGCTTACCGCCTTGTCAGCTATGGCGGCCCAAGCACCACCCGCGGTCCAATCAATACCCCCTACTCAAGCACATATACAGCTTTCTGCCCAAATCCCACCTCCGTCACTGCCGAGCACTTTGGCCCCTGGTACCACGGTCACATTAACGGCCGAGCAGTTTGAGAGGTTATTTGAAGAGAGAATGCAGAAGTATCAGAACCGCAGTACATTGCAGTACCAGGGTAGTTTCCGGTCCCCACTATCCCGAGATATCTTGTCTACCCCTTTTCCCCAGATACGCCTGCCGAATCTGCCGAAGTACAGCGGTAGCACAGATCCCCGAGCTCATTTAGATGAGTTCCACTACACTATGTTGGTCCACACAACGGAAGAGGCAGCTTTGTGCAAAATATTTCCCCAGACACTTACTGACTCAGCTCAGATATGGTTTCGTAACCTCCCGAAAAATTCAATCTACAGCTTTGAGCAGTTCAGTGACATGTTCATTGCCAAATTTATAGCAGCCATCCGACCAGCTAAAGTGTCTGCCGACCTTACAATGGTGTATCAGGAGAAAGGGGAGACACTCCGAGCTTACGTGGAGAAATTTAATGTTGTGGCCATGGACATTCAGAATCTTAATTTGGAGGTAGCCATCAATGCCCTTATTAGAAATACGAGATGCCAAGATTTTAGTGATTCCCTCAGCAAGAAGCCACCAGGTGACTTCACCGAGCTAATGTCCCGGGCACACAAGTACATACGCATGGATGAGGCTCGCAGGCTCAGATATAGTTCGCAGAATAGAGACTCGGATAGAGGGTTTCGCACAGGGCGAGATAGAGGCAATAGTGGCAGAGAGGAAGGGGGGCTGGCCATTCTAACCGAGCCTATTTGGTCTCAAAACCGAGCACAAGAAACAAACAAGAAGAACGGTTTACACCGTTAACCGCCCCGAGGTCCCAAATCCTGACTTGGTTAAAGGAGAACGAGCGGGTTAACTGGCCACGCCCAATGATGGATGACCCTAGCAGAGATCAGAGCCAATACTGCTCTTTTCACAGGGATAAAGGCCATCAGACGAATGATTGCCGACAGTTGAAGCGTGAAATCGAGTACTTGATCAGGCAGGGCAAACTCGGGCAGTTTGTGAAGAGTACTGATAGGGGAAAGCGAGATAGATCTCCTTCACCGAGAAAACAAGATAACCGAGCTAGCTCAAGCAAAAAGGCCCCAACCGGAGTGATTCATGTGATTGCAGGAGGCCCGCATTATGATGTTTTTGAGGAGTCCAGAAAGCGGAAAGCTAAGGAGGTATTCTCCGTGGGAGCAGGTCGAAGAGTGGCAGGCTACAAAGTAACATTTTCCGAGGTAGATGAAGCCCATGTCCGAACTCCCCACACCGATTCACTTGTTGTGGAAGCAATGGTACAAGACTACCTGGTTCAGAGGATCTTGATTGATACGGGAAGCGCGGTGAATCTTATCACTCTGCAGGCCTATAAAGCTTTGGGTTTATCAGTCAACCGGTTGGAAACAGTTTCAGCGCCTCTCATCGGTATATCAGGACAACCGGTCAGAGTAGAAGGCTCGGTGGTATTAGATTTACAGCTCGGTGATGAAGATAAGGTGTGCAGTTGCAAGAGCTGTTTCATGGTGGTGGACATTCCACTTGCCTACAACGTGATTGTCGGGCGACCTCTTTTAGTGGGGGTAGACGCTTACATCTCGATGCGTAAGCTGCTTGTAAAAATACCTGTCGAGGGGGGTGTGGCCGTGCTGAGGGGCAGTCAGAAAGCGGCTCGGGAAACTTACGTCAGCATGTTAAAAGAAGCAGATCAGGCATTACCTTTAGATGCGCTGGACATTCCAACAGCTAGGAATGCAGAGCCCATGGAGTCACTCCGGGAAATTGAGCTCTCACCAGGAAAAATGGTCAAGATTGCTGCCAGCAAGGAGGGGAAAGAGAAGGAAGCGTTGGTAGCCATACTGTCAGAGTTTAGTGATGTATTTGCCTGGCAACCCTCAGACATCAAGGGAATCTCTTCCGAGGTAACGTGTCATGCCCTCAATGTACAACCAAGTTGCAAGCCAGTCAAGCAGAAGAAGAGGAACCATGCTCCCGAATGGCAGCTGGCTATGTCAGAAGAAGTGGATACACTGCTGCAAAATGGGTTCATTAGAGAAGTGTTATACCCGGACTGGCTATCAAACGTGGTTTTGGTGAAGAAGGCCAATGGGAAGTGGAGAATATGTGTTGATTTTACTGATTTAAACAAGGCCTGCCCGAAAGATTGCTACCCATTGCCGAATATCGATCTCCTGGTCGACTCAACTTCTGGGTTTGAGGAATATGCTTTCCTGGACGCCTCCGCCGGGTATCACCAAATTCCTATGAAGAAGAGCGATGAAGAGAAAACTGCTTTTGTCACGCACCGAGCTACTTACTATTACCGGGTCATGCCATTCGGGTTGAAGAATGTCGGGGCCACTTACCAGAGATTAATGAATAAGATGTTTGCGGGGCAATTGGGAAGGAACGTAGAGGTTTATGTTGACGACATGATTGTCAAGGGCAAGACTGCTTCGGATTTACCTCGGGAACTAGCGGAAACGTTTGGAGTGCTCAGAAAGTTCGGTCTGAAGCTAAACCCAGAAAAATGTGCCTTTGGAGTTCAGTCCGGAAAATTCTTGGGATACATGATTTCAAAGAAGGGGATAGAGGCCAACCCAGAAAAGATCCGAGCTATTCTGGAGATGGAGCCACCAAGATCGGTGAGAGAGGTTCAGAAACTGAATGGAAGGGTGACGGCTTTAGGCATATTCATTTCTTGTTCGGTTAAGAGGTGCCTTCCTTTTTACAATACCCTCAAGAGAGTGAAGAGTTTTGAATGGACACCAGAATGTCAGGGAGCATTTGACGAACTGAAAAACTTTCTTAGTACCCCACCTCTTTTAAGTCGGCCATTGCCCGGGGAAGTTCTGTATATGTACTTGGCAGTCTCATCGGGAGCATTGGGGTCAGTCTTGATAAGGGAAGAAGGTAATCAACAGTTTCCAATCTATTATGCAAGCAAGGTTCTGAGAGGTGCCGAGCTACGGTACCCTATACTGGAGCAACTTGCTTTCGCATTGGTGATTTCCATTGTGAAGTTACGACCCTATTTCCAGGCCCATACGGTGACAGTAAGGACGAACTCAAACCTTCGAAAGGTCTTGCAAAAGCCAGAGGCATCTGGGCGATTAACGGAATGGGCAGCTCAGTTGGGAGAGTTTGATGTCAGATATGAAGCTCGGCCATCTATGAAGGGTCAAGTCTTGGCAGATTTTGTAGCAGAATTGCATACACCACCGCAGGAGCCTAGTCCTTGCTCATGGAAATTGTATATAGATGGTGCATCCTCGTCTGTGGGTGCTGGAGCTGGGGTGGTGTTGATTGGACCAGGGAAAATTGTTATCAGGGCGATGGCTCACATAGCATTCCAGGCAACCAACAATGTAGCTGAATATAAAGCTCTCAGCTTTGGCTTACAGCTAGCTTTGGAGGTAAGACCAGATTCCCTGTGTATCTTCTCTGACTCACAGCTTGTCGTTAGCCAGGTACTTGGCAAGTTTGAAGCCAAAGACAGTACGATGATCAGATACAAAGAGTTAACGGCTGCACTCTTCGCCCAACTTGAGAACCGGGGTTGTGCATGGTCCATTGATCAGGTGTCGAGGGAGGCGAATACCGAGGCCGATGTGTTGGCCAAACAGGCTTGCCTTCAGGACCAACCGGCCATATCTAACATCATTTGGTCTATCGTATCCGCCCCTACGCACGAGACGTACAAGGTACACTTGCATGAGCCGTTGGATGGATGGAGGCTTCCCATCTACGCAGATCTGAGTAGTGGAGCTCTACCCGAAGAACAAGTACAGGCCTGTAAGATAGTCCGGAGATCCAGTCGGTATGCAATCCTTGATGATCAGTTATATAAGAGATCGTTTTCGGCTCCTTGGGCAAAGTGTTTGAGTATTGAGGAAGGCGAGTATGTGCTAAGAGAAATTCACGAAGGAATTTGTGGGGCTCATGAGGGAGCACAGGCAATAGCTCGGAAAGCGTTATTACAAGGGTACTATTGGCCTAGTATGGAGGGTGACGCGAAGGAACTGATAAAGAAGTGCGACAAGTGCCAGCGATTCGGCAATCTGAACCATCAGAAAGCTGCTCCCCAGACTTCAATACATAGTCCCTGGCCATTTTCCCCAGTGGGGCATTGATATAGTGGGCCCATTTCCCTTAGCAACCGGACAGCGGAAGTTCTTAGTGGTAGCAGTGGATCATTTCACAAAGTGGGTAGAGGCGGAGCCCCTGGCAACCATAACCCCGGCAAATATTATCAAGTTCATGCAGAAGTCCATCATCACGAGATTTGGCATTCCACACTCCATTGTTACAGACAATGGCAAACAGTTTGATTGCGCTGCATTCAAGGAGTATTGCTCAGAATTGAAGATCCAGCTTTGTTTCACCTCGGTATACCATCCGCAGGCAAACGGCATGACCGAGGTAACTAACCGTACTATTCTTGCAGGTTTGAAGAAACGACTTGACTCAGCAAAGGGTCTTTGGGTGGATGAGCTATACAACGTCCTCTGGGCCTACCGCACATCGCCAAGATCAGCAACGGGAGAAACCCCCTTCTCGCTCACATATGGGACAGAGGCGGTTATTCCCTGTGAGATCGGTATGCCAAATGCCCGGACTTCTAGTTTTAATGAAGCTTCCAATGACGAGCACCTGTTGTGTCAGCTGGATAGGTTGGAAGAGCAAAGAGAACATTCCCAGCTGCGATCTGCTGCTTACAAACAAAGGATGTCATCCTACCATGATCGGAACATCAAGCCGAGAACATTCAAGATCGGGCAGTTAGTCCTCAAAAGGGTAGTTGCTTCACAAACATCAGCCGGCGTGGGCAAGCTGAATCCCAACTGGGAAGGCCCTTAAATAGTTCACGATGTCAAGGGGGGATCATATAGGTTGAAGGATCACTCAGGCAAAATACTTCCCCATTCATGGAATATTTCAAATCTGAAGGCGTATTATCAATAGCTCGGCTCGGTATTCTTATGGCTCTCTCGGCTAGCGAACCATCGGTTAATTTTCCGATACTTATCATTTTATTTTGTTCGATTTTTGTCATATATCATTGTACTTGATAAAACTTCAATAAAAGAGGTAATTCATGAAAGCATAATGTCTCTAATGATTATCTGCGCTCGAATCGCTATAACTCGATTCAATATCACCGCCGACAGGGCGTCCATCCAATATCACCGCCGACAGGGCGTACATTCAAAACACCGCCGACAGGGCGTACACTCTCATATTCAACTGCGAAATACACTCTTGCCGCTCACCCGGCGCCCACTCGGTTATTATGCCACCAAGCATTTTATGACCTATATGTCGAAAGATATTCAGCTCGGTTAAATCTACCAAGAATTTTCATCTCATTGCTTATTGAAGGACTTGTTTAGCCGAACAATCATAAGAACTTTGGTTCATTCATTAAAGAGTTTATCACACTTTATCGATCAAATTACGCATATGGAAAATACAAAAGGTTCGGCATACACAAACAGAAATAAAATCTTCATCTCATTAACGATCAAAGAGTACACAGTTTATTCATCCGGATACACTTCGTCCAACCAGGACCAATCCATATCCGGATGAACTGTTTAACAGCATCAGAAAGCTTCTGACTAAATGCGAGGCATTTATCAACGGCCAACTCCATAGACTTGTACTCGAGATCGGCGAATTTCTCCTCTAGTTCGGCTCGACCGCGCTTCGTTTCATCAAGCTCTGTCCGAATACTCGATAGCTCGGTCTCCATTTCCTCTTTCCTCCTATCACTTTCCGCAGCTTTCTCCAGTGCCTCAGAAACATTATTCTTGGCCTCTTGCTCTCTGATATCGGCATCCAGAGCTCTCTTTTCAGCCTCTTTTAACTTGGCTTCCGCGGTATTAGCTCTAAAGCGCTGCCCGGCGACAGATCGGGCTTCCCGATTGTAAGCCATGAGCAGGTGGTTCATCTTTCCTATAACGGCACCGCTCAGCATTGAAGCCTACACAAGAATAGAAAATGGTAAAAATAGCGCGGAATTAACTAGAGGAAGGATATTAAAGAATGGCTAACCTCAACTTGGTGTCTCTTGATGGCAAGGCTCAAATCCTCGGCTCTCCAGCGTGACATAGGGCCAACCTTGTGAGGGATACAGGCAATCTGGTGAACAAAGTCACAAAAGCCCGGATTTTGTTCGGAATACGCATCTCCTTCCTCTTTCAATTGAGTGCATATTTCATTGGCAAAGGTTCTAAAACCCTTTCTTTGAGGAGGAAGATCCGAGGTGCCAGCGGCGGCGTCTCCTTCAGGGGAAAAAGGCCCGGGTGGGGTCTGCGGTTCAATCGAGGGCATCCGAGAATTTGGAATGGGGGGTGAAGTGTCTTTTAGCACAACAGTAGGTACGGGGCTAGACGTGTGAGCAGGATCGGTTGGAACTGGACCTGCGGTGGCAGCAGTAGCTCCCGTGCTAGACCCCCCTGGCGTTGACCCGGTAGTTTTCTTCTGGCGCTTTTCCTTCATCATCTCAACCATGCTTGGTCTCTCTGCTCGTTTCATTTCTGCAAAAAACCGAACAATGAGAGAATATTAGAACTGAAGAATCGATAAGAGAAGGTACCTCTTCTTTGGCGGCGAGAAGAGATTGTTCGGTCCAAACCAAACATAAGTTGATCTTTGATATCGATCTTGTCCGCAGCTAGGGCTCTCCATCGGGCTAGAGTTCGTTCTTCCTCCTCGGAAAGAAGGATGGGGTTATCATTCTTATTTACATATCGACCCCACGTTGTTCGGAAAGGAAAGTCATCGTCGCTCTCTACGACGAAGAATCGATTTTTCCAATTCTTCAGAGATTCGGGATTTCCCCTAAATACCCCGTAACCAGCTCGGGCTTGGACATAGTTGTGATCTTCAGTAGTGATTCGGAGTCCCACTACATGGGTAGCCTGAAAGAGCCGAACCGTTAGTTCGATGTCGTTGTCTGCTGCCCACATTTGCAAGGCGGATATGGTTCGCCAAGCATTGGGATGAATCTGACTCATGGTTAAACCATAGTGATTCATCAGCTCGACCTCAAATGTAGTAGGAGGAAGGCTCATCCCTGCTTCAAAATCTGCTTCATACACAGTTATGGTCTTCTTGCCCGAGAACTTTGCATTGGCTCGGAGGCTGGCTCCAGGCACTCGGATCCTGTAGCTCTCAGGAATCCCTAATCTCGCATGAAGCTCAATCATTTCACTGGTTTTCACAATCGAACCAATACTACTTACTCGAGGATTCCTTTTCGGCTCTTTCCCTTTAGGCTGATTTGGCTGGCTGGTACTGGGAGACTCTAGGATATCTTCATGTAAGAGTCCCTCTTCGACTCTTTGGCTCTCAGTTGAATCCTCAGAAGCACTCATGGTGAAAAGGAGAAAGAAAAAGATGAAGTACTAACCTGAGATAGGAAGGAGAAATCTAGAAGACGTAAAATGCCAAGGGATGCTTGAGATAGTAAACACTGAACAGGAAGGAACTAGAGCGAAGAAAGCTGAAATCCAATCTGAAATCCCTAAGAAAATCGAAAGAGGAAGAAAGGAGAAGAGGCCACTATTTATATGAAGGCGGAACCACTCAGACGAGGACAGATGGCATGCGTTGATTGAGTGAAATGGCAACAATTACTCCTTGCGCGGTTATCGAAGAGGCGCCATCATCTCAGGGCCTGGCGCCGCAGTTGGATCACAGTTCACGAAGCGACTGCGCACAGGGAGCGACGCGTCTGTCCTTGCTTCTCGAAGGTCACGCGCACAGCTGTCAACAAGGCAGTTTGAGTGATCCCACGCGCGCTCTCTGGGAATGTTTGGTCAACGCTCCTATAACATTAATGTTATCATCTGAGGGGGGGGGGGGGGGGGGGGGGGGGGGGGACTTATGATAACCGGACTCTTCGGTCCATAGCTCGATATGGGTTTAACCGGACATGAATTGTATGTTGAACTTGTGTGACATGTGTCCGGCAATCAGACACGTCGACAATTGCTATAATAGTTGCTCGGAACCGAGCAACAGTTCGGTAACGAATTATGGGAAGTCATCAATAACGAATATTTTCTAGATATTGAAGAGATCCTGATCTTATAATGATGGAAAGTACCAAGAATCACTCAACAAATCTTCACAAATCCGGAATCAAGTATCAATTAAGAGATTAAGGTGATTTTCTCCTATTCAAGAGATTATCTCCTATTTCACACAGCTCTATATAAAGGAAACAACCAGGTACATTGTTCCCTCTGATTTTCTCATAATAAAAAAGCTTTTACTTCGCCAATTAACTGACTTGATCGTCGGAGTCTCCCCTGTCGGAACACCCGACGGTTTTGTGGTTCTTTTCAGGTGACTCAAGTGAAGGACAATCGGAAGATTTTCACTTTGTTATCAATAATAATAATAATTTGTTTGTAAAAATAAGTTTTGGAGTGAAGAATATAATTTTTAGAATTTAAAACAAAATGCAACGAGTCAGTTAATAAAAAAATAAATAAAAATATAAGAATTTAACGTGACAAATGGATGTACAAGGAGCTTAATAAGTAATAACCAAAACACTAAACATACCCTACAGGGGCGAAAGATAAATTTTTTGCTTTAATAAAAGGAAAAATGATAAAATTAATTTTGCTCCATAAAATATTAAAAATTATGTATATTTATCTCTTAAATACGTTTTGACCTTTGTCCTTCAAATATATTTTGGGTCAAAATTGCTTCTAATATTATATATCTGATTCAAATTTGCCATTATAAATAATGGGTCTCCATTAAGTAAAAAAATACATAACATGTTGATTAAAACCACATAAACTTGGCACATTTACACTATAAATTGACACATTTTTTAACTCCAAAAAAAATGGTTAAAATCTATGATATTAAAATTGTCATGATAACTAGATTTTAGGTAAGTCAATAAAAATTGTCTTATGATAAGAAGTTCTAACATTTTTTCAAGAGTTAAAAAATGATATTAATTTACAATGCACGTGTATCAAATTTATATTACTTCAAATATCCTAACATATGTATATATGTGTTTTTGTTTGCTTATATACAACAATATTAGTTTCAGTGGCAAATTTTAGCCAATTACATAATAACGAAGATAATTTTGGTCCAAAAATATACTTAAAGGTCAAATATGTACAATTTTCAATATTTTAGAAAAAATTTGGCTTAAAATATACTTAAATGGCAGATTTTCAATATTTTCACTATTTTAGTGACAAATTTTGGCCTTATCCCTTGATAAAATGTTAATGTAGTCAATTATAAGTATTATTGAAGAGCAGTTTTTAAAAAAAAAAAATCCTTAATTTGTTAAAATAATCGGAAATAAAATTTGAATTGAAATTAAGGGTACATGTCCTAATAAACAATATAGGCATTTAATTAAAAGACAGTTAAATGGCGAAAAAGAAATTGGCCAAAATGACCAAAAATAGGGATATTTTTGTAAGTATATAAAAATTTAGGAGTGTTGATTATCTAATACGTCCTTTATAGATAAATTAATATTTTAATATCTCTTAATTATTTAAAATATATGTCTATATATAATTTTACATAATAAAATGAACTTCTTGTCAATTTTGTTAAATTCACTTAGTGACAATGGGATCTTGATTTCTGTATAATGATACGCATCATCCGATTAATTTCTAATTTCGAGAGGATAATTTCTGATTGTAAATACATTCTTTCTAGACATTCTAACATCTCCATTAAATGGATTTGGAAACTTGCTAATAGAGAGGCTCATGTTTTGGCTAGAGCTTCTCTGGATTATGCTGGCTTTACTGTTTGCTAATTTTTATTGTTGTTTGCTTTAATAAAATAAAATGTTTCTTTTATAAAATAAAAAAATATATATATTTTTTGTATCTTTCTTTTTGAAACCAATTATTTTTCTATCTTATTAATTAATTATTATAATTATCACAATAATTTAAAAGGTGATTAAACTTTAAACAACAAACTTGTGGGGGCCTTAGGCCACTGCCTTGGTGGCCTAGACCCAAAACCGGGCCTGGCTGTTACTCATCGTGGTTAGCTCTGGGCTTCGGTACTAGCTCGGCCGTAACCTTCTTATCAAGAAGTTAATTGAAACCAAGCTCTTAAATTCAATTATCAGCTGCTTAATTAGAAAGCTACCATTATTTTTGGTAAATTAGAAAGTTACTTTTTGATGTTTAGGTGAATGTGGACAATGTGCTTGTTTTATGTCCTCAATGGCTTTTAAATGGTACTTTATTGCTTAACATGGTCCAAATTTCTGCCCTGACTGAAACTGCATCAGCGTTTGGTATAGTTTCTTGCAGCCATTGCAGATGATGGGTCTTTCTGGATTTGGGAAAAGTCTAAGCGAGACAACTTTGTCTTGGGAAAGGAATCATGGATGGTTCATAAGATCCATTTTCTAGAATTCAAAATAAACGTTAAAGCTATAATTAGCTACAATTTCCATGCGTAATCGATCATCCATTTTAATTTTCAAGAAGTCATAATCCACAAAAGACTTTGGTGAAAGGATATCAAGCAATATATAAAAAATGGATTACACTAGTTTCAGCTCCCTTCTTTCATTTATTCTCAGAGTAGCAATATAAAATTTCATTATTGCAGTGTGTTAGGAATTTTCCTATTTTATAAGATAAGTATAATTATCTTCGCTGGAGGAGGAGCGGGTGGAGATTTGAACATTGATGACCAGATCGAGAAGCATACAAGAGTCATCCTCAAATTTAAAATTAGCTATACATAGTTTTTGAAGGAGGCATTGAAATGGGTTCGATTATTAATGATTTAACTCTTTTCTTTGATGTGCTATCAGGAGAACCATGGCTATCCCCGTATTGGTACGTGCATTCAGAAATCCTACCGAGATTAATAGCTGTTTCTATGAATGATCTTTCAAATGGGCTCCCACCCATTTTGTACCTGTTCAACTTCTTCCATGCTTTGTCTTTCAACTCATTTATGTCTTTATGTGCTTCTTCTATGGAAACTCCATTTTCATTCATGTAGCATGTGATCGAATTTGCAACTTCGCCTCTACTTATTTCATCCTGTAAAAATTAAAAAAACATATATGTTAATTGACGGAAAATGCTAGATAATAGCAACACAGTAATTGATTGATTAAGAATATAATAATACCGATGAAGTGGCCAAATCATTGCAAAGTCGAAAAATAAGGGATGACCATCGCAAAACTTCATGGTAATTTACTAAGGAATCAATGGCTTGCTTTGAGTAGTTTTCCTCCATAAAAAAATAGGCATGGATGAAAATCAGACATCCTGAAACAGATAGCCATCCATTTTCGATATATTCATTAAATGAAGGAATATATTTATTGTGGCTCCATTTGGCTTCTTGTAAGAATGATTTGCATAAATCTGTCCACTGAAACAATTCACGTACGGTACTCCAAATTTAATAAATCTAAAACATATTGAAAAATTAATTTAAAAATATAGGAAGGATGAAACATACTGCTTTAATTAGGTAAGGGAGAAGATATTCTCCTTGTGCTTTCATAACTTCATAAGCTATCTCATTGATAGTGTTGTACAAAGCTAGGTAGCAAACCTTCATGTAATATGGCATATCTTTCACAGCATTTACATCCCATCTGGTCAAAATATTAATTGCGAATTTCATTAATTTGTATGAGTTGCAAATTTTGATATGGATAGACTTATTTACAAACAAAAAATAATAATCTTAACATATTCTGATTCATAAATAAATGATCTATATGACCATATATATGTTAACCGTGTATATATATATATGTTAATAAAAATAAGAAGACAATATGAATTAAAGACGTGAAATTAATGTGCAAACCTTTCAACGGCTTGTGTGAATATCTCCAATTCATCCAAATTACCATAAACGTCATAAACATCATCAATGGTGGTTATAAATGAGCCAACCTTGGTTAGAGCTTTACGACATGAACTTAATTGAGGTTCAAACACTATTCCAACTGTCCAAAAGAAGCACTCCATCAATCTATCTCTGCTGAACCTCAATTTGTTTGCTACTCCCAAATTGTTCCACCACCTACATAAGAAAAAATTAAAAAAAAATGTTAAAAACATGAGTAGCGCAACCTGCTCATAATTCGAGATAGTATTATATTACTAAACTAAATCTTATTTATCGAGATCTTATAGCTTTGGAATAATATCAATAACGGAGTTAATTTCATTCATATAGTTATTAAACAATTCCATTTTTAATCGAAAAAATTATCAAATAAGATTTTTTAACAAAAGAATAATGGAATTTAAAAAAGTATTTTAAAATATTTATTTTGGCTAGATTTCTGGAAAACTTTACTGAAAATCTTTGTTGGCATGCCACATCATATATCTCATTTAACTGACACATAAGCCGTCACATCAGTCTGCCACCTATGTCAATCACCATATCACGACCAATGAGAAGATACATATAAACAAAATTTAAAATAAAAAAAAAATCGTAAAATTTATACACATTTCATCTCCTTAGTGGTTGTAACGTGGTGGCAGATATGACACTAATCCCATGTGGCCAATAAAATTTTTGATAGGGTTTATTTTGAAATCCGGTCAAAGTGATTTTCGTGAAATATTTTTTAAAAAATTTAGATATTATTTTCATTTAAAAATTTTATTTTATAATTTTTCCATTAAATATAAAAAATCTAATGATTGTAACACCAGTCACTATAATACAAAGGTTATTGGTAAAAGAGATTTTTATAAATCTTCAAAAGTAATACCTTGAGGTGTCTTTAAGGTCTGCTTGGAGTACAGATTGGACCATGTTGAAATTCAAGATGGCTAGTTCAAGTAGTGAGTGATTTGCATCTTTTCTTTTACTGTATGCTTCAATATGCGACCTTGCTTCTAACATTACCACTCTTCGGCACAGTGAAAGCTCAAGAGCATGACTCACACTCTCTTTCATTTCCATATTCGAATTTCTTTGAAATTCATTCAGAATTTTAGTTGTGTGAGCCATTGCCTCATCTAAAAGAACTTCTCCTTCTATTCCGAAATACGAAGCTTCATACAAACTCAGTATTCCTTTCACATCCTTCTTGAAGGATTCCTGGATGTCACACTTATGGTCCATGAATCCCTTAAACACATCTGCCCATTCCATAGAACATTATGTTTCTTATATATATTATTCAATAATAATAATAAAGAGTAAACTAATGAGAACAAACCTTGAGAGACATGGAAACCATGTTGTCTAAGAAGTCTAAAGAGAAGAGAAGTAGCATGAAGAGATGTACTGCACAATGAAAATCCTCCCGAACCAACAAATCTATTAAGTGTTTTGTTTATTTCGTCTTCGAAAATGTAAGTCAGTCCAAGCCTTTGGACGTCGTCTATCAATTCAAGTTTCATTAACATTTCCACACTTTCTTGATTAATCAAGCTTCTCACATCCTCCTCTAGCTTCTTTGCTTTCTCTTTGTACAGTTTATCCTGCAATGTTTAATCTCAATTAATATCTCAATATATAATTCTAAAATGATTAAACATATAAAAAAAGAATTGAAAAAAACAGTTTACATATACTTACTGCATTGTTATTCTTTAAGGACTGCAAAAAGCTGTAGCTCCAAGTAGTTGGTTGGTAATTAGCAGAGCGTCTTTCATTTCTAGAGAAAGAGTTTTGTTTGTTATAAATTCGAGGAAACATAGAGACGACATTCAGATTCATGGGATAAAATATAGAAGACAGCTTCTGGGTTCTTGGAAAGGTAAATGCTTCAAAAGAAGTGAATATAAGAATTTTTTGTGCAACTAATGAAGAGATAGATATGGCTGTGGTTATTGAGTTCTTATATAGACATTTTTTGGAAGAGAGTTCTATATAGCACAATTTTTTACTCCTAAATTTTCTTTTGGTCCAAATATGTCCCCTAAATTTTGCTTTTGGTCCAAATTTATCCTTCAATTGTCTAATAAAATACTATACTTAATTACACTGTATTTCGGTTCAAGTACCTCACAACTATCTATAGACTATAACATTTATTCTCTTTTTTCGTCCAAATATACCCCTTTACTTCATTTGTTACCATTATGGAAAGAAGGGTATAAATAAGGCTGTAAGTACAATTTAGGTAGTTAAAGGGTATATTCAGGAGAAAAAAGTTTAGTAGTAATAAATTTGGTAACCAAATTTTAGGGATATATTAGGATCAGAAAAAAAAAAATTATAGGGATATATTTGATAAAAAAAAAAAATTAATTTACGGGCATATCTTGACAAAAAAAAAAAAAAAAATATCAACTATTTCGAATAGTTGAAAGATAATATTAACCATTATCTTTTTTTTTTTTTTTTTTTTAAATTAAGGATTTAACAGAGTTTATCTAATAAAAATTTATTTTAGAAAAAGTTCAAACACCATTTATAAACTTTGGATCAGGTAGGCACTACCTATTTTACCTTATAATTATATATATATAAAAACGAATGTCTTGCATTGTAGCTGAAAACGAATTGTTTTCACATTTTCCATTTTTCGAATTCTCATATATATATTTATATGTATATTAGTTTGTAGGGGGACCCATTCATTTCGAGAACATCTGTACCTACTAGGTTGATTCAACTTCATACACGACAACATGTAGTTTTTTGCAATAATGTAGGTTGATTTTTTTGAATTTTTACTATTAAATTTTTCACATTTATTTTGTAACATTAAATTTTTAATTTTTTTTTTACAAATTAAACCCTGAATTGACAGAAAACGTAAAGCTGAATAGTACATTTTATTTCACATGCCCATATTATATGCAACTCAATTTTAATTTGATGTGTTGTCATTAATACTTTTTTTCAATTTGAGATTAAAGTACTAATAGAGATTACTGATTAACTTAAAATTGACAAGAAATATATAGAAGCATATCAAATTAAGGTATAGATGCATATATTCAAAGCGTGTCAAATGGAACGTATAATTTAATTTTATATTTTCTAACAATTAAAGGCTTGATGTTTAAAAAAGAAAAAAATTTAGAGACTTAATATTGCAAAATAAATATTCAGACACTTAATAGTAAAAAGTCAAAAATTTAAGAGACTTATAAATGTATTTTGCAAAGAAATAACAATAATAATAATAAAAAGTAACAGAAAATGTAGATGTATACTATTTCTTTTATTCCATTTTATATGTAGGTAAATTTAATGTGAGTTTATATATACTATTTCTTTTATTCCATTTTATATGTCACTTTTAAAAAAATTTAAATTTTATTTATTTGATACTTTTTAAATTTTTAATAGAATTTAATTTTTTTTAATGATAGTTGACTAATTAAATTTAAATTTAAATTTATATATTAAATTATTTAATTTTATCTTAAATTTAATGTTAATTGATATTGTTTAATTTTATTAAAAATAATAAAAATAACACAGCAAATATAACAGAGGGAGTATATTATTAAAAGCTTTACTTAAAAAAAAAATAGAAATTTTCCACAATCTCCCATGAGCACCTGCATGTTATTAAAATATATATATATATTTTTTCCGGCTTAAATGAAAGACTCGTCACCTCCTCGTGGCAGGGAGAAAACACTAAACTGTCTATGGGAACTATAATTCCATACGTCATCAGCACGTGTTTTAAATGTTTAAAACTGAAAGTAGTAATCTTTACTAGTAGTAAATAAACGAATTCAAGAAGAGAGACAGACAGACATGATTGGATGGTCTGATTTAATAATGTCGATGGTCATCATTTTTCTTTTTACTATTATCAAAAGTTCAAGGTTGTTGGTGGAATAAAAGTTGGAATTATCTACTCCTGAAATTATAGGTGGTAAATGGGTAGGTTGCACGAATTTGGATTGGATCATAAATGAGTTGAATTTTAAATGGGTCAAAAATATATGAGTTATAAATAAATTATACCCAAATAGATTGGATGGTTTTAGGTCGACCCATTTGACATTTTTTTAATGAAAAATAATTATCGATACAATAATGGGATACTAAAAAAATTATTATAAAAATATTTGCTCAAATGGGTCAGTGAAAATACAAACGGATCGAAATATTGGTTGAGTTATAGATGTCCAAATTACTATTCATTTGGTAAAAATTTTGGCAGTATAATGGCTATATATATAACATACTCTTCTTGCAATTCAAATAATCTACAGTCACAAACAGGGGCACAACAACACAATAATTCATAAGCCAAGTGATTTTTTTTTTCATTTTTAAGCCAATTATGTAATCCTAAATTATTTCACTCACTTTCTAAGCTCAATTTCTCCCAAAATTAATTTTATAATTCTTAAAATATATAAATTAGTTTCCCTGCAAAATTTTAGCTCAAACAGAGTCCGTTTCTCGATCTAATACATTTAAATCAGTCTGTTTCGACAATTTTCAATATTACCAAAAAAATAATTTTTTGTTGTAAAAAATTTCTAAATATTAATCTAAGTCTATATATACCATAAAAATAATTTTTAGAGGTCATTTGCTATTTTTAGAGGTCTAGTCAAACCTTAGTCAAATCGGGTACCCTTTAAAACGAGCCGGGTTTTTTTTTTTTTTTTTTTACCTTTGGAGATCTATTTGAACTCGTTTTTTCTCCAAATTTTATCCTCGAACTCCTCGTAACTAGTATTTTTCGATTGTCAAATAAAATATTTTTTACTTCCGAGTGTAATTTTTGTCCCCAGTGCACTATTTACCGTCGAAAAATACTATTCACGACTAACCCGATAACTCGGTCATTACAAATCTAACAAAAAAAATACGTATACACATTATATAATAATAATAATACAGCAGGACAGTATAAACAAAAGATTTTGTTCATTAAGATAAAAGTTTTTAATATTTAAGAAATAATAAAAAAAAAAGAAAAAGAAAAAAATAAACACCCATTGGGTTTAGGAAAAATGACCCAAATGGGTTGTATTTTATGTGGGTAGATTTTGGGTGGATTTAAATGGATCAATTTTTTAGTTGGGTTGGCTTTGGGTCAATTTTTCTTGGATGGATTTAGGTAAGTTGTTGGTTTTGGGTTAATTTTGACATTGCTACCTGAAATGGATAGCTCGTATCTTTGGAGTATTTTTTAACAAATAACGTGAATTTAAAAAAATTATTAAAAATTGCATGAAATTAGTGAATTTCAAAAAATACTTTCTCTATTTTCTTTTTAAGTATTTATTTTGAAAATTTCACCAAAATTAATAAATCATTAATTCATTTAATAATTTACTAAATTACTAGTTTTCTATAAAATATCGTATATCTTTAATTCATTAATACTTATTTATTAAAGTAGAATTAATATATAAAGATAATTTGTAATTATACTTTATATATTAAATGAATATTTATTTAAAAATAAAAATAAAACTTAAAATAAATATTTATAAAGGAATTAAGGGAGTTTTGTAAAAGTGGTGTTCATATAAAATCTGGTCCCTGCAATTTCAGAAATGCCAACTCCACTAACAAATTCAGCAAAAAAATAAAATAAAATAAAATGTGGGGATGAGTTCGTACTGATGACAATGAGAATTCTCGAAATGTTCTCTTAAGTAAATCACCTGAAAAACTCAAGAAAATCGACGGGGTTCCGACGATGGAAACTCCGACGATCAAGTCAGTAAATTGACTAAAGTGTATATTCTGTGTCAAAAATCCAGAAAGACTAGAACGTACTTGTTACTTTTCTTTATATAGAGCTATTTTTCTAGGCCAAATAGGAAATAAGATCCTGAATAGGAGAAAATCACTCTGACTCCTTGATTGGTGCTTGATTCCCAATTTATGAGGATTTGTTGAGTGATTCTTGGTACTTCAATCATTATGTGATCAGAATCTGCATAATATCTGGAAGATACTCGTGAATGATGACTTTTCATATGCTGATTTCAAGCTATTTGGAGAACCAAGCTACTGATATGGTGGATATCCGAGGGAGCCCGGTGTAGACACCGGGTCCTGAGTCAGTTTAGATCAGAGATTGCCCGATGACGAGAACGATGCCCATTTTTAAAAGAACGGATAGAGTTCGGGAATTTTGACCCTTCACGCTCACGAGAAGCAAGGATTTTCATTCGCATTTTTTTTTTTAATATATATATATAATAAAATAAAATAAAATTTTTGGGGGAGTTTTTAACTTAAAATTTGGATGTTTGCTCCACAGACGGCCAGCCCGTCGGTCACTCGAGGGGTGGTCTGCCCGTCGGTGACTCGAGCGATGGGCAGCCCATCGATGACTTTCGACGAGCGGGCAGCCCGTCGGTGGCTCGACGGGCGGGCAGCCCGTCGGTGACTTTCGACGAGCGGGCAGCCCGTCGGTGGCTCGACGGGCGGGCAGCCCGTCGGTCTATCGTGCCTATAAATAGGATTTCATTTCATTTGAAAAGGGGAAAAGAGCAAAAGATTTGGGATTGAAAAATCTTAGGGAAGAAAAAAGAGCAAAATATTTGGGATTGAAAAATCTTAGGGAAAAAAAAGAGCTCTCTCTAAAAAAGATCCGATTTTTCTTCTAAAAATTCATTTTTTCATCTTTTCAAGAGCAAAATATTAAAAATTTGCGTTTTTGATATTTTGCCTTCTCGTGAAGCGCGTGAGGCCGAAGCATTCGAACATCCGGCCTAAAGTCAGTCAAATCTGAGGGTAAACATTCTAGACTCGATCTCTTGATTTTATTTTTATTTTTATCATTTTTGCTAATATTTAAATTAGTAAACATGTAGATCTACATATTTGTTGTTGATTTATTTATTTTATGTCATTTTAGATGTAGATCTAACTTTTAATATTGTTTTTAGATGTAAATCTAACTTTTAATTTCGTTGTTTGTTCCCATTTTCTTTTAATTGTTCATCCTTATTATCATTATTGTCATTGTTCATCATTATTTTCATTGTTATTATATATTATTGTTGTTCTTATTATTATTATTATTATTATTATTATTATTATAATTATTATTATTATTATTATTTACCTATTTACTTATTTTTTGTTATTATCATCATTATATATATCGTTAGTATATTGTTATTAGTGTTATTTATTGTTACTATCATCGTTTATCGTTATTATTATCGTTATTATTGTTATTATTATTTTTGTTGTTGTTGTTATTGTTATTATTATTACTTTATGTTTTAAATAGTTATCTATTAATTTGTTAATTTATTTTAATATGTAATTTAATGTATTTATCACATGATATGCATGTTTCATTTAATTTATGCATTGTTATAAATGTATAATTGATTTTCTTGTTTCGATTACTAACATTAAGTTTATTTATGCTTGTTGTCGGTGTCAAGTACTTGTGTTCCCCTATTTGAGCACCCGTACGAATGAAGGAGGAGATCCAAGGAGTTGTTATTTTTTTATTGTACTTGTTATTTTTCCTTTATTTGTTTTATTGAGTTATTGGGTATGTAATAATTAATTGAACCATTTATTTTATGCACGCTTAATCAAAAACCACACAAAAATATTTCTACAATAAAATTGAGTTTTCTAATAAAATGGGACCAATGTCCTAGTTTTTTTATCCAAAAATATATTGTCACTTTAAAATGATTTTCTTTAATTGTGCATGAGGGGACCAACGTTCTCAACATTAATAAATACCCCGTTTTATGTATGATTTATATTTTATTTACAATGGAGGTTGTATTCCGCCCCTAGTTTTGTTGTAATTTAATTTTATCTTTATTTTTATTTTTATTTATCGTTTCATATGTGATTGATATGCGCTTTAATAAACTGCATTAATTGTGTGAGATGAAAAATGAAATTTTATAATTTAAAAACTCATTTATAATTAACCAAGGCACCAATAAGTGTGAAGTTCCGAACACCATCTCTGGTTTAGACCGATAAGAGGTTAAACTTTCCCAATTTCTTGTAAATTGGGTGGCGACTCCAAAATACCTCAAAAGTGCCTAAAGGTGTTATGGCGATGAATGGTCCTTTTCAATGTTCTATTGTGAAAGGAGGTGCCGAAAATATCTCATAACACCTAAGATCGGAAAAGACGCGAACCTATCCCTCGAATCCTAAAAGCGGATTCCCGAAGAGGGCCTTGCTGGTCCCGGCGCGCGCCACACCCGGTTACCGAACTCCTCGACTGAGAGTCCAGTTCGCAATATGTGTTCGGAGAGGTGTTACCGATCTGTTGATCAAAGAGTCCGGTTATCATAAGTTCCCCCCTCAGGTTATGACATTCATGTCATTAGGACGGCGAACTAACACTTGAAGAGGACACCTGTTAGGCGCGTGAGTGTCAGCTTACGGCGCTTTGAAAACAAATGTGCGCGTAGCCCCTTAAAAGGCGTGAACAGGTGCTTCGTTCACCTGTGTCAATTATTGAACGCGTAGGGAGTAATTATTGCAAGGTTTCCCAATCAATGCTTGCCACCTGTCCGCATCTCAGTGGCTCAGTGTACCTATAAATATCAGTCCCTTCTCCTATTTTTCGTTTTGCTTAGGGATTTCTTTTTTGCTGCTTTGTTTTCCTTCCTTCTCTCTTGTGCGATTTTGGCTTCATCTGGCCTCAATTCTTGTCTCTGATCTTGTATTTTCTAAAGCTTCCGATATCCCCATCCGATTTCAGGTTAGTGTCTTCCCTTTCTCTCTCTCTTTTTTTTTTTTTTTTTTTTTGCAATGAGTGATTCTAAGAATTCATCTGAGAGGGTGAGAGTGGAGGAGGGCCTTTTGAACGACGATATCCCCGAGCCTCCCAGTACCAGCCAGTCAGATCCGCCGAAAAAGAAAGAGCCAAGGAGAAATCCCCGGGTGGGAAGTATCAGCTCGGTCGTAAAGAGTAGTGAGATGTTAGAGCTGCATGAGAGCTTGGGAATTCCTGAAAGTTATAGGATCCGAGCTCCCGGGGCTAGCATCCGAGCTAACACAAAATTTTCGGGTAGGAAGACCATAGCAGTTTATGAGGCTGATTTTCAGGTTGGGGTGAGCCTTCCCCAAATGTCTTTTAAGGTCGAGGTGATGAATTATTATGGTTTAACCATGGGCCAAATTCATCCAAATGCTTGGCAAACTATATCGGCCTTGCAGATGTGGGCAGCCGACCATGACATCGACTTGACACTTCGGCTCTTCTAGGCTACTCACGTGGTCGAGCTCAGGGTAACTACCGAGGATCACAACTATGTCTAGGCCCAATCCGGTTATGGGTGTTGGGTTTTAAGCAGAATAATGCAAATTAAACGCAGCGGAAAAATAAAACCCGAAAAACAGGATCCATGTATTTCGATTGATTCAAATGGAAGTGATAAGATTTACTAACCTTTTCTGTGTGGGAAGCTGAATTAAACACCTTTAAATCGAACTGAAGACGTTGCCTTTAAAACGAACGTCCTCTACTGGTATCCACACGCACGATCAAAATGAACCAAAGTTGCAGGAGTGCTAGCTCCCTTTAGATACGAATGGATTTTTATGATTTTCTTCTTTCTCAAAGAAGAACAATGGTAGCTGTATTTTCTCTCTAGAAAATTAGCTAGAGTAAATATTTCTTATTCTCAATAATAAGTTATGCTACCTAGGGTATCCAATATTGGTATCCTATGTTGGTATCCAATGTTGGTATCCAATGTTTTTAACCACCTTAAAACTCTCATTCCTTTTGAAAAACGGAAATTGAGTTTTGATAAGAGTTAATAACAAGAGATAATAGCCCAATAGCCCAATAAAATCCATACTGTTCATTTTGGTCTTGGTGTGTGACCCAATAGGTTTATATTATGTTGGCAGTGGGCTTTATCCCATAATAAGCCCACAAGTCATAATTGGTCTCTAGCAAGACATTATGACTACCCAAATAATATAAATATCGTTAGTCCGATTTTAACCTGTCAATAGAACATGTTATTATCCTTTTGTCACACGATATCTTGTTTGAACATAAGTCATGGTCCATGTCAAACTTAAATTGTTCAAACATATAATTTTTTGATCACTAAGTAGACTGATAAAATCAAATGACATTGATCACATTATCAATTCATTTGAGCACGGCCATGCATTTTATAGTCCTACTCATCGAGGGGCCCAATAGATATCTCTCTCATAAGAGGGACAAATTCCATCTTGATTATACATTTTCCTCTGCATATTTCTCATTATGTCCAATCATATCCTTTATAATTATCCGATTAAAGATAACGTTTGATTATGTCAAAACATAATGTTCCTTATGTAGGAAACCATGATAACCTCAGGTCAAAGGATTCAATAACATATCTAGTATAAGAACACTTATGACATTATCCCATGAAGTGATCTTATAGTGGGTCTATCCAGTACTTTGTTCTCTAACAAGTACGTATAGATTTGATTCATATCATCATATATAATCATCCCATGATTATCAATGCAAATCTATACTAGTCTTAATTTATCTTTATGCCCTTTATTGATAAATGACTAGGGACAACATGAATAACATTGTTATTCATAAACATTAATAATAATGTAACATGCCAATAATATCAATGTGAAGAAAACCATTATATAAATGAAAATGTAATGATTACATCAAGATCCAAATGTTTGGCCTAGGGCATAACCACTAACAATCTCCCACTTGCACTAGGCCCAATCATACATATATCTAATACCCATTGACCTAGTATGTCCATCATGTTTGGCTTGTGGGAGAGCTTTGGTAAGTGGATCTGCGATGTTATCATCAGTAGGTACTCTGCATATCTTGACGTCTCCTCTCTCAATTATTTCTCGAATGAGATGAAAACGCCTGAGTATATGTTTTGATCTCTGGTGAGATCTAGGCTCCTTAGCCTGTGCAATAGCACAATTGTTGTCACAATAAAGATCCACTGGGTTGCTGATACTAGGTACTACTCCCAATTCAGCAATGAATTTCTTGATCCATACTGCTTCTTTAGCTGCATCTGATGCTGCTATATACTCAGCTTCTGTGGTAGAATCAGCGACAGTGCTTTGTTTAGAACTTTTCCAGCTTACAGCACCTCCATTTAACACAAATACATATCCTGACTGCGATCTAAAGTCATCTTTGTCAGATTGGAAGCTTGCATCTGTATAACCATTTATTACTAGCTCATCTTCCAATCCTCCATATATTAAGAATGCATCCTTAGTTCTTCTTCTGTACTTAGGAATATTCTTAATAGCTGTCCAGTGACTTTCACTGGGATCTGACTGGTATCTGCTCGTCATGCTCAAAGCATACGAAACGTCTGGTCGAGTGCATAACATGGCATACATGATTGATCCTATAGCCGAAGCATAAGGAATCATACTCATGCGATCTCGCTCATCAGATGTCATTGGACATTGAGTCTTGCTAAGAGTAATGCCATGAGACATTGGCAAAAATCCTCTCTTGGAATTTTGCATACTGAATCTATTTAGCACCTTATCTATATAAGTGTTTTGACTCAGACCAATTATCCTTTTAGATCTATCCCTGTAGATCTTAATCCCAAGGATATAAGCAGCTTCGCCCAAATCTTTCATTGAAAAAGATTTTCCTAACCATTCTTTTGTCTTTTGCATGATAGGGATGTCATTTCCAATGAGTAATATGTCATCGACATATAACACAAGAAACATCACAACGCTCCCACTAACCTTCTTGTATACACAAGGTTCATCCTCATTTTTTATAAACCCAAACTCTTTGACTGTTTCATCAAAACGAAGATTCCAGCTCCGAGAAGCTTGCTTCAATCCATAAATGGATCTTTGCAGCTTACATACCTTCTTAGAATTCTTAGGATGGACAAAACCATCAGGTTGTGTCATGTACACATCCTCAAATAAGTTTCCATTAAGAAACGCTGTTTTGACATCCATTTGCCATATCTCATAGTCATAATATGCAGCAATGGCAATAAGAATTCTTATAGACACAAGCATTGCGACTGGTGAAAAGGTTTCATCATAGTCAATACCATGAGTTTGTTTGAATCATTTTGCAACAAGTCTTGCTTTAAAGGTATTTACTTTGCCATCCATGTCGGTTTTCTTTTTGAAAACCCATTTGCACCCAATGGTTTTAATTCCTTCAGGTGGATCAATTAAGTTCCAAACTTGATTATCATACATGGATCGTATCTCAGACTTCATGGCTTCTAGCCATTTCTGAGATTCCGGACCTGACACGGCATCTTGATAGGTAGTAGGCTCATCTTGATCCATGAGCATCACTTCACGACTATCTGTCACGAGAAATCCATATCTCTCGAGTTGAAGTCGTATCCTATCAGATCTACATGGTACTTATGTAACAGGTACAGGTTCCACAACAGGTTGTGAAACTTGTTGAGTTTCCACCAATGGTTCAATGTTTTCTTGTGGTTCTTGAATTTCTTCAAGTTGTACTTTACTCCCACTGGTTCTTTTAGAAATGAATTCTTTTTCTAGAAAGACACCATTTCGAGCAACAAACACTTTGTTCTCAGAAGGATTATAAAAGTAATACCCTTTAGTTTCCTTAGGATATCCCACAAAAAGACATTTATCAGATTTTGGTGCTAATTTATCTGAGACTTGTCGTTTGACGTAAGCCTCACAGCCCCAAATCTTTATAAAAGATAAATTAGGAATTTTCCCAGTCCATATCTCATATGGTGTCTTTTCAACCGCTTTAGATGGAACTCGATTCAAAGTGAATGCGGCTGTTTCTAATGCATAACCCCAAAAGGATGATGGAAGATCTGTTTGACTCATCATAGATCGAACCATATCTAATAAAGTTCGATTCCTCCTTTCAGATACACCATTCCATTGTGGTGTTCCTGGTGGAGTTAATTGTGAGACAATTCCACAATCTCTTAGATGATCATCAAACTCTTGGCTCAAATATTCACCACCTCGATCAGATCGAAGTGCTTTAATAGTTTTACCAAGTTGATTTTGTACTTCATTTTGAAAGGTTCTCAACATTTCAAATGATTCATGTTTATGTTTCATTAGATAGACATAGCCATATCTACTGAAATCATCTGTGAATGTAATGAAGTAATGAAATCCTCCTCTGGCATTTATGCTTAATGGGCCACATACATCAGAATGTACAAGGCCTAATAAGTCAGTGGCCCTTTCACTATGTCCAGTAAAAGGATCCTTTGTCATCTTGCCCAATAAACAAGATTCACAATTTTCAAATGATTCAAAATCAAATGATTGCAAAAGTCCATCTGAATGGAGTTTAGCTATGCGTTTCTCATTTATATGACCAAGGCGACAATGCCATAAATATGTTGAATTTAAATCATTTGGTCTGGATTTCTTTGTAGTTATGTTATAAATATCATGATTATTGGATGTTTCTAGGTTTAGGACATAAAGCCCACAATATGAATCAGCAATACCATAAAGCATATCATCATAATAAATAGAACATTTCTTATTCTTAATAAGAAAAGAAAAACCTTCATCATCCAAACTTGAAACTGAAATAATATTCCTATTCAAACTAGGAACATAATAGCAATTGTTCAAAACTAACAAAAGCCCATTGGGCAAAGTCAACTCATAAGATCCTACAGCTAGAGCAGCAACTTTTGCTCCATTTCCAACTCGTAGGTCCACTTCACCCCTTTTCAGCTGCCTACTCCTTTTGAGTCCCTGCACATTAGTACAAATGTGAGATCCGCATCCAGTATCTAATACCCAGGAATTAGAAGTAGATAAGTTAATCTCTATAACATAAATACCTGAAGGAGTAGTCTCACCACTCTTCTTCTTCTTCAATTCTTCCAGGTAAAGCTTGCAGTTCCTCTTCCAATGACCAGGTTCATTGCAGTGGAAGCAAACTCCTTCCTTTGGAGGTTTAGCCTTGGGCTTGGGTTTGGGCTTAGGCTTACCACCAACTTTTGGCTTAGCCTTAGCCTTACCCTTGACTTTCATGCCTTTTCCTTTGTTGACCATCAGAACATGGCCAGGCTTTTTGCTTATGCTTTGCTCAGCTGTTTTGAGCATGGCATGCAGCTCAGCTATTGATTTCTCCATATTATTCATGTTGTAGTTCATGACAAAATGGTCATAACTATCAGGCAATGAATTAAGGATCAAATCCGTTGCCAGTTCCAAACTGAGGGGAAATCCAAGCTTCTCAAGGTGATCAATATAGCCCTTCATTTTCAAAACATGAGAGCTAACTGAAGCACCTTCAGCCATTTTGCAAGAATGCAAAGCTTTGGTAGTCTCATACCTGTCTTGCCTAGCCTGCTGTTGAAATGTTTGCTTGAGATGAGTACTCAACTCATAAGCCTCCATGTTTTCCAGATGCTTCTGAAGCTCTGGAGCCATGGTAGCTAACATTAGACAGCCAACATCCACAGAATCATCAACATATTTCTTGAATTTCTCTTTGATTGCCCTTGTAGCATCAGCAGGTGGCTCATTGGGAATAGGCTCATCCAGCACATACAATTTCCTTTCTTGCTTAAGGACAATCCTCAAGTTTCTGAACCAGTCAAGGAAGTTTGTGCCAGTTTCCTTAAGTTTGTCCTTCTCAAGAACAGATCGCAGTGACATTACATAAGTGTTATTTGATGCCATTAATCTACAAACATGCAAGATAAATTATATTAGTACCAATTTCATTTTAGGTTTTCTTATAAACTCCCACTAAAATAATAACCCTCAATAATAATTACAATAATTATAATAATTTAGTGGGCTAAGATCCATATTTCGCTTAACTCTAAGTCAGCTTTGGCATGACGCTTAATGTTAAGTTATTTAGGTAGGTAGCTCATTTACCAATTATATCTTATATAACTCTTAGATTATTTATGGGATTTTGACATCATATGTCCCGGCATGTTATAATCCCATCTTATGCCCTTAGGCCCAAAACCGTTTTGATAGCCTAAGTAAGTCTAACCATTTTAAACATATGAGTAGCACCATTACTCATCTTGCCTTACTAGGATAACCTAATGTACTTCGCTTTGGCAGAACCCACATTTTGGTGATCTTAGTCTTGACAAGTGTTTTAATAATGGGTGGCATATGACTTAAAATTATGATGAGGGATTTAATTTTAACTTATGATGTCTAATTATTTATATACATCATGCATCAATTCATACATGCCATCTCATACACATATATAAACATTCATCGCATCACATACTAAGAATATATGCATAATATATATAAAACCATGTCATAGCATGGCCAAATCTACATTGATCCCCATAAGCCAATATGAAGATCAAAGGTCAATCCTAGGTGTGAAAATGGACTTGATCAAAATCTTCCATCTTGCACCTGCATCGCTATGGACTTGGATTGATCTCCATTGTTGTTCTTCGTCTTTATTACAATAATAAATACAAAGAAATTCTACTACAATTATTGAATAAAATTACAATGGAATGAACGACACGCAGGTCGTATTTAAAATTTACAAACCCTTAAAAGATAAAATAAAATTCATCCATAAAAGGTTCAATTGGCCATGCTATGCACCATGCAAAGACATCATACATAAACATAATAAATCATATTTATTTCATATCGTGAATAATATACCTTATTTCATAAATTGATATATTAAAATTACCGATTGATAATTATTAATGACATATAAGGCGGTACGAAGAGGTAGCACGGCCCAAAAACTCTATTTTGTCAATCTTATTAACAATTTTCTGCCCAAAAACTCTATTCTGTATGTATGAAAAAACGATTTTGCTAATCATATCAGCCGTCGTTTAATCACATTAAACAATTTAGTAAACACAGAATACCATCATAAATAATTTCGTATTAAACATATTAATACCTTTAGTTAATCACATTAACACTTAATTGAGTTCGTTAATCATATTAACATAATGTAATTTCGTAGCCCTTAAAATACCAAATTAATATTACCAAGTTAATCTCGTTTTATCACATAAATTCATTCGTATTTAACACTTAAAATCGAAATCAATCTCCAAGTATCAACATACAAATCGATCAACAGAATAATATATATATCACATATATATATAAAATATTTGAATCAATCGAATATACAAGTGGCTCTGATACCACTGTTGGGTTTTAAGCAGAATAATGCAAATTAAACGCAGCGGAAAAATAAAACCCGAAAAACAGGATCCATGTATTTCGATTGATTCAAATGGAAGTGATAAGATTTACTAACCTTTTCTGTGTGGGAAGCTGAATTAAACACCTTTAAATCGAACTGAAGACGTTGCCTTTAACACGAACGTCCTCTACTGGTATCCACACGCACGATCAAAATGAACCAAAGTTGCAGGAGTGCTAGCTCCCTTTAGATACGAATGGATTTTTATGATTTTCTACTTTCTCAAAGAAGAACAATGGTAGCTGTATTTTCTCTCTAGAAAATTAGCTAGAGTAAATCTTTCTTATTCTCAATAATAAGTTATGCTAGCTAGGGTATCCAATGTCGGTATCCTATGTTGGTATCCAATGTTGGTATCCAATGTTTTTAACCACCTTAAAACTCTCATTCCTTTTGAAAAACGGAAATTGAGTTTTGATAAGAGTTAATAACAAGAGATAATAGCCCAATAGCCCAATAAAATCCATACTGTTCATTTTGGTCTTGGTGTGTGACCCAATAGGTTTATATTATGTTGGCAGTGGGCCTTATCCCATAATAAGCCCACAAGTCATAATTGGTCTCTAGCAAGACATTATGACTACCCAAATAATATAAATATCGTTAGTCCGATTTTAACCTGTCAATAGAACATGTTATTATCCTTTTGTCACACGATATCTTGTTCGAACATAAGTCATGGTCCATGTCAAACTTAAATTGTTCAAACATATAATTTCTCGATCACTAAATAGACTGATAAAATCAAATGACATTGATCACACTATCAATTTATTTGAGCACGGCCATGCATTTTATAGTCCTACTCATCGAGGGGCCCAATAGATATCTCTCTCATAAGAGGGACAAATTCCATCTTAATTATACATTTTCCTCTGCATAGTTCTCATTATGTCCAATCATATCCTTTATAATTATCCGATTAAAGATAACGTTTGATTATGTCAAAACATAATGTTCCTTATGTAGGAAACCATGATAACCTCAGGTCAAAGGATTCAATAACATATCTATTATAATAACACTTATGACATTATCCCATGAAGTGATCTTATAGTGGGTCTATCCAGTACTTTGTTCTCTAACAAGTACGTATAGATTTGATTCATATCATCATATATAATCATCCCATGATTATCAATGCAAATCTATACTAGTCTTAATTTATCTTTATGCCCTTTATTGATAAATGACTAGGGACAACATGAATAACATTGTTATTCATAAATATTAATAATAATGTAACATGCCAATAATATCAATGTGAAGAAAACCATTATATAAATGAAAATGTAATAATTACATCAAGGTCCAAATGTTTGGCCTAGGGCATAACCACTAACAATGGGATCTTTAAGGGGAACCCGAAATCCCTGAAGAATTAGAAGAACCGATTCTTCATTGTTGAGAGCGATAATGACTTCGATTTTCGAACAACATGGGGTTAGTATGTCAATAAGAACGACAACCTCCTGTATTTTACCGATGAGGAGGAGTGAACTCTAACCTGGTGGAGGGCTCTGGCTAGGAATAAGATTGATATAAGGGATCAGCTCATGTTCGCCTTAACCCGAATAGAATCATCTCGGCGCGCTAGAAAAGGTATATTCTTTTAGCAACTCTTCTGTTCTAATACTTTTTCATTGTTTGGTTTTCTATAGTAATGAAGAGGACTGAGTCAAGCATGGTTGAGATGATGAGGGCCAAAAGGCAAAAAACACACGCCTGCCCAACGCCTGCTGAGACTTCGCAGGATACCCCCACAGCGGCATCCTCCCGTAGCTCCGTCACATCGGCCTTGACCACTAGCTCGGTACCTATTTATGTGTCGGGTGATACTCCATCCCCAAATTAAGTAACGGATGCTCCTTCAGCCGAAGTTCCGATAACTTCCGGGCCTTTATCTCCTGAGGACCATGCAAGGGCGAGGACCTCAAACCCCAAGCTCGAAAAAATAGATATGCGTGCCCTCGCCGATGAGGTCTGTGACATCTAGATGGAGGAAGGGGACGATTACTCCCAAGACAACCCCATCTATTGCGATTTTGTGCATCAAGGTACCTGCTCTCCGAAGGCGATTGCACCTTTGATGCGTAGTAGTGCTGATCAATTGAGTACTGCCATCAAGAGGCATCAAATAGAGGTAGGCTTCCTTGCTCAATTTTTGCCTTGACTGGTTTTCATTATCATAACGTATATTCTGAGTCCCCGACTGTTCCGTTACAGGGGTCAATTATGGGCGGAGCTGCTATTGCGAAAATGAATAGGCTGATTATGGCCTAGAAGAAGGAGATGCAAAATGTGGCCAGGCAGCGCTTTCGAGCTAATGCCGCGGAGGCCAAGCTGAAGGATAGTGAGAAGAGGGCTATAGAGGTCGAGCTCAAAGCCACCAATGCGCTGAAAAAAGTTACAGAAGCCGAGGAAAAAGCGGCTGTAAATGAGAGAGGAGAAGCTGAGGCGAAGGCAGAGCTGAGGAAAATTTAGGCTGAGCTCGAGGATGCCAACAAGGCGAAAGCCGAACTAGAGGAGAAATATTCTGAGCTAAATTATAAGTCACTGGAGTTAGCTATTGACAAGTGTCTTGCGTACAGTCAGAAACTTTTCGATGCTGTCAAAGAGCAATATCCCGATATGGATTGGTCGTGGTTAGACGATGTATACCCAGATGAATAGACCAATGTGTATTGTTTTCAACTTAATAAAATCTAGAATTTTTTGATTACCGAGTTCTTTAAACTGTTATCATAAATAACCGCACTGTCCAATCAATTTAACATCCATGCACGAATAAAATAATAATCTGAATGTTTATCCGAATGATAAAGCAGAATGAATGGCGATCAGAGCTGAGCAGTATTACATACTTTACTTTTGATAACATCAGAGCCGAATTGATGAAATTGCGACTTAAGTAGCAATATAGCCGAATTGATTGATGAGCTGTAGGATAATACTCGGAGTGCTGTATAGCCACATTGAGTAGTAATCAATTGAACTGATACTCTGGTGGCGATAATGCTGAGCAAGCTCTTCGGTAAATAATATAATAAATATTCTAATATCGATATAGCCGAGCTTGAGCAATAAGTTATGGAAAATAAGTGCTTTGATGGCGATATAACCGATTTTATTATTGAATATGAGAATGCACGCCCTGACGACGGTATAGATGAATTTTTGTTGTTGTATTAACATTCGGTTGCTCAATGGCGATATTGCCGAGTTAGAGCAACCTTATTGCAGATAACATAATAAAAAAACATAATTTTTCCATGAATATACCTCTTTTATTGATATTTTTGCTAGTACAATTGCTTTTATGGCTATATAGCCAAGCTAAACAAAATAAAATACTATCCAGAAATGCTCGATGGTGATATAGTCAAGTGAGCGATAAGAATGTAAAGCCGAGCTACAATGAAAACTTGTGCTTAAGAAAGAGTGCCAGCTGTAGATTCGAGATTACTGATAATAGATCTTCAAGTTTGAAATGTTCCATGGATGGGGAAGTATCTTTCCAGAGAAGTCCTTCAACCTGTATGCTCCACCCCTGACTTCATGTATTATGTAAGGACCTTCCCAGTTAGGGTTTAGCTTTCCCACTCCCCAGATGTTTGGGATGCAACTACCTTCTTGAGAACAAGCTGTCGGATTCTGAATGTCCTCGATTTTATATTCCGATCGTGGTAGGATGACATTCTTTATTTATAGGCGGCAGATTGTATTTGAGCAAACTCTCTCTGTTCCTCCAGCCTGTCCAGCTGATATAGTAGGTTCGCATCATTTTTCACAGCATCAAAACTCGAAATCCGGATATTTAGCATACCGATTTCACAATGAATAACAGCTTCTATCCCATATGTGAGCGAGAAAGGGGTTTCTCCTATTGCCGATCTTGGTGATGTTCGGTAAGCCCACAAAATGTTGTAAAGTTCGTCTACCCAGAGACCTTTTGATGCATCAAGTCTTTTCTTCAGTCCTACAAGAATGGTTCGATTAGTTACCTCGGTCATGCCGTTTGACTGCGGGTGGTACATAAAAGTAAAGCAAAGCTGGATCTTCAACTCCGAGCAATATCTTCTGAATGCCGAACAATCAAACTGCTTGCCATTGTCTGTTATGATAGAGTGTGGGATCCCGAACCTTGTGATGATGAACTTCTGAACAAACTTGATAATGTTCGCCGGGGTGCTTATAGCTAGGGGCTCTGCTTCTACCCACTTTGTGAAGTGGTCAACTGCCATAACTAAGAACTTTCGCTGCCCGGTTGCTAAGAAAAAAGGGCCCACAATGTCGATGCTCCACTGAGCGAATGGCCAAGGACTGTATATTGGAAGAGGTAGGCTTCTGATGATTCAAATTACCAAACTTTTAGCACTTATCACATTTCTGGCCGAGCTCTTTGGCATCTTTCTCCATGCTTGGCCAATAATACCCTTGAAGCAAGGATTTCCGAGCTACAGCTTGCGCCCCCTCATATGCCCCGCAGATGCCTTCATGGATCTCTCTCAGTACATAATCGCCCTCTTCCGTGCTCAAGCATCTTGCCCACGGAGCTGAAAAAGATCGCCTGTACAACTGATCATCTAGAATGGTGTATGTGACGTGCGCCGGACCTGACCAGTTCCCGAAAACCCACTTTTAGGGCTCGAGAGGGGTTTGCGTCTTTTGATCTTGGGCAATTATGAGATATTTTGGACACCTCTTTCCAATAGAACATTGGAAAGATCATCTAATCTCATGAAACCTTTAGGCACGTTTGAGGTATTTTGGAGTCGCCACCCAATTTACAAGAAATTGAAAAAGTTCATCTAATCTCGGGGGTCTAAACTAGAGAAAGATTCGGAACTTCACTCTTATTAATGCCTTGGTTAATTATAAATGAATTTTTAATTTCAAAAATTTCACCTCTTTTCTCACGCGGTCATACATAAAAAATAAAGCGCAAATCAAGTACGAGAAAAAGCAGTAAAAAAGACGGTAAAGTAAAGCAAGCCGCAAAAAAAAAAAAAAGATAAAATTGGGACAAAATACAATCCCCCAAAATAAAAAAGGTATTAAAATTTGGAACAAAAATATAATTTTCCAAAATAAAAAGGTATTAAAATTTGGAAAAAATAAAAAGGTATTAAAATTTGGGAAAAAAATACAATCTCCCAAATAAAATCAAACGAAACATAAATAAATAACAAACTTGAATAAGAAAATAAACATTCATAAATCGGGATATTATTTAAAATAGTAACATCGATTCCTTCATGTTCACTTTAGAAAATCAAAGAGTTGTTTTTGGTATACTTGAAAAAAATCGGGATGAGTGATCCTATTTTAAGAAAATTAACTCTTCCTTTTAAAAGTGAATTTTGATTAGTTGAAATTAGGACATTGGTCCCATTTTATTAGAAAATCTCAATTTATTAATATAAAACGTTTTTGTGACTTTTTTAATTAACGTGCATAAAAATAAATAACTACATTTATTACATATTTCCTAATAAAATCAAATAAAAGCAAAATAATGAAGAATAATAAAAATACTAAAAACGACAAATTAAATCATGAGCGTGTCTTCAAATCTCCATGGCCTCCTACTTGCCATTAAAAAGGCTCACACATAAAAATAATTATTGAAATAAAAAACACAAATAAAAGTGATGTTAGTAAAAAAATGAATTAAACATATAACACATGAAAATAAATAAAATAACATGTATTAAGTGACAAATCAATTAAATGACATAACAAAAACAAGTAACTTAACATATTAACAATTCAGCATGCATAAAAAGCAAAAGTGATAATAATAATAATAATAATAATAATGATAGCAACAATGACAATAATAATAATGATAATAACAAATAATACTAACAAAAATAAAAAGAATAATAATAATGATAGTAGTAATAATATATAATAATGATAATAATAATACTAATAATGATAATAATCACAATAATGATAATAATAAAACAAAAGTAATAATGATATTAACAATAACAATAATAATAATAATAAACAATAACAATAAAAAAATGAACAATCAAGCAAGTAAAAATAAAAAGAAATAAAAAAATAAAACATGTTAAAGTATGTTAAATACTACTACTACTACTAATACTATTACTACTACTACTAATAATAATAATAATAATAATAACATATGAACAAAAGTGATGATAATAAAAATAACAACAAAAGGTGAACAACCAAATAAATATGCAAGAATAAAATAAAATATGCTAAAAATATTATTTCACATAAACAATAAAAAAAAATAAAAGATTTAAAAATCTACACGATGACTAGTTACTTGTAAAAAAATTAAATAAAAAAATTAAAAATTGAGGCTAAAATGTTTGCCCTCAAAATTCGATATGATGAATGAAGATATGTGATCAATCTTCTTGTCTTGATTTAGAAAAATAAAATATATAACAAAATTTTATTCTAAAAATAAATAATTAATTTATTTGTCTTAAAAAAATATAAAAAAAGTAAAAAAATTCACAAGAACAAATAATTGTTCTCTTTATCTCAAGAATTAACTTAAAAAAAATTAAAAATATTTGGAAATTTGTTCTTGGAGAAGAAGAAAAAATAAGAAGAGAAAAAAAAATTCTTAAGAAAATCCCCCCTTTAATTCTCTCTCTAAAAAATAATTTATACCTCCCAAAAAATTAAATTTTTAATGAATAAATTAAAATGATTTAATTCCCATTAACACCAAAAAACTGAAGAATATGAAGGGTTTAGAAGACAAAAGGGTTTAAAATTAAATTTTACAAAAAAAATAAAGAAAAAATACAAATTTGGGCCAAAAATGCACCTAGGGGGCTGCAGGGGGCGTCAAGGGCGAGAGATGCTTGACGGGCATTACAGTGCACAAGGCTCGCGCAAGCGCTGCCACGCGTGCGGGCTATGGGCGTCGCCTAACGCGCGCCCCGCGCTGCGCGAGGCGAACAGGCGAGGGACGCCCACACGAGCGCACAGCGCATGCTGCAGGCCGACACTCGCTATTTTTTTTTAAAAAAAAAAAATTTGCTAAAACACTATAATTTTAAAACTCACTTTTTTATCTTAAAATAATTTTTAAAACACATTTTTATTTATTTTTAAAAAATCAATTTTGATAAGGAAATCATCAGTTTCAACTTTCATTTTTACCTATAAACAGGCACACTTAATTTCATCATTGGGTAATCCTGATTTAGGCTGTTTCGGGACCCAGTGTCTACAGTTGCTTTCAATTTTGGGGAGGCTAGTGCATGGGTGACTAGGTGAGCCAAAATTCAAAAAAGGGACAGAAGTGCACACCTGAGGCTGCCTCCTTCCAGCTGCTCCCTGGAGAATAGTGTTGTGACTTGAACTGTAAATGTTATTCCTCCAGATCGCACCGAGTCGCTGACAAGACTACGAAGTGCGGTCATTCTTGAATATTGCTGAGCCGTTAGATAGGCTACAAAACGATTGCACCGAGTCGCTGACAAAACTAAAAAGTGCAGGGGTTGAATATTACTGTAGACACCGGGTCCTGAGATAGTCCAGACCGAAGTTACCCAATGATGAAAATGATACCTGTTCACAGGCAAAAAATAGATAGAAGTAATGGTTTTCTCGAAAAATATGTTTTTCATTTAAAAAAAAATGGAGGAAGCAAAGGATTTTTTGGGCCTGTGTTTGTGAGGCCCATCTCTCGTGAGATGAAGCCTCACGTTGGTGAGGCCCATCTCACGTGAGATGCAGCCTCAAGTTAGTGAGGCCCATCTCACTAACGTGAGAGGCAACCTCACGTTGGTGAGGTGCGTCTCACCTGCCCACTGCCCCCAGCATCCTTCTTTTCCCGTTTTTCATGGGAATTTGGTTGGAAAGCATGGTGGATGTTTGGTTTGGTGAGAAATCACCTAATCTTCTATGAGATATAAAAAGAAAAAGTGTTAAGAAATAAAGAGAGGGGTTAGAAGAGCTGAACTGAAAAGAGATAAAAACACAGAGAGACGAGTTTGGAGAGCCCAGAAAATGATTTTGGTTTTTAAGGTATTCTGAATTTTTCTTCTCAAGAAAACCAACGAGAAAATCCAGAACTTCATCATCTATAGATCAAATATCATTCTGAAGGTAAATACTGACTAGCCATTTCTCTATTTCTTTTCTTTCTTTCTTCTTCTTCTTTCTGCCTTTCTTATTTCTTTTCTTCATTTTGTTGTGTTAGTTAACTCTGTTCATTATACATATTGTATATTTATTTCTTATTTGATCTTACTAACTTGTTTATCGCATGTTTGTTACTGTTATGATTAAATAAGCATGTTTTGTTTTGTTATGTGTATTTGGATGGATTAATGCCATGTTTATTCAACCTGTTTTTTTTAGTCCTCTGTTTCCCCCTGTTTTTCTGGTTGTTGGAGTCGAAAATATTGTTTTGCTTGGTTTATGGTTGCTGATCGGATTTTACCTTTATTTTTGCTTGAATCGTGATCTCCTGGTCGGATTTTATTACTGGTTCCCTGATCGGACGACGCCTCGGTTTTTGTCCGCTCAACCACGTCACTTTACCCTGATCGGACTGCACGACTCGTGCAGTGCATGCACGACTGATTTCTTTCGCCTTCCATTTTTTTTGCTCCCCTGTTTTGTCCAACCGACCAGCGTAAATGCATGATTTTAATTTGTTTTTTTTATTCCATTTCTGTCTTATTTTTATTATTGCATTCTATAGAGTTGGATCTTGTTATTTTTTTAGTATTTTGATTAAAGTCAGTGTTTTTCCTGTGGAATGGCGAGTTTTTGCTTGACAGAGCAAAAGACACAGCTGCGTTTCGCAAGAAACACAGCTGTGTTTCTACACTACCCGGCGCCTTGCTGAGGAAACACAGCAAAAAACACAGCTGCATTTCGTAAGAAAACACAGCTACGTTTTCTGCACTGTTCTATTTCTTTTGCTTTTCTTCATTTTTTTTTACATGTAATTGTTTTATCTTTAATTATTTCTATTTAATTAAGTGTTTATATTTGATTAGTTTAACTCATTATTATTTGATTGATCTATTAATCGTTTTAATTAATTTATTTGTTCGTTAATTATTTAATTTACTTTATTTTGTTTTGTTGTCTCAAAATTATTTATTTGTGCGAGTTGTGTTCGAACTCGAGATAGTGGATCGGGAGATCAAAGACCTTCAATTTAGGGTTTGCATTTTTATTGTATTTTCTTTTAGTATATTATTTTTATATTGTATGTAAAAATGTATTTTATATTTATCCGTATTATAGAAAAACATGTTTTTATAATAATTAATAACTTGAAATTTTTCTTAATAAATTGGACCAATGTCCTATTTTAACCAATAAAATCTCACTTTAAAATGGAAAACTAAATTTTCATAAAATGGGATCACTCATCCCAGTTTTCTCAATCAATACCCAAAAAATAGTTCTCTAATTTTTAAGTTAACAAAAAAGAACCAATGTTCCTAAAAATAATAAATGACCCGATTTATGTATGATTCATTTAATTACTTTTATGCATTTTAATTATTTTTATTCTTCTTTTTGGAGCCCTTGTAATTAATTTTGGGGCGAATTTTATTTTGGGGGATTGTTCTGTCCCATCTTTTATTCATTTTTGGGGATTGTTCTGTCCCAATTTTTTTTCGTAATTTATTTATTTACTTATTACTTTATTATGTATTTATTTATTACTTTATTTATCGCTTTACAATGTGGTTGAGTTGCTCTTTAAATTCAATGCACAATCGCGTGAGATGAGAGATGAAATTTTAATTTCTTAAAAACTCATTTATATAAACTTAATTTAAGTCATTAATAAGAGTGAAATTCCGAACACCATTTCTGGTTTTGACCAATAAAAGTTAGAAACCTTTTTCAATTTCTTGTAAATTGAGTGGCGACTTCAAAATACCTCAAAAGTGCCCAAAGGCGTTGTGAGTCTAGATGATCCTTTCCAATGTTCTATTGGAAAGGAGGCATCCAAGATGACTCTTGATGCCCAAGATCAAAAAGACACGAACCAATCCCTTGAGCCCCAGAAGGCGGGCTCAAAGAGGGCCTTTGCTAGGTTCCGGCACGTGTCTACAATCACTGAGCCATTATATAGACTACAAAGTAATTACACTGAGTCGCTGATAAGACTATAAATTGCAGGGATTGAATATCACCGAGCCGTTATATAGGCTAAAAATCGATTGCACCAAGTCGCTGACAAGACTACAAAGTGCAAGGGTTGAATATCATCGAGCCGTTATATAGGCTACAAAGAGATTGCAGCGAATCGCTGACAAAACTACAAAAAGTGCAGGAAATGTCCTCCTCAGAGGACTGCACCGAGTCGCTGACAAGACTACAAAAAGTGCAGGAAATGTTCTCGTCAGAGGACTGCACCGAGTCGTTGACAATACTACAAAAAGTGCAGGAAATGTTCTCGTCAGAGGACTGCACCGAGTCGTTGATAAGACTACAAAAAGTGCAGGAAATGTCCTCCTCAGAGGATTGCACCGAGTCGTTGATAAGAGTACAAAAAGTGCAGGAAATGTCCTCTTTAAAGGACATTGAAAATTTGCCTCTTAAGAGAACTTGGAGATTTGCCCCTTAAGAAAACTTGGAGATTTGCCTCTTAAGAGGTCTTAGAAATTTGCCTCTTAAGAGGTCTTGGAAACTGCCTCTTAAGAGGTCTTAGAGATTGCCTCTTAAGCGGTCTAAGGGAATTGTCTCTTAAGAGGTCTTGGAGATTTGCCGGCGCCGATTCTATCTTGACCTAGTTGTCCAGCATGGGTGAGTGCTAACGTTGCCGTCCTTGACCAGCTTTTATGCGTGTGGCTTTCATTTGGACTTTTCCTGCAAAGCTGTGTGCACAGGAACATATACAATAGATAGTGCATGCATGCGTAAAAGGTCATATGCAGGTGTTTGCTAAAGAATTGTATGAAATGCATGCAAAAAGGATAGACCATGTCCTAGGTGGTTAAGGGTTCGTTGAGGATATGGCTTGGCTGCTTGATCATGACTCCAAGGATCTAGAAATGTCATCTTGGCTTAGGGACTCTGACCCGTAAACTCTTTAGAGAGACCCGTCAGGTGTGTATCTTTGTCCCCCGGTCAATGAGCATACGTCTTTTGCTATGAGATGTACTGCACTTCGCCCTCAGGATTCTGACTCATGTCCTGAATTATGCATTATCTGACTAAAGGAAGATCATCCGAAGTAATGCAGCCTTATCGCTCCATGCATTGGAAGTCATTGTTTTAAAGGTAGTGCGCCCTTTGTGGGTTTTCACACTAGCTTTTTTTTGTGGAAAATACGTCTTTTTAGGGATTTTCACATAACCCCTTTGCCTAATTTTTGCCTGAAATGGATCCAACCCAATCCAACGGCTTTTATTTATTTCATTTTTTTGTAGGGCAGACTGCCTGTTTCCAGGTTTTCACCCTGCCCTTTGGCCTAACTTTTGCTTAGAAAGCAAGTCATGGTTTTCATCTCTAACGGCCTTTTTTTTTTTGCTTCTTTTTTTTTTTTCCTTTTTAAAGGCTACAAGAGGAGTGAAGGCTATTATTAGATCATCCCTTAAGGATGACTAGCACAATTTGCTTAGACACCTTCTGACGAAAAACGATTAGAGAATAGTTCAGATGGAATTCAAGATGTTGTGAGGCCCCTCTCATCCTTTCTAAATGGCATCTTATCTTCGAATTTCACCTCCAAGTACCATGGGCTCTGGACCCAGCTGCCTATGAAGGCTATTATACAACTAATCGGAGGTTGTCCCTATTGCTTCTACTAGTGCATGCAAGATATTGGTGCCCAGTCCAGCGGTTGATAATAGGGCCCATCAGCTTAAGCGCCTGGCCGGCGAGAGCAGAATATAGTTATTTAGATTAGATGAATTCAATAATGAATGATGCTTTTCTTTTTATAAAAGAACTAGAAGATAATGAACACATGAGTCTAATTGCTTTTGTTTTATATCTTTCTTGGAAAGTTGTGTACATTTCAGTATGATTTCTCTATACATGATCATTATCTAACATAGATTCAAGATGCAAAACTACATCTGATCTCAAAATGGATCTTGAAAGCATCAAAACTCCTATTTCCAATCAGCCCTCTCGGGTTTTTTTATTGGACATGTTCTCTCAAGCTTCTAATTTTTGCTCAGGACGCCTTTTTTCGGTTTTCATTCTGATGAGGTGCCTAATTTTTGTAAGGCCGCTTTTTTCGGTTTTCAACTCGCGGGGCATTTATTCTCTTCTTTTGATTTTTAGTCTTTAGCCATGGAACCTCTTGAGTCTGTCGATACTGACTAATTTTTCGAACTCATTTCCATCACTATCTGTCGAAATCGCTGCTCCCTTGGACAATAACTTCTCAAGAACAAATGGGCCTTCCTACACTGGTCTGAATTTGCCTCATTTTTCTGGAACATTCGGACTCATTTGCTTGAAGATTAAATCTCCCTCTTTCAATAGGTGCTTTCTAACTTCCTTCCCGAATGATCAAACAGAGTGTTTTCTGATAGATCTGACTGTGATAGTAATCCCACGATCTGTCCTCGTCTGACGTGTTTATCTGCTGTAGCCGTTGCCGTGCCCAGTCGGCTTCCGAAATCTGGGCTTCCATGACTGCCATTAAAGATTTGAGCTCTACTTCGACCCGCCGTACTGCTTTCTCCCCATGTATCGAGGAATAATAGGTGACTCCTGTGGAGGTTCCGACAGTGGTTCTCTAGCCTCGAAGTGCAAAAGGCCATTTCTTTGCCCAATCCTTGTAGTTTTGAACCATCTTGACCAAGATTTTCTTGTTAGCAGCCTCTCATACCCCATTGGTTTGAGGGCAATACAGAGAGGACTTGTGGTCTTTAATACTATACCTCTGAGCAACTCCCTAGCCTTAGCCATAAACTGCCCTTCCGTCCTTGGACATAACGTGGTGAGGGAGACCATATCGACAAATTGGATTCCTTTCGATGAACTTATCCGTTGGAGGCCGTAGGGCGCATCTCCCCTATGATGTCTATTCCCAAGCTCGAGCAATCCGTATCCATTGTAAGTCAATAGAACCCTTTTGGTCCTTTTCGAAAGTCAAGAAGAATGGCAAAGCATGGGTATGTGTTGACCAACGAGATTTGAACAAATCTTGCCCCCAGGATTACTTTCCTTTGCCCCCCCTATTAAAAGTTTTCGGCCGGATCTACATATTGATTCTTTTCCTTCCTTCTTTTTTTTTATTTTGTTTTTTTTTTATTTTTGTTTTTGTTTTTGTTTTTGTTTTTTTTTTTTTTTTTTTTTTCATTTTTTTTGACAGGCTTTATTCAAATCCTAATAGTTTACACATACACGCACTCTTCCTAACCATTGGGGACAACATAGATCAACCCAATTGGGTGTTGCGCTTCAATAAGAAATTTGGCCCCGTTTCTGCTTGTAGATCTCTCCTTTTAGCCTTTTTCGCCCCTTCCGGCTTGAGTCTTATGAGCTTCTATATGACTGGTCCATGATCGTGATATGCTGGCATGGTGTGTTCGGCGACTTTGCGATCATCTCCCGGCTTGTCTTCGTAGGTCTAGGCAAAGATTTTTCCACACTTTTTTTTATTCTCTCAAATTTTAATCTCTCTTCAGGAGTTACAGATGCTATCAAGATTTCCTTTGGGTTTTCCAAAGTCTTCGAGATTAAATGAAATGGCATCAGTTGAATCAATGTCAAATATGAATGAGTCGTGATCATGATTATGCACAGTGAAATCATGAGAGGTATCACACAAATAAGCAAAAACCATTCATTTCATTTAATAAAAACTAGAATTAAAATGTCATTATCAACTAGTTCTAAAATAAAAAGAACATCTAAATAGGTATCTTCTTCCCATTTTCGCTAGCACAGGTGTTATAGTCGATGGTCCATTATCACCCATGAGAACCTTCTTCCCCACCTCTCAGCTCCTCATCAATGAGGCCTTGAACAAGCTTTTTCAGAGTTCGATACCCATCAGTCTCATGCCCAGTACACTGATGGTTGGTACAATATTGATCCACTCGATGGCTAGGACGCCCTTGGCTCTTGACGGGTTTCGCAGGCTTTAGCTATAACTTTTTCTTGTCAATAAAATGAAAGAGATGCTCAGATAAAGGCTTATAAAAGATGGTATAGCAGCCTTGAGTAGTTCCAATGGTTGAAATCTTGGTGGCTCCAACGTCTCTCGCACTGTCATCATCAAGACTCGAGTTCCCATGATTACTTACTCCCATGCCATTGCTCCCTCCTTCAACGATTACCAGCTGCTCGTTATTAATGGGATCCTGGACTTGACCTTTCAGGGTTTGGCAACCATCTACTGGATAGCTAGTGTGCTGATGATGATTTAGTTGCCTCTGACCTCTAGTTAGCCTGGCCGAACCTGGTCGCGAGTTCCCCTCTAATGCTTGAGGCAAAGATCTACCTATGCCAAAACCACACTTCTGGGTTATTCTAATCATTGATACTCCTTCCATCCCCTAAGTGCCGTCATGACTGTTACACTCATGCAGTCGACCTTTCTTTTTTAAGTTCATAGAGACTTCCTTGTGAGCAGCCAGAGTAGTCGCAAGTTTGGCCTTTGAAATTTCTTCTTTGAGGACATCCATCCTTCTTTTTAGGCCTCGTGCCGCTGCCAGAAACCCATTCTCTGAAGCATGCCCCTGGCCTTTTTGCTCAGATGACAGAGCAACAGGCGACTCTCCTCCAGACTCAGTGGGTGGTATGCATACTTCCTTAGCTGAATCATGCTCTTTTTGGGGCAAGGTAGGAGTAATAAACTGCTGCCCGGAGGGTGGCATCATAGCAGCGACTAAATTCTCCATAATAGCCGTCGTCCGGGCTTCAAACTTTTCAAACCTCCCTTCTATCTTCTTCCATATTACCTCCTCAACTTTAGGCGGCTTGCCCTTTACTGAGACCAAGTCCTCTTCGAAGAAATCACCGTCAGGATCTATGACCCCTTTAGGTTCGGGTGCACCCTTGAGCTCAACCATTGGTGGGAGTAAAATCACTGGAGGATCCTCCCTAATCAGATCTAATTTCTTTTGTCCTACTGCAGGAGTGACTAATGGCTACCCAGTAGGCTGGGTCGTTGTAGTAGTCAAATTCCTCATCATGGCTATTACTCTATTCTCAAATTCCTCCAATCTCCTACTTACTTCTTCAGCAATCAAAGTGCGGATCACCTCCGTCTCTCTTGGAAGATCAGCCATTCTGTTGAAAAAAATCTGAAAATAAAGTCTCAATGCCCTCTGAGAGTGAATCTGAACCCCAAACTGATACCCTTTTTGGCAACTCGAAGATAGGTTTTCTGCTCAGCCGTCCGCTGGGATCCCTAGGCCATTTAGATGAATCTATGATGGCTACAGAATACGCATTGTTAGGATGATGCATAATTGAAATGCAATGCATGGTCGTGCTGATGTAGCATAGACAAACGCATGCAAGCAGATATATCCTTCCAACTTATCTCTCCCATACACGAGGTAGTGTAGTCTCTTTCCTAGGTGGGTTTTATCCAAGGGTTAGCAGGAAACCCATTGGACGAGTGTAGTGCACGGTGAAAATTCGGCAGCATAACATCTCTCGCCTAATGTACATACGTATGGGTTTTTGGCCATTACATATTTAAATGCTTTAACTAAATTAAGATGGGCCCACCGGGACATGAAAGCTTTTGATGAAAGACCATTTAACTTAACTGATTTTGTTCAATAAATAATGGCCCACGTAACAAGCACGGTATTACAGTACATTTCACCTAGTGAAAGTATCTATTGCCATTACATGAGCTTTGGCCAAAGGTGATGATACTTTAGGGCTACCCAAGCATGGTCCCTGCCAACGGGTCTAGCTCATCACGAGTATAACGATCGATTGGGTCTCTATTAGATATACCATAAGGTACGAGGCTTGGACTGGTGATTATCCTTAACACTTTCCCACATTTAGTGAACATAGGGTCGTGCTTCGGGAACGCACCGGGATTAAGAAAGGGACCAAAGTAGCATAATTCTAAGACTCTAGCATGAATGCAATGCAATTTTTCGAAAAAGAGATAGAATTTTAATTAAAAAAAACCCAATTATATTATTAAACAAGATAGTTTCGGAGCCAAGTTTCAAAATTCCCAACGGAGTCGCCACTGTGACGCATGCCGGACCCGACCAATTCCCGAAAATCCATTTTTAGGGTCCGAGAGGGGTTTCGTCTTTTGATCTTGGGCAATCATGAGATATTTTGGACACCTCCTTCCAATAGAACATTGAAAAGATCATCTAATCTCATGAAATCTTTAGGCACCTTTGAAGTAGTTTGGAGTCGCCACCCAATTTACAAGAAATTGAGAAATTTCGTCTAATCTCGGGGGTCTAAACCAGAGAAAGAATCGAAACTTTACTCTTATTAATGTCTTGGTTAATTATAAATGAATTTTTAATTTTAAAATTTTTACTTCTCTTCTCACGCGGTCATACATAAAAAATAAAGCGCAAATCAAGTACGAGAGAAAGCGGTAAAGTAAAGCAAGCCACAAAAAAATAAAATAAAGATAAAATTGGGACAAAATACAATCCCTCAAAATAAAAAGGTATTAAAATTTGAGACAAAAATATAATTTTCCAAAATAAAAACGTATTAAAATTTGGGACAAAAATACAATCCCCCAAATAAAATCAAACGAAACGTAAATAAATAACAAACTTGAATAAGAAAATAAACATTAATAAATCGGGATATTATTTAAAATAGGAATATCGGTTCCTTCATGTTCACTTTAGAAAATCAAAGAGTTGTTTTTTGTATACTTGAAAAAATGGGGATGAATTATCCTATTTTAAGAAAATTAACTATTCCTTTTAAAAGTAAATTTTTATTGGTTGAAATTAGGATATTGGTCTCATTTTATTAAAAAATCCCAATTTATTAATATTAAACGTTTTTGTGACTTTTTTAATTAACGTGCATAAAAATAAATAACTACATCTATTACATATTATATAATAAAACCAAATAAAAGCAAAATAATGAAAAATAATAAAAATACTAAAAACGGCAAATTAAATCATGAGAGTGTCTTCAAATCTCCATGGGCTCCTACTTGCCATTAAAAAGGCTCACACATAAAAATAATTATTGAAATAAAAAATACAAATAAAAGTGATGTTAGTAAAAAAAAATGAATTAAACATATAACACATGAAAATAAATAAAATAACATGTATTAAGTGACAAATCAATTAAATGACATAACAAAAACAAGTAACTTAAGATATTAACAATTCAATATGCATAAAAAGCAAAAGTGATAAAAATAATAATAACAAATTATAACAATAAACAAGAGTAATAATAATAATAATAATAATAATAATAATAATAATAATAATAAAAGTAAGAGTAATAATAATGATAGCAACAATGACAATAATAATAATAATAATAATAATAATAATAATAATAATAATAATAATGATAATAACAAATAATAAAAAGAATAATAATAATGATAGTAGTAATAATATATAATACTGATAATAATAATACTAATGATGATAATAATCACAATAATGATAATAATAAAACAAGTAATAATGATATTAACAATAACAGTAATAATAATAATAAATAATAACAATAAAAAATATGAACAATCAAGTAAGAAAAAATAAAAAGAAATAAAAAAATAAAACATGTTAAAGCATGTTAAATAATAATACTAATAATAATAATAATAACATATGAACAAAAGTGATGATGATAATAATAAAAATAAAAATAACAATCAAATATGAACAATCAAATAAATATGCAATAATAAAATAAAATATGCTAAAAATATTAAATCACATAACTAAATCACATAAACAATAAAAAAAAATAAAAGATTTAAAAATCTACATGATGACTAGTTACTTGTAAAAAAATTAAATTAAAAAATTAAAAATTGAACATAAAATGCTTACCCTCAAAATTTGATGTGATAAATGAAGGTATGTGATCAATTTTCTTGTCTTGATTTAGGAAAATAAAATATATAATAAAATTTTATCCCAAAAATAAATAATTTATTTATTTATTTTAAGGAAAAAAAATTATAAAAAAGAAGTAAGAAAATTCACAAGAACAAATAATTGTTCTCTTTGTCTCAAAAATTAAGTTAAGAAAAAATTAAAAATACTTGGGAATTTGTTCTTGGAGAAGAAGAAAAAATAAAAAGAGAGAAAAAAAATTTTTCTTACGAGAATCCCCCCTTTACTTCTCTCTCTAAAAAATAATTTATATCTTATTAAAAATCAGATTTTTAATGAAAAAATTAAAATGATTTAATTCCCATTAATACCAAAAAAATGAAAAATTTGAAGGGTTTAGAAGACAAAAGGTTTTAAAATTAAATTCTACAAAAAAAGTCAAGAAAAAAACACAAATTTGGGCCAAAAACGCACCTGGGGGGCTGCAGGGGGCGTCGGGTGTGCGGCAGGGGAGAGACGCCCGATGGGCATCGTAGTGCGTAAGGAGCGCGCAAGCGATGCCCCGCGCGCTCTGTGTGTTTCGCCCAGCGCGCGCCCCATGCTGCGCGAGGTGTTAGGGCGAGGGATGCCCACGTGAGCGCCTAGCGGGCTACCGCAGGCCGATACTCGCAATTTTTTTTTAAAAATTTTGCTAAAACACTATAATTTTAAAACTCATTTTTTTTATCTTAAAATAATTTTTAAAATATTTTTAAAATACATTTTTATTTATTTTTAATAAATCAATTTTGACAAGAAAATCATCATTTTTAACTTTCATTTTTGCCTATAAATTGGCACACTTAATTTCATCATTGGGTAATCCTGATCTAGGTTGACTCGGGACTCGATGTTTACGGAGTAGCGGCTGGATCACCGAACTACCTTTCGGGCTTGAACTTGATCCTCTGGAAGAGATCCGGTACTCAAATATTGGTAAATCAGAAGCCACCATCCATCCATTGGTTCTTGCAGGTGAACTTTATATGTTTCATGGGTTGGAGCCGATAGAATGGACCAGATGATGTCTGAAGCAGATACTTGGTTCTGGAGGCATGTCTGCTTAGCCAAAGCATCTGCCTCCTCATTCTCTGTCCGAGGTATTGTTTGATGGACCACGCATATCCCAGTTTCTCTAGTTGGGAGAGGAGTGCAGCTGTTAATTCTTTATGTCTGATCATCGTCTGATCCTTTGCTTCAAATTTTCCAAGTATCTGGCTAACAACCAGCTGTGAGTCAGAGAAAATAGTCAATGAGTCCGGTTTTACCTCGATGGCGAGCTGTAGGCCGAAGCTGAGAGCTTCATACTCCGCAATATTGTTGGTTGCTTGAAATTTTATGTGGGTCATTCCACGAATTGTTATCTTTCCAGGTTTGATTGGGATCACCCCGGCTCCGGCCCCTGTGGATGAAAATGCTCTGTCTATATACAACTTCCAAGAACATGGGCTTGGCTCCTGTGGGGGTGCATATAACTCTGCTATAAAATCAGCTAATACCTAACTCTTCATTGATGGACGTGCTTCATACCGAACATCAGACTCTCCCAACCGAGCTGCCCATTTAATAATTCTCTCAGATGCTTTCGGCTTCTATAACACCTTTCTTAGGTTTGAATTTGTCCAAACTGTCACAGTGTGTGCCTGGAATTAAGGCCGCAGTTAAATAGCTGACGTCACCAATGCAAAAGCGAGCTATTCCAGTATGGGGTACCTCAGTTCGGTGTCTCTCAGAACCTTGCTGGTGTAATAGATGGCCATTCCACGGATTGTTATCTTTCCAGGTCCGATTAGGATCACCCCGGCTCCAGCCCCTGTGGATGAAGATGCTCCGTCTATATACAACTTCTAAGAACATGGGCTTGGCTTCTGTGGGGGTGCATGTAACTCTGCTATAAAATCAGCTAAGACCTAGCTCTTCGTTGATGGACATGCTTCATACCGAACATCAAACTCTTCCAACTGAGCTGCCCATTCAGTAATTCTCTCAGATGCTTTCGGCTTCTGTAGCACCTTTCTTAGGTTTGAATTTGTCCAAACAGCCATGTGTGTGCCTGGAATTAAGGCCACAGTTTGATGGTTGACGTCACTAATGCAAAGGCAAGCTGTTCCAGTATGGGGTACCTCAGTTCGGCGCCTCTCAGAACCTTGCTGGTGTAATAGATGGGGAACTGTTGGCTACCCTCTTCTCTTATTAAAATCGAACCCAAGGCTCCGGATGAAACTGTTAGATACATGTACAGGGTTTCTCCCGGTTGTGCCCGACGTAACAGAGGTGGGGTGCTGAGAAAAAGCTTCAACTCCTCAAATGCTTTCTGGCAGTCCGAAGTTCATTCAAAATTCTTCACTTTTTTGAGAGTGTTGTAAAAGGGTAGACATCGTTTAGCCGAACAAGAAATGAACCTGCCCAGAACTGTTACCATTTCGTTGAGTTTCTGCACCTCCCTTATTGACTTAAGGGGCTCCATTTCCATAATAGCTTGGATTTTTGCCGGGTTAGCCGCTATTCCCCTTTCCGAGATCATGAATCCTAGGAATTTTGTAGACTGCACCCCGAAAGCACACTTCTCTAGGTTGAGTTTCAGTCCGAACTTCCTCAAGATTTTGAAAGTTTTAGCCAGCTCAATTGGTAAGCTTTCTGCCGTCTTACTTTTGACAATCATGTCATCTATATAGACTTCCACATTTCTCCAGAGCTGATCAGTAAATATCCTATTCATCAATCTCTGATAAGTGGCACCAGCATTCTTTAGTCCAAATGGCATGACCCGGTAATAATAAGTAGCTCGGTGTGTGACAAAGGCAGTTTTTTCCTCATCAGCTTTGTTCATGGGGATTTAGTGATATCCCATAGAGGGATCCAGAAATGCATATTCTTCGAATCCTGAAGTGGAGTTGACTAGGAGATCTATGTTGGGCAGCGGGTAGCTGTCCTTGGGGCAAGCCTTGTTAAGATCCGTGAAGTCGACACACATCCTCCACTTTCCATTTGATTTTTTAACTAGCACCACATTTGACAGCCAGTTCGGATATAACACTTCCCTTATAAACCCATTCTTCAGCAGTGTGTCAATCTCTTCCGATATTGCCAATTGTCGCTCGGGAGCATGGTTCCTCATCTTCTGTTTAATAGGCTTGCAGTTAGGTTGCACATTGAGTGAGTGGCACATTACCTCGGAAGATACCCCCTTAATATCCGAAGGTTTCCAAGCGAACACATCTGTGAACTCGGAGAGTACTGCTACCAGTGCCTCTTTTTCCTTTCCCTTCTTGTTGGCAGTTATCTTGACCACTTTTCCCGGTGAGAGCTCCACCTGCTGAAGTGAGTCTAAGGGCTCGGCATTCCGGATTATTGGGATATCTAGTGCATCTAATGGCAGAGCCTGATTAGCTTCTTTCAGCATTGTGACATACGTCTCCCGTGCTGTCTTCTGATTATCCCGGAGCACCGCTTTACCCCCCCAAAACTGGGATCTTCATTAGCAGCTTGCGCATAAAAATGTAGGCATCCGCCCCCACTAAAAGCGACCGTCCGAAAATCACATTATATGCTAGTGGTATATCCACCACCATAAAATAGCTCTTGCAATGGCAAACAGTCTCATCATCCCCGAGTTGTAGTGCTAAAGTGACCGATCTTTCTACCACGACCGGTTGTCCAGATATACCGATGAGTGGGGCTGACACGGCTTCAAGCATGTTGGTAGACATTCCCAGTGCCCTGTATGCTTAGAGGGTGATGAGGTTGACCATGCTCCCCGTATCTACTAAGATCCTCTGAACTAAGTAGTCCTGCATCAGTGCTTCTACTACAAGAGAATCTGTATGAGCTGTCCAGATATGTTTTCCATCTGCCTCAAAGAGCTTTACTTCGTAGCCTCCTGCTCTTGGACCCGCCCCCATAGAAAATACTTCCTTTGCCTTTCTCTTCCTGGAGTCCTCAAAGACATTGTAATGCTTACCCCCTACAATGACATGGATAACCCCCGCTGGAGCTTTCTTACTTGAACTATCTCCGTTGCCTTGTCTTCATGGTGACGGGGACCTATCTCACCCATTCCTTTCTTTACCCTTCACAAACTATCCGAGCTTTCCCTTCCGAACTAAAGTCTCAATTTCTCATTTCAGCTGCCGGCAGTCATTTGTCTGATGGCTAGGGCTGTGCATAACCCGACCCGGCCCGAATAAACCGAATAATCCGACCCGAAATAACTATTCGGGTAGGATTATTCGGATTATATGGGTCGGGTCGGGTGTTATTATTCGTGGTATTTCGGGTTCGGGTCGGGTCGGGTTAAAACCTTGACCAACCCGAACCCGACACAACATACAATAAATACTACTTTTTTTCCTTTACCCAGACCCAGACCCATACCCATTCACACTCTTCTCTCTCAGATTCTCACGCTCCCCCTTCTCTTTCTCTCTGTCTCTCTGCTTCTCTCTCACACTCATTTTCTCCTCACGCTCATCTTCTCCTCACGCTCACCATCTCTCTCTTTTCTTCTCAAACATATCTCACACTCATCTCTCTCCTCACGCTCACCATCTCTCTCTCTCTCACCGATCGATCTACTAGATTTATTTTCTTCGACAGAAAATCCATGGCCGGAGAAAGACCATGAAAGAACTTAAATCCACCGATCTCCGATGACCCACTAGAGTCTTTGGAACGTTCTCCCGATCAAGATCAAGACCGATCTATTTGATCTCATACTAGCAGATTTGTTCTCTTTTTTTAGATCTGTTTTTGCTTTAGTTTAGTTTATGATATATAAATTTCATCTTTTGCTTGTGATTTTTTTGAGCCTTGTTGATGGATTTTGCGATACCGAATGATTTTTTTTGTTAGATATTGAATCTGTGTTGTGTTAATGGGGGATGGATTGTAGATTTTTGTTTTTTTTTCTCTGTGGATGTGAATGGTCTATGGATTTCGGATTAATCGGATTTTTCGGTTCGGGCCCCGATATTTTTCGGGTTTTTCGGTTCGGGCCCCTACTAGTAGTTAGGGTCGGTTCGGGGTGGGATTTTATGCATATTTCGGGTGTCGGGTTGTTCGAGTTCGGTTCGGGTTGGCCCGAACCCGCCCGATGCACACCCCTACTGATGGCATTTGTCCCATGAAAAGAGCAGTAAAGGTTTTGGTCCCTGTTAGGATCCTCTCTCATGGGGCGCGGCCAGTTAACCCGTTCATTTTCCTTCATCCAAGCCAGGATCTGGGACCTCGAGGCCATCAAGGGCTTCAGTCTCTCATCTTGTTTATCGCTAGAGCTCGGCTTTATAACTACCAAAGCTCGATTTGAGTTGCCTGATCCTCTGTTTCTAGCATCGTCTTAGCTTCCATTATTCCTGTCCCGACCTGTTCGAAATCCTCTATCCGAGTCTCTAACCTGAGAATTGTATTTGAGGTGGCGAGCTTCATCCATTCGGATATACTTGTGAGCCCGGGACATGAGCTTGGTGAAGTCGCTCGGTGGCTTCTTGCTAAAGGAGTCATTGAAGTCTTGATATCTAGTGTTGCGAGTGAGAGCGTTGATAACCACTTACAGATTCAGATTCTGAATGTCTATAGCCACCACATTAAACTTTTCCACATAAGTTCAAAGTGATTCTCCCTTTCTTGATGAACCAGAGTGAGGTTGGCCGAGACTTTTGCTGGTCGTATAACGGCAACGAACTTTGCAATGAACATATCGCTGAACTGCTCAAAACTATAGACAGAGTTCTCGGGTAGGTTACGAAACCAAATCTGTGCGAACTCAGTAAGAGTTTGGGGGAAGATTTAGCACAAAGCAGCATCTTCCGTAGTATGTACCAGCATGGTATGATGGAATTCATCCAAATGAGCTCGGGGGTCGGTACTGCCGCTCTACTTTGGCAGATTTGGTAATCTTATATGTGGGAAGGGGGTAGCCAAGATGTCCTTAAACAGGGGAAATCGAAAACTACCCTGATACTGTAAAGTGCTGCGGTTCTGGTACTTCTGCATTCTCTCTTCAAACATCCTTTCAAACTGCTCAGTTGTCATGGTAATCGTTGCGCCAGGAGCCAGTGTGCTCGGTAAAAGTGGTGGTGTTTGTACGGGGAATTGAGTAGTTATAGGTGTCTGGACTATGGGTGGTGCCAGGGGGATGTTTGTAAGTGCTGCCGGGGGTGCCTGAGCCACCATAGCTGACAGGGCGGTCAGGAGTGTTTGGGCTGTTTGAGGGGTTAAGCCTGGGAATGCGGGGATGGTTATGGTTGTGGTGTTACGGGCATATGGATTTGTGTTTTGGGGAATAGCTATCGCGCTGGTAGTAGAGAAATTTGCTCTGATTAAGCTGGCTGCAAGTTTTGGAGGATCTGGCCAAAAAGATTGACCAGAGGTTGGGCGGCAGTGTTAGGCTGGTCTGCTGATGGGGCAGCAGAGATAGGCAAGTCGGGGAAAAGATCCATTGTTGACTGAAATTTTTGGAGTGTTCTACGCTCACCACACCAAATGATGACAATGAGAATTCTCGAAGCATCCTCTTAAGTAGATCACCTGAAAAACTCAAGAAAATCGATGGGGTTTCGAGGATGGAAGCTCCGACGATCAAGTCAGTAAATTGACTAAAGTGTATATTCTGTGTCAAAAATCCAGAGAGACTAGAACATACCTATTCCTTTTCTTTATATAGAGATATTTTTCTAGGCAAAATAGGAAATAAGATCCTGAATAGGAGAAAATCACTCTGACTCCTTGATTGGTGCTTGATTCCTAATTTATGAGGATTTGTTGAGTGATTTTTGGTACTTTCCATCATTATGTGATCAGAATCTGCATAATATTTGAAAGATACCGGTGAATGATGACTTTCTATATGCTGATTTTGAGCTGTTAGGAGGACCGAACTACTGATATGGTGGATATCCGAGGGAACCCGGTTACCAAACTATTCGACTGAGAGTCCAGTTCGCAATGTGTGTTCGGAAAGGTGTTATCGATCTCTTGATCAGAGAGTCCGGTTATCACGTACTAAAACCAGGTGAAACTTGAGGTTTCAAGCACATGAGCTCCACAAAACATACAATGGAAAACAAGATAGATGATGTCAAATCAGTACAAAACCCCAACTATATTTCATAATGTTTATATATATATATAACTATTACAAAATTTAGAATGAAATCAATATAAAAAAGAGCTAATATCAATTAAGTTTGACCATTTAAGTAAATCAGTTTCCTTAAATTTTTTATTTTTTAGTTGAATCATCTTTATGAATTTGATTGGTTACCCACTAACAAACTATATTTATTATTGCAACATTAATTTTATAAAAACTTTCATTAATTGCCATTTATCAATATTATTATTTTATATATAAGGTATCTTTACATTTATTCTTTTCATTATATTCTAGACTTTTAAATTTTAAATCCTAAAATCGAAATTCTAAACCATAAATACTAAAAATTAAACCCTAAATGCTAAATCATGAACTTTAAATTCGAAATTGATATAAACCCTAAATGCTAAATCCTAAACTCTAAATGTTAAATCCTAATCATTAACAATTTCATGTTTCCTTAGATACATCATAGTGGTAAAATTAATGCCAATGTATGGAGAGGACTTAGGTTCTAGCAATTCTCCTCCTTCCTCTCTATCATAAAAAAGCCTAAAATGCTGGATCAATATTAACCTTTTAAAAAGTATTATTAATTATTGATACTTCATAAATAATTAAATAATAGATATCATACTTATTAATTATTATTATTGATATATATTTGTAATTAGGGGTGAAAAAAAATTTGGTTGATGAGGTTAACCGAAAAATCAATCTGAAACCGAACCGATAGACTGGTTAACCGATTATAACGGACTAATTAACGGTTAGTGTTTTGAAAAAACTGATATTAGTGAACTGATTTTTTTTGGTCATGGACCGGTAACCGATCATTTTTTTTATTTCATTATTTTCTTATTTAATTATTTGTATTCCTTTAATTTTTATTTACTTTAAAATATATTTCAATTTCAATTTATTATTTTTTAAAGACATTTTAGTTAATTTATTAATTGTTCAATATGTTTATATTTAGTATTTCTTATTATTTCTTAATTTATCAAATTTTCAATAATAAAAATCAGAATATTCGAAAAATTATATAATATTAATATATTTTATAAAGAGAACAAATATATAAGAACTAATGAAAAAAATTTGGATAGATGCTAAAGGAAAAAGTTTCTTATTTTCATGTTTTTAGATTGAATATATTGTCTATTCATTTTCATATATAATTAAGTGTGGATTAAAAAATAAACCACTCCACTTGCAAATAAGTAATTTATGTTAAATTATAGCATGGATTTGCTTTTAATAATAATAATAATAATAATAATAATAATAATAAAAAGCTTTCAGTTGTATCCTGAAATTGATTGATTCGTCCGTCAGCCTCATCCTAGGCAGTAAAGAAGATTCTTTTGATATTTTGTTGCCCAATGTTTATTTCAACAGATAGAAAATAAGTTTGCGGTTATTATTACTTACTCTCGTACATTTGCTTTTCAAAACAAGTTTAATGCACGGTGTGTTTCTCGTTACGTTTCCAAAGCTAAGATCACATCATAAACTACAGGCCAAAAACCAATCAAGCATTTTGATAAAAATAACAAATCAAACACGTATATCTCAAGGTGTGAAATATCAATCTGTCCTAACCAAACATACCAAATTTTGTACAAGCAATATCCAAATCCATCTACGTTTGAAAATATAAATTTGAAATTATTTTTCAATTAATTTAAAGTTTAGAACTTAATGTAATTTATCATTTAAATATTTGATATTCATAAAAAAAGATTTTATAAAATATAATTTTAGATTACTAGGTCAAAATAACTTGATTCATGAAATTTTGAGTTATCGTTGTATTAGAATTTCATATTTATTTTGAGTAAAATCGAGATGAATTTTTTCTTAAAATTTTGAATTAAGTTTTGATTTGATCTGATCAATGCATAATTACTAATATATATTACAGCGTATAAAATAAAAGTCCATACTTATATAAAGTTGTTATAATTATAATCATAAAATTATATAATTGAAAATATTTTATGAAGTAAATAATTAAAATAAATTGAAAGACTCGTATCCAAAGTAAATATGTCTTATCACCAACCAACTAATGGCATCCATAAAATTGACGTTGATGAAGCATTATCATTGCGTAAAGGCAGAGGTTGTTTGGTTTACCTAAGATCATCCTCTTTCTTAATTGGTGGACTTTAAATGTTTTGAAATGGATTTTGTAACAGGTCATAAATAAAAAGTTTCTAAAGAGCTGAAGCTGATTCCATAGTATTATCCATTGCGATGGACGTAAGTCACTCCAAACAAATTCATTAGACATCACTGTCCCTACCAATCAACCACAATTTACTCGTGGTGGTCCCCACGGAATTACACTCAATAAAAATTAAAAAAACGTTATTCATAACAATACTTAGCTAACTAACTTGCTAGGGGTGAGCATGGTCGGTTAATAAGTTCATGAGTACCAGTTCATTAATATCGATTTTTTGAAATTTCAGTCCATTAATCAGTCCATTACCATCGGTTAATCAGTCCATCGGTTTCGCATTTTCGGATCGGTTACCCAATATTTTTCGGTTAACCACTATAATTATAAATATATTCATAAATAAAATTAAAATGTTCAAAATACTTAAAAATTAAAATTTTTTCACTATAATATAATATTATTGTTATTAAAATAAAAATATTTGGTGGATATAAGCAAATTTATTTTTAAAATTAATATTTAATAAGTAAATATATTAACCGGTTCATAATCACTTTTAATTAGATAAATTATTATACTTACTAATAACCAATTAAAAAAACTTAAAAACTTTAAAATAATTAGTATAATGAAAAAAAGTACATGATCACTTTTAATTAAGATAAATTGTTATAAATTATTAAAAAATTAATAAATTAACTAAAAGTTCGGTTTCGGTTCGGTTAACCAGTCACATGAGTCAAAAATCATTAACCAGTCCAATAATATCGGTTTTTTCAAAACACTAACCATTAATCAGTTCATTATAATCGGTTAACCAGTCCATCGATTCGATTTCGAATTTTTTTTTCGGTTAACCAAGTCTATCGGTTTTTTTGCTCACCCCTGTAACTTGCAATAACTGGTTTTTCATATTCCTCAGAGTCAGAGTAATGTAAACTTGCAATAACTTGTTTTTTTTTTTTCATGTGAAATGCATTTTCATTTTTACTTCTAATATTTTCAATTTTAAGTTCAAATTAATTTGGTTTGATAGGTACGTTTTCTGCAAAATTAGTCCTTACAGGGATGTAGATACTCAATAGTTTGGCCCCACTCAATTTAGGGACAATTTTTTAATTAATGATTTTTAAAAAAAATTATAAAAATTAGGTGTTTTGAAAAATAATTGCGGAATTGAAATATATTCCATGCGGTATTGCATCAGCCGGATAAAAAAGGAAGGATTAAAATCTGCTTTCTCTGAAATTGCAGCAAACTGCTGTAATTTCAGATGTCATTTTCTCCATAACTTACATATTATACATTAAATCTTGAGTTAAATTATCAGTTATTTGTAGAAATTAAAGGTAAGTGAAGTTTATAATATTTTTTATAATTAAAGGTCAGTGTATTTTGATCGTTAATTTGGTGATGCGAAGTAAAAAAAAAAAAAGATAAATTATTACTTAAATTTTTATTTGATAATACAATATCTTATAATATAAAATAAAAAAATAAAAAAAAATTATTTATTAAGAAAAATTTTATATTAATATAAAAAGAGCTAATATCAATTAAGTTTGACCATTTAAGTAAATCAGTTTCCTCAAATTTTTGATTTTTTAGTTGAATAGAAAACTTACCTTTCATCTTTATGAATTTGATTGGTTACCCACTAACAAACTATATTTATTATTGCAGCTTTAATTTTATAAAAACTTTCATTAATTGCCATTTTATCAATATTATTATTTTATATCTAAGATATCTTTATATTTATTATTTTCATTAAATTCTAGACTTTTAAATTATAAATCCTAAAATCCTTAAATCTAAATTCCAAACCATAAATCCAAAAAATTAAACCCTAAATGCTAAATCATGAACTTTAAATCCGAAATTAATCTAAATGTTAAATCCTAAACTCTAAATGTCAAATCCTAAACATTAACAATTTAATGTTTTAATGTTCCCTTAGATACATCATAGTGGTAAAATTAATGCCAATGTATGGAGAGGACTTAGGTTCTAGCTAGTCTCCTCCTTCCTTCCTCTCTATCGTAAAAAAGCCTAAATGCTGGATCCATATTAACTAGGCATGTCAAATATTACCCAAACCCAAACAACCCGTCCAGAAAAAATTGACCTAAACACAACCCAATCTAAGAAATGTCCACTTGGGCCAACCCAAAAGCAACGCAACTAAATCTCAATCCGTTTGGACATGTCTCATGTGCCCAACAGTTGTTGCTGTCTTTCTTTTTCTTTTATTGTTGTGAGTTCTTTTTCTTTTTCACCCTCTTCCACACGGTAAATAGTGCATTTGGCGTAGAAATTATCTCTAAGGCAAAAAATATTTTATTTGACTATCGAAAAATAATAGTCACGGTGAGTACAACGGTAAAATTTAGAGTGAAATTAGTTTAAATAGATTTCCAAAAATCAAAAATAAAAAAAAGTCATGGGTTGTATTAAGGGACTCCGGTTTGACTGAGGTTTGATCGAGCCTCTAAAAATAATAAATAACCTCCAAAAATTATTTTAAGGGTTTGGATAAGCTTAGAATAATATTTAGAAACTTTTGACAGTGAAAAATTAATTTTATGATAACACTGAAAATTATCGAATCGGACTGGTTAGTGTGAACCAGTCCCGAAAATGGATTCCGATTGAGCTGAAAATTTTTGTGGAGGCTTAATTTTTTATTTTGAGAATTATATAATTAATTTTGAGCTTACACATAGACAAACACATCATCAAATGGGTCGACCCACATCTTAGATATCTTTATATTTATTATTTTCATAAAATTTATATCTAAGATATCTTTATATTTATTATTTTCATTAAATTCTAAACTTTTAAATTCTAAATCCTAAAATCCTTAAATCTAAATTCTAAACCATAAATCCTAAAAATTAAACCCTAAATGCTAAATCGTGAACTTTAAATCCGAAATTAATCTAAATGCTAAATCCTAAAAATTAAACCCTAAATGCTAAATCATGAACTTTAAATCCGAAATTAATCTAAATGCTAAATCCTAAACTCTAAATGTTAAATCCTAAACATTAACAATTTAATGTAGGGGTGAGCAAAAAAACCGATGAACTCGGTTAACCGAAAAAAAAATTCGAAACCGAACCGATTGACTGATTAACCGATTGTAATGGACTGGTTAATGGTTAGTGTTTTGAAAAAATCGATATTAATGGACTGGTTAATGGTTTTTGACTCATGTGACTGGTTAACCGAACCGAAACAGAATTTTTAGTTAATTTATTAATTTTTAATAATTTATAACAATTTATCCTAATTAAAGGTGATCATGTACTTTTTTTTCATTATACTAATTATTTTAAAGTTTTTAGGTTTTTTTAATTGGTTATTAGTAAGTATAACAATTTATCTAATTAAAAGTGATTATGGACCGGTTAATATATTTACTTATTAAATATTAATTTTTAAAAATAAATTTCCTTATATCCACCAAATATTTTTATTTTAACAACAATAATGTTATATTATAGTGAAAACATTTTAATTTTTAAGTATCTTGAACATTTTAATTTTGTTTATGAATATATTTATAATTATAGTGGTTAACCGAAAAATATTGGGTAACCGATCCAAAAATTCGAAACCGATGGACTGGTTAACCGATTGTAATGGACTGGTTAATGGATTGAAATTTCAAAAAATCGATATAATGGACTGGAACTCATGAACCGGTTAACCGACCATGCTCACCCCTAATTTAATGTTCCCTTAGATACATCATAGTGGTAAAATTAATGCCAATGTATTGAGAGGACTTAGGTTCTAGCTGGTCTCCTCCTTCCTTCCTCTCTATCGTAAAAAAACCCTAAATGCTGGATCTATATTAACTAGACATGTCAAATATGGCTCAAACCCAAACAACCCGCCCAGAAAAAATTGACTTAAACCCAACCCAATCCACGGAATGTCCACTTGGGCCAACTCAAAAACAACACAACTAAATCTCAATCCGTTTGGGCAGGTCTCATGTGCCCAACGGGTTGTTGCTGTCTTTCTTTTTCTTTTATTGTTGTGAGTTTTTTTTCTTCTTCACTCTCTTCCCCTCGGTGAATAGTGCATTCGGGGTAGAAATTATCCCTAAGACAAAAAATATTTTATTTGACAATCGAAAAATAATAGTTACAGTGAGTTCAGCGGTAAAATTTAGAGTGAAAATGAGTTTAAATAGATTTTTAAAAGTCAAAAATAAGAAAAAGTCATAGGCCGTATTGAGGAACTCCGGTTTGACTAAAATTTGACTGGATCTCTAAAAATAGTAAATGACCTCCAAAAATTATTTTAAGGGTTTGTACAAGCTTAGAATAATATTTAGAAACTTTTGAAAGTGAAAAATTAATTTTACGGTAACAATAAAAATTATTGAATCGGACCGGTTAGAGTGAACCAATCTCGGAAACAGATTCCGATTGAGCTGAAAATTTTTGTGGAAGCTTAATTTTTTATTTTGAGAATTATGTAATTGATTTTTATCTCACACATAGACAAACACATCATCAAATGGGTCGACCCATATCTCAGCCCATTTGGGTCTCTACCCCGGCCAGTTTGGGCCATCGATCTATTTGAGCCAATATTTTTTATAGTAATCATTTTAGTATCCCGTTATTATATTTAGAATTATTTTTTGTTAAAAAATAGGTCAAATGGGTTGATCCATATTTCGGCCCATTTGGGTCTCTATCAGGCCCGTTTGGGCCATTCGACCCAATATTTTTTTTATAGTAGTTATTTTAGTATTCCGTTATTATATTTAGAATTATTTTTCGTTAAAAAATGGATCAAATGGGTTGACCCATATCTCAGCCCATTTGGGCCTCCACCCGGTCCATTTGGGCCGCCCGACCCATTTGCGTATTTTTATAATATTTTTCTCAGATATTTATTATTATTGCGCTGAGGAGGAATTTAAAGATAATATGAAAAATTATACTAAATTTTCAAAATTAAATCAAAGTTTTAAACCAATGGGTCGACCCAACCTGTTCAACCCATTTGGATATTTGACCCATTTATGATCCATCCATTTATGACCTGTCCATTTATGACCTGTTCAACCCAATTCAAAAATTATTTTAAGGGTTTGTACAAGCTTAGAATAATATTTAGAAACTTTTGAAAGTGAAAAATTAATTTTACGGTAACAATAAAAATTATTGAATCGGACCGGTTAGAGTGAACCAATCTCGGAAACAGATTCCGATTGAGCTGAAAATTTTTGTGGAAGCTTAATTTTTTATTTTGAGAATTATGTAATTGATTTTTATCTCACACATAGACAAACACATCATCAAATGGGTCGACCCATATCTCAGCCCATTTGGGTCTCTACCCTGGCCAGTTTGGGCCATCGATCTATTTGAGCCAATATTTTTTATAGTAATCATTTTAGTATCCCGTTATTATATTTAGAATTATTTTTTGTTAAAAAATAGGTCAAATGGGTTGATCCATATTTCGGCCCATTTGGGTCTCTATCAGGCCCGTTTGGGCCATTCGACCCAATATTTTTTTTATAGTAGTTATTTTAGTATTCCGTTATTATATTTAGAATTATTTTTCGTTAAAAAATGGATCAAATGGGTTGACCCATATCTCAGCCCATTTGGGCCTCCACCCGGTCCATTTGGGCCGCCCGACCCATTTGCGTATTTTTATAATATTTTTCTCAGATATTTATTATTATTGCGCTGAGGAGGAATTTAAAGATAATATGAAAAATTATACTAAATTTTCAAAATTAAATCAAAGTTTTAAACCAATGGGTCGACCCAACCTGTTCAACCCATTTGGATATTTGACCCATTTATGATCCATCCATTTATGACCTGTCCATTTATGACCTGTTCAACCCAATCCAAAAATTATTTTAAGGGTTTGTACAAGCTTAGAATAATATTTAGAAACTTTTGAAAGTGAAAAATTAATTTTACGGTAACAATAAAAATTATTGAATCGGACCGGTTAGAGTGAACCAATCTCGGAAACAGATTCCGATTGAGCTGAAAATTTTTGTGGAAGCTTAATTTTTTATTTTGAGAATTATGTAATTGATTTTTATCTCACACATAGACAAACACATCATCAAATGGGTCGACCCATATCTCAGCCCATTTGGGTCTCTACCCTGGCCAGTTTGGGCCATCGATCTATTTGAGCCAATATTTTTTATAGTAATCATTTTAGTATCCCGTTATTATATTTAGAATTATTTTTTGTTAAAAAATAGGTCAAATGGGTTGATCCATATTTCGGCCCATTTGGGTCTCTATCAGGCCCGTTTGGGCCATTCGACCCAATATTTTTTTTATAGTAGTTATTTTAGTATTCCGTTATTATATTTAGAATTATTTTTCGTTAAAAAATGGATCAAATGGGTTGATCCATATCTCAGCCCATTTGGGCCTCCACCCGGTCCATTTGGGCCGCCCGACCCATTTGCGTATTTTTATAATATTTTTCTCAGATATTTATTATTATTGCGCTGAGGAGGAATTTAAAGATAATATGAAAAATTATACTAAATTTTCAAAATTAAATCAAAGTTTTAAACCAATGGGTCGACCCAACCTGTTCAACCCATTTGGATATTTGACCCATTTATGATCCATCCATTTATGACCTGTCCATTTATGACCTTTTCATTTATGACCCAATCCAAACCCGCCCAACCCACAACCTCTAATATAAACCTTTCAAAAAGTATTATTAATTATTGATACTTTATAAATAATTAAATAATAGATATCATACTTTAACAAAAAAAGTCCAAAAATTAAATTTAAAACTACATTTTTATTTTTGCTTTTCAAATGTTAGAATATATATATATTTTTTATTTTCTCTCCCGAAAATTATTATTGGAAGTTGGAACCTTATTTTAGTTAAAAAGAATAACTTATAGAATGTATTATCGTGTGCTGATAAATTGGGAACGAGCATTTTGAAGACGAAAATTTCAGATTACTAAACCCTCTAGAAATACTTATTATTGATAAACTTTTGTATTTATGTGAAATATGGTGTTAGATGTATGGACGGATAAGAAATCTATTTAGTCCATACTTCTATTTACATTAAACACATATTAAGTTAGGATTATAATTTTTCTTTTATTTAATAGTATATTAAATTTTAACCGTTAAATTAGTATTTGATGGACGTACTACATCTAAAATTAAAAGGGTATATAAACTAGTTATCTCTCCACCCTAATTAAGTTTGCAAACAAAACAAAATACTTAAGGATCGTATAACAAAACAAAATATTAAGGATCGTATTTTGGCTTTCCATAAAGCATCTGCTGCATAAAAATGGTTAAGCGAGAGAAACTAGTTTACAAGGTTCGTGATTAACGAAGTTGTCTCTTCATTATGTCGAATTCCATTCAAAATAAGTGATCTATTCACTTTTTCTATGTAATTATTATTATATTTAAAATCTGAATGGGTATAAATATTTATGATGATATTTGTATGAAATTAATGTCGAAAACTTACATATTGTATCAGAGCCCATGATTTTGAATAAATAATAATTCTTAAATTTATAATTTGATGATTGTTTCAATTGTGATATTGATCATGAATTTTATGACGTTCATAAAATTTAAGATTTTGTATCAAGATTAATTTTTTTCCATTTAAAAAAAAAATTATTGCCGTCGTATGCTTTGGAGGGATAATGAAGAAATTGGTATAAAGTTAATTGTTGGTTGAATTAATGATTACTGCCACTTAAGTGAAGTTTGGTTGCCACCCAAATAGTAATTAAAGTATACTGCAAACCATGATTTAGGGCAACCAACGGAAAAAGAAAAAAGGAAAAAGATAATGTTGTGTTGCTGCCTTAATGAATAAGAATATGGCCACCTTATGTATTTAGGGTCATAGCTAGATTTTGTTATTTGTATCAAACTATGATTGTTTTATTTGGATTTATTTGAAATCGTTATTTATGGTAAATTAACAATTTGATCCCTGAAGTTTTAATAATGGATGAATTGATTTTTAAAGTTTTAATTTTCTTCATTTTAGTCATATTAATGACATTTTGACTAGAATAAATAAATAAATTTAATCTAATTTCATCCTTTAGCATATTATGATGTGTTATTATATATATAAATACATTAGTATTATACTTGTTTAATTGTATGACATTATGATTAAAATTAATTTGTTAGTCACCAAAGTGGCCAAATTAATTTGAATGTGTAGTCATATAATTCATGTATTTTATCAAATGCTATAATAAAGAATTTATTGGTTGATAGAAATTAAGAAATTTACCCAAACGTAAATCAATATTCTATAACTAATAAATATAAAGAAGAAAATTGATATACTATTGTCACATATACATAGTTATCCAAAGATGCTATATGTATTTGATAAAGTTTATTTAATTTTCTTATAAAGTTTAAATGGCATTTTAATAATGATGATGATATGTATTGTTGTGTTTACGCAAAGAAAACCTGCAATATATATTTAATGTATGTGCTTCCCGTATGAATCTGTTAATAAGTGAGCGTTTATATATTTGCAGCTATTAGCCTTCACTCTCAAACTTTTTCTGTTACCTTGTTCATTGGTGTGAATTTTTCTGAATAGAGCGAACAAGTCACTTTCCATTTCGGTGCTTTGGTTCTTGACTTCGCGCTATTAGGGGATAAGCCTACTGACGTTAATGATACTAGTATAGAGGCTGAAAAGGCACACCATAAGGCATGGATAAGGTTTAATAGATTATGCTTGAACTTTATGCGAATGTCATTTGCCAACAACATTAAGTCTACTCTTCCTAGCACTGAAAATCAGAATGCTAAAGATTTTCTTAAGCTAGTGGAAGATAAGTTTCGTTCTGCTGATAAGGCACTTGTAGGGACACTTATGGCTGAACTCATGACCATGAAGTTTGATGGGTCAAAGAGTATGCAACAACATGTCCTTGAAATGACCAATATTATAACAAAACTTAAGACACTAGGTATAACAGTAAAAGACTCATTCTTAATGCAGTTTATCATGAACTCACTTCCTACTGAATATGGACCGTTCCACATCAATTATAATGCATTAAAGGATAAGTGGAACATTGATGAACTGTCCATTAAGCTCATTTAGGAGGAAGCGAGATTAAAGAAATAAGAAGTTCATTCTATTAACCTAGTGGGTCAAGGAGCTGGAAAGAAACTCAAACCAAATGCCAAGAATTTCAAGAAAAAGGAACATGCTAAAGTTCTACTGGTTGCTATTGACGAAAAGAAGGGACAAAAATTCGATAAATGTCACTTCTGCAAGAAGCAATGACATTATCAGAAAGATTGCTTAAAACGTAAGACTTGGTTCGAAAAGAAAGGTATACATTATGTTTCTGTATGCTTTGAATAAAACTTATCTGAAGTTCCTTCTAATGCTTAGTGGTTTGATTCTGGTGCCACTACTCACGTTTCTAATATTATGCAGGAATTCCTTTCAATCCAAACCATAAGCCCAACTAGCAATTTTCTATTTATGGGGAACCGAATGAAGGCTCCAATTGAAGGTGTAGGGACTTATTGATTGACATTAGATACTGAACATCACTTGGATCTAATAATACTTTCTATGTACCTTCGATTTCTAGATATTTAATTTCTGTTTCTAGACTTGATGCTGGTGGATATATCTTTAAGGGTGGACATGGTTGTTTCAATTTGTATAAGAGTAATTCCTTTATCGGTTATGGAATTCTTATAGATGGTTTATATAAATTGAAACTTGATGATATTTTTTCTGAATTCCTATTTAATGTTAATCATAATATTGGAATGAAACGTAGTTTGGCGAATGAACATTCTGGTTACTTGTGGCATAAACGTTTGGGTCATATATCCAAAGAAAGATTAGTAAAGAATGAGATTTTACCAAATCTAGATTTTACTGATCTTGGCTTATGTGTGGAATGGATTAAAGGCAAACAAACCAAACATAGCAAGAAAGGAGTCACAAGAAGCAGTCAGCTTCTCGAAATAATACATACCGATATTTGTGGACCTTTTGACACTCCGTTCGATAACTGTGAAAGACTCATTCTTAATGCAGTTTATCATGAACTCACTTTCTGCTGAATATGGACCGTTCCACATCAATTATAATGCATTAAAGGATAAGTGGAACATTGATGAACTGTCCATTAAGCTCATTTAGGAGGAAGCGAGATTAAAGAAATAAGAAGTTCATTCTATTAATCTAGTGGGTCAAGGAGCTGGAAAGAAACTCAAACCAAATGCCAAGAATTTCAAGAAAAAGGAACATGCTAAAGTTCTACTGGTTGCTAATGATGAAAAGAAGGGACAAAAATTCGATAAATGTCACTTCTGCAAGAAGCAAGGACATTATCAGAAAGATTGCTTAAAACGTAAGGCTTGGTTCGAAAAGAAAGGTATACATTATGTTTCTGTATGCTTTGAATAAAACTTATCTGAAGTTCCTTTTAATACTTAGTGGTTTGATTCTGGTGCCACTACTCACGTTTCTAATATTATGCAGGAATTCCTTTCAATCCAAACCATAAGCCCAACTAGCAATTTTCTATTTATGGGGAAGAAGGTGTAGGGACTTATCGATTGACATTAGATACTGGATATCACTTGGATCTAATAATACTTTCTATGTACCTTCGATTTCTAGAAATTTAATTTCTGTTTCTAGACTTGATGCTGGTGGATATATCTTTAAGGGTGGACATGGTTGTTTCAATTTGTATAAGAGTAATTCCTTTATCGGTTATGGAATTCTTATAGATGGTTTATATAAATTGAAACTTGATGATATTTTTTCTGAATTCCTATTTAATGTTAATCATAATATTGGAATGAAACGTAGTTTGGCGAATGAACATTCTGGTTACTTGTGGCATAAACGTTTGGGTCATATATCCAAAGAAAGATTAGTAAAGAATGAGATTTTACCAAATCTAGATTTTACTGATCTTGGCTTATGTGTGGAATGGATTAAAAGCAAACAAACCAAACATAGAAAGAAAGGAGCCACAAGAAGCAGTCAGCTTCTTGAAATAATACATACCGATATTTGTGGACCTTTTGACACTCCGTCCTTCTTGAAATAATACATACCGATATTTGTGGACCTCTCAACCTGTAAATGCCCTTGAGCTATTTGTAAAGGAGGTTGAAAGCCCATTAGATAAAAAAGTGAAAATTATAAGATCAGATAGAGGTGGTGAGTATTATGGAAAGTATGACGAATCTGGATAGTGTCCTGGTCCATTTGCTAAGTTCCTCGAAAGTCATGGCATATGTGCACAGTATACTATGCCAAATACACCGCAACAAAATGGTGTGGCAGAAAGGCAAAATAGAACATTAATGGATATTGTTAGGAGTATGATAAGTAATACCTCATTACCCAAAAGTTTGTGGATGTATGCATTAAAAACTGTTGTATATTTGTTAAATAGGGTTCCTAGTAAGGCAATTTCTAAAACTCCTTTTGAGTTATGGACTGAAAGGAAACCTAGTTTAAGACCCTGCATGTTTGGGGTTGTCCAGTAGAAGTAAGAATTTATAATTCACATGAAAGAAAACTGGATTCTCGAACAGTTAGTGGTTACTTTATTGATTATCCAGAGAAATCCAAAGGGTATAGATTTTACTGTCCAAGCCAAAATTCTAGAATTGTTGAAACAACCAATACCAAATTTTTAGAGAATGGTGAGGTTAGTGGGAGTGCTGAAAATCAAGTTGTGGATATTAATGAAATAAGGGTTGATGTTCCATTGCCCATGAATATTCTTAAATCCACAACCGCAACAAATGTTGTTCCTATTTTGAAAGAGCAAAATAATCAAGAATAACATTTGGATAACGAATAAGCACAACATAAAGAACCTAAATTACCACTAGCTTATACAAATGAACGAGTTAGTATAGCCTTAAATAAACCTGTAAGGGTTAAAAGGTCGGCTATTCCTAATGATTATGTGATTTATTTGCAAGAGTCAGATTTTGATTGTGGCATTGATAATGATCCTGTTTCATTTTCACAAGGTATAGGTAGTGATAAGTCTGAAAGATGGATTGATGTTATGAAAGAAGAGTTAGAATCAATGGCTCAAAATATTTTATGGGATCTTGTAGACTTGCTAGAAAGTTCTAAAAGGGTTGGCTGTAAATGGGTCTTTAAGACCAAATGTGACTCAAATGGCAATATTGAAAGATATAAAGCTAGACTTGTTGCCAAAAGTTACACTCAGAAAGATGGCATTGATTATAAGGAGACCTTTTCACCCATCTCAAAAAAAGATTCTCTGAGAATAATTTTGGAATTAGTAGCTCATTTTGATTTAGAGTTACATCAAATGGATGTGAAAACAGCCTTTCTAAATGGGGATCTTGAGGAGAAAGTTTACAAGGATCAACCTGAAGATTTTTCTATTGAAGGTAAAGAAAGTATAGTGTGTAAATTGAAAAAGTCAATATATGGACTTAAACAAGCTTCCAGGCAATGGCATATTAAGTTCAATAATACCATTACTTCTTTCGATTTTGAGGAAATCACTGTTGATTGGTGTATTTACCGAAAGATCAGTGGGAGTAAGTTTATATTTCTAGTTTTATATATTGATAACATTTTGCTTGCTACTAATGAATTGGGTATATTGCATAAGACTAAAGAATTTATTTCTAAGAGTTTTGAAATGAAAGATACGGGAGAGGCATCCTATGTGATTGGAATTTCAATATTCTGTAAGAGATCAGAAGGTTTATTAGGACTGTTTCAGAAAGCCTATATTGAGAAAATTCTTGAGAAATTTAACATGGACAAGTGCTCAGCATGTGTTGTCCCTATTTAAAAGGGAAATAAATTTAGTTTTATGCAATGTTCAAAGAATGATGTAGAACGTAAGAAAATGGAAGCAGTTCCATATATTTCTATTATGGGCAGTTTGATGTACCTTCAAACTTATACTAGACCCGACATCAGTTTTGCAATAGGGATGCTGGGTAGATATCAAAGTAATTCTGGTATTGATCATTGGAAAACTGCAAAGAAAGTGTTGAGATACTTTCAAGGAACAAAAGATTACATGCTCACTTATAAAAGATATGGTCATTTAGATGTGATTGGATATTCAGATTTAGATTTTGCTGGGTGTATTGATAGTAGAAAGTCAACGTTTGGCTATTTGTTCCTATTAGCTAAAGGAGCAATCTCATGGAAAAGTGCCAAACAATCTATCATTGCTTCATCCACTATGGAAGCAGAATTTGTAGCTTGTTATGAGGCTACAATTCATGCATTATGGTTGCAAAACTTTATTTCAGGGTTTGGGATTGTCGACACCATAAGCAAGCCGCTGAAAATTTATTGTGATAATTCTGCAGTAGTTTTCTTCTGTAAGAATGACAAATATTCTAGAGGCGTAAAACACATGTAATTAAAGTATTTTTTTATGAAAGAGGAGATTCAGAAACAAAGGGTGTATATAAAACATATTAAGACGGATCTCATGATTGCAGATCCTCTAACTAAATGTTTACAACCAAAGACATTTAAAGAACATGTGCTTGTCTTGGTTGTATTGATGATTGCTAATAATACTTAACACTCTTGAGCTAAAAAATGACATGTTTATGAATTTTATATTTCTTATTCATTGTGCTTATGTATACATGATTGTTTGAATAAGAAATTTGTATATATTTTTATAAAAAGTATGTGGACTGTATGTTATTTATATACAACTTATGAACCTAACATAATAAGTTCTTAATGTAGTGGTATATGGAAGCGAGAATGCGACTATACGTGTATGACCGCCATAAACCGCATTATGTAATTTGTTGTGTTAAGGTACTTATGACGTTAACGGTTTATAAGATTTAATCTTTGCTAGCCTTACGTTACACTATAAGAAATTAAATTTTTCCTGACGGAAAGTTAGGATTTTTTGTCAAAAAATTAAATTACTGACAAAATTCCATTCCGTCGGCAATTTGACCATAAGCAGAAATTGCTGACGAAAAGTTATTCCGTCGAAAAAATTGCTGATGGAATATGAATTCCCATCGGCAGAACAACATTTCCGTCGGCAAATTTTAAAATTATTTATTTTTTATTTTTACCGACGGAATTTTCTGTCAGTATTCCGTCGGTAATTTAAAAAAGCTAATAAAAAAAACTAAATAAACAATTCCAGTGCAGTTGAAAAAAGCATAATTCCAATTGACAAATCCCAGCAACAATCAAACAAATGCAATATTTTGTATCTAAGATGAAAGCGTAATGAAAATGACAACTAAAATAGAAACTAAAGCAAAACAAATGGACTTGAAAGCAAAGAACAGTTTATGAATAACGAAATAAAACAAAATCTTAATTTAAATAAGATAAAAAAAAGTTACCTTCATAAGGCGCATACATGAAAATGTACAAATTAACAACGCTAAGTAATACTACCAGATTTTTAACTATCATTTTCTCAGAATCAGAATGGAAATTAGTTCAGTAACAACTCAACTTGAAATACTTAGAAAATCCAAAGCTAATAAGTAAACTAAAAACAGGTACAAGAACAAAGAATAAGGACATGCACTGCCAATGGGCATAAATTTTTCATTTGAAATACAACAAATTAAATGGTAACAGAAACATACATTTCCACATTGAGAAGGCCAAAAGCAAATTAAATGGTTACAAAGAAACTAGTTATGCAGTAGAACACAATTCAAAGCTATTATCAACTTTTGCCTATAATTAAGAGAAGAGCTAGATTATAAAACAAAAATACCTAATTGATTAAAGTGAATGCAACACTCTATTAAAGCCCTCTACAATCCATCTTTCACAGCATAAGCTGCATAATTAAGTCTAAAGGATGACGCACGCATAAAATTTGTTACAAGAAGTCAGTAACTACCATAACAATTAAATCATTCCATTATTCTTAATTTGCAAGTAATTGGATTTTGATATGGGAGTTGAATACCGTTTCCAACTTTAAAGTTAAATTCCAAAAGTCAGTTTCAAGAAAAAAAATGTCCAATTTTCAAGTCTGAGCCCCAATGTGAATGATTGTTCTTGTAGTAGCAAGCAAGATCTTTGGAGGATTGCGTGACAATGATCTTAAGAAAATATGGGAATGAATTATAGACTTCATTTTTTATTTGATTACTCCTATGATCTTCTTTAAATCTATTTCTCCTCGGAATTTACTTATGGATTAGGCTAACAAATAAATACCAGAACATGCAAGTCCATAGCATCCAAGATAAACCAAATTAAATCTTATAAAAACAAAATGACCTGCATCTTTCTAAAGCCTACTGTGAAACAGAAATATACAAGGTTCTATAATTAAAAATCCTTAATAACAGACATGGAACATGACTTCTACTTCAGCAACTTAAAAGATTTCCATTATTTGCCCAAAAAAGTCAACTCATTCTCCTCAACAACCTCTCAAAACCAATGAACGTGAAAGTTTGAACAAAAATTCCACACAAAAACAATTCACATTTCTTAGAGCAAGCATACCTCTAGCGGTTCTAGACTCTACAACAGTAATAGGAAGAACCAGGGCACCAAAGGGCAGCGTATCTGGCATGAGAGGAGGAAGGGGCAGAGGAAGGTGGCGGATCTCGACGGAGAGGAGAAAGGCGATGGATCTGGCACGAGAGGAGGAAGGGGCGGAGGAAGACTCACGAGAGGGCAAGCGGCCAGACCTGGCGCGCGCGAGAGGTGGTGGAGCAGACGGGGAGTAACGTGTGACGGCGAGAGGGGGCAAACCAACGTGCGATGGCGGACAAGAGGCTAGATTTGCCGCATGCGAGAGGGGGCGAAGCAAGTGGAGAGAGGGGAGGAAAGTCGCTGGCCGGGGGGGGAAGGGGGGTCGGATCGGCACCAGAGGGAAGGGGGAGGGGCGATCTGCACTGGGGGAGGCACGCCGGAGGTGGGCGACGGTAGGTTGTGCGGCAGAGAAGGGAGAGACGGAAGAGAGGGGAGAGAGAGAAGAGAGAGAAAAATGCAGATTTTAAAGTGAATTTAGCGATGAAAAGTGTACATTTGGCGCCGAAAGTTAATCTTCCGTTGCAAATTAGCGAAGAGAACTTCTTCCGTCGCTAAATATAGCGACGAAAACCCTTACCGTCGCTAATTATCGACGGAAGTATATTTTTAGCGACGAAAATAAAATTTCATCGCTATATAAAAATATTATTAATTATATAATATTTTAGCAACGGAAACAAAATTCCGTTGCTAAATAGCTATGGAATTATCTTTCCGTCGTTAAAATTTAGCGACAGAATGTAAATTCCGTTGCGAAAGTCTGTCTCAAGCAACAATTAGCGACGCGAAATTTTTTCGTCGCTAATTTTCGTCTTTAAAATTGGTGAAAAAATAGTCCCGTCATTTTTAGTGACAGGGTTTATTTACCGTCACGAAATAGCGACGGAATTATTTTTTCGTCGCTAAATTTTCGTTGCTAAAAATTGATTTTTTTGTAGTGTTATGATATTAAATATAATGATGAAACATCCGTCCAAGTGGGAGAATGTTAGATGTATGGCCGGATTAGAAGTCTATTTAGTTCATACTTCTATTTACATTAAATTCATATTAAATTAGGATTAGGATTTTTCTTTTATTTAATAGTATATTAAATCTTAACCGTTAAATTAGTATTTGATGGATGTATTAGATCTAAAATTAAAAGGGTATATAAACTAGTCATCTCTCCACCCTAATTAAGTTTGCAAGCAAAACAAAATACTTAAGGATCGTATTTTGGTTTTTTATCAAGTATCTGCTGCATACAGAAAGTTAAGGGATAGAAACTAGTTTATAAGGTTCGTGATTAACGAAGTTGTCTTTTCATTATATAGAATTGCGTTCAAAGTAAGTGATATATTCACTTTTTCTATGTGATTTTTATTAGATTCAAGATCTGAATGGGCATGAATGTTTATGATGATGTTTGTATGAAATTAATGTCGAAAACTTATATACGGAGTCAATAATTCATATACTTCCTTAATCCCATTCATACTTGTTTTATACAATGTAAGGATGAGCATGAACTGATTAACCAATTCATTAGTAAAAAAAATTAATTAGTCCATCAATATTGATTTTTTAAAATCATTAAACGTTAACTAGTCCGTTATATTCAGTTAACCAGTCATTCGATTTTTAGTTTTTTAGTTTAGTTAATCAATATTTTTTGGTTAACCATTAAAATTTCTAACATATCTCAAGTGGAATACTGATGGATCCTCACTTGGGAAGCCGGGGCCTTCTGGGATAGGGGGTGTTCTGAGGAATCACAAGGGTGAATTCCTTTGTATCTTCTCTGCTTTTGTGGGTTATATGGATTCAAATCTTGATGAGTTACTAGCTGTGGAGAAGGTTTTGAAACTATCCTTTGATTTTCTGCAACCTAATGGCAGCAGAGCAGGTCTCGTTTTTAAGATAGACTCTTTTGTTGTGTTTCACTGGCTGACAAATATGGAAGATCAAAGACCATGAAATCTTTCCTCTATATTCAATAGAATTGATAATTATGCTCTTGCTCTTGGCAATGTGTTTTTTCAACATAGGCCAAGGGATTGTAATTTTGTTACTGACACTCTAGCAAAGCAGGGGGTGCACAGGAATGCTGATTTTATTGCTTAGATGTGGCGATGCTTGTTTTATTGATATCTGATGTCCATGTTGTTACTGGGATCTTTCTCGATTTCTTGGTGGTTGATATCTGACTCAGCTCTGGTTTATATGGGGAATTCGGATTATAACTTGCTGGGTGAGGTGGGTGGTATGGATGTGGGGGGCTTTTTCCAATCTCGTGGGGCTGAGAATAGATGATTGGGAAAACCTGAGATTACCGGGTATTTCTTTAGATGCAGCTGATCATTGCTTTTTCAGCCTCACCTGATACACTTGATCGGTTATCGCGTAGTAGATAAGTTAATAGCGAGGCGCTGATGATTTATTTTTGAGTTAATCGGATGCTTGGAAATCAATCCAATGATTTGGGATTGGGGCCACAAGCTTTGATTCTTCAATGCCGCTGAGCTGTAATTTGCTTGATCTTAGGGCTCTATCTATTTCTATTATTTATTGTGGTCTTGGATTTATTTTTCCTAGTTACAGATGGTACGCCAAATCTTGTGTTACTGTCGGAGACATTGGGCTGAGGGACTCTACAGAATCCTTTTTTGATGATAACTATTGAGGTCTCTGATTTGTGGAGCTAGTTGTTCGTGAATTTGCAGATTTGCGCCATCAATTAGCTTGAATGATGCTTTTCGCTTTGTTGGTGCTCTATCTCCTGCTCCCTACTGTGGTGCCTAAGTTTGGGCTTTTGTGGTTTTGCTTTCAGCTGGTTTATTCCTTTTTGGTCTGTTTGATCTCTGTATTTGCGGTATGCGAGGCACTCTCTTGCCTTTGTGTACAACCTTTGTTTTTTTGGAATTCATTGGCTTATAAAAAAAAATAATAATATCTTTACAATTTAAACTCTCTCTCTCTCTCTCTCTATATATATATATATGAATATTTTTAATAATTATTAAAAAAATAAAAAAAAACCAATCCACTTGAAAATAAGTAGGGGTGTGTAAAATTCGAACTGATCCGAATACCTCGAACAAACCGACCCGAACTAGTTATTCGGGGAGTTATGTTCGGTTCGGATCTGGAGAAATATGATATATTTCGGGATTGGGTCGTGTCGGATTAAAACTCTTAAAATTCGAACCAACCGAAGAACTCGACCAAGAGCTAAAACTTATAAACCTAAATGCATTTCTCACTTCACTTCTTCTTTCTTCTCTTTCTCTGTATTTTAGCAAAAATCTCTAAAAATACTAAAAATCAATCTCCTGCAGCACTCGTCGTCGACCAACTTCTGTCGCCACCCATAGTAACCGCCGATCTCCGCCTGTTACCACCCCCATCGTCGGCAAAAAGTGAAACCAATAGATTCCTCTGCTTCTTTCCTTTCTCTCTTTTGTGTTTGTTTGCTGTGAAATTAAAGCTTGCTGAGAAGTTATTTGCTGTGAAATCATCTGCAATTTGTATGCTAATTTTTCATTTTATAGCTTCTTGTTCTTGGCTTATTCTTTATGAGTTGCTGTGTAAATATGTTTGGCTTGATGACTATTACAGGAAAGGGAAGGCGAGAGAAAGAGGAAAGGGGAGAGTGGCTGAAAGAGGAGAGAAGAGAGAGGGGCAGCAGATATGGTTTCTTTTTATACCTAGGGTTTTGAGAGTAAAAAAAATATTTTTTTAATTAAAAAATGTTTTAAATTAAAAAAAAATTCAGATTGTTCGGATTTTTCTGATCGGGATCCGAAAATTTCGAATTATACAGATCGGTATCCTACTAAAACTTAGGGTCAGTTCAAATGTAAATTTTAGTTTTAATTCGGAACTCGGATTAATTGGGTTGGGATCAGATTGATACAAATCCATCCAATGCAGACTCCTACAAATAAGTAATTTATGTTAAATTATAGCATGGATTTGCTTTTAATCTATAAATAATAAAAAAAGCTTTCGGTTGTATCCTTAAATTGATTGATTCGTCTGTCAGCCTTGCCCAATATTTATTTCAACGGATAGAAAATAAGTTTGCAGTTATTACCTACTCTCGTACATTTGCTTCGTACATTTGCTTTTCAAAACAAGTTTCATGGACGGTGTGTTTTTCATTACGTTTCCAAAAAGTTAAGATCACATCATAAACTACAGGCCAAAAACCAATCAAGCATTTTGATAAAAATAACAAATCAAACACGTATATCTCAAGGTGTGAAAATTCAATCTGTCCTAACCAAATTTTGTACAAGCAATATCCAAATCTATCTACGTTTGAAAATGTAAATTTGAAATTATTTTTCAATTAATTTAAAGTTTAGAACGTAATGTAATTTATCATTTAAATATTTGATATTTATAAAAAAAAATTATAAAATATAATAATAGATTATTAGGTCAAAATAACTTGATTTATAAAATTTTGAGTTCTCGTCATATTAGACTTTCATGTTTATTTTGAGTGAAATCGAGATGAATATTTTTTTTTTAAATTTTGAATTAGGTTTTGATTTGACCTGATCTACGCGTGCTTACCAATGTATATTATAGCATATAAAATAAAAGTCCAAAATAAATGAACTTGTATAAAGTTTTTATAATTATGATCATAAAATTATATATTTGAAAATAATTGAAAATATTCTATCCAATAAATAGTTAAAATAAATTGAAAGACTCATATCCAAATTAAGTAAATATGTCTACCACCACCCACTGGCATCCATAAAATTAACATTAATGAAGCATTATCAGAGCGTAATGGCAGAGCAAGCCAGTTTTCCTTTGTTTACCTGAGATCATCCTCTTTCTTCTAGAAACAAATTGAAGTTAAATAGTTCTATAGATAGAGAAAAATCGTCCTCTAAAAGTTTAATAGATGACTTCCTATAAAGTAAAACTTAAAGAGTAGGGTTGTGTAAAACCCGACCGACCCGTCAGACCCGAAGAACCCGACCCGAAAATGATACTCGGGTAAGATTAGTTGGGAGATACGGGTCGGGTCGGTTCCTTAAAAATGGAATATTTCGGGTTCGGGTTCGGGACGGATTAAAACCCTCAAAATCCGAATCCGGCCGAAATGTTATATATATACTTTTTTTTGCACAGTTCTTCTCTCTCTCTCTCTTCTTCTTCTTCTTCTTCTTCTTCTTCTTCCCTTCTTTGATCTACCCTTTCCCCTTCGCCTCTCTTTCTTCTTCTTCTTCCCTTCTTCGATCTGCCTTTCCTTTCTCTCTTCTCCTCTTTGGATATGCTTCTCCTCTCTTTTCTTTTTCTTCTCCGATCTGCCCCTCATCTCTCTCTCTTCTTCTTCGATCTTGCTTCTCCTCTCTTCTTCTTCGAAATCTACTGTTTTGCTTTATTTTTTTTAAATTTTTTTGGCTGAAGATATAGATTTTTAGTCTAAAATAAAATTAGATTTTTTTTTATTGCTGAGATATGTGTTTTTTTTGCATAATATTTTGTTTCTTTTTAACTTTTTTTGGTTGGATTTGCTGGTTGTTGGTAGTAAGGAAGAATATTTGTTGATTTTCTGGGATTTTCTGGATGTTTGTTGATTTTCTGAGATTTTTTGGGTTTCCTTGAAGAGCAGATTGTTTTTCATTGTTCTGGATTTCAATTTCGGATAGCTCAGGTGACTCGGTTTGGGGCCCAAAAATTTTTGGATAGGTCGGTTCGGGTCCCTTCTGTGAATTAGAATCGGTTTGGGTGATGATTTATGTGAAATTTCGGGTTTCGGGTTAATTGGATTCAGTTTAAATTGATCCGAACCGGACCGATGCACACCCCTATTGAAGAGTGAAAGGAAGAGCGGATGTCAATACATTATAATTAGTAATTATCGCTATAGGAATTGACAAAATTGTTACTTAAATGATTATTTTTGAATGATATTTTCAACATAATAAAATGCTTAGTCGGTGGACTTTAAATGTTTTGAAATGGATTTTGTAAAAGGTCATAAATAAAAACTAGAAAGTTTCTAAAGAAGCTGAAGTTGACTTCACGGTATTACTATTACGATGGACGTAAGTCACTCCAAACAAATTCATTAGACATCACTGTATAGCCCATAAAAAATTCATTCACATTAAAAAAACTATTAATATGATAATAATATATATAACAATACTTATAATATTACAATTATCCTTTACTAATTTTTAAATTTTAAAAGTATTAAATAATTATTTAATTATCAATATTTTCAAATATATAATTTTCAATGTAAGTAATTAAACGATCATTTAATAACTGATCTCACATTCGTTTTCGTAGACAATTTTTCCCTATATTCATAGCGAAAAATGGCCTTTCAATAGTTGTTGTTGCGACTGATAATATCAGAGTTAATTTGACAAGCAAATAAATTAAAAGATATACCAAATTTTTTCCCGTCTTAACTAACAAATGAGCAAGATTGTTGATTCCTTCTAACATCAAAAAATCAAAATTGGATAGCATGTCAGTAATATAAGTTTCAAGCTGATTGTCAAGTGAAAGAAATTGTATCGGTGAAAAATTACGAGTATAAAATTGAGTAAGTTGAATCAATTTCTTTTTGTCAAAAGAGGAAAATGCATTACTACCAATTTTCTTTTATATTTATGTTCAATTATCCACTTTACTACCAATTTTTCCATTTATTTCTATTATTATTGTTGTACACTACAAGAAAAAAGGATTTCCCAACGGAAATTCCCGATGGAAAATAAGGAATTTCCGTCGGAAAACGAAATTGGCGACGGAAATTCATTTCGTCGGCAAATTAGTTGTAGGCAAAATTGAAAAATTCTCGACGGAAATTGAATTTCCGTTGGGAAATTTGCCGACGGAAAATGAATTTTCGTCGGCAAATTTCCCGACAGAAATTCAATTTTCGTCGGAAATTTTTACAAATTAAAAAAAATAATAACAACAATGCAAATTAACATAAATAAATCATAATAATAATAACAATACAAATTAACATAATAATCATAATATTATTATTATTATTATTAATTAAGGTACAAATTTTACTGATTTTAATTTAATAATAATAATATGTTGAATAATAATAATAATAGTAATAACTAAAGTTAACACAACTTCTTAATAAAAATAATAACAATACTAATAATATATCTACTTAACATACCCATTAAATAATAATAATAATAATAATAATAATAATAATAATAATAATAATAATAATAATAATAATTAACACAACTACTTAATAAAAATTATAATAATCAAAATAATAATTAGGATAAATATTTAATAATACTAATAACAATACCAATTAGCATACCCAATTAACAATAATAATAATAATAACTAAAATTAACACAACTTCTTAATAAAAATAATAACAATAATAATAATTAAGATAATTATTTAATAAAACTATTAATAATACTAATTAACCTACCCATTACATAATAATAATAATAATAATAATAATAATAATAATAATAATAATAATAATAATAATAATAATTATTATTATTATTATTATTATTATTATTATTATTATTATTATTATTATTAACACAACATTACAATAATCATAATTATAATTAAGATAAATATTTAATAATACTCATAATTATTATAATTAACATATCCATTAAATAATAATAATAATAATAATTATACTAATAATAATAATAATAATAATAATAATAATAATAATAATTAAATTTGTAATTAATAAATAAAGAAAAAAAAGAAATAAATCAAACTTACCCAAATCGCCGGTCACCACAGCAGGAGGCCATCGGAGGCACCACAGGCGACGGAACGGCAGGGGGAGGCGGAGATCCACGCGTTGCCGACCGCAGCACCCACCGCAGCTCGCCGGCGAGGGAGATCGGGGGAAGGGAAAATGGGGGAGGGGGGAGGGGGAGGAAGGGAAGGAAAAGGGGGAGGGGGGAAGGGGAAACTGGCGCCGGAGGGGAGGGGGAGGGGAGATCGGCGCTGGGTAGGGGAGGGGGAGCCGTAATGGCGGCCCGAAGGAGGGCAACGGCGGCACAGGCGCGAGAAAGAAGGCTGGACAGAGAGAGGAGGGAGGAGAAGAGAGAGAAATTTTAGGAATTTTAAATACTTTTAGTGACGGAATTATAAATCCATCGCTAAATTTAAAATACATAATTTTTTAGCGACAGTTTTCAAAAATCCGTCGCTATAAATTAAAAATAAAATTTTTTAGCGACGGAATACAAATTTCTGTCGCTATTTTTAGCGACGGAAATATATTCCGTCGCTATAATTTAAAATTAAAATTTTTTCGCGACGGATAACAAATTTCGTCGCCAAATTTTATTTAATATGACAAAATATATTTTTTTTGCGACAGAAATTTACCCCGTTGCTATTTTTAGCGACGGAATTACAAATCCGTTGCTAATTTCGGTCGGTCATTTTGGAGGGAATTATTGGTGCCATTTGTCACTACGAAAATTATTTTCCGTCGCTACTTAGCATTGAAACTTTTTTCCGTCGGTAAATGGCGACGGAAAATCAATTCCGTCGGTAAATAGCGACGAAAAATAATTTTCGTTGCTATTTACCGACGGTTTTAACTCCGTCGTTAAAATTCTGTCTCTAAATTCAGAATTTCTTGTAATGGTAAAATATAAATTTATTGTGATTAATTTTTAATGAAAATATTTAAATATATTAATGAGGTTAATTTTTAATAGAATCAATTATTAATAGGGTCATTTAGTAGAGTTAATTTTGAAAAAAAAAAATTAGCAAGGGTATTTTAATTTTTTTTTAAATAATTGACCCCACTCATTACAATGTGCCTATGCCCCTGTCCATAAGCATACCTAAGTAACGTCATTTTTGTGGAGTAGTTTACATTAGTAGTCCTCCAATTTTAAGTTAGGCTTAATATGCAATTTGTCCATTCAATTTATACACGTTTGTCATGCGGTATCTTGAACTTACAAGTTTATTATTTAAATATTTATAGTTGATTATTAAGATAAAATAAACACTTTTTACAACTGATGGTAGCGCGTACAGTTTAACCGTGTGATGTGTCATTTTTAACCAATAGTAAAGCGATATGTGAATTAAAAAAGTCAACTTAAATTACTAACCCATCATTCTCTCTCTTCCCCCCTCTCTCTCTCCGGTGGCAGCTCCGACAAGCATGGTGTGGGATGCTTACTGTACTACTATGTTGTCGTAGCAGCCAACCCACAACGACGCTGCACCACTCTGGCACTCACCAGCCACCATGCTAGTAGCACCTCCACCAACAACCGTCTTCCCCATCCAGTGACAACGTAGCGTAGGAAGACAATGCCTCGCCTGAGGATGATGCAGATCTAGCGACAACGTGATGTCTCTACCAGTAGCTATCGCGCCAACAGTCAATGATCCATCGCGCCAACAGTCAATGGTGAAATGATTTTCTCTCTTCCCTCTCTGTCTCCCTTCTCTATCACCGAATCGGATTCCAAACTTTTGAGTCCAGAACGAGCTCAATGTCAATCTCTCTAGGTACCTCTCCTCTTCTGATTGAATCCTTTCTTGCATTTTCTCTTTCTTTGGTTGTTTTGATTTCGCTTGATCTGGAAACAATTAATAGCAAAAATGCAGCGATATTAAGGGAATAATATGGATGCTTCAACAGGTCAGAGAGAAAGCACAAAAGGACGGTCAAAAGAAGAATGAAGAGATGATGTCCAAGTGAGCTAAATCAGTTTATTTTGAAAACCGTTAATTAATTGATTTGTTTATTTTTTGAGCTCTTGAGAGTTTGTAGACTCTGTCTAGTGACGTTGATTGAGTGTTTTTGCCTACGCTTTGATTAGAATTAATAGATTCTTCTTTTTACTAATTTCGTTATTACGATAATCAATTTTAGCAAGTTTTAGTAGAAATTAAATTTAAAATCAGGATTGAATAGAGAATTGATTATTAGGAATGACGGGAATCGGATACCTGAAGGAGAAGTTTACAAAGAATGATGATGAGAAGCGGGTGAAGGAAACATAAGTGTTTGAAGATGGGTATAAAGATGTTGGTTTTGATGTATGTCGAGTTCAATTGGAGAAAGAAGGAGAGAAAGCTGGAGACGGTGAAGATGAAAGAGGAGATAGCAGAGAATCAACGGTGGATTGAAAAGGTGCAGTTGCGAGAGGAGATGGCAGAGAATCAGTGGTGGATTGAAAAGGTGCAGTTGCTGGAAGAGAAGGCGGTGAGGATGCTGGAGGTTTAACAGCAAGGGAGGTAGCCAGCGAGGATTTTATAGAGAGAGAGACGGAAAATCACCTTTTTTTTTTTTTAATCTTGTTAGATTTTATTAAATACTCATACATGCACCTACAAAACATGCAATACACTTTTAACTGCCATACCAGCACTTTCTATGTCACATGTGATGTCCAATCAGTAAAATGTGTTTATTTTTATCTTAATAATCAACTAAAACTGTTTAAATGGTAAACTTGTAACTTTAAGGGGCGGCATGAAAAACGTGTGCAAGTTGAAAGAGGAAATTGCATAATCTCATTTTTAATTTTTACTTCTAATATCTTGCAAAAAAAAAATTTATTTTTATGTGAAATATGCATTTTCATTTTTACTTCTAATATTTTCAATTTTAAGTTCAAATTAATTTGGTTTGATTTGGAGGTTGTCCGCAAAAGTAGTCCTCCCAGATGTAGACACTCAATAGTTTGATCCTATTAAAATATTCTAAATTGATCCCAACAAAGTTTTTTAATTGACTCTATTATATAAAAAATAATTCAATATTTTTATAACCATCTAACTTCAGACTTGACATCAATAACTATTTTTCTAACCGTTCTCTTGTTTAATTTAATTAATTTACATGCTTTCAATAGATTAGTTTTAATTTTAAGATTTTAGTGACTTTTTCATTTTTTTATTTCTACTCAGATCATTCAGATTTTATCAGTTTTTATTGATAGTATAGGGCATATAATAAATTTTGACCCCTGCTTTCTCTTTGAACATTGATGACCTGATCGAGAAGCATACAAGAGTCATCCCCATATTTAAAATTAGCTATACATTAGTTTTTGAAGGAGTCATTGAAATGGGTTCGATTACTAATGATTTATAACTCTTTTCTTTGATGTGCTGTCAGGAGAACCATGGCTATCCCCGTATTGGTACGTGCATTCAGAAATCCTACCGAGATTAATAGCTGATTCTATGAATGATCTTTCAAATGGGCTCCCACCCATTTTGTACTTGTTCAACTTCTTCCATGCTTTATCTTTCAACTCTTTTATGTCTTTATGTGCTTCTTCTATGGAACATCCGATGAAAATATTAATTGGGACTTTCATGAATTTGTATGAGTACAGATAAATGTAGCAAATTTTGACCTTACTCCATTAGTCCGTAAAAATGTAATTTAAATTCCAACCTAATCCATTAGCGACATACTCGTGTGACTCTCAAATTAACTCGACTCATTTGTTATTCATCTATTATTTGTGATCTTGTGACTTTTATATAACGTGAATATAAAAATAATATACATGTATGTTTTTATTTTTATTTTTAATGATATTAGCTTGCAGTGCACGTGATTAATTACATTTAGAAATATGTAACTTACAATTTTTCTAAATTTTGAATAAAATGCTTTAATAAATTAATTCATTATAATTAATACATATGGATTAATTTAGTTTCTTTTTGTAATCAAAATCATTTATGTATATATTTTCAATCATATTGCTTGCTCTAATTAGAGTCAAAATCAGTCAATTGTAATTTGTAATATATATAAATATAGTGTTAGTGTTAATTATTACAATCAAACAATCACAAAAATCAATCTATTTTTAATTTTAGAATAGAATCCATTTAGTTTATGTCATGGCTTGACTGGTATATAATCCACAAAAAAAACGATATGTTTATAACTCAAGATATAGTATATGGATATGCTAATGAAAAATAAGAAGACAATATAAATGGCAGAGGATGAAATTTATGTGCAAACCTCTCAACGGGTTGCGTGAATAGCTCCAATTCATCCAAATTACCATAAACATCATAAACATCATCAATGGTGGTTACAAATTGATGGGAAAAATGATCAACAACGGAAACACTTAATTTGCGGAATGAATCTTCGTTATTTATCTTTCCCTACTTCAATGAACCTTTTAGGTAAATTAACAAATAGAGCAATATCCAAAGCAAATAATTCAGCAACAAAATCTGAACTCTACACCCACAATCAACACAAGAACACACAAGATTTTTACGTGGAAAACCTCCTCAATGTAAGGAGTAAAAAGCACGGGACCCTTAAGCCGCTTAAATCATCCACTATTAATTAATGGGCAAATACAACATATATTATGTCTATTACAGCAAATCTTCTCTATACTGAACTAGAGGCATATCATCATCATCATAATCTTGGAATGAACATCAAGATATATGGAATAAATCAAAGACAAAAGTAATAGAGTTAATACCCAGAAACTGAATTCTGTTTCAGCGACGAACTGACTTCCGGATGTCAGAATCTGATCTCCACCGTTGATAATGAAGATCAAGATGTAAGTAACAAGATGTCAAAAATACAGCTCAATCCAACGGTTCAATCTTCAAAAAAATATGATTCGTCAGACTGGTCTGTTGTAGAAGAAAGTTCTGCTGTCTCCACCACGGAATAATCTCTAGACTTTAGAATCCGATCTTCACCGTTGTGAATGAAGATCGACGTGTGAATAAGCTTCTATCAAAATTTCAGCTCGATCCAACGGCTGAATCTTCCGTAAACAAAAAATCGTGGGACTAGTTTTGTGTAGAAAAACCAGATTTTTCTTCTCTCTCTTTCTTCAACTCTCTCTCACTCTCTGCCAACTCTATTTTTTTTCTTTCTTTTACACTCTCATTTTCAAACCACTCTTCTGTAACTATACTACCTAATACAAAAATTCCCATATGACAGAAGAAGTCCAACAAATCTCCCCCTTTCTGTCTATGAGGAAGAGTCTGCCATCCCGGCGATAGAGCAACACACTTTTAGCTTCTCCTTAGCTAAAGCTTTTGTCAACATATCGGAACCATTATCATCGGTATGAACCTTATCAAGTTCAAACAATTTATCTTCAAGAGCATCTCTAATCCAATGATACCTCACATCAATATGTTTTGTTTTCTTGTGGTAAGTCGAGTTTTTAGCAAGATGAATTGCGCTTTGATTATCACAAAGCACCACATAGCGTTGTTGCTTGAAGCCTAACTCTTGCACAAACCTCTTCAACCATAACATCTCCTTACCTGCTTCCGTTGCTGCTATATACTCGGCCTCTGTAGTAGAAAGTGCAACACACTTTTGCAGTCTTGATTGCCATGACACAGCTCCCCCTGCAAAAGTCATCAAATACCCAGAAGTTGATTTGTGACTATCCTTATCTCCTGCCATATCAGAATCTGTATACCCAACTAGCACTGGCTTTCCATTTCCAAATGTAAGACCTAATTTGGAAGTACCTCGAAGATATCTAAATATCCACTTAACTGCTTCCCAATGCTTCCTACCCGGATTTGACAGAAAACGACTAACAACACCTATTGCATGAGCTATATCAGGCCGTGTGCACACCATAGCATACATCAAACTTCCTACAGCTGAGTCATATGGAACTCTATCCATCTCTTCCTTCTCTTCCTCAGTGGAAGGGCAATCTTTTTCAGTTGGCTTAGAGTTGGTTGTAAGAGGAGAACTAACCACTTTAGCTTTATCCATGTTAAACCTGCAAAGCACCTTTTCAATGTATTTTTCTTGTGACATATGCAATTTCTTGGCAGCCCTATCTCGAGTAATTTTAATGCCAAGAATTTGTTTTGCTGGCCCTAAGTCCTTCATAGCAAAAGACCTACTCAACTGTTGCTTCAACTAGGCAATCTTTCCAGTATTCTTTCCAACAATTAACATGTCATCAACATATAGCAATAAAATGATAAAATCATCACTACCAAACCTTTGAACAAATACGCAGTGATCTGAAGTAGTCTTCCGGTAGCCTTGCTCCCCTATAACAGACTCAAACTTTTTATACCACTGTCTTGGTGCTTGCTTCAATCCATATAAACTTTTCTGAAGTCTACACACATACCTCTCTTTGCCTTTTATCTGAAACCCTTCAGGCTGCTCCATGTAAATCTCCTTATCTAAGTCACCATGAAGAAAAGCAGTCTTGACATCCATCTGCTCAACCTTCAAATCAAGGCTAGCCGCTAAACCGAGAACAACACGAATAGATGCCATTTTTACAACTGGAGAAAAGATTTCATCAAAATCAATACTTTTCTTCTGGCTAAATCCTTTGACCACCAATCTAGCTTTGTACCGTGGTTGTGAAGAGTTCTCATCTTGCTTCACTTTGTACACCCACTTGTTCTTCAAAGCTCTTTTTCCTTTAGGTAACTCCACCAACTCAAAAGTTTTATTCTCATACAAGGACTTCATTTCATCTTGCATGGCATCAATCCACTTTTTCTTGTGCTCATCTTCCATAGCTTCTGCATAACTTTCAGGTTCTTCTCCATCAGTCAACAACATATACTCATCAGCAGAATATCGTGTAGAAGAATGACGATCTCTAACAGACCGCCTAAGTGGAACAAATGGTGGTGCATCTGGTACTGGTAACTCTTCATGGATAATCTCATCCATATCAACTTGTTGTGGAGCATCAACATCATCAGTACTCTGCTGGTAAGCATTCTGATAATTATTTTCAGTCTGCGTATCAGCATGCTGAGGAGGAACTGGATCCAAATCAATAAGATCATCAGTACACTGAGGAACTGTCTCTGCCTTCTCAACATCTTTCAAAGTCTGATCTTCCATAAAGATAACATCTCGGCTTCTCACAATTTTCTTCATAATTGGATCATACAACTTGTAACCCATCTCATCTTGTCCATAGCCAATGAACACACATTGCCTAGTCTTCACATCAAGCTTAGATCTCTCATCTTTTGGAATATGTACAAAAGTCTTACATCCAAAGACGCGCAAGTGATCATAAGAAACATTTTTGCCGCTCTAAACCCTGTCAGGAACATCAAAATGCAAAGGAACACAGGGTGTTAGATTTAAAACATGTACCACAGTACTTAAAGCCTCACCCCAAAATGATCTAGGCAATCCTGCATGTGATAGCACACATCTGACTCGCTCAACCAATGTCCTGTTTGTCCTCTCTGCTAAACCATTTAGCTGCGGGGTCTTTGGAGGAGTCTTTTGGTGCCGAATACCTTGTTGTCTACAATATACATCAAAAGGGCCTATGTATTCCCCTCCATTGTCTGTCCGAATACACTTGAGCTTCTTCCGAGTCTGTCTCTCAACTAGAGCTTGAAATTGCTTGAATGCATCTAATACTTGATCTTTAGACTTCAAGGTATAAACCCAAATCTTTCTTGAATAATCATCGATGAATGTAACAAAATAAAGAGAACCACCAAGTGTCCTTGTAGTCATAGGACCACAAACATCGAATGCACCAAATCAAGTATTTTCTCCTTCCTGGAAGGAGGATGACTCTTAAAGGAGACTCTTGTTTGTTTACCTGTCAAGCAGTCAGAACATTTCTTCAAGTGAATATCCTGCACACCAGATAGCAATTTCTTTTTTGACAACATAGACATGCCCTTTTCACTCATATGGGCAAGTCTCTTATGCCATAAATCAATCACATCAGTATTCTCCACTACATTAACAAAGATTTTGGAGATCTTTGGATGCACCGTGTACAATTTTGAATGTTTGCTACCTCTTGCAACAATCAAAGAACCTCGAGTGAGCTTCCATTGTCCATTACCAAGACTGTTGTAATAGTCATCATCATCAAGCAAGCCTGTAGAAATCAAATTCAATCGCATATCTGGAATATGTTTCACATTATGCAAAACCAACTCCATCCCAGTGTCAAATTTCAAATAGACTTCTCCAATACCAATAGCCTTTGATATCCCATCATTACCCATCTGTACATCACCAAAGTCACCTGGAGTGTAAGATGAAAAATAATCCCTTCGTGATGCAACATGACACGTAGCACCACTGTCAATTACCCAATTCGACTAATCATGTGCAAGGTTAACAATATCACAATCACAACAAACAAGATAGTTATCAGTAGTAGTATTAACCATAGCATTTTCATTACCACTGTCAGTATTCTTCTGATTGTTGTCAGCCCGTTGTCTATTGTCAGCATGTTGTCTGTTCTCTTTTTTCAGCTTTCTGCAAAATCTTTTAGTGTGCCCCTTCTTATCACAATAAAAACACTCAATATTAGCAAGTTTACCTTTAGAACTACTACGCTGATTTCCTCTATTCGAAACTCTACTCTTACTTCTCCCCCGCCTTTCTGTGACTAAGACTTCTGAATGTGAGGAGGAACCTTGTGACTTTCTTCTAATCTCTTCATTTAGGACACTTCCCTTAGCCAATTCCATGGTAATAACCCCATCTGGTGCAGAGTTAGATAATGATGTTCTAAACGTCTCCCAAGAGTCCGGTAAAGTACCAAGAACCCACAAAGCCTGTATCTCATCCTCAAACTTGATCCCCATTTCTTCAAGCTGATTTATAATTCCTTGAAAGGCATTCAAGTGATCTCCCATAGGAGTTCCATCTCGATACTTCAAATTCATCATTTGCTTAATCAAGAATAACTTATTTCCTGTCTTTCGAGCATACAACTGCTCAAATTTATTCCATAACTTGTGTGCATCTATCTCACCACTAATATGGTTCAAAACATTATCATCCACCCATTGCCGTATATACCCACAAACCTGTCGATGCAAAATAGTCCATTCTGCCTCTTTCTTATCATCAGGCATATTTCCATAAACACCGGTAGATAATAATCCTTCACATAAAGAAGATCCTCCATTTTACCTTTTCAAACATGGTAATTTGAAACATTTAAATTAACCATTCTACTTGTATTAGCTTCCATTGTTCAAACAAGTGTAACAACAACAACAACAACCAAATGCTCTGATACCAATTTGATGGGAAAAATGATCAACAACGGAAACACTTAATTTGCGGAATGAATCTTCGTTATTTATCTTTCCCTACTTGAATGAACATTTTAGGTAAACTAACAAATAGAGCAATATCCAAAACAAATAATCCAGCAACAAAATCTGAACTCTACACCCACAATCAACACAATAACACGCAAGATTTTTACGTAAAAAACCTCCTCAATGTAAGGAGTAAAAACCACGGGACCCTTAAATCGCTTAAATCATCCACTATCAATTAATGGGCAAATACAACATATATTCTGTCTATTACATTAAATCTTCTTTATACTGAACTAGAGGCATATCATCATCATCATAATCTTGGAATGAACATCAAGATATATGGAATAAATCAAAGACAAAAGCAAGAGAGTTAATACCCAAAAACTGAATTCTGTTTCAGCGACGAACTGACCTCCGAAAGTGAGAATCTGATCTTCACCGTTGATAATGAATATCAAGATGTAAGTAACAAGTTATAAAAAATACAGCTCAATCTAACGGTTCAATCTCCAGAAAATAAATGATTCGTCAGACTGGTCTGTTGTAGAAGAAAGTTCTGCTGTCTCCACCACGAAATAATCTCCAGACTTTAGAATCCGATCTTCACCATTGTGAATGAAGATTGACGTGTGACTAAGCTTCTCTCAAAATTGCATCTCGATCCAACGGCTGAATCTCCGGTAAACGGAAAAATCGTGGGACTGGTTTTGTGTAGAAAAACCAAATTTTTCTTCTCTCTCTTTCTTCAACTCTCTCTCACTCTTTGCCAACTCTAATTTTTTTCTTTCTTTTACACTCTCATTTTCAAACCACTCTTCTGTAACTATACTACCTAATACAAAAATAGCCAATATTTTGGACTCCCTTCCCATATGACAGAAGAAGTCCAACACAAATGAGGCAACCTCTGTTAGAACTTTACGACATGAACTTAATTGAGGTTCAAACACTATTCCAACTGCCCAAAAGAAGCACTCCATTAATCTGTCTCTGCTGAACTTCAATTTGTTTGCTACTCCCAAATCGTTCCACCACCTAATATTAATTACTGAAAATAAATAATAGATGGGGACAAAATAGTGGAGAGAATTTGTGTTTTTATATATATCCTCCAAGCAATTTACAACCTAATATTTATAGTGCACAAAAATATGCTAAATAGGAAAGTACAATTAATACAAAATATTGACTCATATAATTTAGCCTAAACTTTAGCTAAGACAACTATTATACAGCTAATATATTATAACATCCCCCTCAAACTCAAGAGGGTTGCCGTGAAACAATCTTGAGTTTGGAAACCAATTCCCGAAAACGACGAGGAGGATGAGCTTTGGTGAAAATATCTGCTGTCTGGTTAATGGAGGGAACAAACTGTAGTGTTACAATACCTTGTCGAATATGATGCCTGATAAAGTGACAATCAATCTCAATATGTTTGGTGCGCTCATGAAAAACATCATTATGCGCAATTTTAATGGCACTTTGATTATCACAATAAAGAGTAGTGGAGCCACTATGAACAATGCCCATATCCTCTAACAACCATCTAAGCTAAAGAAGTTCATCTATCGTATCAGCCATAGCTCTATATTCTGCTTCAGTACTAGAGCGAGAGACCACTGTTTGTTTCTTGCTTCGCCAAGAAATTAAAGAATCACCCAAAAGAAAACAAAACCCTATAGTGGAGCGCCTATCAGTTGGATCACCAGCCCAATCAGCATCTGAATAAGCATGTAGTTGCAAGGAAGAATGAGCTGAAAAATGTAAACCATTAAAGAGAGTTCCCTTGATATAGCAAAGAATATGAAGAACGGCTGCATAATGAGAAGTGCGAGGAGCAGACATAAACTGACCAACTATATGTACTGCATGAGCAATATCAGGACGAGTGACAATGAGATAAATCAAACTGCCAACCAATTGTCTATAGCGAGTGGCATCAGGAAGAACGGTACCATCAGTTGGAGTAAGTCGAACATTAGCCTCAAGAGGTGTAGAAGTAACTTTACTGTCTGTCAAACCTGCTCGAGAAATTAGATCTGAGGCATACTTAACTTGAGAGACATAATATCCACTAGAGGAAGAAGTGATCTCCAGCCCAAGAAAATAATTAAGTAGTCCCAAATCTTTCATTTCAAAAGACTGACTAAGATATTTCTTGAGATCTGCAATAGTGATAGTATCATCTCCCGTAATAATCATATCATCAACATAGAGCAACAAAAGTGTGATACCATTAGTAGTTTTGCAAATAAAAAGAGCAGAATCATATGAACTCTGGCGAAAACCAATTTGAGAAATAGTAGTGCTAAATTTTGAGAACCATGCACGAGGAGCTTGTTTAAGGCCATATAATGCTCGACGAAGACGACAAACCTTATTCGGAGGATGGTCATAACCAGGTGGTGGTTGCATATACACTTCTTCAGAGAGATCACCATTAAGAAAAGCATTCTTTACATCCATTTGGTAAAGATGCCATTTTCTAGCAGCAGCAACAGCAATGAGACTGCGAAGTGATGTAAGTCGAGCAACTGGAGCAAAAGTCTCCTCATAATCAACTTCATACTCTTGGGTGTATCCCTTAGCTACAAGACGAGCTTTATAGCGTTCAACAGTTCCATTAGAGTGTGTTTTAATTTTGTAAATCCACCGACATCCAACTAAGGATTTGCTTGCTGGCCGATCAACTAAATCCCAAGTTCGAGTTTTCTCTAATGCCTGTAATTCTTCTGCCAAAGCTTGCTGCCAAACATGGTTAGAGCAAGCCTCACGAAAACTGCAAGGTTCACAAACAAAACCAGTAGTGGAATAACAATGATAATCTTGAAGATGAGGAGGAGGTTGTCTTACTCTGTTAGGCTTCTTTAATAAAGAATTTTCAGAAGATGATCGAGCAACTGAATCAGTAGATGGAACAAACTCATGAGGAGAGATCAATTCTGGATCAACCGATGTTACAGACTCATTAGGGGAGGGCATATCAGTAGTTGATGGAGTGAGCTCGAGTAAAGAACCTGCATTAGAATCCTCAGGGAACAACTCAACTGAGGGGTTAGTAAAAAAAGTAGAAGATGAGGTAACAAAAAATTTTGACATAGTGGAAAACATTTTATGCTCCCAAAAAATCACATTACGAGAAATGCGCAAGCGTTTTGCAAGAGGATCCCAACACCTATAACCTTTATGTGTAGCAGAATATCCAAGAAAATAACACAATCTAGATCGAGGTTCTAACTTATTATACTCATGTGGTTGTAAATAAACAAAACAAGCACAACCAAAAGTCCTCAATAAATAATAATTTGGTGAACATCCAAAAAGACGTTCATAAGGAGATTTATTATTAGTAACAGACGAAGGAATACGATTTATATTATGCACAGCTGTAAGAGCAACTTCTCCCCAAAAATGTTCAGGACAGGATGAGGAAAATAATAAGGCACGGACAGTCTCTAATATTTGTCTATATTTTCTCTTAGCCCTACCATTTTGTTGGGAGATACCAGGACAAGAGTGTTGAAGAATAGTGCCTTGTTCTTTCAAAAATTTTAGATGATTGTTTTCCTTGTATTCCATAGCATTATCAGACCTGAGAACTTTAATTGTGCGTGAGAATTGAGTTTTAACCATGCGAGCAAAAGTAGAGTATAATTCAGGTAATTCAGAACGATTGCTCATAAGGAAAAGCCATGTAAATCTAGAAAAGTCATCAATAAAGATAACAAAATAACGAGATCCACCAAAAGTAGCAACAGGAGCTGGTCCCCAAATATCAGAATGAACTAAATCAAATGATTCCAAGGATATTGAATCGCTAACAGGAAAAGGCAAATAAACTTGTTTTGTAAGTTGACATGATTGACAATTTAATTGTTCATCATTGACAATACCTAATTTGCCACTAGCAACTAAAGAACGTAAACGATTCAAAGAGACATGACCCAAACGAGAATGCCAAACATGTAAAGGAATAGAAGTGGATGATGCAGCAACGATAGATGGAGAATTAAGTTGAAGAGAGATGAGCTCAAACAATCTTCCAACTTTACGCCCTGTCCCAATGGTCTGTTTGGTCTGTGGATCCTGAACAACACAACCAGAAGAAGAGAAATGAACATCAAAACCCATATCACACAGTTGACCAACTGATAACAAATTTAAACTGACTTTAGGAACAAGATAAGTATCAGTAATAGATAATTTTGGAGTAGAAACATGACCAACATGAGTAATTGACATAGATGAACCATCAGCAGTATGAATTTTAGGAATATGAGAGGCAAAGATTTTTGACACAAATAAGGTAGGATCTGATGTCATATGGTTACAACATGCTGTATCAAAAAACCAAGAAGATTTACCTGGTATGACAGACATAGCAGAAGATAAGTGATTACCAGAATTGGACGAGTGATGATTTAGAAAGGCTTGAAGCTCATGCAAAGAAAAAGACGCATCAGATGGTGAGGCATCAATGACAGTAGAAGGATCAGAGGCAGCAGTTGTAACGGAGGCAGCTGAACGTGAAGTATTTCGAAACTGTGAGGATTTAGATTGAACAGCAGTAGAGCCAAATGATTGTTTTCGAGCAAGCTTTCGGCACTCTGAAATATAATGGCTGGATTTTTTACAATAACGATATTTAATAGTGCCATTTGATCCAACTTTAGATGTATGAGCAGCAACAACCACTGCAGGAGTGGAGTGAGCATCATGAGCTGCCATAACAGTATCACTACGTTGAATGCGGAGGGATCCAAGACGAGTTTCTTCTGAAACCAATTGAGCAACAGCTTGGTCAAGATTTGGCAATGGCACAATATGTAGTAGAGAAGCACGTGTATGTTCAAATTCATCTCGCAAGGCCATCAAAAATTGAATCAATCGATCTTCATTCCTGTATTTTTGGAATTTTTGTGCATCTCCTGTAGTGTCCCAAACAGGTTCAGACATAGCAATTTGATCCCAAATAGAACGCATTTGTGCATAAAAATCCATGATAGATTGACCTGGCTCTTGAGTCATGCGACATAGAATGCTCCGAAGATGATAGCGAAAAGTCAAATCACTTGTCGTATACCGCTTCTTCAACATGTCCCAAATTTCTTTTGCAGATTCATAATAACTAAATTCTTCATAAATTGCAGGAATTGATGTATTCCTAAACCAAGTAATAATCTGATGATTTTTGCAATCCCAATCTTCGAGACGTTCCCCGAATTTATCATCAGATTCTTCCTTGTCTTTTACTGGTGATTTGATATCTCTGGTGACAATTCTCCATAATTTTCTTCCTTTAAGGAAGCTAGTCATAGCCTGAGACCAAGTGACATAATTTGTGCCACTCAAAACAATTTCAAAAGGTCTGGATACCTCTGTTCGTCCTTCAGCAGTAGACATATATATATTTTTTTTAATTGCGTGCTAGGAAAAGAGAATTACTGGTGGAGTAATTTGTTAAGGTTTGCTGTTAGAGTTGTAGTGAACAAAAGGCTACGGGACAAAGGCTTTTGTAGTTAATAAATTGATTGGTTTAAAAGAAAAAAAAAAACACAAAATCATGAAAACAGGCCGAAAGTGGCTCTGATACCATGAAAATAAATAATAGATGGGGACAAAATAGTGGAGAGAATTTGTGTTTTTATATATATCCTCCAAGCAATTTACAACCTAATATTTATAGTGCACAAAAATATGCTAAATAGGAAAGTACAATTAATACAAAATATTGACTCATATAATTTAGCCTAAACTTTAGCTAAGACAATTATTATACAGCTAATATATTATAACACAAACAAATTAAAACAAAAATGTTAAAAACATCACATAGCAACCTGCTCATAATTCCGGATAGTATTATATTACTAAACTAAATCTTATTTATCGAGATCTTATAACTTTGGAATAATATCAATAACGGAGTTAATTTCAAGTTATTAACAATTCCATTTTTAATCAGAAAAAATATAAAATAAGATTTTTTAACAGAAAATTATTTTAAAATATTCACTTTGGCCAAATTTCGAAAGAAATTTTACCGGAAATCTTTGTTGGCATATCACATCATACATCACATCTAAGTAGACCACCATATCAATCTGCCACTCATTTCAGTCACTATATCATAATTAATGGGAAGATAAATTTGTAAAAATATTTCTACAACAAAAAAATCGTAAAATTTTTACACATATAATCTTCACATTAGTCGTGATGTGGTGGTTGACATGACACTGATCCCATGTAGCCAACGAGAATTTTCTGTTGAGTTTTTGAAGAAATTTTTTTGACACATTTTTTTAGTTTAGGTGTTTTTTTCGCTAAAGAATTTTATTTTGTAATTTTCAATTGAAAGTAAAAAGTATAATGATAGTATGGTATTTTTATAAATCTTCAAAAAGTAATACCTTGACGTGTCTTTAAGGTCTGCTTGGAGTACAGATTGGACCATGTTAAAATTCAAGATGGCTAGTTCAAGTAGTGAGTGATTTGCATCTTTTCTTTTACTGTATGCGTCAATATGCGACTTTGCTTCTAACATTACCACTCTTCGGCACAGTGAAAGCTCAAGAGCATGACTCACACTCTCTTTCATTTCCATATTCGAATTTCTTTGAAATTCGTTCAGAATTTTAGTTGTGTGAGCCATTGCCTCATCTAAAAGAACTTCTCCTTCTATTCCGAAATACGAAGCTTCATACAAACTCAGTATTCCTTTCACATCCTTCTTGAAGGATTCCTGGATATCACCCTTATGGTCCATGAATCCCTTAAACACATCTGCCCATTCAATAGAACGTTATGTTTCTTATATTATTCAATAATAATAGTAATAATAATAAAGAGTAAACTAATGAGAACAAACCTTGAGAGACATGGAAACCATGTTGTCTAAGAAGTCTAAAGAGAAGAGAAGTAGCATGAAGAGATGTACTGCCCAATGAAAATCCTCCCAAACCAACAAATCTATTAAGCGTTTTGTTTATTTCGTCTTCGAAAATGTAAGTCAATCCAAGCCTTTGGATGTCGTCGATCAATTCAAGTTTCATCAACATTTCCACACTTTCTTGATTAATCAAACTTCTCACATCCTCCTCTAGCATCTTTGCTTTCTCTTTGTACAGCTTGTCCTGCAATTTTTCATCTCAATCAATATCTCAATATAAAATCCTATTAAAATGAACAAACAGTTTACATATACTTACAGGATTGTCATTATTTAAGGACTGCAAGAAGCTGTAGCTCCAAACGCTTGGTTGGTAATTAGCAGAGCGTCTTTCATTTCCAGAATGAGAGTTTTGTTGTGCTTCGACTGAACACTTTTTTTGTTTATTATAAATTGGAATACAAACTGATGAACTTTGCCGAGGAAAATTAGAGACATTCAGATTCATGGGATAAAATACAGAAGAAAACTTGAGTTCAATTGCCATCTCTATGTCTTTGAAAATTAGAATCCTTTGTGCAACTATAATTGAAGAAAGAGACAGATGGTATGTTTGTGCTTATAGAGTTCTATATATAGACAACTTAATTCAATTAAGGGATTAGGACAAAATTTGCCCCTCAAATATTGAAATATGTATATTTTTATTACTTAAATATATTCTGAGCTAAATTTATTTCTAAAATATTAAAAATAATACATGTTTGTCTTTTAAATATGTTATTGCGCAAAACTTATCCTCACTATTACGTAATTGACTCAAATTTACTACAAGATTTATGTTTACTTACCTAAAATCCGATTATTTTGACAATAACATCATAAATTTTAATCAATTTTTTATAGTTAAAAAAAATTGTCAATTTATAGTGTACATATGATAAGTTTATGTAAATTCAATCAGTCTACTATGTATTTTTACATTTGCTTACCTGAAATACCGTTATTTTTTAATAATAAATTTGAGCTAAATACATAATAAAACAAGGTTAATTTTTTGTCCAAAAATATATTTAAGAGTCAAAATATGTACCATTTTGAATATTTTAAGGGCAAATATATATATATATATATATATATATATATATATATTAATAACAAATTTTGCAATTTATTCTTCAATTTATATATATATTAATAACAAATTTTGCAATTTATTCTTCAATTTATATATATATTAATAACAAATTTTGCAATTTATTCTTCAATTAATATCTAAATTTTCTAATGGGTTTAAGGCCAATTTCACCTTCAAGCAATAAGCACAATTTACTTTTAAATTTTCTTTGATCTAAATTTACCTATTAATTGTCTAAAAGGGCATGCTTATATATATTGTATTTTGGTTCAAATATACCTCTCCACTGCCTAAAGTAAAGCACTAACTTCTTTTTTAAATTTGTTATTTTAGATAGTTAAGGGTATATTTGGAAAAAAAATAAAGTGTAATCGTATATTTCGAGCAGAAAAAAGTATGAGACTCCGCTTGAAACAAACGAATTTCATAAAATTTTATGGAATTTATTAATTTGCAATTCTTATTTTTTATACTTGGTATACAAAAAATATAGGAATTGAATTTGATGAATTCAATTCTATGGAATTCATCATTCTTTCACCAGATTCCACTAAAATAGGTAAAATTTGTAAATGAATTCCATATTTTTTAGGGTTAAATTTAAAAATACTATAATACTCTATTAATCATTTGTTAAAAATAAATTATCTTTATGCAACTAACGTAGTCTGTTCTTTTTTCTCCTCACGATTGTTTTTCTTCATTTCCTACTATTATTCTGCGTTGAATGTTAATATATATATATTTTTTTTTAAATTATGTTATCATTGATTCAATATTTGTCAAAAATTTTAAGATAATGATTAATGGTTGTTAATTTTTTTATTGTAAATAATTATAAGAAGGCATTAAAATTGGTATTGAAAATATTTTAGGCATTAAAATTGGCATTGAAGATATTTTTGGAATTAAATTTCTTTATTCATTTATTTCAAGTATAAAAATAAGGAATTAATTTTTAATTCTATATCTTAGTAATTTTATTCAAAGTATAGGAATTTATTTACGAATAAATTCTATATAAAATTCATTTATAAATAAATTCTATAATTTAAATTCATCTGTTCCAATCGCAGTCTAAAAGTATATTTAGTAGAAAAAGAATTTAAGAGTATATTTAGATTAAAAAAAATTAGGAGTAAATGTCTACTATTTTTAATACTACCTCCCTTCCTTTTCATGCATCGCTTTTGACTATTAATACAAAAATTAAAAAAAAAATGATTAATATATTTCAATATTATAAAAAATATAATAATTAACTATATTGTCATTTTATTAGTTAACAAAGAAAAAAGTGATAACAAATATATAAATACATTTAAAATATCAAAATAAGAGTAAATTAGAAAAAGTGCATTATTTTTAAAAAATAAAAAATGCATTAATTTTTTTTTTTAATCCTTAAATTAAAAAAAAAAAAAGCGAAATTAAAAAGGAAACGAAGGTAGTAGTTGAAAGAAAAATTTAAGCCTTATCTCTATTTAATTAAGGATTTGGCAGAATTTAATTAATAAAAATTTCGGTTAGAAAAGTTCAAGTACGTACTAATATACCTTTTTTATTACAATTATTTACAATGCACCAAACCAATACTCAAGTATATCACATGTTGTTAGTAATCAAAAATCATTTATTCACTATTAATTTCATCCACAAATTATTTCATAAATACTCTTTAGGTAAGGCCAATTCAATTGGTTAATTGAATAACTGTAAATTAGCTATAAACGTATTTGACTGAATAACTATAAATTAGCTATCAATGTATATGATTGGTGGTAATTCAAATCTTAATTTATTTTTTTAACAATTAAACCCTAAATACAAATATTCTGTATACCAAAAATGCAACGGTAGCTATGTGTATAAAAATAAATAAATAAAGAAGTCTAAGAAAAAATAAATAAATATAGGATTGGTTATTTATTTATTTATTTTATTAATAAAAAAAAAAAGTTAGAGTTGGAATTCGAAACTTGTCAATATCATATTTGCCATTGAAATATGTCATTGAAAGTAGGGTTGGTTATTATAATTAAGCCTAGTACATGAATTGCACCTCATTTTCTGCTTAGTGATGTAACATTTAATTAACTTGGTATGCATATATGCAATCCATGTGTGCATCGTTTAATTTAATTTCTATACGCATAAATCCCATATGTATAATGTACAAACGTGTTTTTGTTACATTATGGCCACTGTTAGACTTCCGAGTAGAATCCACCAAGTCACTAATCCATGGGGATAATTGTCATCAACTCAAAATTTAAGAAATTATAAAGATTTGCTCAGATATTATTAATTACTCTATCCGTTTTTTATTATTTATCAATTTTATTATTTTTATTAGAATTAAGTAGTATTAATTAGGTTTAAATTTAAAATAATATTTTAATATACAAATTTAAATTTAATTGGTTAATTTATGTTGAAAAAAAATTAAAATAAAAAAAATAAAATACATTGAAAATTTAAAAGTGATAGATAAATAAAATTTAATTTTTTTTTAAAAGTGATAAATAAAAAAAATGAAGGGAGTACTAATATGAGAAAAGTAGTTAAAATCATTTAACTACTATAAGAAGCATAAAAAATTAGGGATAAAGTATGATAAATAAGTTAAAAATAATTTAAAATATGAAAAGTTTTTAAGGTCTTAATACAATTATTTTTGAATAATTAAAAATATGGTTGATATTAAGTTGGGTGTACTAAGTCAGAAAAAACAAGACACTATTGAGAAAATTAATATTTAATAAATTACTTTTAATTAAGTAATAATACAAGCAATATTCACATGTGATAGAATTTCTAAAAAAACAAAAATGAGTGTCCTATAATTAAATTATTGTTTAACTCAGGATTTAATGTACGTAGATAGCGACACTTGACTAGCATTTAAAATCTGAACACAAACCTCAGCAATGATAGAGCTGGTGGGACCATGGACCAACCACCCTCAAGTAGGACCAAGGAACCTTCGGCTGCTGAGGTGACCTTAATCCTTCCAAACTTAAAGTTACATAGATAACATATGCCTCTATTTGGTGATTTCTTTCCACAATGGGTAAATCTGGTTAATGGGAAGACACAAGGCAAAATCAGGCTTATTATAACCCTTGCCTCTATTTGGTCAATTTGGCTTGAAAGAAATGCAGTGATTTTCCATGGGAGAAAAGCTTCTTCTGATAATCTCTTTAATGTAATCTTGGCTAGATCATCCATTTGGATCAATAATATCAAGGAACTAGAATTCCTCAAAAGCCAGAGTCTGGGTCTAGCTGTTGATGCTATTAAAAGGTTCCATCCTCCTGCTAAGTTAAGGCCATTAGTGTCTTGGTCTCCACCTGCTACGCCTTATCTTAAGTGGAACACTAACGGTTCGTCATTTGGGAAGCCAGGGCCATCTGGTGTTGGGGGTGTTCTGAGGAATCATGATGGTGTTTTTTTGTGCATTTTCTCTGGTTTTGTAGGCCTAACTGATTCTAATGTAGCAGAGCTTTTGGCAATTGAGAAGGCCTTGCAAATCTCATATGAAGCTCCTCAAGTCTCTGGTTCTTTATTTATTTGTGAAATGGACTCACTAGTAGTGTATCACTGGTTGTCTAAGAGTAGTCTTCAAAGGCCTTGGAATCTATCTTCAATCTTTAACAAAATAGATAATTATTTGTTATCTCTTGGCAAGGTGGTTTTTCAGCATATGCCTAGAGAATGCAATTCAGTGGCTGACAGTCTTGCGAAGCAGGGTGTCTCTAGGAGCTCTGATTTTGTGGCTTGGCTTATATGAACTGAATCTTCTATTCGGATATTGTGTGATTTTGTACAGTTCTTATAATCAGGTGATCTTACAGGCCATGTTTTTTGATGGACCTTCTGTATTTGAGAAGCTCTCATTTTCGTGGTGTAACAGAATTGCTAGATTCCCTCGGGTTGGTGGATTTTCAGACCTGGTTTGGGGTTTGATGTTATAAGAATTTTAAATCCATAGATATCTGTTTGGTGAGTTTGAAAGTATTGGCTCTGTCTTGGCGGGGAGATGTCTTGCTGATCTTCACTACTGTTGGTTTGTGGTGCTTCCCAGCAGATTCTAATACAAGATGTTCAACGGAGCTGTGCCTCCAAGCTTGTCTTATGGGCTTCTTTCATCTTATTCTGGTTTTGCCTTCCTTTATCCTTTTGTCTTGCATTGGTGCTTACCTTTGTTCTTACTCATGGGGCTCTGAAGTCTTTACTAGGTTTTACCTGGTTTTTTCATTTCTATTGAGTTGGCTGAATACTGGGCAGCCTGGTGTATGGCCTTCCTGGACTGGTGTATGATCTTTTATTTTTTGAATTGGTTTGGCTGAACAAATAATATAAATGGATAATATTTGTCTCAAGTGGAATACGGATGGTTCAGCATTTGGGAAGCCGGGTCCTTTAGGAATTGGGGGCTCGGTTGCTGATAGTTTTGCGAAGCAAGGAGCTCAGAGCTTGTGGCATGACGTATCTGAACTGAATCTATTTTACTGTCCCAGGGGGTTTTGTTGTTCAGACGAGTTTCTTTGTCCAATTTGGGTGTGGAATGCCTTAATTCTTATATTTAGAAGGGTACTGATACCTTTAGAGATCCTTACTTTTTTGGGAATCTTTGATGCTTCGATCTCTTCCTGCTTATGAGGATGGGAGTTTCCATCTGGTTTGATATGATGAATTATTGACGTTATTATGATTGGTGTCGGCTTGAATTCGGATTTGTTAGTGTAAGCCCTAGCCCCAATACATTGTAATAAAACACTTTAGTTAATAAATGAGGCATTTGTTTTACCAATTGTATTCCTGTGCATATCAATTGATAGAACTATCCAAGAATGTTGTTTCAGTTTAAGTTATCATGTGTGAGGCACATGGTTGTAAGACCTTGAAACAAATGAGACTTCATTCTAAATATCCCTAGTCAGTCATTGTTATGGGAAAAACAAATGAATTAAGACTAGTATGCTCTCTCTGATTAGTTGAGTTCTGTCTTACGGATCATAAGGACAAAAGTGTCAATCAGAGATCATAGATACATGTTTATAACATGGTATTTGGATACGATCCACACATGAGAACACTACATGGTACAAGTCATAAGTGTTCCTCATATGCAAGTTTTGTATCGGAGTTCTTAGACCTAAAATCTCTATGAAACTCTTTATGAATTACTGTGTACTTTGACATACACCTAACGTGCTCGTAACTGAGTGACAAGTATGGGTATGCTTGGGTATGCATTGATTCATGTTAGAGAGCATGAGAGAAGTGAAGGGATTACCCCTCTCTATAAGAGAAAAAAATATCATCGGCCACTTGATCAGTGAACTGAGAAGTGTATGGCCATACCGAGATGTAATAATGTGCAATCATTATTTATCTGAGAGTTCAGTGTCACTGGAATATCAAGAAAGGAATTAACTTACACATGAGGATGACTTGTTCCATGCCTTATGTTAATTCTGATATTTATGGGTAAGGGAATATACAAAATTGCATTAGGTCACTAAATGCCAATTGCATTTTCATTTAATTTGGAATGCTATAATATCTTGCTAGAGAATATATATAGCCTTTGAATTAATTCTTAATTCATTGCCAATATTAAATGGACCTATAGGATCGCACACAAAGCATTGGGCTTAAAATACTTGAATAAAGTATTGGGCATTAATTTGGGCTTTTAATTTAAGTCAAATTAATGTATATGTAATGGGTATTTAATTGCTAATGGACCTTGGTCCATGAGAGAGGAAATTCGGCCCACATAGGTTTAATTTCAATTAATTAATTATGTTGTATTAATTAATTTAATTGAGTATTAAATCCTAAGATATTTAAGTCAAACTAAATCGCTTAATAATGGGATGACCTAGCCGAAATTCCAAGGATATATACCATGGGAATTTCAGCACATGTTAAATGGTAAGTGATTAGTTTGATTAATACATCTTAAGGTTTTATTTCAAATCAATTTGAATTTTAAATTCAAAAGGGATTGAGCTAATATTTACTACTGATCTTTAGGAAGTGTTTAAGGTTGAATTAACTATCTTAAGGTAGTAAAATTCGGATTAAAGACTTGCCATAAGGAGGGGGTATATATTAGATAAGAATAAAACCCTAGAGTGAGAAAAAAAATAGGTGTGAAACTTCTCTCTCTCTCTCATTTTTCTTCTTGGCCGAAATACACAAGGAGAAGGATTCTTCCTTGCTTGCTTGTGACTTTGAGCATTCTTTACACATAGTAGAAGGACAAGATCAAGTCTTGTGGCTTCAAACTAATTCCATTACACAATACATATTTAGTAAGCTAGCACTTTCGGTTTTGAGCCGTCTTTGCAAGTGTGTGTGTGAGAATAGAGAGGAGTGGCGAAAAAGGCTGTTCCTTGGCATTGGTGGTGAACATCTAAGGTGGACAAGATCATCTAAGTTGCTGGTCATCATCAAATTCAATTTGAAAGGCATCTAAAGTTGTAAGTTATTAAAACCCTAAAATTGCATGTTTCCGATTCTTGTCATGGAATAGTTTGGCATGTATGATCAAATTTTTTTTGTTTTCCGCTGCGTGATCATCATACACATACCATGACATATTACATCAGTGGTATCAGAGCCTAAACATGCTTATTTTAGTGCTTTATATGCATGCTATGAATGGATGACAAAGCGTATGCCATATAAGCCGTAATAAAATGAATCCCTAAAATAGTAAGTCACAAAGTTGCCTTCCTAATTCGAAACATGTCAAGGCATCGATCATCGGCAACGTAGACTAGGAGTCCTAGATGCGCCCGATTATCTTTGTGAGGCATGAGTTGTGAATGTAGGTTGGACTTAACATGGAAAGGGATGCCCGGACCTAGGCAACTAATAAATGGGTTTGTGCTATAACATCTTAAGATGTTAGCCCATTTGATCCAAGAGTCATGTACGAGTCATGATTGGAGTTATCCTACCTAAGTAACTTAACTTGTTAGGTGTACAAGCTCAGCTTGACTAATAAGGTTGTTGTGAAAAGTGGATCTTGGCCCACATTAAATCACTAACGCGAATTATTTAAAGGGATATTAATTCGGTTTGTGGGATTATTAATAAGACCTCATTTAATCTTGCTAAATTTTATTGTAGATTGAAAAATGGCATCTTCAAACAACAATTTCTCATTGCGATCGGTCCTTGAAAAGGACAAATTGAATGGCACCAATTTCATAGACTGGTCTCGAAACTTAAGGATAGTTCTTAAGCAAGAGAAAAAGTCGTATGTTTTGGATGCACCCTTGCCTCAAGAACCTAGTAGGAACGCCTCTGCGGTTCAAAGGGAAACTTTTGAGACCAAGAAGAGCGACTCCAATGATGTGACCTGTTTGATGCTAGCCACTATGGTGCCTGACTTGCAAAAGCAATTTATGGACCAAGAGGCTTATGCGATCATGGTGCACTTAAAGGAGATGTTCCAAGAGCAAGCTCGTCACGAGAGGTTTGTGACAACTAAGGCCTTAATTTCCTGTAAGATGGCTGCAGGTACTCCTGTTAGTACGCATGTACTCAAGATGAAAGGGTATCTTGATACTCTTGAGAAGCTTGAGGTACAAGTACCAAAGGAATTGGCTACTGACTTGATTTTAGGATCATTGGCTGATGATTATGATCCATTTGTAATGAATTATAACATGCATGCGATGAACAAGTCAGTTACTGAGCTTCATGGGATGCTTAAGAATGCTGAAGAAAACATTCGAAAGACCAATCCCGTACTGATGGTTCAAGGGGGCATCAAAAAGGGACCCGCTAAGGGAAAGGGAAAGGGAAAGGCAAAACCCAAGAATGACCTGACTCGGCTCAAGTCAAATGGGAGTGCACCTCAGGCCCAATCCAAGCCCAAGGCACAAAAGCTCAAGGAGAGATAGAGCACTTGCTTCCACTGCAACAAAATAGGGCATTGGAGGAAGAACTGTGCTCTCTTCAAGGAAGAACAAAAAAAGAATGGAGCCAAGGCGTCCAGTTCAGGTATTTTTGTTGTTGAAATTAACCTTTCTATTTCTAACACTTGGGTACTAGATACCGGTTGTGGTTCTCACATTTGTTCAAATGTGCAGGGGCTAAGAAATAGGAGGTTACTTGGGAAGAATGAAGTGGACCTCCGTGTGGGGAATGGAGCACGAGTTGCTGCCATAGAGATAGGCGACTATCAACTCACTTTACCTTCCGGACTTTGTTTAATTTTGAAAAATTGTTATTATGTGCCTGCTATGAGCAGAAACATTATTTCAGTTTCATTATTGGATTTGGATGAATTTGATTTTGTTATTAAAAATGGCAATGCTCATATTCGTCGCCAAGGCATTTCATATGGCAATGCCATGTTGCAAAATGGCCTTTATATCCTTGATCTATCAAACAAAGAGTCCATATACAACATTAATACAAAGAGGGTTAAATCAAATGAGTTAAACCCTACTTACTTCTGGCATTGTCGTTTAGGACATGCAAACGAAAAACGCATTTCAAGACTCCACAAAACTGGAGTGCTTGGGTCATTTGACTTAGAATCTTATGATACATGCGAGCCATGTTTGCATGGAAAAATGACAAAGAGTCCTTTTAACAAGAAAGGTGAGAGGACTAATGGCTTATTGGAGCTAATACATACCGATGTATGTGGACCATTAAGTACACAAGCCAGAGGTGGTTTTAGCTACTTCGTGACATTCACAGATGACTTCAGTAGATATGGCTATGTCTATCTAATGAAGCATAAATCTGAAACTTTTGAGAAATTCAAAGTGTTTAAAAACGAAGTAGAAAACCAACTTGGCAAAAGTATAAAAGCCATTCGGTCAGATCGAGGTGGCGAATATTTAAGCCAAGAGTTTGACTGTCATCTAAAGGAGTGTGGTATTATTTCACAGCTCACTCCTCCTGGAACACCACAATGGAATGGTGTGTCCGAAAGGAGAAATCGAACTCTATTGGACATGGTTCGATCTATGATGAGTCAAGCAAATCTTCCTGTCTCTTTTTGGGGCTATGCATTAGAAACTGCTGCGTTTCTACTAAACCGTATTCCAACTAAAGCAGTTGAAAAGACACCATACAAGGTATGGACTGGGAAAGAACCCAATATGTCATTTCTCAGGATTTGGGGTTGTGAAGCACATGTTAAGAAATTAACATCTGACAAACTAGAGTCCAAATCCACTGTCTGCTTATTTGTGGGTTATCCCAAAGAAACAAAGGGATACTACTTTTACTCACAAACCGAGAACAAAGTATTTGTTGCTCGCAAGGCTGTTTTCTTGGAAAAGGAGTTCCTTCTCAAGAAAGACAGTGGGAGTAAAGTAGAACTTGGAGAAATTCAAACGCCACAAACTCCTATACAGGATGAGTTGGAAATGGGATCAAGTTCACAACCAATTGTGGAACAAGAACCCATTGCACAAGTACCTAGAAGGTCCGGTAGGGTACGTCAGGGGATTGAGAGATATGGTTTTCTAATCACCGACAGTGACACTATTGAGTTAGTAGATCGTGAGGATCCTACTACCTATCGAGAAGCTATTGAAAGCCCAGACTCGAAAAATTGGCTTGAAGCCATGAAATCCGAGATGCAATCAATGTACGATAACCAGGTTTGGACCTTGGTTGATCCACCAGAAGGTGCTAAAGTAATTGAATGCAAGTGGCTATTTAAACTCAAAGCTGATAAGACCTACAAAGGTAGACTAGTAGCGAAAGGTTTTCGACAAACACATGGTGTAGACTATGATGAAACCTTTTCGCCTGTAGTCATGCTCAAATCCATTAGGATCTTGCTTGCCATAGCTGCATATCATGATTATGAGATATGGCAAATGGATGTCAAAACTGCTTTCCTTAATGGAAATTTACTTGAGGATGTGTATATGACACAACCTGAAGGTTTTGTCAATCTCAAGCATCCTAAGAAGGTTTGCAAGCTTCAGAAATCCATTTATGGATTAAAGCAAGCATCCCGAAGTTGGAATCTTCGTTTTGATGAGGCAGTCAAAGAATTTGACTTCGTCAAGAACGAAGATGAGCCTTGTGTATACAAGAAGGTTAGTGGGAGCATAGTAGTATTTCTGGTCCTGTATGTGGACGACATCCTTCTCATTGGGAATGACATTCCAACATTGCAAAAGGTTAAGCAATGGTTGGGGAAATGTTTCTCAATGAAAGACTTAGGTGAAGCTGAGACAATACTTGGTATTCGGATCTACAGAGATAGATCGAATCGGCTATTGGGACTAAGTCAAGAAAAGTACATAGACAAGGTACTAAAGCGTTTTAGTATGGGAGACTCAAAGAAAGGGTACATACCTTTGGCTTTGGGAGTTCCTTTAACTAAAGAACAGTGCCCTAAAACCAAAGAGGAAAGGGACAACATGAGTAGAATCCCATATGCATCTGCTATTGGATCTATCATGTACGCTATGTTATGTACTAGGTTGGATGTTGCTCATGCACTGAGTATAACCAGTAGGTTTCAGCAAGACCCTGGTGAAAAGCACTGGTCTGCTGTAAAAGGGATTCTAAAGTACCTACGAAGGACTAAGGATCACTTCTTGGTGTATGGTGGTCAGGAAGAGCTCGTCATACAAGGCTATGCCGATGCTGCTTTTCAAACCAGCACTCAGGACTCAAGATCGCAATCTGGATTCATTTTTATTTTAAACGGTGCTGCTGTCAGCTGGAGAAGCTCAAAGCAAGAGACCGTTGCCGACTCAACTACAGAATCTGAGTATATTGCAGCAAGTGAGGCTGCAAAAGAGGCTGTTTGGATTAGAAATTTCATTTCTGGATTAGGAGTGGTCCCAAGCATCCTAGATCCATTAGAAATTTTTTGTGACAACAACGGGGCCATTGCACAGGCCAAGGAGCCCCGGTCACACCAGAAATCCAAACACAAACTCAGGAGGTACCACCTGATCAGAGAAATCATTGATCGTGGGGACGTCAAGGTCAGCAAGATAGCAAGTGAAGACAATGTAGCAGATCCTTTGACGAAACAGTTGCGTCCAAATCTGCACGAAGCTCATTTGAGAGCATTCGGTCTAAGGGCTATGCCCAATTGGGACTAGTGCTAGTGGGAGATTGTTAGTGTAAGCCCTAGCCCCAATACATTGTAATAAAACACTTTAGTTAATAAATGAGGCATTTGTTTTACCAATTGTATTCCTGTGCATATCAATTGATAGAACTATCCAAGAATGTTGTTTCAGTTTAAGTTATCATGTGTGAGGCACATGGTTGTAAGACCTTGAAACAAATGAGACTTCATTCTAAATATCCCTAGTCAGTCATTGTTATGGGAATAACAAATGAATTAAGACTAGTATGCTCTCTCTGATTAGTTGAGTTCTGTCTTACGGATCATAAGGACAAAAGTGTCAATCAGAGATCATAGATACATGTTTATAACATGGTATTTGGATACGATCCACACATGAGAACACTACATGGTACAAGTCATAAGTGTTCCTCATATGCAAGTTTTGTATCGGAGTTCTTAGACCTAAAATCTCTATGAAACTCTTTATGAATTACTGTGTACTTTGACATACACCTAACGTGCTCGTAACTGAGTGACAAGTATGGGTATGCTTGGGTATGCATTGATTCATGTTAGAGAGCATGAGAGAAGTGAAGGGATTACCCCTCTCTATAAGAGAAAAAAATATCATCGGCCACTTGATCAGTGAACTGAGAAGTGTATGGCCATACCGAGATGTAATAATGTGCAATCATTATTTATCTGAGAGTTCAGTGTCACTGGAATATCAAGAAAGGAATTAACTTACACATGAGGATGACTTGTTCCATGCCTTATGTTAATTCTGATATTTATGGGTAAGGGAATATACAAAATTGCATTAGGTCACTAAATGCCAATTGCATTTTCATTTAATTTGGAATGCTATAATATCTTGCTAGAGAATATATATAGCCTTTGAATTAATTCTTAATTTATTGCCAATATTAAATGGACCTATAGGATCGTACACAAAACATTGGGCTTAAAATACTTGAATAAAGTATTGGGCATTAATTTGGGCTTTTAATTTAAGTCAAATTAATGTATATGTAATGGGTATTTAATTGCTAATGGACCTTGGTCCATGAGATAGGAAATTCGGCCCACATAGGTTTAATTTCAATTAATTAATTATGTTGTATTAATTAATTTAATTGAGTATTAAATCCTAAGATATTTAAGTCAAACTAAATCGCTTAATAATGGGATGACCTAGCCGAAATTCCAAGGATATATACCATGGGAATTTCAGCACATGTTAAATGGTAAGTGATTAGTTTGATTAATACATCTTAAGGTTTTATTTCAAATCAATTTGAATTTTAAATTCAAAAGGGATTGAGCTAATATTTACTACTGATCTTTAGGAAGTGTTTAAGGTTGAATTAACTATCTTAAGGTAGTAAAATTCGGATTAAAGACTTGCCATAAGGAGGGGGTATATATTAGATAAGAATAAAACCCTAGAGTGAGAAAAAAAATAGGTGTGAAACTTCTCTCTCTCTCTCATTTTTCTTCTTGGCCGAAATACACAAGGAGAAGGATTCTTCCTTGCTTGCTTGTGACTTTGAGCATTCTTTACACATAGTAGAAGGACAAGATCAAGTCTTGTGGCTTCAAACTAATTCCATTACACAATACATATTTAGTAAGCTAGCACTTTCGGTTTTGAGCCGTCTTTGCAAGTGTGTGTGTGAGAATAGAGAGGAGTGGCGAAAAAGGCTGTTCCTTGGCATTGGTGGTGAACATCTAAGGTGGACAAGATCATCTAAGTTGCTGGTCATCATCAAATTCAATTTGAAAGGCATCTAAAGTTGTAAGTTATTAAAACCCTAAAATTGCATGTTTCCGATTCTTGTCATGGAATAGTTTGGCATGTATGATCAAATTTTTTTTGTTTTCCGCTGCGTGATCATCATACACATACCATGACATATTACATCAGGATTGCTGTTGGGCTAGACTAAGGATGGCATGTTCCAGTGTTGGAATTCAGGTTGAATGAGGTGGCCAAATAATTATATTGTTGTTGGTGGTCTGTCTTTGGTTTTGAGAAACTATAAATCCTGAGTGAAGCAGTGTTGTTGGTTTTCTTTTGGGTGTGGCTTAGCTCATGGTTTCCTAAGTGCAGTTAATAGGAGGAATTATACCTTTCTGCAGACTTCTTTGCAGAATTGGATATCCAGACTTAATGGAGGGTTTAACTAGTAGTATTATTTGTATTTTGGGTCTTTTGTTGTTGGCCTGTTAGGTTTTTGGGCCTGGGTATCCTTGGCTGTATCTTTTTCATTTCAATGATTTTCTGATTCATCAAAAAAAAAAAAAACATATGCTATAATTTTAAAAATTAAAACTCTACTTTTATTTTGTCCACTCTAAATTTTTCACATATAAATAAATAGAATATATATTAAAATTTTAAAATTCTAAAAATTAAAATTGTACTCTTATTTTAACTTCTCAATATTTAAATTTTACTAATTAACTTTCTAAAATATTAAAATCACACTCTTATTTTAATCTAGAATTGAAATTGTACATTTGTCATTAAATAAATAATACAAAAAATGAACAAATCATTGACAAACTAATCCTTTATTTTACAAAATAACACTAATTGGTGATTATTAAAAAATTTCAGTTAATCTTATAATGATAAATTTTATTTTTTCCGTATTTATGATATTTTTTTTTGTTTTGTAAAAACAACTAGTTAAATGTTTAATTTAACCCTTAAATTTTTTAGTAAAAGTCAATTTTCTCAAAAATTAAAATTTTATAATAAATTTGCATGCAATTTTTAATATATAATTAATTCGCCTTATACCATCTAAATAACATTTTTTTATAGATAATTCACTATATAGTTATACTAGGAATTTATAATTTTTAATAAAAATATATGATACTTAAAAAAATGTGAAAAATAAAAAGTTTACACTTTTTGCTAATGGCATGTGCAAAAATAAATTAAGTATTATGTTTTAATTTGGTTTAAAAGTTACTTTTAAACTTCGTTTGGAACAAATGTATTTCATGAAATTTTATGAAATTTATTTGTAATTTCTTAATTTTATGCTTGGTATACAAAAAATATAGGAATTGAATTTATAAAATTCAATTTCATGATATTCATCATACCTTCACCAAATTCCGTCAAAATAAGTAAAATTTGCAAATGAATTCCATATTTTTAAGAATTAAATTTAAAAAAACGTTATCCATAAACAGCAGCGTAGCTAGAAATTTGATCCAATGAGATTAAAAAATTATCGCCGATAAAAAATTCATTTATATAAAAAAAATTTATTAATATGATAATAATATATATAACAATACTCATAATATTACAGTTATCCTTTACTAGTTTTCAAATTTTGAAAGTATTGAATAATTATTTAATTGTCAATACTTTCAAATATATCATTTTCAATGTAAGTAATTAAATGATCATTCAATAATTGATTTCACATTCGTTTTTGTAGACAATTTTTCACTATATTCATAGCAGAAAATGTCATTTCAATAGTTATTGTCGCGACTGATAATATCAGAATTATTTGATAAGCAAATAAATTAAAAGATATACCAAATTTTTTCTTGTCTTAACTAACAAATGAGCAAGATTGTTGATTCCTTACAACATCAAAAAATCATAATTAGATAGCATGTCAGTAATATAAATTTGAAGCTGATTGTCAAGTGAAAGGAATTGTATTGGTGAAAAATTACGAGTATAAAATTGAGCAAGTCGAATCAATTTTTTTTTTGGTCAAAAGAGGAAAATGCATTATTACCAATTTTCTTTTATATTTATATTGAATTAAAAGATAGTAATTTCCGTCGTTAATTTCCCGATGGAAATTTATTCCGTCGGTAATTTCTAATTACCGACGGAAATTACTATTCTGTCGGGAAATTTCGAATTTTTTTATTTTTATCAACGAAATTTTCCATCAGTATTCCATCGGTAATTTAAAAAACCTAATAACAAAATTTTCATTTCTCATTTTCTACTAGTTTTCTTATAAAATTTTTATTTATTTATATTAATTTATTTTTTTTGTTTTTAAATGATAAAATTACTAAAAATATAAAAATTATAAGTAACAAAAAATATTATAATTGAGAATATATTAATTATAGCAAATAATATTTGCAAAAATATAACAATAATGTATTATCATAAAAATAATTAAAAAAATTAAATTGTTTATAAATTTCTAACTAATTACAAATGTATTATCATACTCTTACTATACAACAATTACATTATTAACATACACCCAATCCAAAGCTTGTACATGATAAGGTAAAGGGCCCCCGAATTCGTATATAAACACAACTAAGAATACAACTCGCCCTCCATCCACCAATTTCTTCTTCATCATTCTCATCTTGCACCTAATGCAATCCAACAAATTAATAACCAAAAAATTAATCAACCAAATATATTATTATTCTATTAAAGCTACCATCTAATTAATATTAATATCTTAAGATATTCAAAAAGGATCTAGTAAGCTAATTACACTTGCAAAGAAAGTATAGATACTTACCACTAAATCATATAAAATATTAATCTTTTTAATTTAACGTTACTGTGCTAACTTGTCTATAAAATAAAGTATTTGTTCATACTTGTTTTGAGGATGTAATCGTTGAGCCAAGGAAAAAAATGTAAAATAGATTCTGAAAAGAAAACAACTAAAAATCAAATTTGCCAAATATAATGGTGCATGAAGAACAAAAAATAACTAACTTGCAAGTTTCAATATAATTTTATCCAGATCATATATACCTTGGAGTTGACTATGACTATGTAAAACTTGCTCTAATTTACAATCACTATATTATCTTCTTTGATATCATTTTTGCCATTCATGATTCTATTTTTGCTCAAGTACACTTATCTTCCTCATTGCAACATTTTATATGTCAAACTTCACTTAGCATTTGCAAATGCCCTAATCGGAGAAACCTAATTAAGCATATTATACTTGCATAATTATGTCCACGCTCATCACCAAGGTCTATTGGAGCAGCAGATAACTTAAAACCAGTATATTATCCATCGATACACTACACTTAAAAAGAAAAAAAAATAAGCACAGCATATAACCTGTAATTTCATCACTAGTGTGAAAAAATACCACAGAGCCTGCCATTTAAATACATAAACTAAACTAGCTGCTTCTTAGGAGTAGTAGGAATCATCAAACACATGTATGGAAATCTTTAGACTAAGAGCTAAAGCTCGAAACTAGTTGACAAAACAATATAGTGATGCCATTAACCTCCATACATACTCACTTCCCATTTCATTGTCCATTCTAATACATAAGTATCACTGCAATTCTGACGGGCAAAAAAGCATTCACTTCACAGTTTGCACCCATTATTAAGATATTTACCACATTATACTAATGAACGATCAAATTGATCAATATGGTAAAAATCATTTCAACCAAGGCATAACAGCACACCTACCCTCGTGGATTTGTAGTTGACAGAACAATTAAGACTAGGAAGTCCCACTAACCCTTTTAATTCCTTCACTGGTATAAAAAATCAGAAACACACAAATACACAAGCACTCATATGACCAAATTTAGATGCATGTACACACAGGGGCAGCTGTACATAAAGAAAACAATTGGAAAAACCCATGAAGCAATTGAAAGCCCTTAATAATTGGACATGTTTGTTTATCCAAAACTCAACACTACAGCAGACTTCCAGTTCACATATCAAAATTTCTCCTACCCCTACTTCACAGATAACTAGGCATATACATTATATTCAAAGGAGATGAACCATGAAGTAAATAGACTACTATAAACAGTTTTATACAAAAATAAATGTACTGTCATTCTAATTTTTGACAATGATGTTTATAGATTATTAATCAAAAATGATTGCCACACTGAAAAAATTGCACTGTAAAATAAATCAATAGGAATTAATTAAATCTAAGTTTAATCCATATACATAACAAGATATTAAGGCATTACTTTATCCCTTGAACTACCGGAAGCTTTTTATACAAACAAACTATCATTTACAACATGTCGCCATTCCGAAAATATTGGGAATTTGAAAACAATTAAAACAAAAAAGCACGAAAGACAAAAGCTGCTGTTATCAAAGCTTGAAGCAAGTAAGCCCATACAAAGATCACTTGCGTTCTGGAATTTGGAACAAATATTTCACATAGATAATTTCAGTTTTCTAATTCTCTTTTCTATTTTTTTGTTTATGCGGAGAAATTGGTAAAAAAATAAAATAAAATAAAAATAAAAAAACTCAATAAATGTATCTTCAGTTGAATGAAACAAACCAACTGCAAAAACAACAAGAATTGTGGCAAAAGCAGAATTCATGCAATTGAGAGTATTTTATAATGAATCAAAATCATGGTAATCTAGATTTCTGAAATTACAAATAGTAAACTAAAAAAATAAATGGAAAAAATAAATTAAAAAGCAAAAAGAAAAAGAAACTAACCTGCAGATCCAGCGGAGGAGGAGGGGCAGCTCGCGCGAAAGGGGCCAGGCGAGCGGATCTAAGCGGGGGGAGCTCAAAGGGGCCGAGCGAGTGGATCTGAGCAGGGGGGAGGGGCGGCGCACGCGGAGGAGGAGGAGGGGCGCGCACGGAGTGGCCAGGTGAGCGATCTGAGTAGGGGGGAGGGGCGGCGGTGAGGGCGGCTTGCGAGGGGCAGTGAGGGCGGCTAGGGTGAGGGCTGCTGGGGAGAGGGGGCGAGGGCTGCTGGGGCGAGGGCGGCTAGGGTGAGGGAAGAAAGAAAGAAAGAAAGAGGGAGGGGAAAAAAACGGCAAAATATTTTTTTATATATAAAATTTTTAGCGACGAAAATTGATTTTCGTCGCTAAAAATATTTTAATTAATATATTTAATTTCATTTAACGATGAAAATCCAAATCCGTCGGTCATTAGCAACGGAATTAAATTTTTGTCGCTAAAAATATTTTAATTAATATATTTAATTTCATTTAGCTATGAAAATCCAATTCCGTCGATAATTACCGACGGAATTGGATTTTCGTTGCTAAAATATTATAACTAATATATTTAATTTCATTAAGGAACAAAAATTCAATTCCGTCGCTATCCAATTCCGTTGGTAATTAGCGACGGAATTGGATTTCTGTCTCAAAAATTATTTTAATTAATATATTTAATTTCATTTAGTGACGAAAACTTAATTTCGTCGCTAATTTTGGCGACAGAATTGCATTTTTGTTGCTAATTTCCGTAGCAATTTATACCGCGAATTTTATGCGCCAAATTTAGCAATGGTTAGATTTTTTTGTCTCTAATTAAACGAAATTATTTTCCGTCGAAAATTAACGACGGATATATCTTTTCCGTCACTAGTAAATGTTCAGTCGCTAAATTTCCGTCTGTAATTGCTAATTTTCATGTAGTGTAAGTAACGTCATTTTTGTAGAGTAATTTACATTAGTAGTCCTCCAATTTTAAGTTAGGCTTAATATGCAATTTGTCCATTCAATTTATACACGTTTATCATGCGGTATCTTGAACTTACAAGTTTATTATTTAAATATTTATAGTTGATTATTAAGATAAAAATAAATACTTTTTGCAACTGGTGGTAGCGCGTGCAGTTTAACCGTGTGATGTGTCATTTTTAGCCAATAGTAAAGTGATATGTGAATTAAAAAAGTCAACTTAAATTTACTAATCCATCATTCTCTCTCTTCCCTCCTCTCTCTCTCCGGTGGTAGCTCTGACAAGCATGATGTGGGATTCTTACTGTACTACTATGTTGTCGTAGCAGCCAACCCACACCGACGCCGCACCACTCTGGCACTCACGAGCCACCATACTAGTAGCACCTCCTCTATCAGCCGTCTTCCCCATCCAGTGACAACGTAGCGTAAGAAGACAATGCCTCGCCTGAAGATGATGCAGATCTAGCGACAATATGATGCCTCTACCAATAGCTGTCGCGCCAACAATCAATGATCCAACGCGAGCTCGAAGGGGCCGAGCGAGTGGATCTGAGCAGGGGGGAGGGGTGGCGCACGCAGAGGAGGAGGAGGGGCGCGCACGGAGTGGCCAGGTGAGCGATCTGAGTAGGGGGGAGAGGCGGCGGTGAGGGCGGCTTACGAGGGGCAGTGAGGGCGGCTAGGGTGAGGGCTGCTGGGTCGAGGGGACGAGGGCTACTGGGGCGAGGGCGGCTAGGGCGAGGGAAGAAAGAAAGAGGGAGGGGAAAAAAATGGCAAAATATTTTTTTATATATAAAATTTTTAGCGACGGAAATTGCTTTTCGTCGCTAAAAATATTTTAATTAATATATTTAATTTCATTTAGCGACGGAAATCCAAAACTGTCGGTCATTAGCGACGGAATTAAATTTTTGTCGCTAAAAATATTTTAATTAATATATTTAATTTCATTTAGCGATGAAAATCCAATTCCGTCGCTAATTACCGACGGAATTGGATTTTCGTCGCTAAAAATATTTTAACTAATATATTTAATTTCATTGAGCGACCAAAATTCAATTCCGTCGCTATCCAATTTCGTTGGTAATTAGCGACGGAATTGGATTTCCGTCGCAAAAATTATTTTAATTAATATATTTAATTTCATTTAGCGACGAAAACATAATTTCGTCGCTAATTTTGGCGACGGACTTGCATTTTCGTCGCTAATTTCCGTAGCAATTTATACCGCGAATTTTATGCGCTAAATTTAGCAATGGTGAGATTTTTCCGTCGCTAATTAAACGAAATTATTTTCCGTCGAAAATTAACGACAGATATATCTTTTCTGTCGCTAGTAAATATTCAGTAGCGAAATTTTTGTCTGTAATTGTTAATTTTCATGTAGTGTAAGTAACGTCATTTTTGTAGAGTAATTTACATTAGTAGTCCTCCAATTTTAAGTTAGGCTTAATGTGCAATTTGTCCATTCAATTTATACACGTTTGTCATGCAGTATCTTGAACTTACAAGTTTATTATTTAAATATTTATAGTTGATTATTAAGATAAAAATAAATACTTTTTGAACTTACAAGTTTATTATTTAAATATTTATAGTTGATTATTAACATAAAAATAAATACTTTTTGCAACTGGTGGTAGCGCGTGCAGTTTAACCGTGTGATATGTCATTTTTAGCCAATAGTAAAGCGATATGTGAATTAAAAAAGTCAACTTAAATTTACTAATCCATCATTCTCTCTCTTCCCTCCTCTCTCTCTCCGGTGGTAGCTCCGACAAGCATGATGTGGGATTCTTACTGTACTACTATGTTGTCGTAGCAGCCAACCCACACCGACGCCGCACCACTCTAGCACTCACGAGCCACCATATTAGTAGCACCTCCTCTAACAGCCGTCTTCCCCATCCAGTGACAACGTAGAGTAGGAAGACAATGCCTCACCTGAAGATGATGCAGATCTAGCGACAACGTGATGCCTCTACCAGTAGCTGCCGCGCCAACAATCAATGATCCAACGCGCCAACAGTTAATAGTGAAATGATTCTCTCTCTTCCCTCTATGTCTCCCTTCTCTCTCACCGAATCGGATTCCAAATTTTGAGTCAAGAACGAGCTCGATGTCGATCTCTCTAAGCACCTCTCCTCTCCTGATTGAATCCTTTCATGCATTTTCTGTTTCTTTGGTTGTTTGATTTCGCTTGATTTGGAAACAATTAATGGCAAAAATGCAGCGATATTAAGGGAATAATGTAGATGCTTCAACAGGTCAGAGAGAAAACACAAAATGACAGTCAAAAGAAGAATGAAGAGATGATGTCCAGGTGAGCTAAATCAGTTTATTTTGATGGAAACCATTAATTATTTGATTTGTTGATTTTTTGAGCTCTTGAGAGTTTGTAGACTCTGTCTAGCGACGTTGATCGAGTGTTTTTGCCTATTCTTTGATTAGAATTAATAGATTCTTCATTTTACTAATTTCGTTATTATGATAATCAATTTGAGCAAGTTTTAGTAAAAATTAGAACAAGAACGATATAATATAACGACACAAGAATATCACATGTTCCAAATGCCTTGAATAATAAAACAAGAAAACATAAAAACCAATGTAAAAAAATTACAACTATTTTCAAATATTTTCAACTATTTTCATATTATTGAACATAGTAAAAATAAATAAACAAGTACATAAAATTTACATAGTAAAAATTAAATGAAAATTAGCATAGCAACAATTTGAATTATTACCGTTTGACTATATCACCTTGCCATTATAAGATAATTTTGACCTATGCAATACATTGATGACCATTCAAGCTGTAAAATGGTGAGATAAATTTTAGAGAAGGCCAGAACAGTGACACTTTCAACTTCCAAGTAACATGTCTGCCCCTCTTTCTTCTTCCTTCCTGTGATCTAAAACTATAGCCTTTTCAAGCTAATCTTTTTGTTAGTTACTTGGATGAACTTTATAGTGGTGAATTCTTTTTAGTAAAAGGCAACAGTATAATTAAGACAGTAGCATCAATTGCTAAAGTAAACTAATGGAAAAGCATAAATGACATATATGACCTACTGCAAATGCAACCCACCAAAAGCAATTAACACAAGATGCTGATTTCTTTTCTGAACTTTAAGAAAGTATCACTTACTTATGCTTGATCACTGCCATTTATTTGAATACCAGTAGCATGCATTTACTTGCTAGAATGCGTTGCTTGCTATGAAAAGATAAAAAAAAATGCTTACCATAATCTGGCAAAGGTTCCCCGCAAATCTCCATGTCTCAGGTTAGATTCAACGTACTTCTTTAGTAGCCTCAGTCTATCAGGCAGATCAGTGAGTGTAACTTGAGCACCTAAAAGAGCTGCAATGCAGCTGGAACATGAATAAACATGCTTGAGTCTAAAAATGAAACTATATTTAGCTAAAGAGATTTAACCTGTTTATTTACATGAAATCAGGCTACATAATCACATATCAATAGTAAATTACTTAAGAATTGGATCGGCACAAGTTACTGGAGAAAAATGCCATATAATTTAAGCATAAGTAGCCAGTCCCAATAAAACAATAGTTACCAAGTAGATATGTTTCGTCTATATATAATTCTATAGGATATGCAAAACAAATGAAGAAAAAGAAAAAAGATGTTAAAACATTTTATATAACCAAACCATCCAATTTCAGTTACCTAAAAAATAGTAATTGTAATGGTTTTTGTCTAGTTATCAATGGGAATTTCTTCCATAGAGATTTCAAATGTTAATTACAGATGCATAATCATCAACATGCAAACCTCAATGGTAAATGAATCTGGCCGACAAAGATATTCTGTAAAAATTGGATTGAAGTAGAATAGCAACAAGAAGAACAAAGCTAAGGAAGGGATCACAATTAGAGAGGGGAAATAATAGGCGTCCGAAGAAAAAATAAATACAAATGAATTGATTTAATTCTACCCAATTTACATAAATAGAAACAGGACAAACTGATTATCTTTATATCTGGGAACTTCTTTCAATTAAAAAACAGTAAGACATAAAAGAATTAAGTTTGAAGAAATTATTTTATTTCAGGTTCACATTTGAAAAGTTATTACCTGGAAGTCCTGTATTTGCCTCTGTTGCTCAGCTTGCAGTATGCCAATTATACTCTGAAATCCTCTAACTGCAGATTCAACATGCTCGTTAACTGCTTCTGCTAGAGCCAACCATAAGGAAGTGGTCACGTGCTCAGCCGCCATATCGTTTGGCCTGAATCAACTTCGGTAGCTCGCGGCTGCCACTTTCCGATCTACCCATCGACGGCGAGTGGGGGTGATCTGAACACACCGAAAGGATCGCCTGGCCATGAGGAGTTCATCGGTTTTGTTCGTGTAGCCACCCAACGTCGGAGGTGGCTGCAATCTAAAGAGGAAGTTTTCGATTCCTCTGTCACGAAGGAGCAGAACGGCAAGAAATCGCGGCTGAACGGCGTACGGTGCTAACGACGGCGCTGGTGAGGGGACAATGTTGGCTATCGCCGGAGATCGACGGCGTCTCCTCCCCCTCTCCTTTTTCGATTTGCTCTCTCCCCTCCCCTTACGTTTTTCTCTCCTTTCTTTTCCCCATCTGTGTTGGTTCCCGTTTTGTGTTTTGCTCTTTTCTTTTTATTTTATTTTATTTTATTTTATTATTAGTCATTTATATTATTTTATCCTAAATTTTATGGTTATGATTCACTTAACTTGAGATATTTCTCAAAAACCAAAAATAATTCTAACATAAAATTTTTATATTATTATTTTTAGTTATTTTATTTTACCTATCTCAAAAATTCAAGATTTAATTCTAATTCTCTAGTATCATCAATAGATCAAACTTAAATTGCTTAGCAGTCGTAACTGATATGTTCCTAACTAAATACCCATAGTTAATTTCATTTACGACTTAATTATTTAGTTAGAGTTAACTATAACTAGTCTCAGATCAAAATTGACATTTTATAAATTTTTGATCTACTGTAATACTATTTACAACTTCAAAATTATCGGAACGTTACAGTTCCGCATCAGATTTAGCTATAATACATTTTTATTACAGTCGATTGTGATAAAATATTATGGTTGCACAAACTAGTTGTATTTTACTAATGAACTTATATTTGGCCACAATATTTTCATTTTTTGTAACATATTTGTTTATCATAAATTCAATTATTTTTTATGACATAATTTATTTGTCATATATTAACATTACAACCAATTGTTACGGAAAATTATTATTTTCATAAATTGATTGTATTGATAATGAAATTGTATTTCGTCATAATATATTTCTTTTTTGTGACATAATTATCTGTCATAAAAAATTATTGTGACGAAATAATTTTATCGTCATTAATTCATTAAATTGTGACAAATATAATTTATATTACAAAAAAATAAGTATTTCATGACGAATTTTTGTATCGCAGATAGTTATTTTTTCGTTATATTTTTTTCTCACCAAAAGAAAAAGATTGAAAATTTTCCCTCCATATCAAAGGTGACAAAATTGTATCTCGTCATAATATATTCATTTTTATGACATATTTATTTGTCACAAATAAAATTATTTTTTAAACTAAAATTCTTTGAAAAAAATAATTAGATTTTTTTTTGTATTGATATCTTATTTGTGACGAAATGATATTATTGTCACTAATTTATTTAATTATGACAAAAATAATTCGTCACAAAAAATAAATATTTTGTGACGATTTTATACGTTGCAATAAGTTATTATTTTGTCATTAAATTTTTTTTCTCCAAAAAAATGGTGGAAAATTTTCCCTCCTAAAGAAACCACGACGAAATATATTTTTCGTCACAAAATTAATCTATTAGTGACGAAAATTAAAACATAAAATGACGCAAGATAATTTTGTTACGGTAATAAATGATATGGTGACGTTTTAAAAAATTTGTCGTTGTAAGTTATAATTATTGACGAAATTTTATGCATCATCAAAAAATTTGTCACAAAAAGTAAAATTTCTTGTAGTGTGAATAGAGAATTGATTATTAAGAATTACGGGAATCGGATACCTGAAGGAGAAGTTTATAAAGAATAATGATGAGAAGCGGGTGAAGGAAACATAAGTGTTTGAAGATGGGTAGAAATATGTTGGTTTTGATGTATGTCAAGTTCAATTGGAGAAAGAAGGAGAGAAACTGGAGACGGTGAAGATGAAAGAGGAGATGGCAGAGAATCAGTTGTGGATTGAAAAGGTGCAGTTGCTAGAGGAGATGGCAGAGAATCAGCGGTGGATTGAAAAGGTGCAGTTGCTGGAAGAGAAGGCGGTGAGGATGCTTGAGGTTTGACAGCAGGGGAGGTAGCCGGTGAGGATTTTAGAGAGAGAAACGGAAAAGAACCTTTTTTTTTTTTTAATCTTATTAGATTTTATCAAAGACTCATGCATGAACCTACAAAACATGCAATACACTTTTAACTGCCATGCTAGCACTTTCTATGTCACATCACATGTGATGTCCAATGAGTAAAAGGTATTTATTTTTGTCTTAATAATTAACTAAAAGTGTTTAAATGGTAAACCTATAAGTTTAAAGAGCGGCATGAAAAATGTGTGCAAGTTGAAAGAGAAAATTGTATATTAAGCCCTTAAATTATCTCATTTTTAACTTTTACTTCTAATATCCTGTAAAAAAATTTTATTTTTATGTGAAATGCATTTTCATTTTTACTTCTAATATTTTCAATTTTAAGTTCAAATTAATTTGGTTTGATTTGGACGTTGTCCGCAAAAATAGTCCTCCCAGATGTAGACACTCAATAGTTCGACCCCACTCAACTTAGAGGAGGAACAAAAAAATTACCATATTAATTTTACAATTATTTTTAAATTGATCCTATTAAAATATTCTAAATTGATCCCAACAAAGTTTTTTAATTGACTCTATTAAATAAAAAATAATACAATATTTTCATAACCATCTAACTTCAGACTTAACGTCAATAACTATTTTTCTAACCGTTCTCTTGCTTAATTTAATTAATTTACATGCTTTCAATAGATTAGTTTTAATTTTAAGATTTTAGTGTCTTTTTCATTTTTTTATTTCTACTCAGATCATTCAGATTTTAGCAGTTTTTATTGATAGTATAGGGCAGATAAATTTTGACCCCAGCTTTTTCTTTGAACATTGACGGCCTGATCGAGAAGCATACAAGAGTCATCCCCATATTTAGAATTAGCTATACATTAGTTTCTGAAGGAGTCATTGAAATGGGTTCGATTACTAATGATTTAACTCTTTTCTTTGATGTGCTGTCAGGAGAACTATGGCTATCTCCGTATTGGTACGTGCATTCAGAAATCCTACCGAGATTAATAGCTGTTTCTATGAATGATCTTTCAAATGGGCTCCCACCCATTTTGTACTTGTTCAACTTCTTCCATGCTTTATCTTTCAACTCTTTTATGTCTTTATGTGCTTCTTCTATGGAAACTCCGTTTTCATTCATGTAGCATGTGATCGAATTTGCAACTTCACCTCTACTTATTTCATCCTGTAAAAATATATATATATTAATTGACGGAAAATGCTAGATAATAGCAACATAGTAATTGATTTTTTAATAATATAATAATACCGATGAAGTGGCCAAATCATTGCAAAGTCGAAAAGTAAGGGATGACCATCGCAAAACTTCATGGTAATTTACTAAGGAATCAATGGCTTGCTTTGAGTAGCTTTGATTCTTCAAAAAGTAGGCATGGATAAGAAACACAGATCCTGAAACAGATAGCCATCCATTTCCAATATACTCATCAAATGAAGGAATACATTTATTGTGGCTCCATTTGGCTTCTTGTAAGAATGATTTGCATAAATCTGTCCACTGAAATAATTCACAGTACGCCAAATTTAATAAAATAAAATTTTGTTATATCTAAAACATATTGAAAAATTTAGGAATATAGTTAGGATGTGTATACTGCTTTGATTAGGTAAGGAAGAACATATTCTCCTTGTTCTTTCATAACCTCGTAAGCCACCTCATTCACGCTGTTGTACAAAGCTAGGTAACACAACTTCATGTAATCTGGCATATCTTTGACAGCAAGTACATCCCATCTGATGAAAATATTAATTGGGATTTTCATGAATTTGTATGAGTACATATATATGTAACTCATCAGTTAGCGACATACTCGTGTGACTCCGAAATTAACTCGACTCATTTGTTATTCATCTATTATTTGTGATCTTGTGACTTTTATATAACATGAATATAAAAATAATATACATGTATATTTTTTTTTTTTTAATGATATTAGCTTGCAGTGCACGTGATTAATTACATTTGCTTGCTCTAATTAGAGTCAAAATCAGCCAAATGTAATTTGTAATATATATAAATATAGTGTTAGTGTTAATTATTATAATCAAACAATCACAAAAATCAATCTATTTTTAATTTTAGAATAGAATCTATTTAGTTTATGTCATGGCTTGACTGGTATATAATCCAAAAAATAACGATATGTTTATAACTCGAGATATAGTATATGGATATGTTAATGAAAAATAAGAAGACAATATAAATAATGGCAGAGGATGAAATCAATGTGCAAACCTCTCAACGGCTTGTGTGAATAGCTCCAGTTCATCCAAATTACCATAAACATCATAAACATCATCAATGGTGGTTACAAATGAGGCAACCTCTGTTAGAACTTTACGACATGAACTAAATTGAGGTTCAAACACTATTCCAACTGCCCAAAAGAAGCACTCCATTAATCTGTCTCTGCTGAACTTCAATTTGTTTGCTACTCCCAAATCGTTCCACCACCTAATATTAATTACAAACATTAGAAACAAATTAAAACAAAAATGTTAAAAACATCACGTAACAACCTGCTCAAAATTTATTTTGTAATTTTCAATTGAAAGTAAAAAGTATAATGATTCGTATGGTATTTTTATAAATCTTCAAAAGTAATACCTTGACGTGTCTTTAAGGTCTGCTTGGAGTACAGATTGGACCATGTTGAAATTCAAGATGGCTAGTTCAAGTAGTGAGTGATTTGCATCTTTTCGTTTACTGTATGCTTCAATATGCGACCTTGCTTCTAACATTACCACTCTTCGGCACAGTGAAAGCTCAAGAGCATGACTCACACTCTCTTTCATTTCCATATTCGAATTTCTTTGAAATTCATTCAGAATTTTAGTTGTGTGAGCCATTGCCTCATCTAAAAGAACTTCTCCTTCTATTCCGAAATACGAAGCTTCATACAAACTCAGTATTCCTTTCACATCCTTCTTGAAGGATTCCTGGATGTCACACTTATGGTCCATGAATCCCTTAAACACATCTGCCCATTCCATAGAACATTATGTTTCTTATATTATTCAATAATAATAATAAAGAGTAAACTAATGAGAACAAACCTTGAGAGACATGGAAACCATGTTGTCTAAGAAGTCTAAAGAGAAGAGAAGTAGCATGAAGAGATGTACTGCACAATGAAAATCCTCCCAAACCAACAAATCTATTAAGCGTTTTGTTCATTTCGTCTTCGAAAATGTAAGTCAGTCCAAGCTTTTGGACGTCGTCTATCAATTCAAGTTTCATCAACATTTCCACACTTTCTTGATTAATCAAACTTCTCACATCCTCCTTTAGCTTCTTTGCTTTCTCTTTGTACAGTTTATCCTGCAATGTTTCATCTCAATATAAAATCCTAATATAATGAACAAACAGTTTACATATACTCACAGCATTATCATTATTTAAGGACTGCAAGAAGCTGTAGCTCCAAACGCTTGGTTGGTAATTAGCAGAGCGTCTTTCATTTCCAGAATGAGAGTTTTGTTGTGCTTCGATTGAACACTTTTTTTGTTTATTATAAATTGGACTACAAACTGATGAACTTTGCCGAGGAAAATTAGAGACATTCAGATTCATGGGATAAAATACAGAAGAAAACTTGAGTTCAATTGCCATCTCTATCTCTTTGAAAATTAGAATCCTTTGTGCAACTATAATTGAAGAAAGAGACAGATGGTATGTTTGTGCTTATAGAGTTCTATTTATAGACAACTTAATTCAATTAAGGGATAACTTATTTCATTGACGTGTAATTTTATACCTGAAGCATTGTACGGTTCATAACTCACAGTAAAAATAAAAAATAAAAAAAAAACACATCTATTTACATTTAAAATTTGTTTTATATGTTAAACATCAAATCTAAAAAATAATTGACATTTTTTTTCAAAAATTCTTGGATGGCCACACTGAGACAGATTTTTGTTATCAACCGCAACTTGTCAATAAATTGAATAAAATTATGCACTCAACAGAAGATTCCATCAGCTTATCAATAAAAAAAATAATAAGTATAAGTATAAGAAATTACTTAATCAGGGAGTAAAAAGGAAACTAATAATAATAATAATCTATCAATGTCGCCAAGCTGTACATGCTTCAGCTAAAATTCTTAAAACAAATGCCTAATTAGTCACCAAGGATTCTCTTACTTGCGTGCGGCAACAAATCACTCTTCCGTTGCTTTATTTTGACATTTTCCTTATAATTATTATTTTTTTAGGATTAAAGTATCTTTTTTTTGAATGGAAGATTGAAGATGTTCCTTATTCCACTTTTGAATTACTTGGCCAACAAAGGCTGTCCCGATTTCGTCTATTTCAATATATATAATGGCATTTTTGCCCCTGAAATATTGAAATATGTATATTTTTACTACTTAAATATATTTTGAGCTAAATTTATTTTTAAAATATTAAAAATAATACATGGTTGTCTTTTAAGTATGTTATTGCACAAAAATTATCCTCACTATTACATAATTGACTCAAATTTACTACTAGATTTATGTTTACTTACCTAAAGTCCGATTATTTTGACAATAACATCATAAATTTTAATCAATTTTTTTATAGTTAAAAAAAAATTGTCAATTTATAGTGTACATATGATAAGTTTATGTAACTTCAATCAGCCTACTATGTAATTTTATATTTGCTTACCTGAAATACCGTTATTTTTTAATAATAAATTTGAGCTAAATACATAATAACAAGGGTAAATTTTTGTCCAAAAATATATTTAAGAGTCAAAATATGTACCATTTTGAATATTTTAAGTGCACACACACACATATATATATATATATATATATATATATATATATATATATATATATATATATATATATATATATATAACAAATTTTGCAATTTATTCTTCAATTGATATCTAAATTTTCTAATGGGTTTAAGGCCAATTTCACCTTCAAGCAATAAGCACAATTTACTTTTAAATTTTCTTTGATCTAAATTTACCTTTTAATTATCTAAAATGGCATGCTTATATTGTATTTTGGTTCAAATATACCTCTCGACTGCCTAAAGTAAAGCACTAACTTCTTTTTAAAATGTGCTATTTTAGATAGTTAAGGGTATATTTGGAAAAAATAAATAAAGTGTAAGCGTATATTTGGAGCAGAAAAAAGTATAAAACTCTGCTTGAAACAAATGAATTATATAAAATTTTAAGAAATTCATTTGTAATTCTTATTTTTTATGCTTGATATACAAAAAATATATGAATTGAATTTTATGAATTTAATTCCATGTAATTCATCATGCTTTTACCAAATTCCTTCAAAATAGGTGAAATTTGCAAATGAATTCCATATTTTTAAGGTTAAATTTAAAAATATTATAATACCCTCTTGATCATTTGTTAAAAATAAATTATCTTTATGCAGTTAAAGTAATCTATTCTTCTTTCTCTCCACGATTGTTTTTCTCCCTTTCCTACCACTATTCTGCACTGAATGTTAATATATATATATTTTAAATTATGTTATCATTAATTCAATATTTGTCAAAAATTTTAAAATGATGATTAATGGTTGTTAATTATTTTATTGTAAATAATTAGAAGAACGAATTAAAATTGGCATTGAACATATTTTAGGAAATAAAATAGAAATAAATTTCTTTATTCATTTATTCCAAGTATAAAAATAAAGAATTCATTTTTAATTCTATATGAAAGGAAAATAACATGCCACATGCACATATCGAGGTAACATAATCGGATAATATGCTACCTACCTCTTGTAGCGTAGATATATAGCAGAAGCGTCAACAAGGATCTCTTTTGCCGTCACTGGTTTGACTGATATCCACAAGCGGGATAACGACAACTTGATCACAATCTAAAAACCTTTTGGAGTGAAAAAATAGCGAGAAGAAAAATCGACAGAGTTTCGGTATCGGAAATTTTTCTTCATTGTTTTCTCATAAGAAAACTATCTTATTTATAGAGATTCATCTCCCAAAAGAGATAAATGCACCATTAACTCCCAATTAGGGAGTTACCCCTATTAATGTGCATTAAGAGGGAAGATGTAACTTCCATTTTGCATTATGAGGGAAGTTACAATATTAAGGGAAAAATCCCTTAATTAAAACACAAGATATGGAACTCTTTTCATATCTGTGAAATTCCCATACAGATACGGATTCGGGTCCATATTAAGAGTTATGGGCGCATCCCGACTCCAACATCTCCCACTCGCACATGACTGAACGATTTCTAGTAGATTTCTCCAGTTATACAGGCAGATAGACCGTGTGACTAACATACATTTAAAGTACTAGTACTATACACCTGTTAGTGATATATAACGTCTCGAAAAGACGAGATCCTCTTATTTACGTATGCCAAACCCTAAATTGCCTTCTCATATTCACTGTTTTAACTCATAATCTCATAAAAAATAATTTTCGTGTTCATTATTATGTCTCTTCTTATAGAGACCATAATAGGCTAGCCAGTGAACCACGAAACAGTTGAATGTGATTTAAAGGCTATCTTCCCCTCTTACTATATGCCATTCATCAAGATTCAACTCACTTTTCCAGCTAGGTCCGCCAGGCCCAAATTATTCCATGGCCTTTTGGAGACTAACTAAGCTAGCCACACTGAACCATACTTCAAGAATAAGTTAAGGGTTATAAGGGTCGAAATATGGTAGGGTCTCACAATAGTAAAGGTTGAGATAAATAATATTGACTTTTTATCCCTTGGTCAAATAAGCACACATAGTATAAAACATGTGTTATGGTGTTCATTCTTTCCCTTAAAGGAGCGCATGTCTTACATTTAAAAATATATATATATATATAATACCATACAGAAGCGTAAGGTTGCGATGCACCGAAGCATCCAACTTTAGTCCACTTACTTAAGGACTACTTCTGGCCATTTTAGACAGAACATGGCAGTTACGTTTAACTTACCATCAGATTCCATACAATCCTTATTTGGATCTTAATCCAAAACATACAACTTTATGTATGTATTTATCTTGCACCTTGACAAGATAAATCTTGTAATTTCTATAAGGCGGCACTTTTATTTTGAACAGGCTCTCGAGCATTCTCATATGTTTAAAAATTGCCTCTTCTTAGTTTTTGCCAACTCATTGCAAAATTAAGGTAAACACCCTTGTAAGTGCGTTACTTCTCTGTCCGACATACTCAATCTCATACAAATAACAGTAAATATTTACTCATAAACATTCACACTCACGTATTGCCAATAATAAACTTGATTATTATTCATAAATAATAATTTTAAGGGATTACATAAAATAAAAATAGTACTACTCAATTTCTCTGCAAACCCTGAGATCTAATGTGCCTCTCAAACACATCTCTAGCTATTGGTTTCGTCAACGGATCTGCTATCATATCATGCGTAGAAATGTAGTGTAAGTTCACATCTCCTCGTCCAACAATATCTTTTGTATATTGATACTTAATGTCGATATGCTTGGTCCTACTATGAAATTTCAAATCTTTCATATAAGCTATCGACGATTGACTGTCACTATAGACAATCATCGGTTCCTCCAAGGCAGTTACTCTTAGTTGGTCCATAAATCGTTTTAACCAAACTGCCTCTTGTATTGTAGCTGCAGAAGCAACAAATTCAACTTCCATCGTTGATAGAGCCACACAGGTTTATTTCTTGCTACTCCATGAGATAGCACCATTGCCAAGCAAGAATATGAATCCTGAAGTGGATTTTCTATCATCCACATCTCCTGCCCAATTAGCATCTGTATATCCTCTCAAATGCAGATCCTTGCCTTGATAACATAAAGAATAATCCGTTGTACCTTTGAGGTATCTAAGTATCCTCTTAACTGCTTTCCAATGTGCTTTGCCTGGGTGAGATTGATATCTACTTACCATGCCCACAGCATAGCATATATCAGGTCTTGTACACAACATAGCATACATAAGACTACCCACGGCTTTGGTATATGGAACGTTCTTCATACGTTCTATCTCATATAGCATCTTAGGACACATCTCTTTACTAAGAAACTGATTCTTAGCAATAGGGGTATCAATGGGCTTACAGTTATGCATATTGAATCATTCAAGGACTTTGTTGATATATGTCTCTTGAGAAAGAGATAACAACTTTCTTGAAAGATCTCTTGAAATCTTAACTCCAAGAATATAGTCTGCATTACCCATATCTTTTATCTCAAAGTTTGACGATAACCATCCTTTGATTTCATTTACGTACTTTTTGTCATTTCCAACTATTAGTATATCGTCTATATACAATGTTAAAATGACAAAATTACTTTCAGAGCTTGTACTATAGACACAATGGTCTTGATCAATCATATTGAACCCATTCGACATGATTGTCTCATGAAATCTTAAATACCATTGTCTTGAAGACTGCTTGAGGCCATAGATCGATCTTTTCAATTTGCAAACCTTATGTTCACTGCCTTTTTTAATGAAACCTACAGGTTGATTCATGTAAATTTCTTCATACAATTTTCCATTAAGAAAAGCAGTCTTTACATCCATTTGATGTAGCTCTAGGTCTAAACTTGTCACAATGGCTAGAATTAACCTTATGGAAGTAAATCTTACAACTGGTGAGAAAGTCTCCTCCTAGTCAATCCCTTCTTGTTGTGTAAACCCCTTAGCGACTAGCCTAGCTTTGTATTTTTCGATACTACCATTAGCTTTTTGCTTCACCTTGAGAATCCACTTATTTCCAATTGGTTTGTGTCCTTCAGGTAGATCAACCAGTTCTCAAATATGATTTGATCTCATAGATGCCATTTCTTCTTCTATTGCTCTAATATATTTTTCTTTAGATGGGCATAAAAGAGCTTCTTGAACATTTTTCGTTCTTCCTCATCTTGTGGGGTAACTAAAAGAGTTTTGTTCAAGCCTTTGATCTCAAATCATCGGTGAGGAACACTTCTTCTTTTAGATTTGTGCAATTCTAAATCTTGATAAACATGTCTCATATATTCATCATAATTCGGAATGCCCCCACTGGGGCCTTGTTCCATACTCCCACTGGAGTTAGGAATACTCCCACTGAAATAAGGGTCTCGAACATCCGGATCATTTGGTGGAGGAAGGTCTTGACCCTCTTTCTTTAATTTCCTCCCACTCGGATGGAGTGATCCTGATGGTTCTTCTTCTTCCAGTGTTTCATAAAAAGTGAAATCTTGATTCACTTTGCCCAATTTTGGAAATTCATCCTCTAAGAATATGACATCTCGTGATTCAAATTCTGTCACTGTACCATTTTCATGTTCACCCATGAAGATGTATCCTTTTGATACTTCAAAATATCTCACAAAGATACTCTTTTTATCTCTTGGTCCCAATTTATCAAATTTACTTGAGGTATTATGGACGTAAGCAGCATAACCCCAAGGTCGTAAATGGCTTAGATCAGGTTGTCGACCAGTCCACATCTCATAAGGCGTGGATGTGACAAATTTGGAGGGCACTCAATTTAGAACATATGTAGCAGTTAATAGAGCATCTCCCCAATAGAAGATTGGCAAATTTGCCTCTGCCATCATAGATCTAACCATTTCAAGGAGAGTCCTGTTTCTCCTTTCCGCAACACCATTTTGTTGTGGAGTTCTGGGAATGGACAATTGATGCTCAATCCCTTTTTCATCACATAAAACTTTAAATTCATCTGAAAGATATTTTCGACCTCGGTCAGTTCTCAAAGCTTTAATCTTTTTGTCTAATTGATTCTCAATAAAATTCATATAAGTCTTGAAGCAACCCAATATTTCTGACTTATGAGAAATCAAATAGATATGACCATATCTAGTATAGTCATCTATAAATGTGATAAAATAATAGGCCCCATGTCTTGCCCTCACATTCATCGGACCACATATGTCAGAATGAACTAATTGTAATGGAATTACGGCTCTAGTTCCTTTTTCGAACTGTTTTCTAACCAATTTCCCTTTTAAGCAGTTCTCACACGTAGGTAATTCAACCTTATTTAAATCACCAAGTAAACCTGTTTTGGCTAACCGACTCATCCGATCTTGCCCTATGTGGTTTAATCTAGCATGCTATAATTTCACATGATTCTCATAACTATGTGAAGTAGAAGACATAAAGGAAAAACTTGCTTTATTCATAAAGTCATGATCAATATCCAAAACTATCAAACTATTCGAAATAAAAACATAACTATAAAAAAACACCATCCAAACATAAGCTTACACTGTCATCCTTAAAATGTAAATCAAAACCAAGATTCATTAAAATAAGAACAGAAACTAAATCCCTTCGAATGTCTGGGGCGTAGAGCACATTATGTAGGAGTAGGGTTCGAATTTTATGCAAGACTAATCTACATGTGCCAATCCCTTATACTGCTACTCTGGCATCGTTTCCTACATAAATCCATTTTGCTCCACTGGATATTCGCCGAAATTCAACAAAGGCATCTCGATCCTTTTTTACGTGGTCCGTTGCTCCTGAATCTACCACCCACAAAGGATGAAATTCAGTTAATAACACAGAACTAGATACACAGATTTCACTTACTCTTGAGTTAGAATAGTGTACCTGTTTAAGTACAGTGCAGTCTTTTGCATAGTGACCATTTTATTAGCAATTAAAATGTTTCACTCTTTAAACGTTCACTTTCTTCTTGCCTCTGGACCTCTTTGAATTCTATTTTTTCTTTATCCACTTATTTTTTTTGGCTTATTCCTTACCCCGACCTTTGAAGCTTTTCCTATTGTTCTGGCTTATACTCATTCCACCAGAACTGGACTGTGCCACATGCACTTTGGCATTAACCTTGATCGATGCAAGTCTATCTTATTCAAGCTCTAGGTGATGAGCAATATCTTCAAATGTCTCAATGTTGTCCATGTGAGTCAGTTGCATCTTCATATGCTCCCAACTCTTTGGTAAGGAACGGATGACATCTTGAACCCGTTGCTCGTTGGTCAACTTATGACCATATTCACTAAGCTCACTAATCATATTCTCCATCTCTCTTAGATGTTTCCGTATAGGGTGATCAGGCTTTTTCTGATAGGTATCAAATTTGATCGTCAGGGATCAGAGTTTGGTTAGAGTCACACCTCTGAATTTCTCCCGCAACGTGATCCATAGATCCATTGCATTCTGATACTTGCGAAATTGCTTAGTGAGATCATCTTCCATCACACTCAGCAAGATTATCCGAGTAGTGGAATTCTTTTTCTTCCATGCCACATAGGCATCTCGATCCAGCCTATGTTGGGCCGTATTGCCATCCTCAGGTTCAGCCATAACCGAACTTAAGGTTTCGAGGGCCTCCTGCTCCTCAAGCACATACTGGATTTTCATACCCCAGATTTCATAATTTTTGCCATTCAATTTCAAGTCCTTATTCAGCTCGGCGATAATAGATTTGGAAGCAGTAGCCATTTGGATCCTCAGATCTCTAATGGAATAAAAAATTGCACGAAATTAAAGGAGATTAGGCAATACATGTTATTTACTATGCATATGAAATAAAAACCTAGTAAAATTTTCTATTAGGTTTCAATTCGAAAAGGCTACTAATAGTATGCAATTACCCTCTAAGTCCTAATATCCATCTTTACAAGTTAATTCATGCATAGTAAATCTAAATTATTGGATTATTAAGTTCTCAAACTTAAGAGGAAAATAATATAAGTTTAAATTTATTAAGTCTCTACTTAATAAACATGCAATTATTTTATTCATAAAATATTGCGAGGCAATGAACAATTTGATAAACACATTTATTATAAAATTAAAAGCCAACATAATAAATAAACGCATCCATTCAACCAATATTTAAAATCCAATAATCCAAAATATGACACTCATGTCAAAAAGTAATAAGAAACATAAGTCTTATTAAAATAAAAAAAAAATGCTAACTTCTTAAACCTTTAACACACATGTCAACTAGATAATAAGTGAAGATTTCACAAAATCTTCATATGGATTGGGGTTGACATAACGACCCTCCTAAACAATAGAGAAGGTACACCTCTGGACCACTCACGAAGCCATGGACGATTCATGTTACGTCCACTTCTTAAGGTCATCACAGATTTAGTGTCCGACCTGTACACTCCTCTTTTAGCAGCCTTCAAGATAAACTGGATAATAGCCTGTTTATAGGATCCAACTCTCGAGTCCCACACATGTATCATCAAGTTCCTCAGAACCGGATGATGCTCAAGAGAGTCGATCATCACCTTAATTATCTCAGTATTATCTCTTCCTCTACCCAAACCATCTATCCAGATGCACTCTTGCATCTGTTCATTCATAAATACGATATGATGCACTATTGCATCAAGGTTATCAGCTCGGATATCCTTACACATCCTGATATTTCGGACTTCATGCACTTTTGCATTCATCCGAGCAATACCCTGAGGAGTACGAGGAACAATAGGAGTCCTTATCATCACCATCTTTGTAACACATCATAGAAACAAAATGTAGTTAATACATTCATGTATAAACTCATATGATTGAAACACGTTTCAATCAACAATAAGGATAGATCCAAAAAATTTTCAAATAATATTTTTCAAAATTAATTAAAGACAGAAAACATATTTTCCACAATTTTATAATATTTTTATTAAGATAAAAATTAGAATTTATTTTTCGATCATCAAAAAATTTTGGAAAAATAACCAAAAAATCAGAAATATTTTAAAAAATAGTTCTGTAAAAAATCGAAGCTAATTCGGTGGTCAGAGAATGCCGCATGCGCCTACACGCGCCTCTAGAGGGAGGGATAACGCGCCCACGCGCCATCATGCGCACCACACGCGTCTTCCACTTGTCCTGCCACATGTCACAATCACAACGTGACATGTCTCAGAATTTGGTTGGTCCACCTATCGCCAACATGGCAATGGTGGACACGTCATCGCCATGTGGCCCGACACCTGTCAGACACGTGGCAACAACCGATTGGGCCACGTGGCAGCAGTGACACGTCAATGTGCAGACATGGCCCGACACGTGGCACAAATTCATTTGTCCACGTGTCACCCCCTGACCGGTCCTTGTGGCGCCTCGTGGACATGTCATCGCCACGTGGCATGATCTGGGTCAGCCACGTGGCAAAATCCGATTGGGCCACGTGTCCACAATGACGCGCCACTGTGGACCAGCATTTGTGCGCGTGTGGGCCACCGCCCATGGTCACGCGCCCAACGTCGCGCCACCTTCCCGACGGATTCTGAGCTCCAAATTTCTGCCAGTGGGGGGTTTTCAGGGTCTATGATTTCAATGGTATGGTCAAATTTTACAAATCCCAATATCTAGTATAGCGTTTTGAACACCCTTGTTTATCCCCTCCATTTACGGTACACATGCATGATTTTAAACCTGTAAAATATATACAAATATATGTTTTAACACAAAAATAAATATATTGTGTTCATGCATCTTAGATCTACTAATTTTATATATAACATTTTAGATCCGATTTTAGCCACATACCAGGACGCCAAAAATATTGGCTCTGATACCAATGAAGGGATGATAACATGCCACATGCACATATGGAAGTAACATAATTGTGTAATAAGCTACCTAACTCTTATAATGTAGATATATAGCGGAAGCGTCAACAAGGATCATTTCTTGCGTCACTGGTCTGACTGATATCCACAAACTTCATAACGATAACTTGATCACAGTCTAAAAACTTTTTGGAGTGAAAAAACAACGAGAAAAAAAACCGACAGAGTTTCGGTATCTGGAATTTTTCTTCATTGTTTTCTCATAAGAAAACTATCCTATTTATAGAAATTCATCTCCCAAAAGAGATAAACGCACCATTAACTCCCAATTAGGGAGTTACCCCTTTTAATGTGCATTAAGAGGGAAGATGTAACTTCCATTTTGCATTATGAGGGAAGTTACATTATTAAGGGAAAAATCGCTTAATTAAAACACCAGATATGGAACTCTTTCCATATCTGTGAAATTCACATACAGATACGGATTCGGGTCCATATCAGGAATTATGGGCTCATCTCGACTCCAACACTATATTTTTGTAATTTTATTCCAAGTAGAAGAATTCATTTACGAATGAATTTTATATGAAATTCATTTATAAATGAATTCTACAATTTAAATTCATTTGTTGCAATTGGAGTCTAGGAGTACATTTAGTAGAAAAAGAATTTAAGAGTATATTTAGATAAAAAAAACAAATTAGGAGTAAATGTCTACTATTTTTAATACTACCTTCCTTCCTTTTCATGCATCACTTTTGACTATTAATACAAAAATAAAAAAAAATGATTAATATATTTCAATATTATAAAAAATATTAATAATTAACTATATTGTCATTTTATTAGTTAACATAGAAAAAAGTGATAACAAATATAGAAATACATTTAAAATATCAAAATAAGAGTAAATTAGAAAAAGTGCATTATTTTAAAAAAAAATTAAAAAATGCATTAATTTTTTTTTTTAAAATCCTTAAATTAAAAAAAAATAAAAAGGAAACGAAGGTAGTAGTTGAAAGAAAAATTTAAGCCTTATCTCTATTTAATTAAGGAATTGGCAGAATTTAATTAATAAAAATTTCTGTTAGAAAAGTTCAAGTACGTACCCTTACTTTGAAACTTTAGCTAATATACCTTTTTTATTACAATTATTTACAATGCACCAAACCAATACTCAAGTATATCACATGTTGTTAGTAATCAAAAATCATTTATTCACTATTAATTTCATCCACAAATTATTTCATAAATACTCTTTAGGTAAGGCCAATTCAATTGGTTAATTGAATAACTGTAAATTAGCTATAAACGTATTTGACTGAATAACTATAAATTAGCTATCAATGTATATGATTGGTGGTAATTCAAATCTTAATTTATTTTTTTAACAATTAAACCCTAAATACAAATATTCTGTATACCAAAAATGCAACGGTAGCTATGTGTATAAAAATAAATAAATAAAGAAGTCTAAGAAAAAATAAATAAATATAGGATTGGTTATTTATTTATTTATTTTATTAATAAAAAAAAAAAGTTAGAGTTGGAATTCGAAACTTGTCAATATCATATTTGCCATTGAAATATGTCATTGAAAGTAGGGTTGGTTATTATAATTAAGCCTAGTACATGAATTGCACCTCATTTTCTGCTTAGTGATGTAACATTTAATTAACTTGGTATGCATATATGCAATCCATGTGTGCATCGTTTAATTTAATTTCTATACGCATAAATCCCATATGTATAATGTACAAACGTGTTTTTGTTACATTATGGCCACTGTTAGACTTCCGAGTAGTATCCACCAAGTCACTAATCCATGGGGATAATTTTCATAAAGTCAAAATTTAAGAAATTATAAAGATTTGCTCGGATATTATTAATTACTTTTTTCATTTTTTATTATCTGTTTTGTTTGTTATTTTTATTAGAATTAAGTAGTATTAATTAGATTTAAATTTAAAATAGTGTTTTAATATATAAATTTAAATTTAATTGGTCAACTTACGTTGAAAAAAAAATAAATTAAAAAAAAATAAACTACATTAAAAATTTAAAAGTGATAAATAAATGAAATTTAAATTTTTTTTAAAAGTGATAGATAAAAAAAAGGAGAAAGAACTAATATGAGAAAAGTAGTTAAAATCATTTAACTACTATAAGGGGCATAAAAATTAGGGATAAAGTATGATAAATAAGTTAAAAATAATTTAAAATATGAAAAGTTTTTAAGGTCTTAATACAATTTTTTTTTTTGAATAATTAAAAATATGGTTGATATTAAGTTGGGTGTACTAAGTCAGAAAAAACAAGACACTATTGAGAAAATTAATATTTAATAAATTACTTTTAATTAAGTAATAATACAAGCAATATTCACATGTGATAGAATTTCTAAAAAAACAAAAATGAGTGTCCTATAATTAAATTATTGTTTAACTCAGGATTTAATGTACGTAGATAGCGACACTTGACTAGCATTTAAAATCTGAACACAAACCTCAGCAATGATAGAGCTAGTGGGACCATGGAGCAAGGAACCTTCGGCTGCTGAGGTGACGTTAATCCTTCCAAACTTAGAGTTGCATAGATAACATATGCTATAATTTAAAAAAGAACAAATGTAGATTTTTGTCTCGATTATTTATTAAAATGGATAAATTTATTTTTAATATTTATTTTGGGATAAATTTATCCCTAATATTTGTAAAATTATAAATTTTTGCCCCCTGCTGTCAACGGTCAATTAATGTTTTAACGGTCAAAATTATCAGTAATTTACGATAGAAGCAAAAATCTATTATTTTACAAACGTTAGCAGCAAATTTGCACGTTTGAAAAAATATTGGGAGTAAAAATATACTTTTGGCACCCAAACATTTAATTGTGTCCAATGGATGTATAATACGTGTCCAACTAGCAGTCAACTAACGTATTAACGGTCAAAATTAGCGGCAATTGACGGTAGGGGTAAAAATCTCCCATTTTACAAACGTTAAAAGCAAATTTGTCTCAAAATAAACGTTAAAGCTAAATTTACCCATTTTGGCAAACGATAGGAAAAAAAAATGCACTTTTAGCCTTTTAAAAATTAAAACTCTACTTTTATTTTGTCCACTCCAAATTTTTCTCATATAAATAAATAGAATATATATTAAAATTTTAAAATTCTAAAATTAAAATTGTACTCTTATTTTAACTTCTCAATGTTTAAATTTTACTAATTAACTTTCTAAACTGTTAAAATTGCACTCTTATTTTAATCTAGAATTGAAATTGTACATTTGTCATTAAATAAATAATATACAAATAAACAAATATAATTATAGTTGTTATTTAATAAACAAATATACGAATAAATTAGAAATCGCCTGCAGTTTAAACGGATTAAAAGTCCGATTACTTTTTTAATTGATCAGTGTTCAAATCTCATTCTCTCCCGCTCTTAAATTTATATCAAAAAGAAATACACAAATGAATTGATTTGTAAAAGTAAAATTCTCAATCTCAATTATTTCCCAAGCAAAAATTATATTTGGAATTTTTATCTCAGGTTGTTAGGGTGGAATTTTTCTTTAACCTAATACAAAGTGACATATTAAAAGTCCAAAAATGAAAGTATATTTTTATTTTTGCTGGGAGCATTAAAAAAATCGATGTACTTGATTAACCGAAAAATCAATCCGAATGTTTATTTTTGTTTTTTTCAACATATAACTGTTCCCTTGTTCTGGTTAAAAAAATTAATAACACAAATTTTTATATAACACTTTAATAATTGAATAGTTAAAGCAGTAGTACTATTTTTCCATGAGAAAACTTAATCGGTTGGTTTTCTAAATAACTAAAACCAAGTCTTACAATTAATTTCACTTTTCTCCTAGTTTTTGTATTTGATGACTATTATATGGTCACCTAAAAAGGAAATAGACAAATAGATTTTCCGATGCCAAATTAATTAATTTATTGAAAGAAAAAAAAAATTAGGAAAAAGAATTTGTAGACTTAAGCTTTCGTCTAGTTGAGCTGTCGCATTTTTGAAAAAATATATATTCCACCTAAAATATCATTTTATAAAATTAAAATAGTATTTATTACCTATATTTCAATTTTATCTTCTTATCAATATCAACACTGTATTAAATTATGTCTTCATTTAAAAAATAATATTATAGTTTTAAAATATTTTTTAATAAATTGAGAAATAAAAAATAATAACTTCAACATGCAAGAAAAAGCAAAAAACAAAGACTGACTTGGAGGGAAGAAAGTAATAACTAATAGAATTAAATTAAAACCGAGTAACAATTTACAACGATATATTATTAATGAAACAATATTTTAACCATTACAATATAGTTTTTAATGATAGTAATGTTTAGCCAATCTCCCAAACTTAGAGATTCCAGTAGACTTATAAGTTGGGTTGTCAGCATTCATTTTTCTCTTATTATTTTCACTTTCACTATGTACTATAAAGTAAATTTTGTCTCATTTTTAAAATTTTTACTTTTGGAATTCATTATTAATTTAAATTTTTACTTGACGTTATGCTAGAGGTGAAAAAGAAAAACCTAAAATTTTGCTTAACCAAAAAATCCAATTCTATCTGGATAAAAATATTTCGTAAAATGATCTATTTTTATAACAAACCTCTTTAAAGTGAAAATAGAATTTACTTTTTGTTTTTTTCCTTTGGATCTCTTCCATTAGTTCGATTTTGTCTGCATCTTCTTTTTTTTTTTTACGAATAGTTTACTTTTAAAAATTGGCGGTTAATGGTTAACCGGTATTTATACATTTTATATAGTATATGTTAATTTTTACACTTAAATTTTTTAATATTATTGCAATTTATAAATATTATGATATATGACTTTTTAAAATACTATTATAAAATATTTATTTTTAGTAAATAAACATTAAAATTATTTTTTTATTAAAATTATTTATTCATTACATGCATGTGCATAATTAGTACTTTATTGTTAGTTTCATATTGAATATATACATTTCATTCTTATGATTGATTATAAAGATTTTGTTTTCTTTTAATTTTTTAATAGATATTATATTTGATTTGTATTTTTTATTTTTGAATCATTTTTAATTATTAAAAATAACATTATAAATTGCATAATTTATTAGATTTATATGTTAAAATCTTTTAATGGTTAACCAGTAAACCTATTCGAAAAAAATTAATTAAAAACTAAAATCGATATAGCAATTAACTGAAATTAACGAATTAATTAATAAAATTATTAATAAACCGATTAACCTGTACGTACTGGGTAAACTTTCTTACATTTTGAATTTGCAGGTATCAGAAGAAATTCATTTGACTCCACTATCAATGCTCAACTCATAAACTGGGGACTAGCAAGAATAATTATTTAGATTACTAAAATTTTTTAATAAAGTTTATTATTTAGAATAATTTTATTGATAAATTTTTGTTTTATCGACAGAATTATTGGTCAATAATAATGCACTCAAGTTACCAATACAATTATTAAACATTTAATCAATGTTTTTATAGTTGGCGTATAAAAACAAGGGGCACAATTTTGTTGTCTATTTTTTCAAATTGTCTTTTTCTGGCTTTATTACAATTTTTTTTTTCTTTTCTCATCGGAAATTTCAGGCATATACATTCAATAATTGATAGCTATTCATTGCTGTCGGCTCATATTCTCTCATGTGTATCATTCTAAGCCCTTTGTTATTTAATTTTGAAAACTTCCAGGGCGATCCACAACGTGAGACTAACTGTTGCTTCTCCCTTCTAGATCATACAGTTTCTCCCTACATTATTTCCTACTTTATTTAAAAAAATAATCCAAAGAAAATAATAAAATTTCTGCTTTTTAGTCAATGTTCTAGGTCTCGGCACCTTTTCGCTATTGTTGATTCTTCCATTTAATTTTAATTATTTTGTATATTTTATTGATAATCTTTTTCCTTCTTATTTTATGATCTTTCATTAAATGGTTTTGTCCATCTAACTCTTCAGTGCGCATCCTACGTCATTTCCTTTGGTAACAAAATTGCGGGTCAATTTCACTCATGGTCACTCAACTTATCACTTATCGCGCAAAAGTAACCGACTTTTTTTTTCTTACTTAAATGTCACTGAACTTTTAACATTATTGCACAAAAGTCATGTTGACCGGAATCCGGCGATGACTCTTGCCGGATTGATGACTTTTTTGCAAAAATGTTAAAAGTTCAGTAACATTTAAGTTGAAAAAAAAAAGTTAATTACTTTTACGAGATAAATGATAAGTCTAGTGACCGTGAGTGAAATTAATTTAAATGTAGCATTTGTTGAACTTATCAATCCGGCAATAGTCGTCGCCGGATTCCGGTCAACATGACTTTTGTGCAATAATATTAAAAGTTCAGTGACATTTAAGTAAGAAAAAAAAAGTCGGTTATTTTTGCGCGATAAGTGATAAGTTGAGTGACCATGGGTGAAATCAACCCCAAAATTGCTAATATCATGTAAGCAATTCTTATTCTTTTCTCTTCTAGTAATTTTATTATTCTTTCCTTTATTAACCGATTAAATAGATAAATTGTCTAATGGCAAATATTTTTTAATTCTATCCTCTCTGTATTTTGAATATCTGTTGATTAATTGTTTTTATTGTGCTCTTTTGGTGTCTTGGATATCTGACGGTTAATAATCTAGGATCACCACTATTTTCTTTTTCCTTCTTTTGATCTAATGAATAAAAACTGAATTTAACCTAAAGTTTTTCCCAAAATAACTTTTCTTTTTAGGGATAAAGGATTTTTTTGTCCTTGTACTATTGGAAAGAGCATGAAAATGCTCTCGATTTTTTTTAATCGATTTTTACCCCTGAATTCAGTTTAATAGTTGGAAAATACTCTTACGATAGACGGAAAGTCCAGCTAGCAAACAAAGTTAACGGCAGCTAATCACACGACACGTCAACATCCACATGTCCACTCTTTTTCCTAGCCAGATTGTTGATTTGGACTCTCTCTCTCTCTGCAAATCCCTTTCACGATCTAACCAGTTCCTCCTGCAATAGCATTAGCACAAATCTCTTTCACAATCTGACCAGTTCCTCTTACAATAGCATTAGCTAGAAAAGCAAGAATTTTTAGAAAGAAAAGAATCAAATAACCCCAAATTGCTACAGTACTGCATCAAGAAAAGTGACTCCATAGCTCAAAGGATTGGCAAAGAGAACAAGTAGTGTAAATCATCAAGCTTAACCATTGGTTCATCTTTTGTTAATGGCTATTGAAGATTCTCATCACCAATTTTCACAATTGTAGCAAGAGAAACATTATCATCCAGGATTCTAACAACATTGAACTCTCCCATGGCAAGCTCCATAGCTTCTTCTCCTTCCATCAGATGAACTGTACATGCTGGATGATAACCGAGCTAATAACCGAGCTATCATCTGACTAGTTCGGTTATTGCCCGTCTATCGAAGTTCGGGTTAACCATACTTCTGAGTTCGGTTGCCAAAATGTCCAGAATTCTCTCCAGCAAGATAAGCTTGGTTTCTCGACAGTCCGGATAATTGGGCTAGCTCGGCTTCTGTTATTAGAGTAATCGTTGCTCATTAAAGATCCATCATGAAGGTAGTCGTTACTCAATAAAAGCTCATAATAAAAGCAGCCGTTACTCAATAAAAGCTCATTAAGAGAGCAGCTGTTATGAAGGAGTTAAAGGGCTATAAAAAGGAGAAAGTAAGGTATGTTTGAACTCTCTGGAAAAAAACATCTTTGCAATTTATTTTTTTATCAAGATCACTAACTTGACCGTCGGAGTATCCTAGAACGGAAATCCGCCACAATTCTTTGATTTCAGGTGACCGATTCAAGCTTCCAGCGCCGAAATTTTGGAACTTTCATCATGGAATTTATAGAAGAATCTATTGTTTCAGATTTCTATGTTCTGGGTATTATTGAAATGTGGGTTGTGATGTGTTATGCTTCATTGTAAAGATAGTGTTAGCCTGAAACAACCCGTTTTTTTGAAACTTTGGGCTGGTGAGGAAGAAAGGTTTTACGGATTAAAGGAAAATAACATATAAAGGTGGAAAGGAGAATGGATGATAGAGAAAGTAGTGGTGTAATTGATATTTATTTTGATAAATTTTATTTGTTATTTGTAACTTTTTTCTTATTGATTACCTGTGAAGAAGAAGCTGCCATTGATTTGCAGAGAGAGAGAGATAGCGCTTTTTCCATGTCACCTTTTTATTTTTTTAAATTTTTTTTTTAATCTGACTAGGAAAATATTTGCCACATGGATGATGACGTGTGGATACGTAATTGGCTGCCATTAACACCGTTTGTCAGATGAATTTTTAGTCCATTGCAAGGATATTTTCCAACCATTAAACTGAATTTAAGAGTAAAAACTGACAAAAAAAAGTTTGAAAGCATTTTCATACCCTTTCCAATAATACGAGGGTAAAAAAACCTTATTTTTTCTTTTTATATTGAATATATATAAAAAAATGTAAAATTGTAATTTGCAATGCCCTCTGCCAAATTCTTTTGCCCATAGTCCACCTATTATTGTTGTTGTTATTATTACTACTACTATTATTATTAATTGGTTGACGGAAATTATTCAACTTATTTGTATCACTGGTGTCATTTTTAGTTAAAAATATAAAATAAAATAAAAATTAACTATAATGTTTGTATTTGTTTTTAAATCCTATGAACAATATGTCATTATTTTTATTATAGGTCAAAGGTCAATTTTAACCTCCTGATGTTTGTCAAAAAGGACAAATTTGCCCCTAGTGTTTCATATGATGCAATTTTGCCTCTCATGTTTGAAAATTGAAAGATTTATGACGTTGTCGTAACATTCCATTAATGTTGACCATGCTACCGTCTATTGACGGATGACATGACTAAGCTTGACATGTGTTAAGTAACTATTGGACACGTCATATTACACCTGACACGTGTGCATGTCAGTGTAATATGGTCAAATGTGTATTTTTGCCTCTAATATTTGCTAAAAAGATCAAATTTACACCTAATATTTTCATATGGTGCAATTTTGCCACTCATGTTTGAAAATTGGGAGATTTATGCTACTACCGTAACATGTTGCTAACGTTGACCATACTACTGTCTGTTGACATATGACATAGACAAAGAGTGACAAAAAAATGCTCATATTTCAAGTTTATCTTTCATTTTCTTGCCCTTTTTAATATCATTAATTATCATTAAAGAGAAATTTCAAAAATTGAATATCAAATGGAAATAGTAGATTTGTAATTTTTTTTTGTTACAAAAATAAAAAACAATAACAAGAAGAATAGCATGACTGTTAGTAAAGCTAATCATTTTTCTTTCTTAAAAAAAAATAGTATAAAAGCAAAGATTGCTAAGAAAACCAATACAACAAATAGCACCATAATATTTTTTTTTCTCACCAAATAATAAAAATTATTACTATTATTCCATGAATAAAAATTATTTTTCTTAATCCAAACAGAATAAAACTTTTGTTAGATCCATTGCAAATAGAAAGAAATCCAAAGCATGTATCAAAATTAAATTTTTTATCATTTACAAGTTTCAAAATTTAGATCCTAGAATACAAAAACAAAAAATGATTTATTCTCTTTATTTACATGTGATGGAGTCTGGATGCGTCCATGACTCCCAATATGGATCCGAATCCATATAAATGTGGAAATTATCCTAATATGGAAGACATCCATACCAGAAAAGAAATAATACAGATATGGAAAGAGTTCCATATCAAATCCTTTAATTAAGGTTTTTTCCTTAATCGAATTGATTTAAAAAGGGTAACTTCCCTTTCTGTATTAATTTCCTTTTAATTACTTACTTCTTATTTTAGAGAAAATGTCTCTATAAATAGGCCAAAATTTTTCTGTAAAAGAAATAGAGAAAAAGTTCTCTATACCAAAACTCTGCTGAATTTTTCTCTCGCCCACTTTTAACTCCAAGGAGCATTTAGACCGTGATATAGTAGTCGTTATCCCGCGTGTGGGCAAGAGTCGGACTAGTAATGCAGAAAGGATCATTGTATCCTCTTTTGCTTGAGATTCTGCGCTACAAGAGATAGATATCCTACCTGTTTATGTTACCTCCATAAATATATATGAGTATATATTTCCCTTCAACATGCAGTTAAAAAAATAGTAAACTATCATTCTTTTTAAAATAAAAGCACCACTGCAAACAATTATATATATGTATACAACAAAATATATACATAAGACTAGCAAACTACAACCAAAAATCAATTTTGTTATTCTTCTAGAATAGACAAAATCAAAAGCAAAAATGAATAAAATAAAAAATAAAAATAAAAAAATGTAAAAGAACAAGATTGCAAGGGTTCAAAATAAACATGGAAAGAAATGAAATCCTAACACAAAGAATATTAAAAACAAAGTGGGTGTAGAGCATAAAAATCTAAAAATAAAAGGCATGGACGAACTTAAATAGGCAAGAAAATGAAAGATAAACCTGAAATAAGAGCATTTTTTTTGTTACCCTTTGTTTATGTCATCAGTCAACAGACAACAATATGATTAACATTAACGACATGTTATGACAGTAGCATAAATCTCCCAATTTTCAAATATGAAGGGCAAAATTGCACCATATGAAAATATTAGGAGCAAATTTTTCCTTTTTGGTAAATATCATGGGCAAAAATTCACATTTTGCCAAATTACACATGACATGCACACACCACTTGTAATCTGATATGTCTAATGGTTATTTGATATGTATCACCCTTAGGCCACATCATCAGTCAACAGACAGCATGATGTGAGCACAACTATGGAACATTATAAGGGGACCAATAATAAGATAGTAATGTCAAATGGACCAATGATAAGAGTAAGAGCTAAGAAGTTCAAGGAAGCACTAAAAATATACATGGGTCGAATTGTGGAAGCTATGGACAAACAAGCAGGAGTGGGGCCGAATGGACAAGAGAAGACTCAAATGGGCTTGATTAATTATTTGAAATTAGTAGAGTGATTGGTCAGCCCATACACAAGTGTTTATTATATTTGGCATATGGACTTATTTTAATAATGTGGGTTACTTTTGTTATGTTAAGTTGGGTCATAATCTAGCTTAATAGACTTATTTGTAAGTGAGATGTGTTTTAACTAGCTTGGACTCATTTAATTAGTTCTTCTAGGCTTGTGGGCTCTATTTAGAATCATTAGAGTAGACTTAAGTTATTTTGGTGAAAGGCCCATGTTTAAAGGCCTATTTATCTTAATTAGGTTTAGAGTTTTTCTAAATGGGTATAAATACCAGATATGACTTATTGTAAGGGACATTTTTTTGAGATTATTATTTTGGCTTAGCCAAATTCTTCATTAGAGAGGATTGCTTGTCTTCTTCTTTCACATCAAGAACTTTATTCTTATCAAGGTAATTTACTTTGTGGCGAATTTCGTTCTTATTTTAAAATCAACCTTATTATATGCGTTTCCATTCATATAGTTGATTGGGAGTTTGTTAGAGTTGGGAATTTATTCTTGTTCATGTTCATGCCATCTTGTATGTTTAAAAGATTTCGAGTTCTTTAGCCTTGGGCTTCCGTATCATTTGGTATCAGAGATTGGATTAAGATTAAATTTTTATTTATCCTTTGTTTATTTTCTATTTTAGTTTATTTTTCTTCAATTTTGTTGGGTTCTTAAATTTTAGGACCCCTTGTTCTTAGTGCATTTTTTTTTGGTTGTTTGATCTTGAGATTTTAATTATTTGCTATTTTAGTTGTTATCTAGCTAATTAAAAAAAAAGAAATCAATAGCCTATTATATAAAAAAAAATTGAAGTTACGGCTTAGAAAAGATAAAAGCCAAATAGGTTAATCTTTTTAGGTAGGTAATGTTATTTATTAGGTTTGACTAATTAGGTTAGTGGGTTGCATGTGTTAGACAGAATTTGTGGCATTTGATTAAAAAAAAAAGAAGAAGAACAAAGTGAAATTGTGGCAGCTAGGAAAGTCAAAAGTATAAATTAGGTTTGTCAATTAAGTTGTGTAATTGGCGTGACTTAAGATTGCATTTGTGGGCTGTGTGGGGTTCCGTATTATTTGATATCATAATTTGGATTAGGATTAAATTCTTATTTATTATTTGTTTATTTTTTATTTTAGTTTATTTTTCTTCAATTTTGTTAAGTTCCTAAATTTTAGGACCCCTTGTTCTTAGTGCATTTTTTTTTGGGTTGTTTGATCTTGAGATTTTAATTATTTGCTATTTTAGTTGTTATCTAGCTAATTAAAAAAAAAAGAAATCAATAGCCTATTATATAAAAAAAAATTAAAGTTACAAGCCAAATAGATTAATCTTTTTAGGTAGGTAACGTGATTTATTAGGTTTGACTAATTAGGTTAACGGGTTGTATGTGTTAGACAGAATTTGTGGCATTTGATTAAAAAATAAAAAGAGAGAGAGAGAAGAACAAAGTGAAATTGTGGCGGCTAAGATAGTCAAAAGCATAAATTAGGTTTGTCAATTAAGTTGTGTAATTGGCGTGACTTGAGACTGCATTTATGGGCTGTGTGGGGTAGACTGTGATATATTATTATTAAAAAAATTGTTAGTATTATTCACAGCACTGTTCATAATACTGTTCATCCATGTACTGTTTATAGTACTATTCATTCGTGTACTGTTCATAGAACTGTTCATAAAAAAAAAGGGAAGTGGAGTTTGACGCAGATTGAAGGAAAAGATAAGGTGTGTTTATCTTATAGGTTGGTGTGAATAATTAGAATTTTATCTCTTGGGTTTCCTTATTGTGTTGTCTTAGTGTCATTTCATATCTTTATATCAAGTTGATTTTTTTCATTAGGAAAATTTAAATTTCTGAATTTATGTATTAGTTTTGTCATTTCTTTCATTTGTAAGTTGCTATTTTTTTGTGTCTTTTATCTTTTTCTTCCATTTACACTATAATTAACAACTAGATTCTTGTTAATTTAAATTGCATATTCGGACAATATACATACCTTCATCTTGTATGCTTATTTCAATTTTCTCTATTTTGGCATTTTGCTTCTAGAATGAGCCCATCTTCTTTGTTAAGTGTTTTCATTGCATTTTTGTTTAAATTTACTGAATTGTAAATCATCTTGACGTGGGATTGAGTTCTGAAGTGCAATTGAGGACATCAAGCTTGAGTGAATAAAGGCTTGCGTGCGTGAGCTTAAAAGAGGGTAAAAGCCAAATTGAGTGAAATACGAGTGGAGTGCCATCTTTTGAGTGAAACACATGAGGGAGTGCTTTTGCAGGTACATACAATGACTGAAGATTCTAGCCATAAAGGAATGACCCTAGAACAGGTTGCATTTACAATGCAAGCAATGCAAAGTACCCTTGAGAAGTTTATGAGGGATAGGGAAATCATGAATGAAAGGTTGGAGAAGTTGGAGGTGAGAACAACCAATAATTTGAGAAGGACAGCCAGAAGAGGTAGATGGGTCAATGAGAATGAAGAGGCCGATCAAGATGAGTTTGAGGATGAGGATGAAGTACAATCCATGAGGGGAAGAATGAGAAGAGGAGATAGAATGGACAACAATATTAGTGCCATCAAGATGAACATTCTATCTTTTAAAGGTAAGAATGATGTTGAAGCATACTTAGAATGGGAAAGAAAAGTCGACATGATTTTTGCTTGTCACAATTATTCCAAAGATAAGAAGGTGAAATTAGCAGCAGTAGAGTTTACTGATTATGCATTGGTTTAGTGGAATGAGTTGGTAAAGAATAGAAGGAGGAATAGAGAACCACCTATAGCCACTTGGGAGGAAATGAAAAGAGTGATGAAGATGAGATTTGTGCCATCTTACTATTATAGAGAGTTGCACCAGCAATTGCATAAACTCATCCAAGGAGCTAGATCAGTAGAGGACTATTACAAGGAGATGAAGATGCTATTAATCAAAGCAAACATAGAAGAGGAAGAAGAGGTGACGATGGCTCGATTTTTGGGAGGATTGAATAGGAAAATTGCTGATATAGTTGAATTGCAGCATTATGTAGACATGGAGGACTTAATGAACATTGCCATGAAAGTGGAGAGGCAACAAAAACAAAGAAGGGTAGCAAGGACATTCTAAAATTCTAGCAACAAATAAAGTCCAAACTGGAGCAAAAATGAAGATAAGAAAAGGGAGCACCATTCGGATTCCAAGGAGAAAGGCATTGAAATAAACAAAGGCAACGAGAGGAGTACTTTAATCAAAAAAGGTACTATTGACCCTTCACCCAAACTTTCTAAATATAGGGATATTAAATGTTTTAAGTGTCAAGGGCATGGCCATTATGCATCTGAATGCCCTAATAGGAAAACAATATTTATTAAAGGGGGAGAAATTATTTCTAAGTCTGATGATGGGAATAAGTTTGATGATAGTGAATTGAGTATGCCACCATTAGAAGATTTTTTTTGATAATGATGAGTGTGTTGAATATGCTGTTAAGGGAGAATCCTTAGTTACTAGGCGTGCTTTGAATTTGAATGTTAAGGAAGATGGCTTAGAACAAAGGAAAAATATATTTCACATTAGATGCTTAGTAGGTAGAAAGGCTTGTAGTCTAATCATAGATGGGGGAAGTTGCACTAATGTAGCTAGTACTACTTTGGTAGGAAAATTGGGGCTGAAAAGTAATAGGCACCCTAACCCATATAGGCTGCAATGGTTGAATGATAGTGGAGAAGTTAAAGTTACCAAACGGGGTGGTTGTTGCATTTTCCATTTGTAGATATGCTGATGAGATTGTATGTGATGTCGCATCAATGCAAGCAGGTCATATATTATTGGGTAGGCCTTGGCAATTTGATAAGCGTGTTATGCATGATGGGTATAAGAATAGGTACTCTTTTGTGCATAATGGGCAGAAAATCACTTTTATCACCCAAAGAAACTTATCTTGAGCAATTAAAAATTCAACAATCTTCAAGTGGGGATTCGAGTAGTGAAGTGAAAAAGAAAGAAGAGAGAAAAGAGGCCATGAGAGAAAAGAATAAAAATAAAGGCCCAATGGTGAGTGACTGCACAAGTGAGAAAAAGAAAGTGGGATGTGCAGGAAAGAATAAGTTAGTGAGTGAAAAGAAAGAAAAGAATATAAAAAATGAGCGAAAAGAAATTGAGAGGAGTGAAAAAGTAAAGAAACAATCGTGTTTTTATGCTAAAGAGAGAGAGGTAAAAAGTCCATACTTAGACAAGAGTGCTTTAATTTTGATTCGGTTTAAGGAAACTTTATTTACTGAAAATGACCTTAACCCCAAGTTGCCTAGTGTTTTTGCGACCTTATTGCAGGATTATAAAGATGTATTTCCTGAAGATGTGCCATATGGATTACCACCTTTAAAAGAGATTGAGCACCAGATTGACTTTGTACTAGGAGCTCAAATACCTAACCATCCAGCTTACCGAAGCAATCCAGAGGAGACGAAGGAATTGCAAAGGCAAGTGGATGAATTGCTTCAAAAGGGGTATGTGAGGGAAAGCAAGAATCCTTGTACTGTACCAGTTCTGTTGGTGCCAAAGAAAGATGGGACTTGGAGGATGTGTGTGGATTGTAAGGCGGTTAACAAAATCACTGTAAAGTATCGCCATCCTATTCTTAGGTTAGATGATATGCCTGATGAGTTGCATAGTGCATGTTTATTTACTAAAATTGATCTAAAAAATGGCTATCATCAGATTAGGATGAAAGAGGGGGATGAATGGAAAACTGCGTTTAAGACTAAATATAGATTGTATGAGTGGCTAGCAATGCCTTTTGGGTTATGTAATGCACCAAGTACTTTCATGTGTTTAATGAATCATGTCTAGTTTCTTGGAAAATTTGTGGTTGTTTACTTTGATGACATTTTGGTTTACAGCAAGTGTTTAGATGATCATATTATGCGTGTTAAAGCTGTTTTGGATGTGCTTAGAAAAGAAAAACTAAATGCAAACCTTAAGAAGTGTTCATTTTGCATGGATCAAGTTGTCTTCTTAACTTTTGTAGTGAGCTCCAAGGGAGTGGAGGTTGATTCTGAAAAGGTGAAGGCTATCCAAGAATGGCCAACACCTAAGACTGTGAGTGAGGTAAGAAGTTTTCATGGTTTAGCTAGTTTTTATAGGCGATTTGTTAGAGATTTCTCTATTATTTCCACACCACTGAATGAGATTGTCAAAAAGAATATCGGGTTTAAATGGGAAAAAGAGCAAGATAATGCATTTCGTACTTTAAAAGAGAAATTATGTACTGCTCCTGTTTTGCATTTGCCTGATTTTTCTATGACTTTTGAAATTGAATGTGATGCTTTTAGGATTGGTATAGGTGCTGTTTTGATGCAGGAAAATCGTCCCATAGCATATTTCAGTGAGAAGTTGAGCGGGCCAGTGTTGAATTATTCCACCAATGACAATGAGCTATATGCATTGGTGCGAGCTCTTGAAGTGTGGGAGCATTACTTGCTGCCAAAAGAGTTTGTGATTCATACTGATCAATTTCTTAAGTACTTGAAAGATAAGGAAAGTTGAGCAAGAGGCACACAAGTTGTGTGGAATTTCTGGAAACATTTTCATATGTGATCAAGCACAAACAAGGTAAGGAAAATGTTGTGGCTAATGCACTATCTAGAAGGTACGCTTTGATTTCTATGCTTACTTCTAAGTTACTTGGATTTGAGCATTTGAAAGAGTTGTATGTTGGTGATACTGATTTTGCTAATGTATATCAAGCTTATGAACATGCTGCATTTGATAAGTACTATAGGCATGAATGATATCTTTTTAGAGGAAAACAAATTTGTATTCCTACAAGTCCTATCAGGGAGTTGCTTATTAGGGAATCGCATAGTGGTAGATTAATGGGGCATTTTGGGGTTCAAAAGACCTTAGATATGCTTAGTGAACATTTTTATTGGCCACATATGAGAAGAGATGTAGAAAAGTTTTGTGCCAAATGCATTGCATGTAGACAAGCCAAGTCTAGGTCTATGCCTCATGGACTGTATATGCCTTTACCCGTACCTAGTGTACCTTAGACTGATATATCTATGGACTTTATTTTGGGATTACCTAGGACTAGGAAAGGTTGGGACAACATATTTGTTGTTGTGGATAGGTTTAGTAAAATGGCTCATTTTATTACTTGCCATAAAACAGATGATGCAATAAATATTACTGATCTTTTCTTTAGGGAGGTGGTTTGGATTAATGGTGTGCCAAGAACCATTGTTTCAGATAGGGATGTTAAGTTCTTGAGTCACTTTTGGAGAGTATTGTGGGGAAGATTGGGTACTAAACTTTTATTTTCTACTACATGTCACCAACAGACTGATGGACAAACTGAGGTAGTGAATAGGACTTTGGGTACCTTGTTGCGTGCTATTGTTGGAAAAAACTTGCGAGCTTGGGAAGACTGTTTGCCATTCATTGAATTTGCATATAATCTTTCTGTGCAATCTTCTACAGGTTATTCTCCATTTGAGATTGTGTATGCTTTTAATCCACTAACTGTGTTAGATTTGATGCATTTACCTCTGAATGAGATTGCTAGCATAGATGGCAAAAAGAATGCTGATTTGGTTAAAACAATACATGAGAAGGCACGTGAGCAGATTGAGAAAAAGAATCGTATGCATGCACAAAAAGCCAATAAAGGGAGAAAGCAGGTTACCTTTAAACCAGGCAACTGGGTTTGGGTGCATATGTAAAAAAAGAGGTTTCCATAGCAAAGGAAGTTGAAGCTTGATGCTAGGGGTGATGGACCATTCCAAGTGTTGGAACATGCCAATGATAATGCATACAAAATAGACTTGCCAGGTGAGTATAATGTTAGTGCTACTTTCAATGTGTCTGACTTATTTCCTTTTGACTTTGATTCAGATTCGAAGACGAATCCTTTTGAAGAGGGAGGGGATGATGTGAGCAGAACTATGGGACATTATAAGGGGACCAATGATAAGATAACAATGTCAAATGGACCAGTGACAAGAGTAAGAGCTAAGAAGTTCAAGGAAGCACTAAAAACATACATGGGTCGAATTGTGGAAGTTATGGACAAATGATAACTTCAATACAGTACTTAGTTTTGAGGGTGTTTTTATATGATTTTAGGTGTTTAGTTGTGTTTTTGTGTTAGGTTTTGTTTCCTTTAGGTTACTTTTACTAATCTTAGTCAAATTGGAATTTTGATGCATTATAGATAGTTTTTGATGGATTTTTATTTGTCTTTGCAGGTGAGGTAATAGGTACATCACGGTCACAATGAAATTCATTGTGACCGTGACATAAAGAGAAGTGGAAGTCAGGAGCTGACCAAGATGGGTCACGGTCACAATGGATTTCATTGTGACCGTGACATAGCAAACGATTGGGCAGAATGCAAGTAGGAAGCATGTCACGGTGACAATCAATTTCATTGTCACCGTGACATAAAAATCATCAAGGCAGAATCAAGGCAGCACGTACCTCACGGTCACAATGGATTTCATTGTGACCGTGACATAATTATTTCGTGGACAGAAGCGAAACTTTGAAGACCTCACGGTGACAATGAATTTCATTATCACCGTGACCCCTCTCCTGTGCGTGAAAGGATTTGAAATTCTCGACTGGACACGGTGACAATGAACCCATCTGGAACTATAAAAACACACTTTTCTCTTTGGCTAGGGTTCCGATTTTTTTAGTTAGTTTTTGTTATTCGTTTTGGCAGCTGATATTTTCTGAGTGATTCTTCGGTTCTAAACTTTAATTTTCATTCTTGCTTTGATATTTTAATTAGAGATTGAGAGTAATTTTCATTAGATAGATAGTTAATTTCCAGAGATAGTTAGTTTTCTAGTTTTCCAGAATTTTGGTTTTATTCTCCATTAAAGATCTGAAGAAGAAGACTGAAGAACATGGGATTCAACTGGGATTTCTACCTCAATGAATTTCTGGGTTTATTCTTTCCTTTATTCTTTTGAATTTGTAATGGATTGTGAGTAGTTTCTTAGTTGTTTGGGGGAACTCTAAACCCCTATCTTAGATGTGAACTCTAAACATATTTTGATATTTGATATATGAATGAAGGTTTATTTCACTGGTTATTATTGTCAAATCATGAGATGTATGTTTTCAAGTTAATTTCCTGTTTTGATGAATGGATTAATTCATGTATCTTAATTGGTTATTGAATTGAATGATTAAATGTCATGATAATTTATCTTCAGATTTTCTGTCATGTTTGCTGTAACATTCGGACTGCTCCGGAAGGGAATCCATATGTACATGTTTTCATGGTTTAAGATTTGAGTGAGAAGTGAAATAAGTAGGTTTTGGGTTGTTTGGCTCCGGAATGGGAAAGCAAACCGAACCTAGGATTTTAGACCCGTGATTAGGCTAGTTGTATGACTTGCTCCGGAATGGGACGTCATGTAATTAGAGTAGCTTGCTCCGGAATGGGACGCTTGGGTTAAGAGGTTTATCCCGATTTCGTTCATATATGCTTTCTTTATGTGTTTTGATTCATATCTGGGTATGGGGTGGATGAGTGAACCTGAGCAACGTTTGCTAATTTTGAATTCTTATCTTGTTAATTTTTCCGTCATTTAGTTTATTGCGATTGTTGCCGTTAATTTAATTTGATTGTTCTGTTTACTTATTTTGGTTATTTAAATTCTTTGTTTTAATCAGTAGTTAATTAAATAAATTCAGACAATTGGGAATTCTTTAGCATACATTTGATTTTCATTACTTGCGCACACAGTCTCTTGGGTACGATAACTCGGAGTCTTAAAAATACTCCATTATATTACTTGTCGATTCAGTACACTTGCTGAGATCGCGTCAAGTTTTTGGCGCCGTTGCCGGGGACTGGCGTTGTTTTAAGTTTTGATTATTATTTGTGTGTGTTTTACTTTTTCTTTTCTTTTATTTTATTTTTATTTATTCTTTATTCTTTTCAGGTAATTATTTTGGTGCATGAGCAGATTGAGACAGGAGCAAATAGCACCCTACGATCCTGAAATCGAGAGGACTTTGCATCAACGAAGGAGAGCCAACAGAAATAATAACATGGAAGACAATATTCTCCCTATTGGTGAAGTTCCTCCCGAGAACGAACAAGTGCCGAGGGCACAAGAAGGAAATCAAGGGAATCATAGAGAAGAGGTCCCGAGGCAGAGGACAATAAGGGATTATGCAGTACCAAGATGGAATGAGGATAATCGGACGATTGTGCTGCCAAGGGGAGTGCAGTTTGAGCTTAAACCAGCCACCATCAATATGGTACAGAGGAATCAGTTTACGGGTTCAGAAGTGGAAGACCCCGCACAGCACTTAGACATATTCTTAGAGGTCAGTGATATGGTTCTGATTCCTGGAGTATCATCTGACTCGGTAAGATTAAAGTTATTCCCTTTCACATTGATTGAAAAAGCACGTGAATGGTTGTAAATGTTACCTAGACAGTCGATTAGATCATGGGACCAGTTACAGGAGAGATTTTTTATGAGATTCTTCCCTCCGACAAAGAATGCACATATCCGTAACAATATATTGGGTTTTAGTCAAATGAGTGAGGAGCCGTTTCATGAAGCCTGGGAAAGGTTTAGAAGGCTGTTAAGAAGCTGTCCACATCATGAGATAGCTATATACCACCTGATGACAACATTTTATTCTGGGGTTACACCACAGACAAGATCCTTATTGGATGCTTCATCAGGAGGGTCATTCATGAATAGACTACCAGAGGAAGCTTTTCATCTATTAGATGAAATGGCAGCGAATGACGCCCAATGGTCTAATCCTAGGTCAGTACCGAAAAGACAAGGGATACACGCTGTGGATGAGGTGTCAATGCTGAAGGCATAGATTGAGTCCATGAGGAAGGAGATGAGTAGTCTGAAGGTGCAGAATGTAGCCTCTGTGGCTCAAGAAAGTGGATGGTATGAAAGTGGGCAAGCTGGTCAAGAGAGTAGAGCAATGGGAGATATAAATGCTATAGGGGATTACAGAAGGAATGACCCCTACAGCAACACATATAATCCGGGATGGAGGAATCATCCAAACTTCTCTTGGAAGGATGGAAATCCAAATGCTTCATCCTCTCAACCACAAGTTAGACCTCCCTTTAACCAAAATACTCATCCGAACCAAGGGCAGCCGTATCAACAACCATACCCACCCCATCCCAACCAAGGGCAACAATACCACCCACCGGGATACCAACTGAGGCCACCTGTTCAAGAAAAGAAGACAAATCTGGAAGATATGTTGGCTACTTTCATAAACAGTCAACAACAGTTTGTAAATAGCCAGCAGCAGTTCATGGCTAATCAAGAGACAAGGTGGAAATCTCAAGAGCAGTGGAACCGGAACCAAGATGCTTTCATGAGGAATTTAAAAACTCAAGTGGGACAGCTAGCGAATTCCGTATCTCAAAGACAACCGGGAACATTTCCTTCGAATGTGGACCGGAATCCAAAAGAGGAAGCTAAAGCCATCACACTGAGAAGTGGTAAGGAAATGGTACCGAAAGAAAGCCAAGGTAAAAATTCTTCATTATCAGAAAAGGAGGAGCCGACACGGACGGTAAGTAATTATAACTCTAGAGTAGAAGTTAATGAAGATGCTCCTAAAACTGATAAGGGTAAAAGTTTAGTGAATCTGAGGGTAGAGGATCTTGATATAAATAGACTGCCATTTCCTGCAGTTGCTAAACAGGAAAAGAAAAATGAGCAAAAGGCTAGGTTTCTAGAGATGTTTAAGAAACTGCACATCAATTTACCATTTGCTGAAGCTTTAGCTCATACGCCTAACTATGCTAAATTTATGAAAGAATTATATTCTAATAAAAAGAAATTAGAAGGGCATGGAACTGTACAGCTAACAGAAAATTGCAGTGCTATAATCATGAATAAGATCCCTGAGAAATTGGAAGATCCAGGTAGCTTTACTTTACCCTGTGCTATTGGTGAAGATTTTTATGGTAATGCTTTATGTGATTTGGGTGCCAGCATAAATCTGATGCCTTATTCTATATGCAGAAAGCTTAATCTTGGGGACCTAAGGGAGACGGGAATGAGACTCCAACTGGTAGATAGATCAGTGAGGCAGCCTAAAGGAGTGATAGAAGATCTCTTGGTGAAGGTGGGGAAATTCATCTTCCCAGTGGATTTTGTGGTGATGGAAATGGAAGAGGATAGGAAGGTGCCACTGATAGTGGGGAGGCCATTTTTAAACACAGCGAAAGCATTGATAGATGTTCATGGTCAAACGGTCACCCTACGGTTTAATAATGAGGAGTTGGTAGTGGATATGAATAAGGCTCAAAAGTATCCATCTGGGGATATGGAGGAGTCTGTTTATTTTGTCGATATAATAGACGAATGTGTGGAAGAAGTGCAGAAAAATGTGGTTGGAGCTGATTCAGAAAATTTGAGTTTGTTACATTTAGTAGAAGGAGAAGAAGTGGAAGAGGAGATAGAGGATGGGAAGGATGAGTCACAGAATGAAGAGTCTAACCATAAAAAGGGGGATTTAAATTCTGAACTTAAACCTCTCCCCTCTCATTTAAAATATGTGTTTTTAGAGACAGTTCAGAAACCAGTAATTATCTCTTTTTTGTTGACAGGTGATGAAGAACAGCTGCTGCTAGAGGTGCTGAGAAAGCACAAGGGAGCAATCAGATGGGAGACCTCAGACTTGAAGGGGATTGACCCAAGCTACTGCACACACGTGATCCCAATGGAGGAGGAATGCAAGCCGGTAGCTCAGCCTCAAAGAAGACTCAACCCGGCCATGCAAGAGGTAGTAAAAAAGGAGGTACTTAAACTCCTCGATGCAGGTATAATCTATCCTATTTCTGATAGTAGATGGGTTAGCCCAGTGCAGTGTGTGCCTAAAAAAGGGGGGATGACAGTGGTAAAAAATGAACTGAATGAATTGATTCCAACTCGTACAGTTACGGGTTGGAGAGTCTGTATTGATTATAGAAGGTTAAATATTGCCACTAGGAAAGACCATTTCCCTTTGCCATTTATTAATCAAATGCTAGAGAGGTTAGCAGGTAATAGGTTCTACTATTTTTTAGATGGGTATTCGGGATATTTGCAGATTCCTATAGCCCCTGAGGATCAAGAGAAAACGACCTTTACCTGCCCATATGGCATATTCGCTTATAGAAGAATGCCCTTTGGGTTATGTAATGCACCGACTACGTTTCAGCGGTGTATGATGGCTATTTTCCATGATTTTATAGAAAAATTTATGGAGGTATTCATGGATGATTTCACTATATATAGAGCTGATTTTATGAGCTGTTTAAAGAATCTTGATTTAGTGCTAGGGAGGTGTGAAAAGACTAACCTAGTTTTAAATTGGGAAAAATGCCATTTTATGGTGAGAGAGGGCATTGTGTTAGGGCATAAAATTTCAGAGAGGGGGATAGACGTGAATAAGGCAAAAGTTAAAGTCATAGAGAAGTTACCGCCTCCAACAAGTGTTAAGGGCATAAGGAGTTTTTTAGGACATGCGGGGTTTTACCGGTATTTTATTAAGGATTTTTCAAAAATTGCTAAACCCCTGTTTAATTTACTCATGAAAGATGTTGTTTTTAATTTTGATAATGAATGCTTGCTAGCTTTTGAAACGTTAAAGCAACGGCTTATTTCAGCTCCGGTGATTATATCTCCGGATTGGACTATGCCGTTTGAACTAATGTGTGATGCTAGTGATTATACAGTGGGAGCGGTACTGGGACAGCGAAGGGATAAGATATTATGTGCAATTTATTATGCTAGTCACACTTTGACAGGAGCACAGGTTAATTACACCACCACAGAGAAAGAACTTCTAGCAATTGTGTATGCATTCGAGAAGTTCAGGCCATATTTGCTAGGTGCAAAAGTTGTGGTGTGGTCGGACCATGCAGCTTTGAGGCATTTATTTGCCAAGAAAGAATCCAAACCGAGGCTGATTCGTTGGGTGCTGCTATTGCAAAAGTTCGATTTAGAAATTAAGGATAAGAAGGGTGCTGAAAACTTCGTGGCAGACCATTTGTCAAGAATGGAAAATGACCATATTGAAAAGGGGGAAATTTTAGGTTTATTTCCTGATGAACACATTTGTGTTGTATTTGCTTGTGACATTTCTGTTCCTTGGTTTGCTAACATAGCAAATTTTCTTGCAGGAGGTTTTATGCCTAAAGATTATACTTGGCAGCAAAAGAAGAAACTGCAAGCAGATGCAAGACAATACATTTGGGATGACCCTTACCTTTTCCGATTATGTGCGGATTAAGTTTTAAGAAGGTGCATCTCAGATGAAGAGACGGGTGCAATCATCACAGCTTGTCACAGTGGAGAAGCTGGTGGACATCATGGGCCAAATAGAACGGTAATGAAAATTTTATCTTCTGGTTTTTATTGGCCTACAATGTTTAGAGATGTTCAATTTTATGTGAAGACTTGTGATAGATGCCAGAGGGTAGGAAATATATCTAAGCGAGATGAGATGCCCCTGACAAACATGCTTGAGGTAGAACTATTTGATGTATGGGGAATAGATTTTATGGGACCTTTTCCGGTTTCGTACGGGTTTGAATATATTCTGGTGGCAGTGGATTATGTGAGTAAATGGGTCGAAGCTATAGCCACTAGAACCGCTGATGCTAAGATTGTTTTAGAATTTTTGAGGAGAAATATATTCACTAGATATGGAGCCCCTAGAGCCATTATAAGCGATGGTGGTAAACATTTTGTGAACCACCAATTTAAGGCTTTATTAAAGAAATTTGGCGTTAGGCATAAGGTCACAACCCCTTACCATGCTCAGGCTAATGGTCAAGTTGAAGTGTCTAACAGGGAGTTAAAGGCCATCTTAGAAAAAACGGTCAATTCATCTAGAAAAGATTGGTATCTTAAGTTAGATGATGCTCTATGGGCCTATAGGACAGCATTCAAGACACCGATAGGGATGTCCCCTTTTAGGTTAGTTTTTGGGAAGTCCTGTCACCTCCCAGTGGAAATAGAGCATAAAGCTTATTGGGCTACCAAATTTCTGAATTTTGACCTTGAGAATGCAGGTAAGTGCAGGTCTTTGCAGCTAAATGAACTAGACGAGCATCGATTTTGGGCCTATGATCATGCCATGAGGTACAAAGATAAAACTAAGAAGTGGCATGATCGAAAACTGGTCAGAAAAGAAATTACACCTGGAATGCGAGTGCTTCTTTATGACAGTAGGCTGCGATTGTTTTCTAGTAAGTTGAAATCGAGATGGAAGGGACCATATGAAGTAGTGGCAGTTGATAAGTTTGGCGTGGTGACATTGAAGCACCCGCGGTTTGAGGATGAATTCAAGGTAAATGGACATCGTGTGAAGCCGTATTTTGAATCTAAATTTGATTGTGCTTCCACGATCGTTACTCTTATGGATCCTTGACGGTTTTTAAAGGTCCAGTTGCGGACTTGTTAAATGCAGAACTACTTCAAATCTTTATTTCTTTTTATCATTTAATGGTATTTTGTTTAGAAAGTTAATCTTGTTTCATTTTGTAAATTTTATGTTTAGAAGATAAATTATGTTTTGTTGGAGAAGGTTCAAAACAATTGTATCCAGAGATTTAGAGAAATTGATGAATTTGTGCAAGTGTGCAGGTGGTCACGGTCACAATGGATTTCATTGTGACCGTGACCAAAGGAGGATGCATTCTGGATTTTGGTTGATACACATGTCATGGTCACAATGGATTTCATTGTGACCGTGACCATCAGGTAAGTTACATTCTGTTTTGAGGTGTGCACATGTCACGGTGACAATGAAATTCATTGTCACCGTGAGATAAAATAAGATACATTCTGTTCTGAGGCATGGATATGTCACGGTGACAATGAATTTCATTGTCACCGTGAGGTAGAGTGAGTTACATTCTGTTTTCAAACTGGGTTATGTCACGGTGACAATGAAATTCATTGTGACCGTGACATAATGCACATTCAATTCTGTTTTCAAATTTGGTTATGTCACGGTGACAATGAATTTCATTGTCACCGTGACCCCATGGCGGTTCAATTCTGGATTGCAAATTTTGGATATGTCACGGTCACAATGAGTTTCATTGTGACCGTGACCCACGAAAAGAACTTTTAAAAATCCCAGTTTTCTATTTGTTATTTCTCACTTTCCCACATCTCATTCACTCGCACCGTGCACCAATTTTTCTTCACTGCATCCCTGCCTTCTTTTCTCTCTTTTAGACCATCATCCCGGATTATCTACAACAAGTAAGTACATTTATCTTCCTTCTATTTTAATTTTAAATTTTGTTTGTCTCCTCCTCTCATCCCTTGTTCTTCTTCGTTCCCTATTGTTATGTTGTTCTTGGTAGTTTTGTTCGAAAATTCCATGATGTTCTCAATTATTGCGATGAAATCTTGGTGTGAACCCTTTTCTTTCTTACTTTCCTTCTTAATGTTGATCCTTACTCTTGAACGTGATTATATGGGAAGTAGGACGTTTAGGGCTTTATTTGCATTTAACGTTGGGTTAATGGTTTTCATCAAATTTGGAATCGACATGGACTTTTACTGATCTTAACCTGTTGGTTGTGCACTTTATGGTTGTTTATTGCCAATTTGGGGGACTGTTAGTGCCATTAGTTTTCAATTCTAGTACGTTTAAATACATGCTCACCAAGTGTTTGATAAAATGTCCCATAGAGTTGATTCCCCAACTTCTGCAATTTTTAACATGTTGACATGCCTAATTCTATTTACCTTTATGTGTAACTGTGTTTTAAAATTGTCATTGCACATTCTAAACCTACTCATGAGTTGATATCAATTTGACAAATCAAACTCAGTTGGGGGATGCAGACTTAGTTGGGGGATGCATAAGTTGGGTAAAATGGATTGTTAAATGCTGAGTAAAGTAGTAGCCATTGTTGTTTCAACTTACTTTGTTATTGAAATTGGTTGTTTTCTTTCACGCAGTGGCTCCAAAACGGAAAAGCTCCGCTCTTGCTTCTAGCTTTGGCAGCCAACCCCCCAGTGCGGATTCAGTAGACATTTCAAAGGTGCCAGCATGGGTCCCAGCTGCTAAAAAGTTCCATATGCTCGGTTCACCAAATGCTCGTTCATCCCAACGAGTTATTTGGATTTTGGACTGCTGGAAAAAATCGGCATCAAGAATGAAGTCCAGCAACTTATAGGCAACATTGGATGGGAGCGGGTGTTCATGCTCAATGAGAAAGTTTATCCCACTTTGATAAGGGATTTTGTGTCCACTATCACGTGTAGACCTGGCTGTGACCTCGTCAATGATCCAGGTTCCGTTTTATTTTTTCTGGACACTATTGAGTATAACCTAACCTTCCATGAATTTTCAGAATATCTTGGATTTCCACATTTGGTTCCGGATTGGTATGAGGATTACTCTAAAGATGGCGCGTGGGCAATCATTCGAGATACTGTGACTGCCACACAGTATGTCTCAGGAAAAACGAAGGCTCATCATCTGAACAGTCATATTTTGCGGATCCTCCACAGATTTTTTTCTTTATCTTTGTTAAGCCATGCAGATTCAGTGGGCCAAGTGAACTTACCGGAAGCCCTATTTCTTGCATGCATGATCCAGGGCGTCCGAATAAATGGCGCAACTCATTTCTGGCATAAATTGGAGGAGATGCAATGGAAGTCGAAGAAAGTTACAAAAATCGCACTAGGAGGATTTGTCACCGCCATTGCCAAGCGTGTCCGCCATCCATTGAAAAAATACAAATCACTGCCTTCTATTACCACGATTGATCAGAAGATGCTTATCAATATGAAGGTTCTAGTGAAGGATGCGACTATGGCTGATGGTTTTCGGTTGTCCACACGGGATGAGTATTTGCATGGTGTAGAGCGCGGTTTGGGAGGCTTGCCACGCGACAATGAAGATGATCCTGAGGCACAAGCTCCCCCAGCCCCTGAGCCCCAGCCGTTTACTTCAGCGCATTATGACGCGATCATGGAGCGGATGGATACCATAGCTGCATCGGTGGACATCATCTCCACCTCTCAGGCAGCCATTCAGTCCCAGATGGACCAGATGCTCATGACATTTTCCTCCTGGTCTGCGCGATTTGATGCTCATTTCCCACTGCCACCGCCACCACCAGAACAGTAATTAGGGAGATCTCTCATCTTCTATTTTGACTTTTGTTTGTTTTATGTTTATCTTTCTTTTTGATATGTAATATTATTACTTGCTGGGGACAGCAAGTTTTTATGTGGGGGGTAGGAGACATTAATTTCATATTATATATGTAATTAATAGCCATTCCATTAATGTATGATACATGGTTATTTCTGTTTAATTTCATATTATATATATAATTAATAGCCATTCCATTGATGTATGATGCATGGTTATTTCTGTTTTAGTTTAGTCATACTTTATTGTCGTTGCCTAAATATCTTTATCTCAGCTTAGCTTAACCTCAGTTATTCCTGTTGTGAATGTTTTGAACTTTAATTGGAGAATAGTCTATCTTAAAAACTGATCTTGGCAAAAGAGTAGTTGGAAGTTTTAGAAGCAAATTGAATCTCAATCGGTCATATATCTTGTGATTTCCAATCTTTTATGCACTATAGGCTTGTTTATAAAAATTTGAAAAAAATCCAGTGCGTAAGAGTTTTTGAGTGAAGGAATGGTAGGATAATTAGAACCTTCCTCATCACCCTTCGAAACATGATCACAACTTAAACAAGTTTAGGACATGATTAAGGCAATTTATTTCTTTGATAACCACTTTTAAATAGCTTTAGACCTACCTGTTTATGTTATTTCCATTGCTAGCCCCGTTGAGCTGATTTAGTATGCTAAAAGCGTACTACGAAATTTTCTTGTTACACTATTATTTTACCATTTAGCCTAAATGCTTTTGCCTACCCGTTTCTAAGAATTGGCCACTCTAGGATTGGGTTGGAATATCATTGAAAGTTGAATAAGGGTATCTATTGTTGAAATAGTGGAAGTGTGAGAAGAATTGTTGAATTTTGTGGGCATTACTTAGTATGGTGTTAAACTTTCCCTCATTAGAAAAAAAAATGGGTATAAGAAATTCTAGACTTTGGGTACCCCAGAAAAAAAAAATAAAAAAAAGAGAAAAAAAAATAATGAAGAAAAAAAAAAGAGAAAAGAAAAAAAAAAGAGAGAAAAATAATGATGAAAAAAAAAAGAAAAAAAAATGAAAGTTCAATGAGTTTTGTTGTTTCTTTTAGTCAATTTTGATTATTAAATATCGAAAAATTCAAGTGTGGGGTACCTTTGAGCAGAAAAAGATATACTCATATTCACGGAATTGGGTTTAAAAGTGAATTAAAAGGGAAGTTCATCACTTTGTTGTTGTTGAGTTCAATGCATATTATGTATGGAGAAGTTTAGACAACATTGGAAATTATGGGTGAATTGAAGGTAGGATCTGGACAATCTTGTTCAGTTTTGGGTAGTTGAAACTTAAGGTAGAGTGGCTAATACTTTGTTTGAATCCTTTAACTTTTCTTGTTAGCCAATACCTTAACCTAACATTACAACCCTGGAATAAGTCCTTTTGATTCTATTCTTGATTTGAGTTGTTTAAGTGGAGATGACCCTTGTGGTTCCGGTGCTAAAGGAGAGTCGTATGATTATCCTGAGTTTTAAGTGCGAAACCTATATGCGAATTCATTTGCATATTTAATTTCTTTGCTCAATTATTGGAATGCATTGGGTGTTTTGTTTTGAAAAGAGAAAATTGGTTTTGAGCCTAGCACACACACATGTGAAATTACTTGATATAAATTGATGTGAGGATTTGTACCTAAGACCCTTATGCTTGCTGCTAGGATTATTTTTGAGTTTTCATATTCTGAGTTAGAGTTTGAAATTTCAGGAATGTGGATAATTCATTTACTCGAGGACGAGCAAAGTCTAAGTGTGGGGTATTTTGATAACTTCAATACAGTACTTAGTTTTGAGGGTGTTTTATATGATTTTAGGTGTTTAGTTGTGTTTTTGTGTTAGGTTTTATTTCCTTTAGGTTACTTTTACTAATCTTAGTCAAATTGGAATTTTGATGCATTATAGATAGTTTTTGATGGATTTTTATTTGTCTTTGCAGGTGAGGTAATAGGTACATCACGGTCACAATGAAATTCATTGTGACCGTGACATAAAGAGAAGTGGAAGTCAGGAGCTGACCAAGATGGGTCACGGTCACAATGGATTTCATTGTGACCGTGACATAGCAAACGATTGGGCAGAATGCAAGTAGGAAGAATGTCACAGTGACAATCAATTTCATTGTCACCGTGACATAAAAATCATCAAGGCAGAATCAAGGCAGCACGTACCTCACGGTCACAATGGATTTCATTGTGACCGTGACATAATTATTTCCTGGACAGAAGCGAAACTTTGAAGACCTCACGGTGACAATGAATTTCATTGTCACCGTGACCCCTCTCCTGTGCGTGAAAGGATTTGAAATTCTCGACTGGACACGGTGACAATGAATTTCATTGTCACCGTGACCCATCTGAAACTATAAAAACGCACTTTTCTCTTTGGCTAGGGTTCCGATTTTTTTAGTTAGTTTTTGTTATTCGTTTTGGCAGCTGATATTTTCTGAGTGATTCTTCGGTACTAAACTTTAACTTTCATTCTTGCTTTGAGATTTTAATTAGAAATTGAGAGTAATTTTCATTAGATAGATAGTTAATTTCCAGAGATAGTTAGTTTTCTAGTTTTCCAGAATTTTGGTTTTATTCTCCATTAAAGATCTGAAGAAGAAGACTGAAGAACGTGGGATTCAACCGGGATTTCTACCTCAATGAATTTTTGGGTTTATTCTTTCCTTTATTCTTTTGAATTTGTAATGGATTGTGAGTAGTTTCTTAGTTGTTTGGGGGATCTCTAAACCCCTATCTTAGATGTGAACTCTAAACATATTTTGATATTTGATATATGAATGAAGGTTTATTTCACTGGTTATTATTGTCAAATCATGAGATGTATGTTTTCAAGTTAATTTCCTGTTTTGATGAATGGATTAATTCATGTATCTTAATTGGTTATTGAATTGAATGATTAAATGTCATGATAATTTATCTTCAGATTTTCTGTCATGTTTGCTGTAACATTCGGACTGCTCCGGAAGGGAATCCATATGTACATGTTTTCATGGTTTAAGATTTGAGTGAGAAGTGAAATAAGTAGGTTTTGGGTTGTTTGGCTCCGGAATGGGAAAGCAAACCGAACCTAGGATTTTAGACCCGTGATTAGGCTAGTTGTATGACTTGCTCCGGAATGGGACGTCATGTAATTAGAGTAGCTTGCTCTGGAATGGGACGCTTGGGTTAAGAGGGTTATCCCGATTTCGTTCATATATGTTTTCTTTATGTGTTTTGATTCATATCTGGGTATGGGGTGGATGAGTGAACCTGAGCAACGTTTGCTAATTTTGAATTCTTATCTTGTTAATTTTTTCGTCATTTAGTTTATTGCGATTGTTGCCGTTAATTTAATTTGATTGTTCTGTTTACTTATTTTGGTTATTTAAATTCTTTGTTTTAATCAGTAGTTAATTAAATAAATTCAGACAATTGGGAATTCTTTAGCATACATTTGATTTTCATTACTTGCGCATACAGTCTCTTGGGTACGATAACTCGGAGTCTTAAAAATACTCCATTATATTACTTGTCGATTCAGTACACTTGCTGAGATCGCGTCAACAAACAAGGAGGAGTAGGGCCGAATGGATAAGAAAACACTCAAATGGGCTTGATTAATTATTTGAAGTTAGTAGAGTGATTGGTCAACCCATACACATGTGTTTATTATATTTGGCATATGGACTTATTTTAATAATATGTGCTACTTTTGTTATGTTAAGTTGGGCCATAATCTAGCTTAATAGACTTATTTGTAAGTGAGATGTGTTTTAACTAGTTTAGGCTCATTTAATTATTTCTTCTAGGCTTGTGGGCTTTATTTAGAATCATCAGAGTGGGTTTAAGTTATTTTGGTGGGAGACCCATGTTTAAAGGCCTATTTATCTTAATTAGGTTTAGGGAAATGGGTATAAATACCACATATGACTTATTCTAAGGGGGATTTTTTTGAGATTATTATTTTGGCTTAGCCAAATTCTTCATTGGAGAGGATTGCTTGTTTTTTTCTTTTGCATCAAGAACTTTATTCTTATCAAGGTAATTTACTTTGTGGCGAATTTCATTCTTGTTTTAAAATCAACCTTATTATATGTATTTTCATTCATATAGTTGATTGGGGGTTCATTAGTGTTGGAAATTTATTCTTGTTCATGTTCATGCCATATTGTATGTTCAAAAGGTTTCGGGTTCTTTAGTTTTGGGGTTCCGCATCACAGCAGCATGGTAAACGTTAATGGAATATTACAACAGTGACATAAATCTTCCAATTTCCAAATATGAATGGCGAAATTGCACCATATGAAATGTTAAGGGCAAATTTGCCCTTTTTAGCAAATACCAGACCCTCGGCCTTTATTATATAAAAACTTGAAAGAATACTTAATTAATGATCAATTCTTTCCCGTTAAAAATTAATGGACTAAATGATAGGATTGTTAGGTTTTCTTAGCCATTATGATCGTTAGGATAATTGACCTTTTCTTATTTGGATTAAGAAATTCCGATGCTCCCATGATAGATTGGGTGGCTTTTCACATGTCCTATATCTAGTTTTATTTTGAGTTATAGGTGAGTGGTAATTACAGTACACAACCGTTTTGTAAAACCATCTTTTTAAATTTTGACTCAAAATATTTTTAGTTTATTTAATTCTATTTTATTAAAAATGTCTTTAATCTTTTATCAAGAGAATTTAAGTAATTTAATTTTAAGTTGACTTCCTACAATTATTTCTTGATTTTTATTATACTAGTTTTTATGCGAATTTTAATTGTTATTTATTATGTTAATTAACTATTATTTTTATTTGTTTAACTTTACTTAAATTAAATATTATCTGCTTTAGAGTTTTAGATTCTAATAACATATTTCTTAATTATTTTTTGTTTAATGTCCGTTTCAGTAAATGATTAACTTACCTATATGAATTTATTTGAATTTTGTATCAAATTTATCCGAACTTATCTATTATTTGCTTTGAAATTATATCTGTTTTTTACTATAAATTATTCATATGATATATTAGTGAAAAATTATTTTCAAACCGGTGCATGTGCTCAGTTATTATCTGTATCTAACTCTATTTGAGCAATTTGCTATCTGAATCTGCATTTGATCCCACTACAGATATCACATGTTCAGGAAATCACATAGCTTGTTGTCATGCATCATATGCCATTAACATATGTATTAGAAGCACTGCATGATATATGTGGTGGGAATATCTGTTATTTGGCCTTAGGTGTGTGGAGTATCATCATTGTTATGGATCTTAACATAGGTTGTAACATTTTTATCCATCTCATTCATTAGACCGGGTATAGTGTGTTACAATCACCATGTTGAACTGTACCATAGTTTTAAACTGTTAATTTATTTATTTAATTTTTTTATGCTCATTTCATTGTTTATTATACTGGTTTAGTTGTTAAATATATTTTATTAAATTACTTCGAACTATTGCTTATTCTTAGTCCGTTGTGTGTTATAGTTATTATTCACTGAGTTACTGTACTCAAACTAAATCCGCTCTAGATGTTTTTTGTTTTGCAGATTAGTAGTTATGTTCAGCTAGTTCCAACTTTTGTCCTTCAATGATTTTATTTTTCATTTGTTATTGGATTTGAGTTAGTAAATATTATGTTTCAATTAGCATGTTATTAGAATTTTAGAATGTCAAATAATTTTTTTGTATTATGTAAAAATTTTGTAGTTTAATTTTGGTATGTATTTGGAACTTTAAGATTTGACTTTGAACCTTAATTCTTTTGCTTATTGAGGTCTTTTTATGATTGAATGACTTATATAGTTTTGATAGTTCAGTAAATCTAGCACGAATTATTATTTAAGTAGTCTAAATACCGATAATAACCGAATTTGGATCATGATAAATAGAAACAACAGAGTGCCAAAAGAACTTATGATTGTGTTGAATAGCCCAAGAAGCTAAAAAAATCAACTACTAAGTTAACTCGGCGATAGGGGTGAGCAAAAAAACCGATGAACTTGGTTAACCGAAAAAAAAATTCGAAACCGAACCGATGGACTGGTTAACCGATTGTAATGGACTGGTTAATGGTTAGTGTTTTGAAAAAACCGATATTAATGGACTGGTTAATGGTTTTTGACTCATGTGACTGGTTAATCGAACCAAAACCAAATTTTTAATTAATTTATTAATTTTTTAATAATTTATAACAATTTATCCTAATTAAAGGTGATCATGTACTTTTTTTCATTATACTAATTATTTTAAAGTTCTTAAGTTTTTTTAATTGTCTATTAGTAAGTATAACAATTTATCTAATTAAAAGTGATTATGGATCGGTTAATATATTTATTTATTAAATATTAATTTTTAAAAACAAATTTGCTTATATCCACCAAATATTTTTATTTTAACAACAATAATGTTATATTATAGTGAAAAAATTTTAATTTTTAAGTGTCTTGAACATTTTAATTTTATTTATGAATATATTTATAATTATAGTGGTTAACCGAAAAATATTGGGTAACCGATCCGAAAATCAGAAACCGATGGACTGGTTAACAGATGGTAATGGACTGGTTAATGGACTGAAATTTCAAAAAACCGATATTAATGGACTGGTTAATGAACTGGGGCTCATGAACCGGTTAACCGACCATACTCACCCCTACTTGGCGATAAACGTGGTCAATCAAAACTTATGATTGTGTTGAATAGCCCAAGAAGCTGAAAAATCAACTACTAAGTTAACTTGGCGATAAACGTGGTAAATTTTGATTGACCAATCACGATTCAAAAGATCTCTAATATGAAGAACCAAATCAGGAGAAGGAGAAGTATCGTTCAAAAGTAAAGAGACAACACTAGGGGTGTGCATTACCTGACCCAACCCGAAGAACCCGACGGACCCGAACCGAAAATGCAATTCGGGTAGGGTTGTTAGGGTTGTGCGGGTCGGGTCGGGTGGGAGAAATAGGGGAAGTTTGGGTTTCGGTCGGGTCGGGTTAAAACATTAAAAAACCCGACCCGACTGAAATGAAGATAAAAATAAAGTTTCCTATTTCCCAATCCAGTTCTTCTCTACCCACCTATTTCCCGATCTCCTCTCTCAAAATCCCTAAAACCACAATTCCTTCTGCCCTAACCTCGCCGCCGCCTATCACCACCGCACCTCTCCTCTACCGGACGGCGTCACTTCTCTCCGCCATCTATCGCCACCAGAGGTAAGCATTTTCTCTCTACCCAACCTTGAAAATCGTATTGCCCGTGACCCATGATCCGAACAGAGGCGACCAATCATACCGGCTATGATTCCTAAGATAATGATCACTGCTAGAACTACTATGACGGGTCCAACCGCCCCGTGACCTGTTTTGGTCGTGTAGGCTTGCTCGTTAACCTCCGTGGGGGGTGGTTGCTGCAGTCGCTGGAGCTGGTCCGGTGGTGTAGACATTGGGTTATATGCCCATAAAAGGTGGTGACCACCTTTTGAGGCTGAGGGTATTCAAGTTCTGTTTGTTTGGGCCGAAAATAATGGAAAATGATTGGTGGAAGTGGAAACTGGAAATGGGTTTTGTTTGGAATGTAAGAAAATTCAAGATTTTGTTGGTTTAAGGACAGAAACTAAAATGCAGTGCAAGTCAGTTTAAAGGGAAGAAAAAGAAAAAGAATGAGAAAGGGTTTGGCCTTGATAAGCTTTTAGGGTTTTTCGTTTTTATTTTTATTTTTATTTTCCAAAAAGAGAAAAGCTTTTGTAAGAGGAAAGGAATATTTACAAGGAAGGACCAAAACCCGAGAAAAAAACCCTATATTTTATTTCTATTCTTTTTCCAAAATGAGAAGTGCTTCTTCTTCTATTGTATACACATTTGCTAGGACTTGAAAGAAATTAAGAGAGGAAATTAAGAAATTAAGTGGGAAATATATATTGAATATATATAATTTTCGGGTTTTTCGGGTTTTTAGGGTCGGGGCCCGACAAATGTCGGGTTAGTCGGTTCGGGCCCCTATTTCTAAACAAGGTCGGGTCGGGGGGGAATTTGGTGCCTTCTTCGGGTTCGGGTTCGGGTTCGGGTTGGGTTGACCCGAACCCGCCCGTTGCACAGCCCTAGACAACACACTTATTGTCAACTTGTAACATGATATTATGCCAATGTCTTGAGCAAGCCTCTTGTAATTATTTTTAAATTTAAAATATAATAACTTTATTTATTAATTTAACAACCAATAGATGATGGTTGATTTCACTCACGGTCACTCAACTTATCATTTATCGCGTAAAAGTAACCGATTTTTTTTCTGACTTAAATGTCACTGAATTTTTAACATTTTTACAAAAATGTCATGTTAACCGGAATCCAGCGAGGACGCTCGCCGGATTGATGACATGGCATGCCATGTCACAAATTACTTGTCGGTTATTTTTGTGCGATAAGTGATAAGTTGAGTGACCATAAGTGAAATTGACCCCAATAGATGACTTATAATATACAATTTAATTATACATGTTAATGTTAATATAGATTACTATATGTTTTTTTATTAAATATCATAAATAATTAAGTCATTTAAGAATCCTTAATTTGGTGGCAGGAGGGAGTTGACATCAATAAATATTTAGAAATGAGTATCTTAACACAATAAGAATTCTGAAATAATTGTAAGACTTGTTGAGTTGTTGATAATAACTTTCATTTATTTGACAAAAATCACTTTAAATTCTACTATCTCCATTTCATTTTATGTGTCAATTTTATTATTTTCATTATAATTAATAAGTATTAATTAAATTTAAATTTAAATGTAATAAAAAAATTAATTAAATTATCATTATTTTTATTACTCTTAAAATTGTAACTTAAATCTAATTAGTTGAATAATATTAAAAATAAAATATATAATTAATATTGTCTTAAAACTTGAAAACAATAATATTGTATTAAAAGTTTAAAAACGTCATATAAAATGAAAAATTAAATTCTCAAAAAAAATCAAGTATTATGAAAATATGAGTATCATTTTAATAAAATATTGTTTTATCATCTAGTACAGTCGCTTATAGCTTTCTTGTATTAGCGTCCGAAATGGCCATCTCTAATTTTCAGGTTTTTCTGCAGTGGTATATATAAGCCATTAATTATTAATATGAAAGAGATAAACATGACATTAAATAATTAATATCGATATTGATATGATAAATTTTTCATAATATGATATATAAGAGAGAGAGGTAAAAGTATGGGTGATAATACAAATATTAATAATTCAATTAAAGAGGTATTATTTTTTTTTTTTTTGACAGGACAATTAAAGAGGTATAATTAAGTATCAATTTTATTGCAACAGATAGAAAATAAGTTTGCGGTTGTGACTTACTCTCGTACATTTGCTTTTCAAAACAAGATCATGCACGGTGTGTTTTTCGTTACGTTTTCACAGTTAAGATCACTTCATAAACTATAGGCCAAAACCAATCAAGCATTTTGATTAAAAAAAAAAAATCAAACACGTGTATCTCAAGGGCTGTTTTTTTTTAAAAAAAAAAAAGAAAAAAAAAAGAAAAACTAAAAACAAAAAAACCGGTTAAACGAAAAATTCATCTGAAATCAAATTGATTTTTTAGTTAATAGAATTGGCAGTTTTAATTTTGGTTAATATATTTTAGATTTTTCAATTTCGATTCGGTCCATTTTTTGAAAAGGCTGTCAATTTTGTTTAACTGACCGGTTTGACTATTATTTTTTATTTCTATTTCATGATTTGATACCGGTTAACCGTTAGTTTACAGTTAATCAGTTCATATATATTTTATTTTTATACTTTAAAAATATTTATTTTTTTACTTCTCTCTAAAACTTACATATATTAATACTTTAAATTATATTTTTATTTTTATACCTTAATTTTTCGTATTTTCTATAAAATTTATATAACACTTTAAATAGTATTTAAATTATGTTATTCTCTTTAATTATATATAGTAATATTTATATGGATTAATCGATTAACTTTTATATACGTTATTTTCTATCATTTATTTTGGTATCTATATTTTATTTAATAGCATTTAAATATATATTTTTTATGTTTTAGAATTTATATTTTAACATTTAATATTGTCCAAAATTTTTTTAACTTAGAATTAAGCAAACTAATTTCTAACAAATATCGAATTTATTTTAGAATATTAGCTATTAATTTGTTGAATATAAATTTTGGTTAGTATATTATGTTTATTTTGAATTATTTTTGCATATTTGAAATTAAATTGAATTTTATCTATTTTTTTATAATTTTATGCTATAAATTTTAATAGTTAACCGAAAAATATTAGTTGACCAAACCGAAAAAATTAAAATTGATGAACTGGTTAACCAAATTTAACGGACTGATTAACTGTTAATGATTTTGAAAAATCAAAATTAATAGATTGATTAAATTTTTTTCTAATAAACCGATTAATCGATTCATAATTACTTTTACATGAAATGTCAAATAATTAATGATTAACATATATCTTAGTACGAGGTCTTGAATAATGAATCAAGAGTACAAACATGTATGAATTATGAAAAGAGTTTTTTTTTTTAAAAAAAAAATGTAAGTTCTTAAAAATTTTAAAATTTATTATTACAATAAAAATAATTAAAAATTGGAGATTGATAAAAATGGGACATTTTTATAAATAATATATTTTTAATAATTAATTTGATTTTTGGGGTGTGTTGAAAAATATTTAAGCAATTGGGACGTTTTTCACTTCTGCAATAGGGAGTTGCGAAAATGGAGTCCAATTCCGCAGCAAGTTGCTGCGGAATTGGACACTTTTTTTTTTTTAAGCTCCAATTCCGCAGCAAAATGTTGCGGAATTGAAAGTGTAATTTTTTTTTTAATATTGGTAAGCTCTGAGCTTACCAAATGAAACCCAACCGGCAGCAGCTGCCGGTTGGGTTTTTTTATTTTATTTTTTTTTATATTAAATTAAATTACTGTAGGTTGGGTTTTTTTATTTTATTTTTTATATTAAATTAAATTAAATAGTAAATAATTAGTAAATTAAATATATATAATAAAATTTTTGTTTTAATGAAATTAATTAAAAGTAATTAGTTAGTAAATTAAATATAAATAATAATAATTTCATTTTAATGAAATTAAATATAAATAATATTATTTTTGTTTTAATGAAATTAAATTAAATTAGTAATTAATTAGTAATTAAAATGAATAAAATATCTATATTTTATTTTGAGCTATTTTTTCTTAATTAATTGACTAAATCACCCTCATTATCTTATTTTACTTCTTGCACAAATTGAATTTCATGTGAAATTATACATCGCCGCACCAATGATAAGATTTAACTTCATTAGCGTGAAACACCATAATTTCTACTTTACCTGACACCTTATCAAACCTATTCAAATTCCCCGGTAGCACATCAATTTCTTTTTTGTTTCAGTTATTTTTTTATAACTATAAATATTATTATAAAATTAAATTCAATATATTTCAAATTTCTAGAAAGGTCATTTAGCCTTCTAGAGAAAATTACCATTAGCCCCTGTCTGCCGATAAGGTGATATTTGTCTCCTCCTCATTATATTATCTTTTTTATTTTTTATTATTGAATATGTTAAATTGGTTTTTCTAATTAATAAGTTAAATATGGAACTTTGCATATGAATTAAAACAAGATGATGAGAGTGATTTAGTCGATAAATAAAATAGTATTTTATTTAAAAAAAGATAAAAATGGAATTCGAATCCTAATTAATTGAAGGAATAACCAGTTTCTCAATTGTTTTAACATGGTTATCGTATTATGTGAATTCATATCTTTTAACACAAAAATAAAATTTAATTCGAGTATATATATGTTTAAAATTTTGAAAGAAAAAATGAAAACGTTATCTAATGTTGATAAATTTTGTTACATATATCTTGAAATTGGCTTTTCTTTTCTTTTTTCTTTTTTTAATCAAAATCTTTATTTTTTTAGAATAAAACAGGTATATTCAGGTATAACTATGGATTTTCAATTTTTCATTTAGCAAAATAAAAATACTTCCACAAAGTGTGAATAACTAATGTTTTAATACAAATTAAAAAAAATTAATTAAAATCAATTTTATAGAGTATTTTTTGAAACTTACAAATACATATTAATTTTTAAAAATAGAACAGTATATAATTAATAAATACTAAAATTTAAAAATTAATGTTTAAAGTAAAAAAGAAAATAAAATTAATGAGTATTGGAGTGTGACGATGAAATAATATCTATCAAGTTAATTCAATATTCTAATTTCACTTGAAATTCAATTTGTGCGAGAAATAAAACAAGATGATGAGGGTGATTTAGTCAATTAATTAAGAAAAAATAGCTCAAAATAAAATATAGATATTTTATTCATTTTAATTACTAATTTAATTTAATTTCATTAAAATGAAAATAATATTATTTATATTTAATTTCATTAAAACGAAAATATTATTATTTATATTTAATTTACTAATTAATTACTTTTCATTTAATTTCATTAAAACAAAAATATTTATATATTTAATTTACTAATTATTTACTATTTAATTTAATATAAAAAATAAAAAAATAAAAACCCAACCGGCAGCTTTGAGCTTACCAAAATTATTAAAAAAAAAAATTATACTTTCAATTCCGCAGCAAAAGCTTAAAAAAAAAATTAAAAGTGTCCAATTCCGTAACAACTTGCTGCGGAATTGGACTCTATTTCCGCAACTCCCTTTTGCGGAAGTGAAAAACGCTCTAATTGCCCAAATATTTTTTAACACACTCAAAAAATCAAATTAATTATTAAAAACACATTATTTATAAAAAAAACCCCATAAAAATTGACAGCTTGACCCCAGTTTGTTTTTTTTTTTTTATGTGAATTCCACTATTGAATCAGAATTTGTGCCAAAATTGGCACATAAAATACCGGTCTTTATGGTCTTTTTTTTTCTTAAAAAAGTTAAAAATTCAAGTTAGGGGTAAGCAAATTTCGATTCAAATCGAAAAATCGAACCAAATCGATCGATTTTTTTAATTAAGTTTGGTTTTTAATTTTAAAAATATATCTATTTCGGTTATTTTGGTTTGGTTCGATTTTAAAAGGCAAAAACCGAAAAATAACCGAACCGATCGAATAATGATTAATATATGTAATTTTTTTCAATTTTTACAAAAATTAACTTTATTTTTATATTTTTAATTCAATTTAAGGGATTTGAAATCAAATTAAATATATGTATATTTTTTAATTTGCATATTTTTATTTTTATTTTATAATTTGTAAATTTTTATAATTTTTAAATAATTTTTTTAATTATAATTTTGAAATTTCGGTTTTATCGGTTAACCGAACCAACCGACCGAAAATATCGGTTCAATTTGAGTTCAGTTATTATATAATTTTGATTCGATTCGATTTGTTTAAATCTTAATAAATCGATTTTCGGTTAGTTCGGTTCGATTATTAGACCAAACTAACCGTTGCTCACCCCAAATTCAAGCACTGAAAATCCTTAAAATTCAATTAGATGGATAAATATTTCTTACTTTCTTTTTACCATTTTCTGGTTATTATTCATAATCAAAATGAAAGAAAACATTCATCCATTATCATAATCCAAGAACAAGAAAACATTTGAAGAGGAAAATGGAACAAAAACAGCCGGATCATTGTTGCAGCTAACCGGAGACTACAATTGATTCCTATTTTGTCCCTTTTTTATTGAATTTTTTTAAATTTTTTTTGAAAACCGGCATTTAATATGCCCATTTCGGTATAAATTCTGATTCAATATTGGAGCCTACATATGTTAAAAATCGGCAATTCAAATTTTTTATCAATTCTAATTTAATTTTTTTTTAAAAATACATTATTTTTTAAAAAAATCCCGATGAGTATTTATTTATAATCATTAAATCATTACATTTTCATTTCATTATTCAATAATTATCTTTAAATCAAGTTTTAAAATATGATAACATTTATCAAAATTCTAGGTATGTATAAAAATCTCATAGTTGTCTTTAAATTTTAAAAGTTAGAATCATTTATCTTAATAAATAATGATATTATTAATAAATAATAAAAATTAATTTATATAAAAGCTAACTAATTTGCAAAATTATGTAAAAAATTAGTAATTAATGAGAAATAATAAAAAAAATTATTATTTTTCTCAATTGCGTAAATTTCCTAAAGTCTCTACAAAAGTCTAAGTTATTTTTTTTAAACTTACAAAAGTCTAAGTCATATATATACTATATAAAAAAATCAGGAACCCAATGTATTTTTGTATCGTTAAATTGGAACATCTCTCATCCCCATCCTAGGCACTCAATAGTAGAGTTGGAAAAAAAAATTAAAAAACAATTATATCCATTTAAAAAATTGAGTTCAAATCGGCTTTTACGGTTAATCAGTCCAATTGGAAGTAAACGTGAATTTTAATTTTTAAAATTATAATTAATGAATTTGAACTAAAACTTAAGTGTCCGATTAATCAGTTGGTTAACAATTAAACAATTTTTATGTAATTTTATACATATATATGGACATGAGGATATATTTCACATCTATCCATATTATGTACTATATTAGAAAGTAGATGATTAATAAATTAATGTTTATGTAATTTTATTTTCTTATATTTAAAATTTATTCTTTAATTTGATGGATACATTAAAGGTTTTTATATGAATTTTGTATTTAATTTTTTAACAGTTGACCAATAGTTAATGATTAATCAGTTGGTGATTAACTGATTGTTAATAGACTGTACTTGAATTTTGATTTTTAAAAACCAACTTTAAAGAATTGAATTTGAAAAATAGCCTATGACTAATTAATCAGTCTATGTCCACTCCGAAGAATATTTTGCATTAAAAAAATAAATAAAAAAAAGGCAAAATCTTTTTAATATTTGTAATTTTGTTGCCGAATATTGACTCTTTCAAGTTTCAATGATTTGGGCCGCTTTTGCTATTTTTATTTTATTTTATTTATTTATTTATTTTGTCTAGCTTCCTGTCAACCCCATCCTAGGAAAGAAGAATTTTTTATTATTTTTAATTTAATTTGTTGCTGAATTTTTAACTAAATTAGGTGCTGTTTTGCTAATTTATTTATCTTCTAATCTCCTCTCAGCCTCATCCTAGGAAGGACCTTTTAATATTTTTAAATTTGTTGTTGTATGTTAATTAATTCAGAGATTATGTGCTGCTGAGCTAATTTTTTATTTATTGTGTTATCTCCTCCCCGTTCCATCCCACTAGGTAATATTTTTAGTTTGGTGGGATATATTATGTATATTTAACTGCAACTATGATTTTAAAAAAATGTAATTATAAATTAGTAGAGGTGACATGTTTAACCGATCCATTAACAATTTTATTAATCAGTTCATTAATTTCGATTAACCGTTATATCGATTTCGATTTTTAACTAATTTATTTGGATCGGTTTACTAGTTGATGACTATCCAAAAATTTCGGGTTTTCGACTGGAGCTGGTCACCTCCGATAAGGGAGACTCCGACGGTTAAGTTAGGAAGTGATGAAAATAGTTTACGGTAATTTTTTAAGAGACAGTTGAATGAGAGATCATACCCTGATTCTCCATCTATTTATACAGTTAGGTTTCAGAGTCTGATTAGGAATATATGTCCCAAAGAGGTAGAATTCTTGTTGGTTTCCGATTTGTAGAATTAGATAAGGTAAATCCTAGATAATTTTCGTTATAGTGGAATTGGAATCTTCTTAGGATTTTGTAAATCTCCACAAATAGTGAAAACTTCCTAAATATCATGCTGATTCTGAGTTGTTAGGATAGACCGAACTGTTAGTTAAGAGAATATTCAGATACTCTCGGCTAACCAGACTCATGAGCGCAGTGTCCGGTTATCATAAGTCCCCCCTACAGCGTATCACATTTATGTTAGTTTTTAGGCGGCAAATTAAATTCAAAAAGATAATCCCAAGCGCGTAGGAGATAATCCGGGACATGTCAAAGATAGAGGAGCACGTAGCTCATTAAAAGGTGGGATGATGACAGCTCGTTCGTCGTGATTTGGTGGCCATGACAGTAATTGAAATGATCGCAATGCTTCGATTACCGCTCTGGGAGCAATAATGATTGACATTGCCAACTGCCTCAAGCTACGTGCTTGACAACCATTGGTTCACTCTTTTTATATATATCCATTCTTTTCATTTTCTGAATTTCTTGCTTTTTCTCTTACTTGTCTGTTTTTCTGCTAATTATATGCCTTCATCATTCTCTCCATTTCCTTCTTTGTTCCTTCCATCTTTCTTTGCTCTTTTTCTGTTTTAGGCCATATGTTCTGAAGCTCTGTCTTCATTTTCTTTGTTTTCAATTTTTGTTTATTTCCAGGTTCCCCATTTCTATTTGTTCAGAAGTTTTCGTCCTTAGGCATTTCTCGATTCTGCGATTCCAGATTCTTCCTTCAGATCTTCTTTAAAATTTTAGGTTTATACACTCTCTTTTCTCCTTTTTCTTACAATGAGTGCCACTGAAAGCTCTAGTGAGAGAGTGGGGGAAGAGGAAGGGCTTTTTAATAACAATCCTCCAGAATCTCCGAGTAGTAGTCAACTAGATCAAGATAGAGGAAAAGAACTAAGGAGAATTTCCAGAGTAGGGAGTATTAGCTCGGTAATAATGTAAGGTCCCAAAACCTACCTTAGTAGTAAATTACATAATTAAGGTAATTAAAGAAGCATGATTATAAATTCTTGGTGACAATAGGGCATAATTAGAAGTCAATTTGATTAATGTGGTAAATTAGTGAAGTGCCAAATTGAGATTTACATGTATTGATTATAATTTGGGCTTAATTGAACAAGGAAGATTAAATGCATGCTAGTGGTGAATTGTGAAAAAAATTAAAGGATTGGCAATGACATTGACCAAGCTTAGAAATATAAGCGTGCAAAACCAGACCAGGACACCTAGCAAAATGGTGGAAGTTTGAGAAGCAATTATCGGTTGGCTTTGAATTGGAAAATCATCTGGAATTTTATGACTCTTTTTTCTTCTTATTCTTCTTGTTTCACATGAAAATTATATTAAAGGAATCAATAGGGAGTATGCTTGTGAATTTGCATATCTGAATTGAAGTATAATCATAGAGGGAGCTGATAAGAAGAAGATGAGAGGATTTAGCCAGCACTTGTATCTTCTTTATTCATTTAGATTTAAGTCAAATAATTTGTCAAGTTTCAGGAAATCTTACATGTTAGTTAAAGTAAGCAATTGAAGAATTAAATTGGTAAGCCAGTTCTTCTCCTCGTCTTTTCTTTTTCTCTTAGTGGGTTGAAAATTAGAGATGATTATTAATATGGAATCTATTAATGAATTAGTTAAAAAATCAAGTAAGAAGAAAATGGTAAAGGAGAAAGCAACTTGAACAAGCTTGATTGAGGGAGGTTTGCTCAAAAATCAGGTTTGGGATTCAATTGTGTAGTTTTGTGTTTGTATGAGTGATTTGGTTTAACTATTAAAAATGCATGAGGTCTAGAAAGGGTTTTTTAAATGCCTTTGGTCAAGATACTGGTGGATTGAATTTCTATTTTAATGTTGGTGAGCAATTTATGTTATTATAGTTAAATTCTGAGTTATTGAAGTTCAATGGGTAGGTTTTTGTTATTACGCATTTATAATTGTTGGTTTTGAATGACTGGAAATATTGGATAGTTAACTAAGTTTTTCTAATAAGTGTAAGACGGAATTTGAATTATGAATTTTGCTCTTGCATTGGAAGGGTATGATTTATTTGATATAGTTTTTGAATTGAGAATTCTAATCAAGTGAGTATTGTATTTGATGAATTTAGAGCACATATGTACATTAGTTATGAAAAAAATTAAGTTTGTAAATGTTAATTTTAAAGCAAAGTTTGTTTAACAAGTGAACTTGAGATTTCGAAGAATTCAACTTCTGCAATTTTCCAGTTACACAGCGGTTAGGGATTTCTGTTCTCCATGTGATCGTATTTTGGGGGTTGAATTCTGCTTATTTTTGTTTTTACACGGCGGTCGGGATTTTCTGCCAGCCGTGTAAAAGCATTTTAGATTGATAGTTTTGCTTGCGTGTTATATTACACGGTGGTTAGGACTTTCTGCCTACCATGTGGTATGCCTGCCATGTAAGATATCATCCGCGTCGTGTAAATAGCTTCTAGTTCTGATTTCAATTTTTATGCTATTACATGGTGGGCAGGAATTCTTGCCCACCGTGTAACCCCTGTTTCCAGCATTATGTATTCTTGATTTTTACTCAATTTTCTCACATTCTATCTTTGTCTGAAATTAATCATTACTTGTTTAATAAGTGTGTAAATACAAGCTATGATGAAATAATTTATAAAATGAATTGAAACTTATAGTGAAATATTGATTAACATGTTAATCAATTATGCTTCAAGTTTTTGGAACAATATTTGTTATACGAGTAATGGCATGATGTTAAAGGATGAATTCTTAGTTTGGTTACCACAAAGAATATCAGATGCATACAAGATTTCATATGAAGTAAAGTATATGTGTATGGTTATGAAATTTTTGTGAATAAATCTAATCCAATTATGAATCCTGAATTTATGTTATGGACATTACATGAGCTATTAATTGGCTATGTGAATATAATATGACTGTAAGTAATTTTGGTATGTTAGAAAGCCTGCTAGTCAGTCTAGATTGTGGATAGATAGGCATGACTATAGGGGGATTGAGCAGCTGTTACTTGAGTTCTTTCCTGCGGGGATTGTAACACCCCTATGTACCCTAGGAGGAACTGGGTGTGCTATTCAATGCTTATACTAGTTCAATTAACAATTATAAACCATTTTATTACCATCTTAATCTTATTATCGATGAAATATTCATTATCATTCACTAACCTTACTTACAAATCTTCCTAACATTACTATGTAATGATTCACATTTCAAAATAATATAACATAGGACAATACAAAATTATTATTACAAATCAAGTTATGCTTTAATATTCATTTATTAGTAATCAAAACTTAATCATACTACTTTATACAACTAGCATACTTATCAGAATTTGATTGAAACACTACTACATTTAACTTCTCTATAACCATAAAATGCATAGTCTTATGTTCAGTTCATTTATTTGTTAACTAAATTATCATGCATGTTTATCTATTCTTTATGACTTGATACAAACACATTCACATACTACTTAATTAAATCAAAATACACTATTAATCTTCAATGATTTGGTTTGGACTTGAAATAGAATTCCAAGCTTCCTACGTATCCCAATAATTGGGAATCAGAACCACATAGCTCTACATGCATTATTTCATTACATATTATTATTAACATATAATTAGGTGATCATATAACATAATATCAGACATACAATTCAAACATATGCTTCATAACATTAATTCATTTCGATATGCTCGAATTTATTATCAATTCAATAATTCACTAACATACACTTAAAGCTTTAATTCCATTAATATGTATTTTATCGCCTGAATTCTCATTTAAGCGGATAACATGAACACTAGATACCAAAAGTGGTATCAAATATTGCATATTGAATAAACAATATCAATCACTAACGATACAATAGTGTCAATACACTGGATACCAAATAGGTATCAAACATTAGACACCATGCGGTGTCATTACTAGCAGCTGCATTTACTATCCCTTATAGGCATGCCTATCTATCCATGGCTATATATAATTCAGGCTTGACTTTAAGATTTCACTCACTACCTCACTTTTCATAACACTTACTCAAATATTCCGTCAAATAACTTCACAATCAACTATGTTCATATACACTTTTATATATCAATTACATTAAAATAATATTACTCTTAATATACTCATAATCATTTAACATATTCAAACATTAAGCATAATATCTTAAATTTCATACTATAGATTAAATATTCAAAATCTATCAAAATATAACATACCATTATAATTTTAATTATCAATAACAATCACTTTGTTTTTATATTCACGTATTAATAAATTAAACTTAATACCTTGCTCATAATCTTATAATCTTGCTATTTAAACCTACCAATATTATATTCATACATATTACATATAATTCATCATATAATAATGTTATTAAATCAATAAACATTTAACTTGTAATTTCAGAGAAGATTAGATATGCAAAAGTATGCAAAAATCATATATTCATATCGCTGAAATTGAAGGTTACATGGCGGGCAAAAATTCCTGCTAGTTGTTTAAACCAGAAACCAGGCAAATTAAACATTCCAATAGCTATATACACGGCAGGAAGGATATTTTACACGGCGGGCAAGTTATATCACACAGCGGGCAGAAAACCTTGACTGTCATGTAAGACTACTCATAAGCAAACTTAATGGTCCAGGATGCATTTACACGGCGGGTAGAAAATCCTGACCGCCATGTAAAACAGATAACATGCAAATTCCACTCTCTAGAATGTGATTACATGGTGGGTAGAAATCCCTGGCGGTCGTGTAATTGGACAAATTTTGATATAAACTTCTGCAGAATTGCAGAGCAATTCTACTTAACTCACTACTCTTATCAAATGTCATTTTTAAGCTTTGTTTCCTTCATAATAATGACTTTTATACCTTTTAAATTCATTATAGTGTAAAAATCACATTAATTAACTCACATTATAGTGTAAAAATCACATACAAAGACCTATGTCTTATAAACTCATAGTAACTAGAATCACTATATTTAAGCAACTTTAAGACAAGTTATTATCATATTTACAGTAATGGCTCATAAACATTCAAAACATAGATCAATTTGAATTACACAACCAAGGCACTCAATTATGCATTTGAACTATTCATCTTTAAGCCTGTGTTTACCTATCAATTTCATGCTTATTACATGATTTAATTCATTTCTAAACCAGCAAATACATACAAATGCACATAACTACTCTCAAACCTGATAGATGAGCCAAACTCTTTCAAGCTTACTCAATCATGTAGCTGCTCCTTCCTTTGCCATCATCTACTGATTTTCTCATCATTTCCAGTTTCTTATTATCAAAACACACCCATCAAAGAGTCTCGTTGAACTGAACCGAGAGAAGAAAAATGAATATCTGTGTTTTTTTTTTTCAATCTCTCATATATATGCATGAGAAGATCTTTGCCGGCTTTCTCCTTGAAAGCCATGTGAATTCCACCTACATCAGGATTCCTGCCTCTTACTCTTAACATAATCTATATTTAAGTTAATTAATTATTTACTTATTACTAATTATGACTTTTCACATTTCAACCCTTAAAATTTTTATTTCATTCAATTGAATCCTTTTCGTACTTTTTAATTCTTTCAATTTAATCCCTCTTTCTAACCATTAAATATCCCAATTATGATTTACCAATTTAATCTTTAATTATTGAGCTGTTATACACACCTTAATTCATCTAAGGTGAATTTTGGGTCATTACAGCGATGCTTGATTACTTATATATGAACATTTCTTTCCTTTGGGAATGCTTTATTCTTCCCTTCAGGGATGTTTGTACCTTCCCTTTAGGGATGCTTGATTCTTCCCTTTAGGGATCTTTGATTTATTACCCATTATCCACACCCATGGAAAGGCAGGCAGTGAGGTTCTCTGATAATGTTTTATTATGAACCTAACATGTTATTGGCATTTGTTTTGATTACGTAAATATATGAATATCGCTAACATGTAAATAAATTTGAGAAATTGATCTATTTTATCTAGCTATTTAATTACTCACCTAATGTATGAAATTATTCTTCTGCATAAGTATATATATGTAATTTCAAATTGTATATGTAATTCTTGATTTGTTATGACATACATATGCTTTGCATTGATGATTCTTGTAAGGAGTCATCCATTATCATTTTGAATCTCCATTAAGCTTTATGCTTAGCACGAATTTTCTTTTAATCCATGTAGGTGCTAGTAAAGGTTCTTCTTTTAAGGTTATTTCGCATGGTCAAGGTCAACACATGCATAGGATCTGAAAGGAGATTTTTGATGTAGATTTCTTTTGGTATATCAAAATTAATGTATTTTGATGAGTTATTTTGTATAAGAGGTTTGTAAAACAATTCCTTTATGATATGTATGACTAATAAATATATAGTCTATAATTATGGAACTAAATTATAAGTATTCTTTTGTTTAACTATTTATAAATAAATTATGTTTATCTTGTTGAAAATAGTATATGATTTAGATAAATTATATGATTTCTGTACACCTAGTTTTGCTTGTGTGGCACCCCTCTATAGATTTTAGTTCTCTGTATTTTAGATAAGATTTGTCAGGTAGCAAGGGGTGTTACAAATCAGGAGTAGCAAGATGGTTGAGATACAAGATAATTTAGGCATACACCACAATTATAAGATCCGTGTACTGGGAGCCAACATCTGAGCTAATGCTAAATTAACCAGTAAGAAGACCATAGTGGTCTATGAAGAAGATTTTGAGGCCGGAGTAAGCCTTCTACCAACCAGATTCAAACTTGAGTTTTTAAACCACTATGGTTTGACTATTGGGTAAATCCATCCCTACGCATGGTGAACAATATCGACATTACATATATAGGCAGCTGAACACAACATCACCCTAACTATTTAGATCTTTTAACCTACTCACGTGGTGGGACTCCAGATCACTTTAGAGGACCATAACTACATCCAAACCTGATCTGGTTATGAAATTTTTTCAGGGAATCCGGTGTCCTTGAAGACTTAGAAGAATAACTTATTCATTATAGAAAGTGACAAAGAGTTTGATTTTCAGACTTCATGGGGTCGGTTCGTTAATAAGAACGACAATCCACTGTATCTTTCAGAAGAAGCGGAGGACACACTAGCTCGGTGGAAGGAGCTAGCTCAAAATAAAGTAGACATTAGAGAGCAACTTCAGTTCGTAATAACTCCTCAAGAATCATTTCGCCGCAGGAAAAAGGATAAATTCTTTTAATCCACTACTTCTATTCTAATATTTTCTCATTATTTGCTTTTTTGCAGCTATGAAGAGAACTGCTCGCCCCAGCTTAGTCTAGATGATAAAAGCTAAGAGGTAGAAGACCCAAATGAGCCAAACAACTACAATAACTACATAAGAGGCCAATCCTGCAGCATCCTTTCCAAGCTCCGCTCCTCCAACCCCAAGCTCAGCTCCAATTAAGGTGGTGGATGACTTTCCATCCCAAATGCAAAATCCCACCACGGAGACAATCAAACATGGTATTACCTTCAAACTTATCCACCCTAGGAACACAACAGAGGCGAAAACATATGCTCCTAAGTCAACATGAATAAAAGATGTATAGACTCTCGCTGATGAACTATCAAAATTCTAGAAGGAGCAAGGGAGTGCTTATTCTAAGGATAATGATGATTTAAATGCCTTTATCCATCAATTATCCTGTGGGCTGATAAAGGTTTCCCTACTAATAATGCTGAATGCTGAGCAACTGAGCTATGCCATCAAGAGGCATCAAGTAGAGGTAAATTTTTATCCTCGCTATTTATCAAATATAGCCAATACTCTGAGTTCTCATATACTTGCTATTCTGGGCACAGCCACATTGCCAAAATGAATAGGCTGATCATGGCGTGGAAGAGAGAGCAGCAGTTTATAGCCAGGCATCGATTCCGAGCTAGTGTAGCCGAGAACAAATTAATTGAGTCTGAGAAAAAGGCTCTTGAAGCTAAGACAAAGGCAACTAATGCTCTAAATAAGGTAATCGAAGCTAAAAAAAGCGACAACTGCTGAGAGAAGATGAGCTGAAGCCGAAGCCGAGCTGAAAAAAAGTAAGGCCGAACTAGAAAAGGCAAACAAAGAGAAAATTGACCTTGAGCAAAAATATGCCGAGCTGGAGGATAAGGCAATAGACTTAGGTGTCGAGAAATGCCTTGTTTTCAGCACCACTATCCTCTGTTGTAAAAGAGCGTCATCCGAACATGGACTGGTCCTGGCTAGATGACGTTTATCTAAACGAATAGATAGGGTTCTTCTTGTATTGCTTTTTTTTTTTTTTATATCCTGTCTTGTAAATATTTGAGCTTCAATAGAATCAGCATTTTCTTCGAACTAATTGCGCTACTATTGCTTTCGTTTGAACTTACTAGAAAATTGAACTAGAAATAATTGCTCAAGATAGTGAAGTTGCTAAATAGTGAAACAATTTGACCGATTAACGGAATAAGCTAAATGTATAGATGGTGAGATAGTGAAGTTGCCAAATAGCGAAACAACTTGACCGATTAACGGAATAAGCTAAAAGTGTAAATGGTGATATAGCAAAACATAACAATAAGTAATAACTTTTGAATTAATAGACCTCTTTATTAATATTTCAGCTAGTACAATTGCTTGAATGGCGATATAGCCGAGCTAAGTGATAAACAAGCTAAGCAAAAATGCTCAAATGGTGATACTGCAGAATGAACGATTGAAATGAAATAAAAATGCTCGATGACGAAACTGCCGAGCTTGAGCAATGAACTACTAATAATACAACTTTAGATTTGAAATATTCCATGAATGAGGGAGTAGTTTTCTAAAAAGATCCTTCAATTTGTAAGCTCCACCTTTGACTTCATGTATTAAGTACGGACCTTTTGAGTTTTCCAACTCCTACAGCCTTTTATGTTGCAACAACCTTTTTAAGAATAAGCTGGCCAACTTTAAACGATCTTGGCTTTAGTTTTCGATGATGATAAGATGACATTCACTATTTGTATGCTGCAAATTGAATTTGGGCATACTCCTTCAATTCTTCCAACCTGTCTAAGTGATACAATAAACCTGCCTCATTTTCCTTAGCATTGTACTTTGTAGTCTGGATGTTGGGAATACTGATCTCACATGGGATAACTACTTTAACTCCGTAGATGAGGGAAAAATGAGTGACACCTGTCGCAGCTCGAGGAGAAGTCCAGTATGCCCACAACACATTATTTAGCTTGTCAACTTAGAGGACCTTTGCATCATCAAGTCTATTTTTTAGTCCAGCCAATATAGTTTGATTGGTTACCTCAGTCATGCCATTTGATTGTGGATGGTATATCGAAGTAAAACAAAGTTGAGTTTTTAATTTCGCACAATAACTCTTAAAGGATAAACAATCAAACTGCTTACCATTATCAGTAATGATTGTGTGCAGGATTCTGAACCTCATAATTATAGACTTCTGGAAAAACTTGATTATATTTGCAGGGGTGATTGTGGCTAACGGCTCTGCTTCAACCCACTTTGTGAAATGATCAACTGCAATAACTAAGAACTTCCGCTGCCCGATGGCTAATGGAAAAAGGCTAAGAATATCAATACCCCATTAAGAGAACGGCCAAGGACTATTAATAGGCACCTGATGGGCTGAATTTTGATGCATTATGTTACTGAACCGTTGGCATTTGTCACACTTCTGAACGAGCTCCTTAGCATCTTTCTCCATACTATGCCAATAATATCCCTGTAGTAAGGCTTTCCAAGCGATGGCCTGTGCACCGTCATGCGCCCGCAAATGCCTTCATGGATTTCTATAAGTATATAATTGCCCTCTTCTGTGCTCAAGCAAAACATCCAGGGATGTGAAAATGATCGCCTATTTAGCTTGTTATCCAAAATGGCATAACGATTGGACCGCCGAACAATCTTCCGAGCTTGAACCTAGTTATCGGGAAGAATTCTTGTACTTAAATGCTAATAGATTGGAAATTGCTAGCCATCCATTAGTTCTTACAGCTGAACTTTATAAGTTTCATAAGTTGGTGCTAAAAAATTGACCAGACAATTCTGCCTTAGATATTTTGCTCTGAAGGGAAGCTTGCTTAGCCAAGGCATTTGCTTCCTCATTCTCTGCTCGGGGTATTTGTTGTATCAACCATGAACACCTTATTTTCTCCAATTGAGATAGTAAAGCAGCCACCAATTCTTTGTATCGGATCATTGTGTGTTCTTTAGCTTCAAATTTGCTGAGTAGTTGGCTAACAACTAATTGAGAATTAGAAAAAAAATAGCTAAAGAATCAGGTTTTATCTCAATGGCGAGATACAATATAAAACAAAGAGCCTTATACTCCGCGACATTGTTAGAAGCAAAAATGTTATATGGGTCATTCCTCTGATTGTTTTCTTTCTTAGCCCAATAATGATCATTTTGATTCTAACGCCTTCTGATGAGGATGCTCCATCAATAAACAAACTCCAAGAATGAGTGTCTGGCTCTGGAGGTGGGGTGTGCAATTCAGCAACAAAGTCAACCAGAACTTGGGCCTTCATAGAAGAGCGAACTTCATACCGAACATCAAATTCCCTCAAATGAGCTGCCTAATCTGTAAGTCTTCCGGATGCTTCTGGCCTCTGGAGCACTTTTTTGAGATTAGAATTTGCCTGAACTACCACTGTATGTGCTTGAAAATAAGGCTGAAACTTAATGGCTGATGTGACCAGTGCTAAGACTAGTTGCTTTAATATGGGATATTTCAGTTTAGCACCTGTAGACACCGGGTCCCAAGGCAGCCTAGATCAAGGTTACCCAGTAATGAAATTAGTGTCTGTTCACAGGAAAGAAGGTGGAAAGTGATTTTTCCTTGTCAAACTCCTTTTATTAAAAAATAAAAAAAGTTTGCTGATATGGTAGGCCGCCCCTCTTGCCCGCCCTTGTGCAGGGGCGGGCTTGGGGGGCCGCCCTTTGCGGGGGTATGCCGCGTGAGGGCGTCCCTTTCAGGGGTGGGTCCAGCAAGGGACCACCCATTGTGCGCGTGTTGTACCAGGGTGCCCCTCATGCCCGAGCTGTGCGAGGTCGCCCCTCGCGTGCCAGCACAGCGCGAGGCTGCCCCTCTAGCGTGTGTGGCGCGAGGCCGCCCCTCGTCGCCTTCTTCCCATTCTGGCGTTTTTGCTCCTCGAAAATCATGGAATTTAATTTTGAATTGGATTCCAACGCTGATTTTTGGGATTTATGAGAATTAATTTCGATTTTTCCATTTCAAAATAGGAAATTTGGATTTAATTGCCATTATTTCTTCCTAAAATCTAGGGGTTTTTGAATAAAAAAATAATACAAATAATTTTTTGTAGAGAGAGAAAAGGGGAGAATAACATTCCTGAAATTTTTGGATTTTTTTCTAAAGAAAGAAAAACAATTTTCTTCTATTCTTTGGGATCGGAATTTTTGATCGAAATATAGTGCTTGAGATAGAGAAATTGATTCTCTTTTCTTGGAACTTTTTTTTGGTTTTTTAAACAAGTTTTTGAGTTTTTAGAGAGAACAAGCTTGAATTCTTCTTGGTTTTTGATTTGATTTTTGTGGATCTGTTCATCCTTCCGATAATTAATCAATCTGAGGATAAATTTCAGGGCTTAATTGTATTATTTCATTAATTTTTTCTCTGTTTTATTCACCTTCCACCATTGTTGCACCTCTTGAGTTATTATTTTATGTGATCAGTCTATTTATTTTTATTTTCTTGCTCATGATTTAAGTTGTTTTAAGTGTTTTTCGTATCATTATGGCATGAAATCATGTAAAATCACATAAAATTGCAAGTTTTGCATTGAATTTGAGAAAAAAAGTTTTTTTTCGTTCCTGTATCTTTCCTCCCCTCGAAAGGTGGGAAGGAGGTGAGGGGCAGCCTGCCCGCTCCTCCTGAGGTGGCCGCCCCTCAACCCGTTTTTTGTCCTTCTGTGATTTTTGACTTATTTTGTCCCATTTTCGATGTTTTTCGATCCATATTCACATGATGTAATTTTTGCATTATTTTAATGTTATTTTTCTTGCCTTGTAATATTTATTTATTTTTATTATTTTATGTGATAATGTTTATTTTATTGTTTTATTTGATTTTATTGATTTTTAGATTTATTTACTAATATTAATTTTATTTTGTTTACAATCTTTATTTTTCCTTGTTTGAGCATTCATATGAGCAAATGGGGAGATCGATGAGGCATATTTTGGTTTGATTTATCATTTTTGTTATTTTTAGTTATTTTAATTTTTATTTAGTTTGTCATGTAATTTGTAATAAAATTATTTATTTTATTCATGTTAAAAAGAAGATCACATAAAAAAAATATTTTTATTAATAAATTGGTTATTTTCCTAATAAAATATAATCAATATCCTCATTTCAACCAATAAAGAAAATTTACTTTTAAAATAAGAGTTAATTTTCTTAAAATATGATCACTCATCCCTGTTTTTTTCAATATTCATTCTGAAATAATTTTTCGAATTTTTAAGTGAATATGAAGGAACAAATGTTACTATTCCAAATAAATACCCCATTTTATATATGTAATTTATTTATTTACTTTAATTTTATATTTTAAGGGATTTTTTTTGTCCCAATTTATTTATTTATTTGTTTATTTTAATTTGGGGGATTGTATTTTTTGTCCCAATTTCATTTTGTAATTTTTTTGTATTTTGGTTATTTTATTTATCACTTTTCTTTACCGCTTTCCTACGATGCTCGATATGCGCTTTAAATTTTAATGCATGACTGTATGAGAGAGAGACGAAAATTTAATATTAAAAACTCATTTATAATTAAACAAGACATTAATAAAAGTGAAGTTTCGAACTACTCTCTAATTTAAACTCTCGAGATTAGATGAACTTTCCTAATTTTTTGTAAATTGGATGGCGACTCAAAAATATTTTTACTACTCTATGTTGATGATATGTTGATTGTTGGCCAGAATATTTTCAGAATTAACAACTTGAAGAAGCAGTTGAGTAAGTCCTTCTCCACGAAGAACTTCGGGCGAGCAAAGCAGATTCTTGGTATGAGAATCATGTGAGACAGAGATGCAAGAAAGATATGGTTGTTGCAGGAGAAGTATATTGAGAAGGTACTTCAGAGATTCAACATGGGCAAGGCTAAAGCAGTTAGTTGTCCTCTTACTAACCACTTCAAATTGAATTCCAAACAAATTCCTTCAACGAAAGATGAGAAGAAAAATATAGATAGAATTCCATATGCCTCTGCAGTTGGAATTTTGATGTACGCCATGGTATGTACACGACCAGATATTGTTCACGCGGTTGGAGCTGTGAGTCGATTTCTTTTAAATCCAAGAAAGGGGCATTGGGATGCAGTCAAGTGGATTTTCAGGCATCTTTGTGGTACTTTAAAACTTTATTTATGTTTCGAAAGTACAAATCCTGTGCTAGTTGGCTACACAGATGTAGATATGGCTGGCGATGTTGATTCGAGAAGGTTTACGTCAGGTTACCTGATTACCTATGCAAGGGGAGCTGTGTCTTAGCAGTCAAGGTTTGAAAAATGTGTTATTCTCTCCACAACTAAAGCAGAATTTATTGCAGTAACAGAAGCTTGTAAGGAGTTTCTATGGATGAAAAAGTTCTTAAATGAACTTAGTCTCTCTTAGAAGAAGTTTCAGCTGTTTTGCGATAGTCAGAGTGCGATTCACCTTGGAAAGGACTCCTCATTTCATTCTAGATCAAAACATATTGATGTAAGATATCACTGGATCAGAGATGTGTTAGAGATGAAGCTATTACAGCTTGAGAAGATTCATACGGATGAAAATGGAGCAGACGTGTTGACAAAGGTGATTCCTAGTCAGAAGCTTGAGTTGTGTTCCAAGCTTGCTGGAATGAGTTTACAGTAGAAGGATATGAAGATTTATTCTTCCCTAACTGGTTAAAAAGGAAGAGAATTGAAAAGTCAAAGTTTTCAACCACAAAGAAATAGCAAACCAAAAAGAAAAGGAAAGAGGAAAAAGGGCAGAGTAATTTTAGTTTATTTGATATTCGAATAAATTGTATTTCTTTAGTTGATAATTATAGAGATAGTTAATTTTGGGGGAGTGTTAAAAATAGTAAGATAATTAATTTGGGGTGTTTTTTGGGAAACACTAGAATGTTACTATTTTTAGAGTTGTATCTCCATTACACCTCTATGTGTGATTTTTAGGTGTGGTGTATAGATCTCTCTCTGTAAGCCTACTATTTCAATAGTGGAAGATTTTGATCGGAGTTTTTACCGTGATTTTTCCCATCAAAGGGTTTTCCACGTAAAATTGCTAGTGCCATTGTTATTATTCATTTTGCCTGCATCGATTTAATTTTTGTTGTGCCCAACATATTTGTGACACTAGGGGAATGAAATGGCTCTTAACGGCAGTTTATGGAAGCCCCAATGCCAATGCTAGAAGAGATCTTTGGACCATTCTTAAGGGGTGGGGTTCTACTATTTCAACTCATTGGCTTCTCTTAAGGGACTTCAATGCGATTCGATTCTCACATGAGAGATCTAGTGGGACCATTGGCTATGGGTCTCGAAATTCAGGTTTCAATTTTGTTATTGATGATCTGGGTTCATTGGATCTTGGCTTCTCTGGTCCAACTTTCACTTGGTGGAGACGTAACTCTATTGGTTTTTATAAGGGTGCGCGTTTAGATAGAGCTCTTTGTAATATGCCTTGGCATTTCTTCTATGCCCAAGCAGCAATTTTGCATTTGCCTCGTTTGCAGTCTGACCACTGTCCTTTATTAGTTAATAGTTTGAGTAGCATTGCCAATGTTGGGACCACTCGCCCTTTCAAATTTCAAGTGGCTTGGTATGCCTACCCAAAATTCTCGCAATGGGTCCGTTCTAATTGGTCTAGGGAGGATGGAGACTTATTTTCTAAATTTGTTATTTTTACTCATAAGCTCTCTTCTTGAAGTCATACGGTTTTTGGTAATGTCAATAAGAAGAAAATAAGGGTCTGTGCTAGATTGGAGGGAGTTCAAAAGGCTTTATCGGCTCGGTGTAGTTCATATTTACTAAAACTAGAGCACAAGTTTCTTCTGGAGTTTGAGAATATTTTGTTACAGGAGGACCTTCTTTGGTTCCAAAAGTCTCGTTGTGACTGGATTGCCTCAGGAGATAGTAGTAGAATAATAAAATCATTGTCAAAAAATTTCTAAACAAATACACAGTGATCCGAAGTAGTTTTCTTGTAGCCTTGCTTCCCCACAACAGACTCAAACTTCTTATTCCACTATCTCGGTGCTTACTTCAAGCCATAAAGACTTTTCTTTAATTTGCAAACATAATCCTTTTTACTGAAACCCTCAGGCTGCTCCATGTAAATTTCCTCTTCTAAATCACCATGAAGGAAGGCTGTTTTGACATCCATCTTCTCAATCTCCAGGTTGAAGCTTGCTGCTATTCCCAGCACTGTTCAAATGGATGTCATTTTCACCACCGGTGAAAATATCTCATCAAAATCAATGCCCCTTCTCTGGCTAAACCCTTTGACAACTAATCTAGCTTTGAACCGTGGCTGAGAGCTGTGTTCTTCTTGCTTGATTCTGAACACCCATTTGTTCTTCAAAACTCTTTTACCTTCAAGCAATTTCACTAGCTCAAGTGTCTTGTTCTCATGCAAAGATTTTATCTTATCTTGCATAGCCTCAATCCACTTCTGCTTGAATTCATCATTCATAGCTTCTTCATAAAGCTCTGGTTTTCCCCCATCAGTCACAAGCACATATTCATCTGTAGAATATCTAGTAGAATGTTGAACAACTCTACCAGATCTAGTTTGGACTGGCAACTCTGCAGGTGGTGAAGGTTCATCATGAACACCTTCATCTTGTTCGTTTTCATCGGGAGCATCTTAATCACTAGATTGTCTTCATCTCCAACTTCTTTTGGCACCGTTATTGGAGGAACTAACTCTATGTTTGAAGATCTAGCATCTAGTTCATGAAGATCTTTCCTAGAATTTTATATATCTTCAATTATCTGGTTCTCGACAAATACAACATCACGGCTTCTGATGAGCTTATTCTGAATAAGATCATAAAATTTATAGCCAAATTCATCTTGGCCATAACCAATAAATACACATTCTCGTGTTTTAACATCAAGTTTGGATCTTTCATCTTTAGAAATGTGAACAAATGTCTTGCAACCAAACACTCGTAGATGGTCATAGGAAACATCCTTTCCTGACCATACCTTTTCTGGAACTTCATAGTTTAGCGGAACACATATTGAAAGATTCAAAACATAAGTTGCTACTTTCAGAGCTTCTCCCCAGAATGTCTTGGGCAACTTTGAATGAAAGAGCAAACATCTGACTCTTTCAGTCAAAGTTCGGTTCATTCTTTCAGCCAAACCGTTTAACTATGGTGTCTTTGGAGGCATCATCTGATGTCAAATCCTATGCTCTTTATAATAAGCATCAAATGGTCCTATGTACTCTCCACCGTTGTCTGTCTGCACACATTTTAACTTCTTGCCAGTATATCTTTCAGTCATCGTAACAAATTGCGTGAAAATATCAAGCACGTGATCTTTTGTTTTGAGAATATATGCCTAAGTCTTCCTGGACTGATCATTAATGAAAGTCATAAAGTATTAAGCACCACTGAGTGACTTTAGCAATGGCCCACACAAATCTAAATGCACCAGATCCACTATATTCTTCATTTTGGAAAGAGGGGAACTCTTGAAAGTAATTCTGTTTTGCTTTCCAGCCAGACAACTAGTATACTTCTTCAAATGGACTTCATCCAATTTAGGTATAATATTTCTCTTTCTTAGCTTTGACATTCCTTTCTCACTAATGTGCTCGAGCCTTTTTTGCCAAAGCTCATTATTATCATTCGCCACTGCATTAACTGCTTCATGAGAGACTTTTTCTTATAAGATGTAAAGCCTAGATCGCTTCTTGTCTTTTTCCACCACTAATGAACCCTTGGTGATCTTCCATTGGCCATTGCGGAGGGCGAATTTGTAACCATCTTCATCCAGTCTATCTCCAGAGATCAAATTCAGCCTCATGTTAGGAACATGCCTAACATATCTCGGTATTAACTTCATCCCATTCTGCATTTCCAGCTGAATATCTCCTTTACCAATGATCTTTGAAAATCCACAATTTCCCATTTTTGCAAGACCTTAATCTCCTGTTATGTAAAAAGAGAAAAATTCTTTTCGAGATGTAACATGAATGGAAGCTCCAGTATCATCACCCAATCAGTCTCTTGGGTAACAAGATTGATAACTTCTTCAGCAATGACAATACTTAAATCCTCCACAGAATTTGCTCGGTCATCATCACTACTGTTGTCGTTCTTCTCCTTTCTATTTTTGCCTTATCTTTCTTGAATAGTCTACAGAATTTCTTGATATGCCCATTTTTCTTACAGCGGTAACACTTAAGGTTGGCATACTTGTTTGAATTTTCTCTACTCTTGCCTCTGTGCTTGTTGCCTTTATACATGTTCATTCCCCTTGAATCAGTGACCAGGATGTCTGAGTGTGATGAGCTTTGTGATCTTTGCCTCATTTCTTCATTTAAGATATTGCATTTAACAGATTCCATAGACACTACAGCAGCACTAGAGAGTGGGATTTTTAGAGTCTCCTAGGAATTTGGCAATGAGCCTAACATCAGGAGAGCAGACATCTCATCGTTAATTTTCATGCCCATTCCAGCTAACTGATATACAATCCTTTGAAATTCATTCAAGTGATCCGCCATCGATGTGCCATTACGGTATTTTAAATGGCATAGTTTCATCAAGAAAAATAATTTATTTATACATGTCTTTGAAGCGTACAATTCTTCTAACTTTTTCCACAGTGTCTTCGCATTATTAACACTGCCAATGTGATTATACACATTGCTTTCAATGTACTGCCGAATAAAACCGCTCACTCATCTATGCTCTTTGTCCCAATCTGCATCCTTTTTGTCTTCGAGTTTGGTGTCACTAAACATTGGCTCGTCCATTTGAGACACATACATGAGATTATGCATTTTATTTCTCTAGAGGTGAAAATTCGTGCCATTCAAAAATTCATTTTTCCTAACTTGATCTGCATGACTAATACCAGAAAAATATGCTGAAAAATAATCTACTTATTTTCTAATGTGGAGGATGCACTTATAAGTGGCAGCCACAAAGCATAAGATAAGAAGATACTTCACATGAACCTGGCTCTGATACTAGTTGTTGGGCACAACGGAAATTAAATCGATGCAGGCAAAATGAATAATAACAATGACACCAACAATTTTACGTGGAAAACCCTTTGATGGGAAAAACTACGGGACAAACTCCGATCAAAATCTTCCACTACTGAAATAGTAGGCTTACAGAGAGAGATCTACACACCACACCTAAAAATCACACACGGAAGTATAATGGAGATGCAACTCTAAAAATAGTAACACTCTAGTGTTTCCTAAAAAACACCCCAAATTAATTATCTTACTATTTTTAACACTCCCCCAAAATTAACTCTCTCTATAATTATCAACTAAAGGAATACAATTTATTCGGATATCAAATAAACTAAAATTACTCTGCCTTTCTTCCTCTTTCCTTTTCTTTTTGGTTTGCTATTTCTTTGTGGTTGAAAACTTTGACCTTTCAAAATCTTCCCATGGATGAATTGGGAGTCATTAGCAAGGAGAGTAAACTGCAACCCACTAATCGTCCAAAATAACCAAATCCCCCCGCTAAAACCATACGCTTCCACACGAATCCAATGCTCAAAACCCAAACGTTGGCAAACTTCATCAGCTCTATCACCATGAATCTTTGTTTCTATAAGAATCAACAAATCGGGCTTATACAGCCATACCACTGCCCAAAGCTCCACGCCCACGACTAGAAAAACCTCCCCTAGAAGGAACACTTCTAACGCTCTCAAGTGCCTGACCCAATCTAACTTTCTTAGCAACCTCATGATCGACTTGAACATTCCCTTCCTTATCAAAATTCTTTCACATGGGTCTTTTCCCTTTATCAAAGCTAGGTCGCCTAACCAAATTATCCTCCTCTCTAACTGTTACATTCTGACCCATTAAGGTCTCTTCTGTTGGAAACTCTTCATTCACCTTACGCAAGGCATCATAACGAGAGCCAGTGCCTTGGTTAACATTGGACGTAGTAAACGTCTTACCATTCTAGACTCTGGGGGGTGCCTTTTAGGCTTTTTCTGGACCAACATCTATTGACATAAGAGTCAGTAACTTTCGGTTCGAGATTGGCTATTGGTACCTCTATCGAGCTTAAAGAGTTCTCCTGGGGAGGGTCAACTAGCACAATGTTGTTCCGTTCTTTACCATCTATACAACCGTCCTTACGATGACCATATTTACCACATTGGAAGCAAATTAGGTGAAGAGATTCATATTCAATATGGCGAACCCTTATTCTTAATCTAAACTTTGAAAGTAAAGGTTTGGATTTTATCAATCTCCACACACATTCTTGCAAACTTACACCTGACAGCTTGGTGAGTAGTTTTGTCCACCCGGAGAAGTTTACCAATTCTTTCCCCTATTATAAGCAAGAATTTATCATCAAAATATTCGATCGGAAGCTTAGGGAAACGAACCCAGATTGATAAATGATTCAAGCTAAACCTTTCTGGATCAAAATTATGATACCAATGTTGTACGGCCAAGTAGTGATCCGCAACAATCCATGGAACTTTATAGAGGGCCCGTTCAGTGGCGGAGCTAAGACCTAAGGTCAGCAGGGTCATGGCTCATTAAAATTTTATTATAAAAAAATTAAAAACTGAAAATACAAATAAATTATAGTTTAAAAATATATTTAATTTAAAATTAAAAAAATAATAATTAAAATAAAATAAAAATATAACTTTTGCAACTGTCATCGACGGTGACGGTGGCAAGTGGCGACGACAAAGAGAGATGCAGATAATGAGAGGTTGGAATAGGAAAAATAATCTGAAATGATTGTGAAAAATGAGTGAAGAAAAGGAGAAAGAAGTGGAACGGCCAAAACGACACCATTTTAGCCGTTGGGCAGATTAAATTTTCATTTTAGTCTTTCTTTATTTACTCTTAAATCTCTAATTTTAATTTTTTCACACTATATCTTTTATTCCATAAAAATTTTAACGGTTTTATCATTGTTACTCTTATTTTAATCATAAATATTCTAAATTTTTAATACTTAATATACTCTCTTATAAATAAATTTTTAATTTAATTTATGCGTTCAAAAATATCGGTACACCCAAAATTTGAGAGAGGAATACTTAAAATAAATTAGGGATTCCTTTTATAATTTATATATATATATATATATATAATAAACAATACGTGGCTCCGCCACGCCCGTTCATATTCCTCCAAACTGGTAAAACGACATACGAAAACATCATGACCAACATCAATAACGTCCATGGCAGATTCAATCTTCCAAAGAGAATGCAAACGCTTGGCCAAAAAATTATAACCGATTGAACGACCAATCACTCTAACAATAAGAGCCCTATTCCACTTACTACGCAATCTTTTCTTTTCTTCAACAGAGACTTTAATGGTAGGGCATTCATAATCTGATTCATCCCCATCATCACCTTCATCATCCGAGACCTCATCTAAATTAAATAAGGGATTTCCTCCGTGACTTGAAGGGCACGGAATCTCATTCATAACCATGTCTCTAAATGAAAGCACTTTATTGTGCTTGGTTTAATTGTTGAAAGGCAATACTAGCATTTACTTTTATCCAGACAACGCAGATGCAAGATAGTAAATGAAAAAGAGAACTGTTAGCAGCTCTAAGATGTATAAGTGTGTGTGTGTGTGAGAGAGAGAGAGAGAGAGAGAGAAAGAGAGGCGTTGGGACCTGTGTTAGCATAAGCCAGAGGAGAGATCGTAGAAGCACCAAGTGTTTAGGGAAGCTGTTACAAACTAATTGTTTGTGGCATGGACGGTGACAGCTTGAACTTTGCAGTGCACATGAACAAAGCCATCTTATGTCATTCAAATGGCACAAATTCAGAAAATCATTACAATCAGCTCAAGCAAAGCATTAAAAAATTGTTAAATTAAGTTAATTTGTCCTTAGCAGACTTCTGATCAAGAAACTAGCATCGCCTTGTAAGATTCTGTGCCTTCTCAATTTCAATTAGATAGGCCGTGATTGCATGGTTCTAATTATATATTCATTTTAATGGTGGAAGAAATACATAAATGATATTAGGAACATATTGAATATAGGCAAGAACATAGCGACGTGTTCCAAAACCAAATTAAAGATGACAGTGAAGATGCTAAGCAACTATAATTTATAATCCTACCATGAAATAACAATAATGCCCAAAGCAACCACAGGATCTACTCATCACTAAACTCAAAACAACCTTCTTCCCACCATTATTATCACATTCAACAGGACTCACTTAAAATTGATGCTTCTTCACTTTAGTAGATTCTTCTTGAAAATCAATATCTTCCCCATCTTCAAAAAGATGAGGACTATTGACCCAGAAGTAAAAGATGTTTTTGCCTTATCAAAACACTAAAAGCTGAGCCAAATAATAATCCAAGCGCGCATTTATATATATATATATATATATATATATATATATATATATATATATATATGCATCAAGTGTAAAATATTATGATGATTCCAATCTGAAACACCAAATTCTGGGCATTCCAACACAACAAACTATCATGGTAAAAGATCGAGCACTATCAATCACATAAAACAAATTGCAAATAATTTCACTATTATTGTTCGGGATTTTCAATAGTATCAATGCAATTAGTTCAAGATTTTTGTTTAACATATGCCAATAATACCAAATCTCCTTACAAGGATGGTTCATACTGCATTTTTGTTAACATATCAGAGAGATCCATGCTTTGAGAAACCTATAACTGGAAATTAAAGAGAGACAAAATAAAAAAAAAAAAAAGCTATTTACTGAAAACTATTAAAGCTGACCCGCGATGGTCCGACAAAGGCTTGGATTGAGAGAAAAACAAACACTAGAGGGAGGAAGAAAAGAATTGAGTTTTTGGGAAAAATGAGTTAACAGCAACAGACGCCTTGGGCACGTGGAACATGCTCAAACGGGTTTATATCAAGTAGGTTATTTTTGGACTGACCCAATTGGTTATATTTTTTTTTTGGGGGGGGGGGAGGGGGGGGGGGGGGGGGGGGGGGGTTGGATTGGATTTGGATCTATTTTTGGGCGGTTTGAACGGAGTTTTTGGACTTGAACTAAATTTGACAGGTCTAGTTTCTACATCATTTGCTTGTTTTATTATTTTAGTTCTTATCGGTATTTGTTAGCTTTTATCCAACAATTTTTGTAACAAGCCTTTGCTTACTGATAGGCTAGTCCAGGGTTGGATTGGGACAACATCGTTGGTAGAGTTCGTTCAAGCTTTCTCAAGTTTTAACCTCTATTGGTTCTTGATAAAGCCTGGATTGTCTTTATCTGAAATAGAGAGGATGAGCCGAACGGATGAGCGAACCCTGCAATGAAGAATGCCTGGTCGGATCAGGCGTAAGCACTCAAAAACTTAAGTTAGTAGCTTTTAGAGAGAGAATGCTTAGAGATAGAATGCTAGAGATTGAATACCTGGTGCCATCGTTGGCTGGGCTATTTATAAGAGACAGTTAAGGGGCACTTGAGTGCTTGGGATGTGACGACTGGCAGTCAGAGTAGGTATGCGGCGAAGTGACTGGGAGCAGTTGATGGGCATGGGCGCTGTCTTGTGCCAGACGGCTGATGGGACTGGCGGTCAGATCAGCCGATCGGGCGTGTGCGCTGTCTTGGAGCTCACGACTACTACTCTTGCTTGTTGGGCCTTGGGCCTTGCCAGTCAATTGGGCCGACTGAATGGGCCATTATGCAAATGATATTTGCAGGGTTATCACTTGTCCCCCCTCGAACTGGTCCGATCAGGCATAGATTTGCTTGGGGTGAATCCATCCGGATGGTGCCCGCTTCTAGTTGTTCCGACCGGGAGATATACGTTGGCGGGACTTTTGAATTTTGCACGGCGCTTTTTCTGAAGGGGCGCGCCTGTTTGTACACCTATTTTCTTTCAATATTACGCGTGTTCCGAGAATGACGCTTCGTTCTTCGTACAGCCATTATGGCTTGAGGGCACGTGGCGTGCTTCCTATGGTGGAACGATTGGCGTGCCCCAAAAGTTTTGCCTATAAATAAGGCAATTCTTGTGCAATTTTTTCTTCACTTTTGCAATCCCTAGCGAAGCTCTACCAAATTCTTCCCTCGTTTTCGTTGAGTTCCAGCAAACCTCTTTTATTCCTTTCCGAAAATATTTTCAAGCTACCCACTATCGAGTAAGTACCTCCTTCGCCTTGCTCTCCAATTTCTTCCTTGTTTTTGATTTTTTATCTGCATTCATTCCCTTTAGAAGTTAGGGATTTGCATTTCTGCCTTCTTCTCTTTATTCGAAAATGGCAGCCCGTCCATAGATAGAAGCTTCATGGAGGAGTACAGGGGTAGGACACAAGTTGTGCGCTGCTCTCAACTGAGCCCTGGGGAGGTGGCTGAGATTCCTGTCAAATATGGGTTTCCTGACGACATTTTTGTGATGCCGAGCGCTGATTCCATGGCGGTGACGGAGGGGCCCTTTGGGAAGGATGAGAACCAGTGGTTCATCTGCCACTGTGGAGTTTGGATGCAGGAATGCGTTTCCCTTTCGACGCATGTGAGATTGTTGTCCTGAGGGGTTATGGCATCGCCCCTAACCAATTGCATCCAAACGGGTGGAGAACGGTGGCTTGCTTCAGAATCTTGTGTATCCTGGAGGGAGTGGCGCCAACCCTTGATCTCTTCAGCCACTTTTTCTACATCTCATGTCGGAGTGATGGAATAGAATATTTTTTTCACCAGCCGACCGAGGAAAAAACTCATCAACGTCCCCACTTCCATGAAAGGGTCTAAAGAAAGATATTTTCTGATCGGAAGGATTGGAGGATTTGGGGTGACCCTAGCCCGATCGGGAGAGGCCAACATTTTAAAGGACCAGGCCGCAGGGCAGTCCATATATGAGGCCGACATTCAGAAGTTGATGGGTGCCATGGCTCAAAATGGGGGGCCTTTCGAGTCCAAAGAATTGCTGTTGACGTTGCATGAGCCTTCCAACGTTGAAGCTGCCCATGTCATTCAACGTGAGAACTAGGATCGGAGCAGAGGGGATGACATAAATTGTTACTCATGGATTGCATTTACATTAAATATCTCTTTTATGAGAGAAGAACTTATCTCGTTTGTGTTTGTTGCAGCTGCGATGGCTGGTGGGAATGACATGTCACAGCGGCTGGGTGCTCGAGCTATCGCCAAGAGGGAGGCCGATCGGAAGGCCAAGGAGGAGAGGAAAAGGCAAAAGATCTTGCCTGCCTCCGAAGTGCATCAATTGCAATAGGGGTCGAAGGTCGCTGCACCGATCGCTGCCGTTCCCATCTCTGCTGCTGCTACCGCTACAACTGCTCGTCAACCTCCAGTCGCCTCAGGTCCTTCAGCGCCCGCTCCAAAAGTAGGGGACCAGGCCCTTCATCGCCGAAGGATGGTTCTCCGGGACGAGTCAAATGAGGAAGAGGTGCCTGGGGCTGTCCGTCTTCCCGACATTCAAAATTTGAGGGAGATGGCCCAGAAAAGACCAGCACGGCTGGATGAGGCCGTAGGGAAGCAGGCTGAGGAGGCCGCCAAGAGGAGGGCTGCTGAAGTGGCGGCCAAAGGTAAGGTTGTTATGCCGAGCAAGTCAACTCGGCGATCAGACAGGCTCCCGGAGCCCTTGAAGGAGAACTTTGGCGGTGACTGGTCAACGAGCGACAGAGCAGTTGCCAGTTTTCTCTATCGGGGGATCCTGCAAGAGGATGACTTTAAGGTCATGGGGGATCCTAGCTCACTCGGCCGGGAGCTCAGTTTATTTAACCAGCATGCCCTAGAGGTGAGATTAGGCCACTTCATTGATTTTTATTGCCTGAGAATTGGCGAAACTCGCCTTTGCTGATGCTATTGTTTTCCTTTTCTTGTAGTTGATCAAGAGGGGTCAGCATTTGCACAGCGTGGGTAGCTTTTTGGAGGCACAAGCAAAAGAGGCCATCAAGGCGAGGGGGGAGGCAATTGCCCAGTGTGAAGCTATTCAGAAGGAGAACTCTGTCCTTCGCCTTAAGGTATCGGACCTCCAAAAGGACACGTTCGCTCTCCGTGGGGAGGTGGTGAACGCTAGGAAGGAGGCCACTCGGCATACTCAAGATCTTAAGTCGCAGTTGGTCGAGGTCGATCGACTGAAGGGTGAGGTGGCACACCTAACAGCCGACAACGCTCAGTGCCGAAGATTCGAGGAAGAGGCGACCAGACTGGGCGGCGAGTGCAAGCTCCTAGGCGCTGAGAAGTCCAAGGCGCTGGAGGAGAGAGGCCAAGCTATTGCGGAGTGCGATCGGCTGCACACCATGTTGGCGAGCAAAGACATGGCCTGGGAGAAGAGGCTTGAAGAGGTGCTCGCCTCTCGAGAGGAGCAGCTGCTTGATCAACTGGGCGAGGCTCAGGCGAAGCTGCTATCTCGGCTGATCTATGAGGCTGGGAGGCGCTTCCCTGATACTGATCTCAACCGGATGGAGGATCCAACGGCTTTGCCCGATCCGCCATCGAGTGACGATGAAGGCGATGCTCCTAAAGAGGGAGCTACCGAGCAAGTTACTGGGGAAGAACCTTCTTCGACCGAGGTTCATCAAGACACATCCCTTGGGGTCTCCGAAGGGGTAGCCGAGCCTTCTCCGACCCTTCTCAGGCTGCCTCTAAGCCGAATGCGGGACCACCTACCGATCCTCCTGGCAATGTAGAAATTGTATATATAGAGGCGTAGTTTAGAAGTTGTAGACATATGGGAATTTCCCTTTGTATACTTTGATTATTGTACTGATTTTTTCAAATTGTACTGTATACAATTTGTCAATAAATTATAATTTTTCCATAATTTGCAAACTTTCATAGTTATGCCTTCGCAAATCTCCAATAACTTGTAAAATTGTATAAAATTTGCTAAAGTGAAATTCATTAATGAATCTCATATACTTCCTGAATTGGAATAATTCTTCAAGTCAAGTGACCGATTTGCCCAATCGGAGTTAAGATGCACGATTAGTCGGCCATCTGGAATGACTTTTGAGCTAGAATTAGAATCAGGTGCATAGTTTCGTTCGTCAAGTTAGTGTTTGATTTGCATTCCGGTTCGTGACCGTTGCATAACACTTGTCTTGGGAGAAACTTTTGCCTTAATCTAACCTCAGTGTTCGCATCTTGGATTCGAGATAGGCATCAAATTTAGCGAGTGAGTCAGTGCGAACGGAGCACGTTCCGTATTTTTGGATCGGAGTATATCCGATCCTAACGGATGGGATCGACATAGGGTTCATGGTTCCAGTATCTTCGGATCAGGATGTTCGTCGATCCTAACGGTCGAACTGTCGGGTGCTTATCTTTTTTCGTATCTTGGGATCAGGAGTCGCGTCGATCCTAATGGTTGTTTTTAAGTTGTTCCGTATATTTGGATCTGGAATAACATCAATCCTAACGGATGGATTTGTTCTTTGAGAAAATGAACAATAACTTTTGCATCTTTGACCTGGGATTAACATCAAGCCTAGTGTATAAGTTATATCATGCATAATTTAGACAAAGACGAGAGAAAAAACCTCTTTATTAATTGAACGCTTTTCGAATTTGGATGCATCGTTACAAGTGGTACTTTTTAAGTACTTCGACATTCCAGCTTCTGGGGATGTCTTGCCCTTCGATGGTTCGGAGCCTATATGTGCTCGGGCTTAAGACTTTAGAAACCTCATAGGGCCCTTCCCAGTTTGGCATTAACTTGCCCACTCCGACGTTTCCCGGACTTATGTCTGCCTTTCTTAGCACCAGATCACCCACGTTGAAGGTTCTGGATCTCACTTTAGCATTGTGGCATCTGGCGACCCTTTGCTTGTAGGCAGCGATTTTGGCGTAGGCATCCTCCCTCTTTTCTTCTATCAGATCCAGATCTTGGCATCTTTCTTGAGTGTTCATCCATTCAGAATAGAGCGCCGATAGATAGGACGGGAGGCCGACCTCTATGGGTATTATCGCTTCGGAGCCGTATACAAGAGAGAATGGCATTTGATGAGTGCCTATCCTTGGTGAAGTTCTGTATGACCACAGGATGCTCTGCAGTTCTTCAGTCCAGTTGCCTTTTGCCTCGCCCAGTCGTTTCTTCAATCCCTCTAGGATGGTCTGATTAGAGACCTCTGTTATCCCATTGCTTTGAGGGTGAGTGACTGATGTAAATCTCAACTTGATGTTTAGGCCTTAGTTGAAATTTCTGAAGGTAGAGCTGTCGAACTGCTTGCCATTATCTGTAATAAAGACATTGGGTAAGCCATACCTGCAGATGATGTTCTTCCACGTGAAGTTTTTGACTCTCGGCTATGATCGTTGCTAAAGGTTCAGCCTCGATCCATTTGGAGAAGTGGTCGACCGCTACCATGAGGAATTTTATCTGCTTTTTGCCTTGGGGGAAGGGTCCCAGGATATCGATGCCCCATTGATCGAAAGGCCATGCTATTCCGATCGGCTGTTGGTCTGCTCCGTGTTGTCTTATGATCCTCCCATGCACCTGGCACTACGAGCATCTCCTTATTTTCTCTTGGGCATTTTTGAAAATGCTGGGCCAAAAGTACCCTGTCTGGAGTACCTTTCTCGCCATGGCTTTGCTTGCCTCATGTGCACCGCATATGCCTTCATGGAGCTCTCTGAGGATGTAATCTCCCTCTTCCTCCGTCACGCACTTAAGCCAGGGATGGCTGAAAGCTTTCTTGTACAAATCATCGTTAATAATGGAGTAATTAAGGGATTTGCGTGATACCTTTCCAACTTCGGTTTTGTCCTCTAGTAGCTGACCTAGTTCCAGGTACTACTTGATCGGGTTGTATCATCTCTTTGGTCGATCTCCATCATTTTCGGCTCGTCTAGGGAGGAGGAAGCTTGGTCGACAACAGTAATCCTTTCCTCTATGACTCCTTGTTCGGAAGCAGACATCTTTACGAACCGATCGAGCTCTGCAGTTTAGTCTCTGGGCACCTTCTGAAGGGCCATTCTAATCTAGCTTCTTCAAGTATTTTGAACGCGGCCTTAACTTTTGCTAAGTACTGGATCATGTTGGTTTTTCTGGCCTCAAAGGTGCCAAAGACTTGGCTGGTTACAAGCTGGGAGTCGCTCTTAATGGCTACTGACTCCGATCGGATGGCGTGCAGTAGTCTAAGCCCTTGAAGGAGCGCCTCATATTCTGCCACATTATTGGAAGCTTTAAAATTAAGCTTTATTGCGTACCTTATTGTGATGCCCAAGGGGCCTGCTATTACTATGCCTACACCTCCTCGAGTGCCATTTGCTGCGCCATCCACTATCATTTCCCAATTTTGTCGCTTGGGAAGATCTTTGGGGTTCTTCACCGGCGAATTCAGCAATAAAATCTGCTAGAGCTTGTGCCTTTATTGCAGTCCTGGGCTCATACCTCACATCCCATGATTGCAGTTTGATTGTCCATCCCACCATTTTGCCCTCTAAGTCGGGGGTCTGAAGAATTCTTATGAGCGGATGACCCGATCGAACCACGATTGTGTGTGCCTCGAAGTATTGCCTCAACTTTTTTGCACACATCATGAGGGCAATAATGAGCTGCTCGACCGGCCCTTCTTCAAGTCTGCACCTTTGAGTACTTGGCTGACGTAGTACACCGAGAGTTGTTGGGTCCCTTCTTCTCTCACAAGGACACCTGCAACAGCCTCCCCAGAGGTGGACAAGTAAAGGTACAAATTTTCACCTGGTATTGGCCGACTGAGTAGCGGTGGCTTGGTGAGGAATGCTTTCAGCTCTTCGAAGGCTTGCTGACAATCTTCCCCCAAATAAAAGTCTCGATCTTCCTCAGATTTTTGAAGAAGGGAGTGCATTGCTTGGCTGAGGAGGAGATGAATCGTCCTAAGGCAGTAATCCTCCTGTTCAGCTCCTGGATGTCTTTTATGCTCCTGGGGGGTTGCATCTCAAGGATGGCTTTTATTTTCTCCGGATTAGCCTCAATCCGTCTCTGGGAGACCAGGAAGCCTAAAAATTTTCCTAATGGGACTCTGAAGATGCACTTCAAAGGGTTGAGCTTCATCCGAAATTTATTCAAATTACAAAAAACTTTTGCCAGATCGACGGGATGTTCTTCAGGGCTTCTGCTCTTGATGATCATGTCGTCCACATATACTTCGACATTCTACCCAATCTGGTCTTTGAAAATTTTATTCATGAGACACTGATACATGGCACCAGCATTTTTTAGACCGAACGGCATCACCTTGTAGCAAAAGGTTCCATCGTCTGTGATGAAACTGGTCTTCTCCTGATCTGCAAGCCACATCAGGATCTGGTGGTAACCGGCGTATACGTCGATGAGAGAGTAAATGGCATGGCCTGCAGTGGCGTCTACCAACTGGTCTATGCTTAGCAGGGGGTAGCTGTCTTTGGGACATGCTTTATTGAGATCCGTGAAGTCCACGCACATCCGCAGCTTTCCTAACTTCTTTTTTATCAGGACCACATTAGCGAGCCACTTGGGATAGTCTACCTCTCGGATTATTCCGGTCTTAAGTAGCCTATCCACCTCCTCAGATATGAATTTTCTCTGATCGGCTGCGTGTCTCCGAAGTTTTTGCCTGACCGGAGGATGAGTTGGGTCCACATTTAATTTGTGGGTGATCACCTTGGGATCTATGACAGGAATATCCTCTAGCTTCCAGGCGAAGGACTCTTGATTTATCATCAAAACCCGCATGATGGCGTATTCTGTCTCTGCATCCATGCTGGTCCCGACTTGAATATTTTTTCCTTTTAAGAGGGCTCTTATTTTTACCTCTTTAGCGGGGTCCATTCTCAGCCTTTCTGCCTGCTCGGGCCGCTCCAGACCTGGCTCTACGACCATGGCCTCCTTTTGTTACTTTATCATGGTGATGTATGCTTCGCGCGATGCCTTTTGATCGCCTCTTGGGATGGCAACGCCTCCTCTGGTTGGGATCTGCATCACCATGTACCGTATGCTGGTAACAGCTCCGGTTTGGAAAAGTAATGGCCTGCCAAAGATGGCATTATAGGCAAAAGTAATGTCAATAACCATAAACGTTACCTTGCAAGCGTGAGTGATTGCCTCTTGACCAAGTTCGACGAAGAGCTCTACAGATCCCACCACCGGGATAGTTGCGTTACCAAGTCCAGTCAGTGGTGTAGCGTTCAGCTTCAATTCTCCGATCAGGAGTCCCATAGCTCTGTAGGCTTGGAGGGTGAGCATGTTAACAGCGCTGTAATTGTCCACCAGTATTCGTTTAACAGTAAAATTATTGATCCGAGCTCTTACAACGAGAACGTCCTCATGTGCAAACATGATGTCTCGTGCATCTTCGCTGGATATGGTGACAGAGGCTGGCTGTTCGGTTTGGTGGGAGAGGTAGACACCCTTCCCCTTCCTTTTCCTGGAGAGGTCCTCTCCATAAGACAATCCTCCGGTGATCACATTTATTACCCCGGCGTATGGCCTGCTCAGGTCGGCATTTCTTGGGTTTCTGTGCCCACCGTCATCATGTGAACCAAAATCATCCCTGCGAGGCTTCAGCTATCTACAGGACTCTCCCCTCTAGCCGGGCCTAGGAACTTCCTGAGGGACCTGTGGCGTATTAACCTTTCAATCTCCTTTTTTAGCGAGTTGCACTCGTCAGTCAAATGACCAACGTCTCTGTGGAACTCATAATAATTGCTGGGGTCCCTCACTACCCTGCTCCTCTCAGACAGATTTCTCGGCCAATTGACCTTACTGTGCTTCTCTTTAATCCACATTAGCACCGTTATCGGGGTGGCATTGAGGGGAGTAAATGTTCTGGGCCGATCGTCTGAGCGCCCGGGTCTGTCCCGTCCAGACTCCTTCCTCTTGCCAAGGTTTCTGGAAGCCGTTCCTCTATCTAGGCTTCTTGCTGTCCGATCGGAGGCGAAAGCTCTACTGAATGAGCGACCGTCTGGGTGCTGTAGCCGATCCATTACATTGGTCCTTCTTCCCCTATTAGACCTGAGGGCAACATCAAACTTGGCCCTCTCCATTAGTTCGGCAAAGCTAGATGGGGGTCTTGTTGTCAGTGATTCAAACAACGGAAGGTCAGTGATGCCCCTGGCTAAGGCGTTAGTCGCCATCTCGACACTGACATTTCTCACTTCAGACATAGTGGCCTGGAACCTATCGATATAGTCTCACAGACTTTCATTAGACCTCTGATAGAGGTTGCACAGGTCACTCACCGACTTTGGCGCGCGGGTTTGCACGATGAATCTTGTGGTGAATAGCTCATTAAGTTGTCTGAAGGAGGTAATTGATTCCTGGGGCAGCTCATGGAACTAATTTAGAGCGTCTCCTCCCAAGGTGGTGGGGAAGATCCTGCAGGCTATCCTCTCATCATAGGTGTATACTTGCACCTTAGTCAGATACTCTGCTAAGTGAGTGGTGGGGTCAGTTTTACCTGCGTATTTGTCCATTACCACTCTCTCCATCTGGGGGGTAGCTCGGAATCAGTGATCTCCCTGCAGAATGGGGAGGCCGTGTTCCTACATGTGTCCCCCTCGAATGCGCCTTTCTTGAGAGCAGGGAAGCCAAACTGCTTGAGCTTCTACTTGAACCATTGGTCTTCCTTGCTCAAGGCGGTGACGATAGACTCGCTTTTGTGCTTTCTCGAGCGGCTGCGATTTGGGGTGCTCATGAAGGACAAATCGTCTCCTATGGAGGGAGTGGAGGACCTGCTGGGGTAGTAAGGGGAGTCCCTACTTGAGGACATCGCTTCCTTCCCCTTATCGTACCTTCTCGGGGTCCTGACTGTGCCCCTTCAACTGTCTTGAGCTCGTGGCTCATTGATGATGATCCCTCTGTTTCTTCTTCTTCTGAAGTCTTTGTCCATGGAGTAATCCTCATGGGCTCTTTCAGAGGTCTGTGGCATTTTCCCCTTTTTAAGCTTCTGGACAATGCTCTTGGTGAAATCACTGAGGATGGCACGCATGTCCCTCACGGTGATAGAGGTATTTTCAGGCTGCCTCAGAATGGCATCATCAAATTTGGGAAGGAGGTTGGTCCTGGTTGGGGACCTAGGGGGCCTTTCTCTCCTTCGCGAGGTGCCTGACCTGGCACGAGTGTTATCATCATGATCGAGATCCATGGGGGTTGTGTGCTCATTAGATCTTGAGTTCGACATAGCTCTCAACGAAAGCTCCAAATGATAAAGCCTGGATTGTCTTTATCTGAAATAGAGAGGACGAGCCGAACGGATGAGCAAACCCTGCAATAAAGAATGCCCCGTCGGATCAGGCGTAGCACTCCGAAGCTTAAGTTAGTAGCTTTCAGAGAGAGAATGCTTAGAGATAGAATGCTAGAGATTGAATACCTAGTGCCATCGTTGGCTGGACTATTTATAAGAGACAGTTGAGGGGCACTTGAGTGCTTGGGATGTGATGACTGGCAATCAGAATAGGTATGCAGCGAAGTGACTGGGAGCAGTTGATGGGCATGGGTGCTGCCTTGTGTCAGACGGCTGATGGGACTGGCGGTCACATCAGCCGATCGGGCGTGTGCGCTGCCTTGGAGCTCACGCCTACTACTCTTGCTTGTTGGGCCTTGCCATTCAATTGGGCCAATTGAATGGGCCTTGGGCCTTGCCATTCAACTGGTCTGATCGGGCATAGATTTTCCTGGGGTGAATCCGTCCGGATGGTGCCCACTTCTAGTTATTCCGACCGGGAGACATACGTTGGCGGGACTTTTGAATTTTGCACGGCGCTTTTTCTGAAGGGGCGCGCCTGTTTGTACAGCTGTCTTCATTCAATGTTGCGCGTGTTCTGAAGATGACGCTTCGTTCTTCGTACATCCATTATGGCTTGAGGGCACGTGGCGGCTTCCTATGGTGGAACGGTTAGCGTGCCCCAAAATTTTTGCCTATAAATAAGGCAATTCCTGTGCAGTTTTTTTTTTCACTTTTGCAATCCCTAGCGAAGCTCTGCCAAATTCTTCCCTTGTTTTCGATGAGTTCCAGCAAACCTCTTTTATTCTTTTCCGAAAATTTTTTCAAGCTATCGACTATCGAGTAAGTACCTCTTTCGCCTTGCTCTCCAATTTCTTTCTTGTTTTTGATTTTTCATCTGCATTCATTCCCTTTAGAAGTTAGGGATTTGCATTTTTGCCTTCTTCTCTTTGTTCAAAAATGGCTTCCAGTAGCAGCCCATCCATAAATAAAAGCTTCATAGAGGAGTACAGAGGTAGGACACCAGTTGAGCGCTGCTCCCGACTGAGCCCTGGGGAGGTGGCTGAGATTCCTGCCAAATATGGGTTTCCTGATGACATTTTTGTGATGCCGAGCGCTGATTCCATTGCGGTGATGGAGGGGCCCTTTGGGAAGGATTAGAACGAGTGGTTCATCTGCCACTTGTGGAGTTTGGATGCAGGAATTCGCTTCCCTTTCGGCACATGTGAGATTGTTGTCCTGAGGGGTTATGGCATCGCCCCTAACCAATTGCATCCAAACGGGTGGAGAACGGTGGCTTGCTTCACAATCTTGTGTATCCTGGAGGGAGTGGCGCCAACCCTTGATCTCTTCAGCCACTTTTTCCACATCTCATGTCGGAGTGATGGAACAGAATATTTTTTCACCAACCGCCCGAGGAAGAAACTCATCAACGTCCCCACTTCCATAAAAGGGTTTAAAGAAAGATATTTTATGGTCGGAAGGATTGGAGGATTTGGGGTTACCCTAGCCCAATCGGGAGAGGCCAACATTTTAAAGGACCTGGCCACAGGGCAGTCCAAGTATGAGGCCGACATTCAGAAGTTGATGGGTGTCGTGGATCGAAATGGGGGGCCTTTCGAGTCTAAAGAATTGCTGTTGACGTTGCATGAGCCTTCCAACGTTGAAGCTGCCCATGTCATTCAACGTGAGAACTAGGATCGGAGTAGAGGGGATGACATAAATTGTTACTCATGCATTGCATTTGCATTAAATATCTCTTTTATGAGAGAAGAACTTATCTCGTTTGTGTTTGTTGCAGCTGCGATGGCTGGTGGGAATGACATGTCACAACGGCTGGGTGCTCGAGCCATCGCCAAGAGGGAGGCCGATCAGAAGGCCAAGGAGGAGAGGAAAAGGCAAAAGATCTTGCCTGCCTCCTAAGTGCATCAATTGCAACAGGGGTCGAAGGTCGCTGCACCGATCGCTGCCGTTCCCATCTCTGCTGCCCCTCCTGCAGCTGCTGCCGCTATAACTGCTCGTCAACCTCCAGTTGCCTCAGGTCCTTCGGCGCATCCTCCAAAAGTAGGGGACCTGGCCCTTCACCGTCGAAGGATGGTTCTCCGGGACGAGTCGGATGAGGGAGAGGTGCCTAGGGCTGTCCGTCTTCCCGACATTAAAAATTTGAGGGAGATGGCCCAGGAAAGACCTGCACGGCTTGATGAGGCCACATGGAAGCAGGCTGAGAAGGCCGCCAAGAGGAGGGCTGCTGAAGTGGCGGCCAAAGGTAAGGTTGTTATGCCGAGCGAGCTGACTCGGCAATCAGACAAGCGCCCGGTGCCCTTGAAGGAGTGCTTGAAGGAGAACTTTGGCGGTGACTGGTCAACGAGCGATAGAGCAGTTTCCAGTTTTCTCTGTCGGGGGATGCTGTAAGAGGATGACTTCAAGGTCATGGGGGATCCTAGCTCGCTCGGCCAGGAGCTCAGTTTATTTAACCAGTACGCCCTGGAGGTGAGATTAGGCCACTTCATTGATTTTTGTTGCCTGAGAATTGGCGAAACTCGCCTTTGCTGATGCTATTATTTTCCTTTTCTTGTAGTTGATTAAGAGGGGTCAGCATTTGCACGGCGTAGGCAGCTTTTTGGAGGCACGAGCAAAAGAGGCCATCAAGGCGAGGGGGGAGGCGATTGCCTAGTGTAAAGCTATTCAGAAGGAGAACTCTGCCCTTCGCCTTGAGGTATCAGACCTCCAAAATGACACGTCTGCTCTCCATGGGGAGGTGGTGGACGCTAGGAAGGTGGCCACTCGGCATGCTCAGGATCTTAAGACGCGGCTGGTCGAGGTCGATCGGCTGAAGGGTGAGGTGGCACGCCTAACAGCCGACAGCGCTCAGTGCCGGAGATTCGAGGAAGAGGAGACCAGACTGGGCGGCGAGTGCAAGCTCCTAGGCGCTGAGAAGGCCAAGGCACTGGAGGAGAGAGGCCATGCTATTGTGGAGTACGATCGGCTGCGCACCATGTTGGCGAGCAAAGACATGGCCTAGGAGAAGAGGCTTGAAGAGGAGCTCACCTCTCGAGAGGAGCATCTGCTTGATCAACTGGGCGAGGCTCAGGCTAAGCTGCTATCTCGGCTGATCTATGAGGCTGGGAGGCACTTCCCTGATACTGATCTCAACTGGATGGAGGATCCAACGGCTTTGCCCGATCCGCCATCGAGTGACGATGAAGGTGATGCTCCTAGAGAGGGAGCTACCGAGTAAGTTACTGGGGAAGAACCTTCTTCGACCGAGGTTCATCAAGACACATCCCTTGGGGTCGAAGCTGGGGTGCCTCCGTTGGCAGTGCCTATCTCCGAAGGGGTAGCCGAGCCTTCTCAGCCTGCCTCTGACCCTTCTCAGGCTGCCTCCAAGCCGAATGCGGGACCACCTACCGATCCTCCTGGCAATGTAGAAATTGTAGATATAGAGATGTAGTTTAGAAGTTGTAGACATATGTGAATTTCCCTTTGTATACTTTGATTATTGTACTGATTTTTTCAAATTGTACTGTATAAAATTTTGTCAATAAATTATAATTTTTGCATAATTTGCAAACTTTCATAGTCATGCCTTCGCAAATCTCTAATAACTTGTAAAATTGCATAAAATTTGCTAAAGTGAAACTCATTAATGAATCTCATATACTTCCTAAATTGGAATAATTCTTCAAGTCCAGTGACCAATTTGCCCAATCGGAGTTAAGATGCACGATTAGTCGGCCATCTGGAATGACTTTTGAGTTAGACTTAGAATCAGGCGAATAGTTTCGTTCATCAAGTTAGTGTTTGATTTGCATTCTGGTTTGTGACCGTTGCATAACACTTATCTTGGGAGAAATGTTTGCCTTAATCTAACCTCAGTGTTTGCATCTTGGATTCGGGATAGGCGTCGAATCTAGCGAGTGAGTCAGTGCGAACGGAGCACGTTCCGTATTTTCGGATCGGAGTATATCCGATCCTAATGGATGGGATCGATATAGGGTTCATGGTTCCCGTATCTTCGGATCGAGATGTTCGTCGATCCTAACGGTCAAACAGTCGGGTACTTGTCTTTTTTCGTATCTTGGGATCGGGAGTCGCGTCGATCCTAACGGTTGTTTTTAAGTTATTCCGTATCTTTGGATCGGGAATAACATCGATCCTAACTGATGGATTTGTTCTTTGAGAAAATGAACATTAACTTTCACATCTTTGACCTGGGATTAACGTCAAGCCTAGCGTATAAGTTATATCATGCATAATTTAGATAAAGATGAGAGAAAAAACCTCTTTATTAATTGAACGTTTGTCGAATTTGGATACATCGTTACAAGTGGTACTTTTTAAGTACTTCGACATTCCAGCTTTTGGGGATGTCTTGCCCTTCGATGGTTCGGAGCCTATATGTGCTCGGGCTTAAGACTTTAGAAACCTCATAGGGCCTTCCCAGTTTTGCATTAACTTGCCCACTCCGGCGTTTCCCAAACTTTTGTCTGCCTTTCTGAGCACCAGATCACCCACGTTGAAGGTTCTGGATCTCACTTTAGCATTGTGGTATCTGCCTTTGCTTGTAGGAAGCAATTTTGGCGTAGGCATCCTCCCTCTTTTCTTCTATCAGATCTAGATCTTGGCATCTTTCTTGAGTGTTCATCTGTTCATAATAGAGCGCCGATCGATAGGACTGGAGGCCGACCTCTACGGGTATCATCCCTTCGGAGCCGTATACAAGAGAGAATGGCATTTGATGAGTGCCTGTCCTTGGTGAAGTTCTGTATGACCACAGGACGCTCTACAATTCTTCAGTCCAGTTGCCTTTTGCCTTGCCCAGTCGTTTTTTCAATCCCTCTAGGATGGTCCAATTAGAGACCTCTATCATCCCATTGCTTTGAGGGTGAGTGACTGATGTAAATCTCAACTTGATGTTCAGGTCTTGGCAGAAATTTCTGAAGGTGGATCTGTCGAACTGCTTACCATTATCTGTAATAAAGACATTGGGTAAGCTACACCTACAGATGATGTTCTTCCACGTGAAGTTTTTGACCCTCTCGGCTGTGATCGTTGCTAAAGGTTCAGCCTCGATCCATTTGGAGAAGTGGTCGACCGCTACCACGAGGAATTTTATCTGCTTTTTGCCTTGGGGAAGGGTCCCAGGATATCAAGGCCCCATTGATCGAAAGGCCATGCTATTCCGATCGGCTGTTGGTCTGCTCCGTGCTGTCTTATGATCCTCCCATGCACCTGGCACTACGGGTATCTCCTTACTTTCTCTTGGGCATCTTTGAAAATGCTAGGCCAGAAGTACGTTGTCTGGAGTAATTTTCTCGCCATGGCTCTGCTTGCCTCATGTGCACCGCATATGCCTTCATGGAGCTCTCTGAGGCTGTAATCTCCCTCTTCCTCCATCACGCACTTAAGCTAGGGACGGCTGAAAGCTTTCTTGTACAAATCACCATTAATAATGGAGTAATTAAGGGATTTGCGTGATACCTTTCGAGCTTCGATTTTGTCCTCTAACAACTGACCCAGCTGCAGGTACTGCTTGATCGGGCTCATCCAGGTATCATCTCTTTGGTCAATCTCCATCATTTCCGGCTCGTCTAGGGAGGAGGAAGCTTGGTCGACAACAGTAATACTTTCCTCTATGACTCCTTGTTTGGAAGCAGACATCTTTGTGAGTCGATCGGGCTCTGCAGTTTGGTCTTTGGGCACCTTCTGAAGGGTCCATTCTGATCCAGCTTTTTCAAGTATTTTGAATGTGGCCTTAACTTTTGCTAAGTACTGGATCATGCTGGTTTCTCTGGCCTCAAAGGTGCCCAAGACTTGGCTGGTTACAAGCTGGGAGTCGTTCTTAATGGCTACTGACTCCGGTCGGATGGCGTGGAGCAGTCTAAGCCCTTGAAGGAACGCCTCATATTCTGTCACATTATTGGAAGCTTTAAAATTAAGCTTTATTGCGTACCTTATTGTGATGCCCAAGGGGCCTGTTATTACTATGCCTACACCTCCTCGAGTGCCATTTGCTGCGCTATCCACTATCATTTCCCAATTTTGTCGGTTGGGAAGATCTTGGGGTTCTTCACCGACGAATTCAGCAACAAAATCAGCCAGAGCCTGTGCCTTTATTGCAGTCCTGGGCTCATACCTCACATCCCATGATTGCAGCTTGATTGCCCATCCCACCATTTGGCCCTCTAAGTCGGGGTTCTGAAGAATTCTTCTGAGCGGATGACCCGATCAGACTACGATTGTGTGTGCCTCGAAGTATTGCCTCAACTTTTTTACACACATCATAAGGGCAATAATGAGCTGCTCGACCGGGACCTTCTTCAAGTCTGCACCTCTGAGTACTTGGCTGACGTAGTACATCGGGAGTTGTTGGGTCCCTTCTTCTCTCACAAGGACACCTGCAACAGCCTCCCCATAGGTGGACAAGTAAAGGTAGTAATTTTCACCTGGTATTGACCGGCTGAGTAGCGGTGGCTTGGTGAGGGATGCTCTCAACTCTTCGAAGGCTCGCTGGCAGTCTTCCCCCCAAACAAAAGTCTCGCTCTTCCTCAGCTTTTTGAAGAAAGGAGTGCATCGCTTGGCTGAGGAGGAGATGAATCGTCCCAAGGCAGTAATCCTCCCGTTCAGCTTCTGGACGTCTTTTATGCTCCTGGGGGGTTGCATCTCGAGGATGGCTTTTATTTTCTCCGGATTAGCCTCAATCCCTCTTTGGGAGACTAGGAAGCCTAAAAATTTTCTTGATAGGACTCCAAAATCGCACTTCTAAGGGTTGAGCTTCATCCGGAATTTATTCAAAGTACAAAAAACTTTTGCCAGATTGGCGGCACTTGAGTGCTTGGAATGTGACGACTGGCAGTCAGAGTAGGTATGGGGCGAAGTGACTGGGAGCAGTTGATGGGCATGGGCACTGCCTTGTGTCAGACGGCTGATGGGACTGGCGGTCACATTAACCGATCGGGCGTGTGCGCTGCTTTGGAGCTCACTCCTACTACTCTTACTTGTTGGGCCTTAGGCCTTGCCAGTCAATTGGGCCGACTGAATGGGCCATTATGCAGATGATATTTGCAAGGTTATCAGTTCTTTTTCATATAACACTATAATACATATATATATATATATATATATATATATATATATATATATATATATATATATATATATATATATATATATATATATATATATATATATATATATATATATATATATATATATATATGTAGACGAAAATACAATCGTTAAGAGCATAAGTTCCATCGCTATAACTTTTTCTAACTTTTTGGCAAGGAGGTGACAAAACAGTTGCCAATTCCTCAGTCTATCACGACAATAAAACCATCACTAAAAACCATAAATAGTTGCTAACTTGAGAAAGAAAATATTCTCCAAATGATTAATGCAACAAATTTAGTGACTAAAACATCCGTGGTTAATTCCATCACTAAATTTTGGTGACAAAAAATAGTAGCTAAAATGAATTTGCGATAAATCTAATAGAGTATTTTTGTGACAGTATTTTATCTCCATTCCGTCAGTAAAATTAAAAAAATAAAAAATTTGAAAAGCTTTGGATTATTAATACCATTCAAAAAAAAGTACATGCTTACTACAAGAAAATACAAAATTTACGACGAAAATTTAGCAACATAATGTTTTCTCGTCTCTTTGCCGCGCTCCGGCGTGCCTCTTCCGGCTCCGATCTCACCTCCCCTCTTCCCCTTGGCGCTGATTTTCCCTCCCGCCTTCCCCCTGGCCTCGATCTCCCCTCCCCTTTTCCTCCCTTTCCCCCCCCCGATCTCCCCTCCGCTTTGTCTTCCCGCGCGTCCATTCCCCTCGCCGGTTTCCTTTCCTCCCCTCCCTGATCCGGCAGCGCTACTCCCTTGCCGTGGTTCTCCACCACCCTTACTGTGCCGCCACTGCTCATCAGCTCCGCCTCCCATCCGTCGGCGCTGCTCCCTTGCCGTGAGGTAAGTTTTATGCTTTTTTTTAATTATAAATTTAATTATTATTATTATTATTATTATTATTATTATTATTATTAAATAGTTATGTTAATTATTATTATTATTATTAAATTATAATTTTAATAATAATAATAATTATTATTATTATTATTATTAAATAATAATTTGAATAAATTATTATTATTATTATTATTTAATAATGTTAATTAATATTATTATTACTATTATTAAATAATAATATCAATAATTTTTTAAAATTATATTATTATTATTATTATTATTATTATTATTATTATTATTATTAAAAAATAATGTGATAAATTTATTATTGTTATTATTATTAAAAAAATAATCTTAATAATTTTTTTAAGAATATTATTAGTACTAGTATTATTAATCAATAATAAAATCTGAAAATTTGAGGGTTTAATTTTTATTATTATTATTATTATTATTATTATTATATGACAAGTTTTGCTATTCTTTTGGTTTAGCAAATTAAATGGCATAATTAAATTTAACATGGTCACCATTTGCCTCTAATAATTTTGAATTAGATCTGATTCAATAAATTAGTATTGGATTGAATCTAAATGATTAAATTGGTATCCACCGATTTTCGTATTACGTTAGGACTTTATTAGAGCCTAACATTGTATCTTATATGTCATTTTTTTATTTGTAACTAGATATAGTTAATTCTAACTACGAAGTCACTTTGTTCATATAACAGTTTTGCAATAATTATGAGTAACGTTGATAGATCTTGAATGTATAGAAAAAAATACCCGATGGTTATATTAATCCTGAATTTGTGGAAGGAGTTAAGTTATTTATAGAATATACAAGTTCTCAACCTGCATACATGGATGACCTAAAAATTAAATGTCCATGTAAAAAGTGCAAAAACATTAGTTATTTTCCTGTTGATGAAGTGCATCTCCATTTGCTATGAAAAGGATTTGTTCCAAATTATTTTGAGTGGACACGACATGGGGAACAATCAATTTAAAGCACATCGATGGGTAATATGGGTAACATGTCAGTAATGTGGGTGAAGTTGAAGGAAAGGGTGAATTTATGACATATGATGTAGGTGTAACTGATAATCCTTACGTCCAAATGGTTTATGATGCAGCTGGCCGTGATTTTAGGAAAAATATACCTCATGTCGAAGAATCCAACGCAAATGCGATAAAATTCTATGACTTACTAAATTCAGCCAATCAAGAATTATGGCCAGGTTGTGATAACATGACTTAGTTATCTTCGGTCGCTGGAATATTGAACATAAAATCTGAAAGTCATATTTTTTATCAAAGTTTTGATAAAATTCTTGTTTGGTACAATGAATTTTTGACTCCTAACCATAAAATGGTTGATAATTTTTACAATATGAAGAAACTGATTAGAGGTATAGGTATGTCTGTTGAGAAAATTGACTGTTGTAGGTTGGGATGTATGTTATTTTGGGAAGATGACATGGATTTATAAGATTATAAATTTTGTAGTCAACCTAGGTACAAATCCAGAAAGTGTACTAAGAAGCAGAAATTGGTACCTTGGAAGCGTATGTATTAGTTTTCGCTAACCCCGAGACTGCAGAGACTATATGCATCTGAGGTTACTGCACCTCACATGAGATGGCATGATGAACACGAACACACAGATAGAATAATGAGTCATCCATCAGATGCAGTCATATGAAAACATTTCAATAACATCCATCCTGATTTTGGTTTCATCCTTTTGGTCAATCAGGCCAATAATATTTGTCATGGCTAATCATAATTACTTCTTATAATTTGGCCCCATGGATGTGTATGAATGAGGCATATATGTTGTTGACAGTGATTGTTCCAGGGCCTAAGAATCCAAAGTATAAAATTGATGTATATTTACAGCCATTGATATCTTAATTGCAACAGCTTTAGGATATCAATATTGAAACATATGATGCATCTCTTAAACAGAATTTTATGATGAAAGCAACATTAATGTGGATGTTTAGTGACTTTTCTGCCTATGCTATGTTGTCTGGTTGAAGCACGGCTGAGAAATTAGTTTGTCCTTACTGTAGCGATGATTCAGATGTTTTTTATCTTCAAAATGGGTGCAAAACATCTTGGTTTGACAACCACAGGAAATTCCTTCCACTGGATCACCCATTCCGATGTATTAAGGAAAAGTTTATTAAGAATAGAGTAGTACAAGCACCACCTCCTGTTATTAGAGGTAGTGAGGAACTCTTGCAAGAGATTGATGAATTGGGTTTGCTTAAAGTTACAGAACTTGATGCTGAAGAAGTTAATGGCAAAATCAACAAAAACTTTGGTTGGAGAAAAAAAAGCATCTTTTGAAATTTTCTATATTGGAAGTCTAGTTTGTTAATGCATAATCTAGATATGATGCATATAGAAAAAAATATTTTTGATAATGTGTTCAACACCATTATGAACATAGAAGGGAAGACAAAGGACAATGCAAAATCCCGGTTAGATTTAAAGTTGTTTTGTAGAAGGACTGAGTCAGAAAAAGATACTCGAACGGGAAAATATCCAAAAGCATGCTATATTTTTGACAAAAAATAAAAGAAATTCTTGTGTGAGTGGTTAAAAAGACTAAAGTTTTTGGATGGTTATGTTTCGAACTTGGCACGGTGCGTCGACATAAGAAAGTATAAATTATTCGGAATGAAAAGTCATAACTGTCACGTTTTCATGCAAAGGCTAATCCCAATTGCATTTCAAAAGTTATTGCTGACTAAAGTATAGGAAGCTATAACCGAGTTAAGTTTCTTTTTCAAAACCTTAACATCAACTAAGATAAAGTTGGCAGGCATGACAAGATTGGAATTGGAAATTCTGGTAATCTGTGCAAATTAGAGTCGATTTTCCCTCCAAGTTTCTTTGACTGTATGGAGCATCTACCTATGCAAATTGGATTGGTTGTCAGCTTGCAAGGTAAAATCAAGAGGCATTTTTGAAAAAAAAGCAACCGAACAAAGTGAACGATATGAAAATAACGATGTATTTCAAGAGGAACACCAGAAGTTCATCAAATCAATGAAACTCTGACTTATGATGATATTGAAACTTTAAGTTATGCAGATAATGAATATGTGGACATTTCATGTGAAGATGCTGAGGAATCTTTGGCAGGCAAGGGATTAAATGATGAGACTGAATTTGATTCTTATTCTTCGAAAAATAAGGATAATTGTTATTACGATTTACAGCTGAGTGATGACAGTGAATAATTAGTTTAACTAATTTTATATCATGTGAGAAAATTTATTATTGCACCAACGTTTTTTTTTATTTGATATGTTTTTATAAAGTTGAAATTATCTATTAGTTGACTAATCAATTTTTTATAATGTCAAGTTTAAAAAATGCATAAGAAAAAGAAGAGTAATATGATTCTTCCACAGCTCAGGTTGCCACAGGGTGAGACTATTGGTGAGGCATCAACCCCATCCACTGATGCATCGCCTGTGTTCAATACTAGCACTCTGGCAAAGTTGCCAAGGGAAAGCGTATTCCGTGAGTAAAATTCCTGACGGAAAGATTCTTTCCGTCGGGAAATTTGCAGATGAAAAAAACATTTTCGCCGGTGAAATTGCCTATGGAAACTACTTTTTCGTCGGCAAAATTGTCTACGGAATTCTCCTCTCTGTAGGCAATTTTGCCTATGCAAAAATTTTTTACGTCGAAAAATTTAACGACGAAAAATAGTTTTTCGTCGGCAAATTTTGCCTACACGTCCATTACCGATGAAATTATTTTTCTTCGGTAATTGAATTTCTTGATGGAAATTTCTTACTTTCTGTCAGGAATTTTCGTTGGGAAACTCTGATTTTATTATAGTGTTTTGCCATTATTTTGAAATGTCACTTAATATAAATGAAAAACATAGGAAAAATTAAATTAAAAACTTAAAAAGACAAAAGTATGACGACCTTTGCATCCACTTGACGCACAAGCACATTATCAACTACACTCAAGGCAATCTTGCTTGAATGTATAGGCAAGGAACCCTGCAAAACACATCAAAATAACTTCATCTATATTTCTTCATCTTTCATATTCATTAATATAATCTCTGTTTATACATCACAACAACACGCTATAAATTAAAATCGAAAAGCAAACATTACATAAAAGCCGTACCTCAAAATGAAGTGCCACATCAAAACAATTTAGCCAATATTACTCTACAGCCTTTAGTTGCAATCCTGTAAGAAAATCCCACAAATAATGACTCTTTTGAGTGATTTCTATGAATGTACACCAATTGGTCATACGCTATAGCTATTATTTGAATGACATGGTAACTAAGATCACCTCAGGCATATATAGTTGCCTATAAATCTCTACAGTAGAACATCTAATCGCACAAACATCGTCTTATCTCTTAGAAAAACAACTGCAAATGAAATATCATACAAGATAAAGAGAATGCTTCCTGTACTGAAACAAGCAAAGCATATTGCTGAAGAGAGAAATATTCTTCTACTATTTTTTTTTATATATATGAAATATAAGGTAAATTATTGCAAGTTATAAAATTTATTTTTGAATATGCATGATATATACGGTAATTAAATTAAACAATATACCACATAAATATCTATAATTCGACCTATTTGGTAAATTTTACGAATTTGGATATGTTTTTTATTGTTATATTAAAATATTTTTGTGATATATATTTTTATAATTTTGTATAAAATAATATCATTTTATACATGAAAATTGAGTTTTTTATTTAAATTGTCTTACATCGGCCTGCTCGACCCGAATCCAACCAAATCCGGTTAGGCCCAGCCTAGTCTGAACACAATCCAGCCCACACCAACTCCTTTTATTTATATGGGCTTGAATTGGACTTGTGTAAAAAAAGAATTTTAAAAGTCCAGTTAGGCCCAACACGAATACAATCCAGCCCGCGCCAGGCCTTGCCTTTAACTTATGCGGGCTTTAATTGGGATTGTGCAAGAAAAAAGTAAGAAGTTTGGTTAGGTTCAGTCTAGTTTGGCCTAAACCTAATTCAACCTCGATTAGGTCTGGTCACACCTGAACCTAAAATTAAGAGGAAATTACTCCAAATATCACATTTTTAGATTTTATTTCAAAAATACCACTTTTTATTTTACACTTTCATAAATCTCACTTCTTGAATTTCTATTTTCAAAAATGTCACTTTTTTGTTTTTACTCTCTTTGTTGATTCGTCACTTTAGTTTTGAACTTATGACTTCTTCTATTCTTTTTTCGGTGAATTCTGTAACCGGAGCTAGAAGGAGGACTCCTGGGTTATTACTCTCTCTGGTGATTGTCGGTAGGTGGATCAAGTGGGGAGGAGTCAGAGATCTTAATCGAGTTTGTCTTCAACTCGATTTTGGTCCAAAATGTGCACTCACATTTCTCAAATCCATCCAGAACAATTGATCGAGAAGCTTGAGATCTTCAAGATCCATGGCAGAGACAAGCATGGTCGCATTATTCTTCGTATTATCAAAAAATTCTTCCCTGGTATATGCTTATTTCTTTGTGTTTTCTTCTTCTTTTTCTTTAATTTTGAATGAAATTCAAGGTTTTTTATTGTTTTTTATGTACTTGAATAGCTCGATTGCTTAGTGTTGATTTGCTTAAGAAATACTTAGAAGAGAAGATTTATCCTCGGTTAGGGGACAGGCCATTTTCTGCGCTGTACATTCACACTGAAATTCGAACCGAGAATGATCCTGGAATCTCAGCCTTACGATCTGGCATTTTTAGCTCAGTTCGGGGCTTTATTAGTTTCTTTGATACTTACTGTTTCGTGCTTTTTAATGGCAGTAATTGAACAATTCTCCAACACTCTAAGTGATTCCTTGAATAAGGTCATCGGCCATGGCTGTGGATGAAGAGAATTTGCCAAAGAAGAGGAAGGAGCCCACCGAAAATGAGAAGAGGTGCTTTTTTATTTTTTTTTCTCTTTTCCATTTTGATTGTAATGTTTAGTGAATTAGAACAAAATATTACTGGAAATTATGTCCCATTTCAAATTTTGTTAAGTAATTGACATGTTCCTGTGATAAAGAGAATGAAAATGAAGCCTGGGAGTTTGATGAAAGCTGAGATGAGACAAGGAGGAGGTGATGCTAAGCCATCAGATGGGGACCAGGTTTTTCGTTTTTTAATTTTTATAATTGTTTTATGCTTTAGTTGATTGTTGCTTTCTTCACGAGTGAATAGATTTCAAGCATTTTACTGCATGAGATATTTAACTGTTAACTGTTTGTAGGTCACATATCATTGCACTGTTAGAACATTGGATGGAGTTGTAGTAGAGTCTACAAAGTTGAATATGGAGGTGGGTCCATTGCCTGAGTGCATGTTATGGTTGATTTACAAATATCCTGACTTTTACAAAATGTTATAGTGCTATTAGATTCTAGCAAACCCTGTTACAAGAGTCTACAAATGCAGCAGAATTATATTATTAATAAATCTATATCATAACAAAAATTTAACAAAAAAAAATTGAAATTCCAGGAATTGAATATATCCTCACAGTTCCATATAATTTATTGAATTCATCAAATTCACTACCATCAATAATTCGAGTAATAACTGATCGTATATCAAAGCCCTGCCTGAGTTCTACTGGCGCAATTGAACATAGCTCGTTCACATCATATAATGGTTCCTTGTAATCAAGATTGATACTATTCAATCCATTAATCACCCCTTGTTTACCAGCCATGTGCAGGTTTTTGATTATGCTCCTCCCTAAAGCAAGTCCATGCAATTCATCTATAAGAAAAGACAAAGTCGTCAATATTAATGTATTTGATGCAACCAATTATTCAACGAATTACCTGCAGCTGCAATTAATGTTTTCTTGTAATGTTTTATTGTACAACCATGCATTGTACATAATATAAACATCCTGACAATGACTCACAAACCGGTATAAATATATAAAATAAATGAATTTCTTTCCTCCAAATGTGTACAATCTTCCAACATTATAGGTGATTTTGCTGTTAAGGACAATAAAAATATTAAGTATAAGCAACAAAATAGTTACAATCACTGTCCTTACCCAAATATGAAACCCTAACCCAAGAAAAATGAATGGCCTAATCAATTAATATATTTTTTGTTGTTGTTTGTATTGTTGCCTTAGAGCTCTGTATGCTAAAGTCATCCCCATGCCTTTTCAATTCTTGAAAGGTGTTGTAATTTGCTTTGATATACGTATAATATGTCTAATATACGTCTACTATAAGTCTAGTATAATTCTAGTATACGTCTAGTATAGGTCTAGTATACGGCTAATATACATATAGTATATGTCTAGTATAGGTCTAATATACGTCTAATATACATATAATATACGTCTAATATACGTCTAATATACACATAGTATAAGTCTAGTATACGTCTAGTATATGTCTAGTATACGGCTAATATACATATAGTATATGTCTAGAATACGGCTAGTATAGGTCTAGTATACATCTAATATACATATAGTACACGTCTAATATAGGCCTAATATATGTCTAATATACTCATAGCATAAGTCTAATATACGTCTAGTATACATTAAGTATACATCTAGTAAATGTCTAGTATAGGTCTAATATACGTTAAGTATACGTCTAATAAAAGTCTACTATACGTCTAGTATACATCTAATATATGTCTAGTATACGTCTAATATACATCAAGTATACGTCTAATATATGTCTAATATATATCTAGTATACATCTAATATACATCTAGTATACATTTAGTATACGTCTAGTATACGGCTAATATACATATAGTATATGTCTAGTATAGGTCTAGTATACATCTAATATACATATAGTATACATTTAATATAAGTCTAATATATGTCTAATATACGCATAGTATAAGTCTAGTATACATCTAGTCTATGTCTAGTATACGGCTAATATACATATAGTATATGTCTAGAATATGGCTAGTATAGGTCTAGTATACGTCTAATATAGGTCTAGTACATGTCTAATATATGCATAGTATAAGTCTAATATACGCATAGTATATGTCTACTATACGTCAAATATACATCTAGTAAACGTCTAGTATAGGTTTAATATACGTCAAGTATACGTCCAATAAAAGTCTAGTATACGTCTAGTATACATCCAATATACATATAATATATGTCTAATATACATCTAGTATACGTCTAATATATATCTAGTATATTAAGGTAGCTTTATTGTAACTATAATAGCTATTGTAAATACGTTATTACAATTTCCCAATTTGTTCTTCTTTCTATTCTTTTAATTTTATTTGATTTTCTTTAGCCCAATCATTATAATATCATCGGAGGTGTTCTTTGCCTTGTCATTTTCTAAAATACCATTTCATTTTTATATTTTTAGGATGTTTTCTTTTTTTTTATGTATTGTTTTTAAGGGAAATGTTAAATTAGAGACCAAACCCATTGCTTGTTCACTTCAATTCATATTATTACAAATTGGAGACTTCTCAGTTCCCACTTTCCTCAGGGTTTAATTATTTTTAATTAATTAAGTAATATATAGTTCTGCTGTTTAAATAAATGATTTTATTCACCATTGAAACAAATAACATAATAATATAAAACATAAACAACAACATTTTTTTAAGTCATTCTTATTACGAATGGAAATATGGTTAAAGGATGAGTGGGTTTCGTGAACAATCTACAAGCATATGAACTTTGGTCAGTATATTGCTTCAAATGTTCCAAGTCTAAAAGGGTTTCGTGAACAATCTACAAACCTGCAAAACGGGACATCTGCTTTGAAAGCTCTCTTCTGTGATGGTTTCACTATAAAGGTCCTCTAGTATATTTTTCAATCATTTTCCTCTTACATCTTAATTCCTCCTGTGTGTTTGGGTATGCATGAATTGATTAATTTATTCGGTGTCAAATTGGCATTTAAGTTCTGTTCCCCTTAAACCCCTCTCTACATGTAATCGCACATATTCATACGATCTCCCTATTGATTATGAATTTATGCTTCCATTTTCAACCAGAAAGGCCTCTTTAATTGACCGTCAAGATAACAAAATTTCCTACTTCTATGCGACCCAAATAAGAAAATCTTTGAATAAGCGTAGCAGAGTCTGCTTTACCAAACCATTTAAGAATAAGATTAAACGTTCTTTACTACAATTTCTGAGCAACATAACTGTATCTACACATCTAAAATGCCAAAACTTGCTAATAAAAAATAAGAGGAAATAATGCTATGCGAATTCTGCATCTATTAATTCTTTTAAGTAACAATACGCACCTTGTACTAAAATGACCAAATAGCAACACAACTGCAGCAACTAGATCTCAATACACGTGAAAGAAATGTAAAGAGCACAAAATTAAGCACAATTATTTGAGAAAAATATATTCAAACTGACCCCACAACATGCAAAATTAATAACCCGATTTTGTTCATTATCTTTTCCTTTTCCATTCGCGGTACCCACATATGAATGATTGGGAAAATTTAAAAACCCAAAAACAAATACCCCCAAAATTCCAACAGTCACCATAAAAAATCACAATCATTCATCACTATTTGTAGGAAAAGTGAAAATTAAACTCAGTAATCGAAAAGAAAAGAAAAGAAAAGGAGAGGTAAGATTGTGTTTGTGCACCTTCTGCGTGTTGTTCTCATTGACCTCCATCTGCTATGGCGTGAGGCAGAGTTTTGGCCCACTTCATTTCATATACGAGCACAGCGAAGAGGATATTGATTGATTCTTCTTGAAATAAATGAAATTATTTTAGTTTATTCACATCTACAAGATTAAAAAAAGAAAAAATTGGGTTTTATGCGGTGGATTTTGGATAATAAAAAATGAAAATTGAAGGTAAGGTTCATGAGATGCCAAACAATTGTGAATTGGGTAGCTTTAGAATTTGGATTTTTTTTTGGGAGATCGGTGGGTGGGGGCGGCGGCGGAGGGTGAGCAGCTGGGGGGCCGACGGCGCCCCAAACCTGCAGATCAAGAGGGCGATAGAGAAGGGGGAGGAAGAGAGTGAGAGAGAAAGAAATGGGAGGGGATATAAAATCTGTATTTTTGAAAAGAAAAATAAGAAAGTTGTATATTTGTAAATGAAAAGTAATATAAATGAAATTAAAAATTTAAAATGTGGTATAATTGAAATAATGGGAAAAATGGTATCTTTTTTGTTGATGTTTTTTTATTTTATGTATAATTTTGTAGAAAGCCCTAAAATTAATCTACATTAGGCCTACCTTTTGTTTATGTGCCTTTCGATCAGACTTTTGCAGAAAAAAATCTTAAAAGCCCAATTAGACCTAGTCCAAATCCAAACCAGCTCGACCATCTTCAAATCTAGTTGTATCTATCGATGTGCCTTATTATTTGGATTTTTAGTTGTATATCTATATCATCTAAATCTTGAATCTAAACTAAATCTAATCCAAATCCGTTTAAGAAAGAAAAAAATGACTCAATCCCAACCCAAAAAAAAGGCAAATGACCTTAACTGAAAATTAAAGTTGAACACAGCCTAACTTCTAATATGAATAGATCAACTCAAATCTAAAAAATAAAATTTAACTCAATAATTCGAAATTTTTTATGACATGAAAAGTTGATTCTAGACTTGAATCCATCTAATCATAAATTAAAGTTATCCAAAATTAATGATCCAAAAATGACCCAATCCAAAGTGAGGATTAGGTACTAGATAAAAAGAACTTGATATGTAGTGTATTAATTTGGTGCTTACGGATGCTTAAAAGATTTATGGCCCATTTGAGCTGCCTAAACCTCCTCCCCATCCATTTGGGCTTTAACTCATAAATAATGGCTTATTTGGATTAAGGGTGTATATGAACCGGTCAATTGGCCCATTAACAAAAAAAATTAAACGGTTTATTAATATCAATTTTTCAAAATTATTAACCATAACCAATATATTTCGGTCTAGTTAACCAATATATTTCGGTCAACCACTAAAAGTTTTATAAAAAAAATTATAGAAGATTCAATTCAATTTCAAATGTACAAATTATTTCAAAATAAAAATCACAAAACAAACATAATATACTAACCAAAATTAATGTTTAACAAATTAATAACTAATATTATAAAGTGGATTTGATAGTGTTGAAAATTAGCATGTTTGATTCTAAGTCAAAGAAAAATTTTGGACAAACTTGAATGTTAAAATATATACTCTAAAACATAAGATAATATAATTAAATGCGATCAAGTAAAATATATACATTAAAATATATAATAAAAAATAACATAAATAAAAGTTAACCGACCCCTAATTTGGATCTTGACCCAAAATGTCCTATCAATTTATAATCCAATTCAAATTTGCTCAATTTTATTCATTTTCCACTTAATAAATGAAAATTCAATTTTTTTTTTAACAAAAAAGTTATTTTTTCAATTTTTACGGAGTAATTAGTACTAATTTTTTTTTTATATAATTCATGAAAGTTGATAATACTTTTCTAAAACAAATTAAATGAAAACAAAATAATTATTAGACCAAATTAACCCTTGGTTTTCATATTATTGACAGAATTTTTTTCTAATTTTTTAAAAAGATAAGTAGTTGAAGTAACTAATTCTAAAAAAACGTAATTAATAAATAAATTTTGTAATTAGGATTATTATTATATTACTTCAAAAAGACTTATGTTAGTCTAACATAAATATTATAAAAAAATAAAATATTTTTATTGTTGTTTTTAATTAATTCTAAAAATAATAATTTTTTAATTTAATTTATTTAGATAATTATTATTAACATTAATTAATTATAATAAAGAATTATTATTAATTTCAAATAATATTATTATTAATTACTGTATAAAAGTGAAAAATATTTTTTTATTAAACAATCAATTTGGTTTTGGCTAAAGGTGTATTTTTGCCTCTATCGTTTGCTAAAATAAGCAAATTTACCCTTAACGTTTATTTTGATGCAAATTTGTCCCTAACGTTTGTAAAATTAGAGATTTTTGCCCGCCGTTAGCGGTCAACTAACTTATTAACGGTCAAAGTTACTGGTAATTGAACAGATCTTCTTTATCTGTGTTGTGCAGTCTAACAGGATAGTCCACCAGTTGGCCAGGAAGAGCCGTTTAGGACAGTCATACTTGACTGGCATGCACTGTATCGGTGATGTATCGATGGTGTGTTCTGCGTTCTCTTGGGTCTATGGTATCAGAGCCATCAGATTGATTGTAAGGTATTTTAATGAAAGGGAAACTCCATACTGATTCATGGCTTCTCTTAGCAGTTTGTCTTTGTCTTCTTCTTCCTCTTCTTCAAGATCTTTCTCTCTTACACCTTCTACACTAAAAAAGCTTGATTATCTTTATGAACTTAATTTCCTTGATGAATCCCAAAAAATTCAAGATTCTCACCTGCCTTTTCTTAATCCTTATGATGCCTTCACCAAAACACCCAGATCAAATGTTCTATCCAACATTAAAACCCTCATCCGTCAACCTAAATCCCATGTTAAAGAATATATTCAGTCTTCCTCCTTCAAACAGCATTCTATCAAAGCCACTGGGCAAGAACAGTTTATATCCCTTGATATTCCTTCTGAGTCCATCCCATATTGGACTAATCAAGGTTTGTCTCACCTCCATTTTGGTGCTGTTCGAATTACTGTTACATATCATGGACGCAAAGGACTCCCTGTCTTTGCGAGGATTGCTCTCCTTGATACAAGGTATCTCATTTATTCACAAGCTGTCATTGGTACTGTACAAACCTCCTTAAATGCTGGAACAGTTATGTTCACCTTCTACCCCAACTTCAATATGAGGTTGGATGATCCTCATATACTTGACAATCTAAAAGTCCAGATTCAGATAACTGGTGCAGATCAGGTGAAAACAACTGAAGTAGCAACACTCCATTACCAAATGATCTATAGAGTCCAAAACCATGCTATAGACATTCCCTCCCACGATCTAATGATGCTCTGCTCATTTCTGCTGATTCTAACCAGGTTCCTACCTGTGTTCAGATTCCAAAACAATTGACAAGGGAATAATTGCTTGAATACTTCCCAAAATCATGGCTTACGAGCTATGAGATCCTCCATGAACAAAAACAACCAGTTCAGTCTACTACTCCTGTTTTTCTAAAGAAACCGGATGGTATGATTGAAACTCAATTCAATCCTCCTGAAGCAGATTCAGCTGATTCTACTACAGCTCCTGTTTTCTCTACACAGTTTATGATGCAGCCTTTTCCACAAGAAGATGGAATCCCAATTGAAGCTTTTAACAATGATGGTCATCCTATTTATGCTTATAAAAGAAATGGTCATTGTTATTGGGATCTTTGTGACTGTGATGATTGTCACCAAGACTACATGGAAGCAGAACTTGATGATGAAGATCTCCGGAGATGGAGACGAAAAGCCAAAAAGAAAACTTCTTCAGAAGCTCGGTTCCAGGATCACTTGGATGAAGATGATGATTCTACAGTCGGTACACTTGGTCAACCTTCTGGAAAATATGATTATGCAGTAAGTTATACTCCTCCTTCCTGGTATAAACCAACCATTAAACCAACTCCTACTCCAGAAAAGTGCAAACCCTCACCAAAGCCGTTACCAAAGAAACCATGTTCAACATCCTCCCTCAAATGGCAACCTAAGATACAGCAAACTCCTCTTCTTCCTTCTGTTTATATGTACCATCCTACTGGTCAATATACAGAAGAATTTCCCTCTCTTTCTGAAACTATTCACCCTACCACAAAAATTCGAACAACACCCTTTGTTAAATCTCCGGGTATTTCTACTGAAGGAACTCCTAGATCTGTATCACCAGCAGAAGCAGTTCTCAATTGGCAATCTGAGAATTCACTTGCACAAAATAAGCTATTACAACGAATAGAAACCCAGGTTGATCATGTTTCTACTCGTGTAGATACGCTTAACTCTCAGATCACAAGTCAAAACGCTGCTACATATCAACTCCTTGCTAAATTACAAAATCAAGTTGCTGAGTTGGATAAGCAACTGATGACATCCATCGCTGAACGGACATATGATGCTACTTTCAAAGCAAAAGCCCTTGAGGCCACAAGATTGAAAACAGAGATTGAAACAATCAAAAGAGATCTAGCTAAACCACAACCCTCTCCAGTACCTTCTTTACCCTTTTATCACTCTACCTTTATGCCATACACACACCAACCTTCTGTTCAAATCCCTCTATATTCTGAACCTTCACAAGACGAACTTGAAGCATTGGGTTATTCTCATGAGATGTTCATGAGGCAAAACTTTGCTAGACAAGTTAAACCACCAAAGCAACCTCCTCAATCCTTACCTCAACCTGTACCCACACCTCAAACCACCAATATACCCTCTACCTCTAATGTGCCAACCGCACCCACTATTCCTTCTCCAGATCTCAAACAAAAAGGTATTGTTATCTCTGAGCCATCACCAGCATCTCATATGATCCAACAACCCTTATCTCCAAATCCTCTTATCTAGACATTGAAGCAAAAAGCTTTACAAAGTCTCCCTGATATTTCATCTGCCACTCTTGATGATTCTTCTGATGCCACAGAAACAGATGATGACAGTGATACTAGTTCTATCTCTAATGATGAGCTAGATCCAAAGCATTTCCCTTTATTCATGGCAGATCCTCCACCTGCTGAAAGTACTACTACTCATTATGAGGCAGAAGAGCCAGAAGAAGAAATGGCTGACAACACTCCACTTCCTGCTGATTCCAGACCAATAGGTGGTCCATGGTTCCAATTTGAAGATATTGCTAGTGATCAATGGCGTGATCGTCTCCAAGAGTTTTTTGCTTGGCTTGATCTCAAAGCACGAACACAACCACAAGGGGTCACTACTTTAGAACCAATTCTTGATGAATTTCAATGCAGATTCACAGGCAGACTAAGAGATTGGTTCACATGCCTTAATGAATATACCAAAACTCAATTTGTTAGATCTGAATCTATCACTTACGTACTCCAGAAGATTCATGCTGAGTTCATAGGTGATGTCCGAGATTTTGAGAATACCTCCAGAGACAAATTCTTCAAAATGAAATGTTGTTCTCTCCTTCCAAAGGATCTCAACAAGCATTATAAAAGAATGTCTAAACTCTTTTATATGCTTAATGGAGCAAATGATCCTAATTTGAAACAAGGATTCTTATCTTCCATTCTAGAACAACTTTCTGATAGTACAATGTTCTATCTTCGGGAACAAGGTATTCAATTAAATTCTCTCTCATTGGGACAGATCTATCAATGAGTTCTTATGGCTTTAGAACGACTTTGTGCTTCTCAAAAAATGATCAAGAATACTTTCTTAAAAGGAAAAAATCCTCAGATAAAAGCGGCTTGCAAACGACCTGATTTAGAAATCAAATGTTTTCCTAAGAAAGATTGTTCATGTTCTCCTTACAAGAAGCATAAAAGGTTCAAATTCCACAAGAAGAAGTTCTACAAGCACCGTCTTCCTTATCAAGGGAAGAAAGTTCGTTTCTTCAGACGAAAGAGACGCAAACAAAAAGGGGACAAATGTTTTGTTTGTGGCCAGAAAGGTCACTTTGCTAAGAAATGTCCTCAATGGAAAAAATCTCAACAACTTCTTCAATAGATTCAATAGACTTCTCCCATCAATATCCAAGATGATGACATCGAATCACTCTTCTCTGAAAATGAAGAACCAGATCCATATACTCTTTTTGCAATCGAGTATACTGATTCTGATTTCTCAGATTCTGACTTCTTAGATGAAGAAACTGACAGTATTTCTGAAATCTCAACCATTGAACCATTCCCACTTTCTCCAACCAAATCCATATTATCCACTCATCCAATTCCACTGGTCCCAGCAAAAATATTTTCTGATAAATATGCTAATCCTATTAGCATAATTGCCTTCATAGATACTGGAGCCCATAACACCATCCTAAATCCAAAAATCCTTCCCTCCTCCTGTTGGATTCCATATACCCAACATTTCCAGGCAGCCAACCAAAGTGTTCTTACAATAAAGCTCAAAACTAAAAACCCTATCAAAATCCAGTTATTTCCTGACTGCTTTGTCTGGATCCATGCCTTTGGATCAGAACTCCCAGGAAAGGATCTTATTTTTGGCTTTGATGCTTATTGCAGATTACCTCACCTCAGGATAAAACCCAACGGTCTTCAACACAAAAAATTCTTCCATCCTTATACTACTACCCACTCACTTTTCCCTGTCTTTGACCCAGGTCCTTTTTCTCAAATTCAAAATGAGATTGAAACCCATTGTTGTGCTACATCTCATACAGATTTTCTCTCCAAAAATCCAAATCCTTTATGGACAATACCGGAATTCTTTATTACCCTTCCTTTCAAGAAGTCTGAAGATATAAATCCTACTAAAGCTACCCATCCAAGAATGTCACCAGAAGATTTTGCTTTAGCCCAGGATGAATGTTCTCAGCTTTTAGCCCAGAACTTAATTAAGCCCACTCAATCTGATTGGGCCTGTCAAGCCTTCTATGTTAATAAACATTCTGAACAAGTCCGAGGCAAGAAGAGACTTGTTATTGACTATACACCACTCAATCCTTTTCTCAAAGACAATAAATACCCTTTACTAAATATTTCCTCTCTTTTCCCTTACCTTCATAATGCCCAAATCTTTTCCAAGTTTGACCTCAAAGCAGGATTTTGGCAGCTCGGAATAATTCCAGAAGATAGACCAAAAACAGCTTTCTGTATTCCAAACTTTCACTATCAATGGACTGTTATGCCCTTCGGTCTCAAAACCGCACCTTCCATTTTCCAACAGTCTATGATAAGAGTTTATAAATCAATTCTTTCCTTTGCACTTATCTACATTGATGATGTGTTGATATTCTCTCCAGATGTTCCTACACACCAAGCTCATCTATATCAATTCATTTCCCTTACTAAGGAACACGGAATTATACTTTCACCAACAAAGATGATACTTGCACAGAAAGAAATTGATTTTCTTGGTATGCATTTTGCTAATGGATCCTATCAACCTCAGCCACATCTCGCAAAAGAATTGCTCAACTTTCCAGATCACCATTTTTCTCAAAAGCAGGTCCAGCAATTCCTTGGAATAGCCAATTACATCAGACAATTTATCCATCACTTTAGCCACCTGTCTAAACCTCTCACACAACTTTTGAAAAAGAATCCCCCTACCTGGTCAGATATCCACTCCAGATCAGTCCAGCAAATAAAAGCAATCACTCAAAATTTGCCACCTCTTTATATTCCCTCCACTGGCAAAAGGATATTGCAAACTGACGCAAGTGATGAGTGTTGGGGGGCAGTGCTTTTAGAAGAAAAAGACAACATCCACAGTATCTGTGGATATGCAAGTGGTCAATTCAAAGAGTCAGAATATCACTACCACTCAACCTTTAAAGAAATCCTAGCTGTAAAGTATGGAATCAAAAGGTTTGAGTTCCACTTGATTGGTCACCACTTCACCGTCATAATGGATTGCTCATCTTTCCCAAAGATACTTACCTTCAAAGGGAAGTCAGTGCCATATCACCAACTTTTGAGATGGGCAGAATGGTTTAGTAAATATAACTTCCAAGTTGAGCATATAAAAGGGGATAAGAACCTTATTTCTGATTATCTTTCACGACTTACTCATAAGCCTACTATCCCATTCCAATCTCCAATCTTTCCATTACTCTTCTTCATGGATAGGTTTCACCCTGATCCCAGTCCAAGGAAAAACCAATCATCTACCCTTTACCTTGCTGCTACAAATAAACAATCTCACCCTCCTAAGTGTCCTCTCACCTCTCTTGCTGAAATCAAACACTTTGCTACCCGAAACATGTTCTACTATGTTCACCTTTTCTCCATCAAAAGAAAACTTGCATCCACAAAGAATCTCTTTCTCATTGATAAACCTTGGGCATGCTATTCAAGATCTACCCTAATGAACCTTTCTGCATAGAGGAACTTTGGTTTCTCTGGTGTCTTTCAGTTCTGTACACTCATGCAATAATCTTCCCTCTTGTGGAAGTTTATGATGTCCTCACTGATCCAGCCAAACAAGGATCTATGTTATGGTAGTTCTTGGAATGGTACGCACCACTCTCTTGGTGGCGACATGAATTTCTCCGACAAATTCAGGCCCATAAAATTTGGCAAAAACCACTTGAACAGGCTCAACAACTCGCTGTCATATATTTTTTCCACCGTCCTTACATATGGAATTCTAATCACAATTCAGTCTGGACCCAACCACAAGCTTGGTGTTGGGAGGTAGTAGAAGATTATAACCTCCACAAATCCTCTACTTTTAAAAGGACACTCCATGATACATCGTGTGAACTCAATAATATTGAGCTGACGTCCTTACCTCTGCTACAACCAACATTTGATACTGCTGAATCCTCTCAGAGACCAAACTATTTGGAATCTTTGTTTCAAGATTCACAAGATCCATATATGCAACTGAGCATTCCTCTTCATTAAAACATAGCAGAAAATGTCCTCCCCACGTTACCTGAACAAAAGGACAAAGGAAAAGAAAAAGATGATGATGAGCTGGATTGGACCCCACATCTCCGTTTTGATGATATTGATCCCGAGGATTTTAATCTGTCACCACCCCATGAACCTATTCGCAATAAAGATTAAGATAGCTTTATTAAAGATAGTATTTTAGCTTTTGTAAAAGTAGGGAATGTATTCCCACTTTAATTAAAGTAGCTTTATTAAAGTATCTTTTGTAAAAATAACTTTTGTAAAGGAGATTCCTCCTTATCTATTGTGATGTATTGTGTGATGTAAGCCAACTCCAGTTGGCTCTATAAATATGTACCTTGAATCCTCTTAAGGATCAAGTAGTTTTCGGTAAGAAATAAAATCCTTTCTTCTTTCATGAGTTTCTAAAGTTTCTCTCTTCCCTTTTATTAAGATACTCTTATTAATTAATCTAGGATCCTTTTATCTAAAACTCCTTAGTTCGTAGAACAAATCTTCTTTATCTGTGCTGTGCAGTCTAATAGGATAGTCCACCAGTTGGCCAGGAAGAGCCGTTTAGGACAGTCATACTTGACTGGCATGCACTGTATCGGTGATGTATCGGTGGTGTGTTCTGCGTTCTCTGGGGTTACAAACGTTAAGGCCAAATTTGCACGTTTAAAAAACAGTTAGGGGCAAAAATATACTTTTGACACCCAAACGTTTGATCCACATGTCCAATGGATGTATGACACGTGTCCCACTAACAGTCAACTAACGTATTAACGGTCAAAATTAGCGGCAATTGATGGTAGGGGTAAAAATCTTCTATTTTACAAACGTTAAAAGCAAATTTGCCTCAAAACAAACGTTAGGGGCAAATTTGCCTATTTTGCCAAACGATAGGGGCAAAAATTCACTTTTAGCCTTTAGTTTTTAATAAAAAGTTCTTTCAATTGAAATAATACAAAAATGTAAGTGTCTTATCAATAAGAATTTAAATAGAGATGAGGAGTTTTTTTGCCCTCAAACTATTAGAAATAGAATAAAAATGTCCTCAATTTTTTTAGCCGATTTTTACTCCTAAAATCATTTAAATAGATGGAAACTGTCCTCAAACTTTTTTTTTTGTCAGTTTTTATCCCTAAAATCACTTAAATGAATGGAAAAAATCCTTATTTTGAACGGATAGTCTAGCTACTAGATGAAGTTAACGGCAGCCAAAAACACGTTGACACGTGTCAACTTGATTCAGGGGTAAAAATAGATCAAAACAAAGTTTGAGAGTATTTTCACACTATTTCCCATAGTTTGAGAGAAAAAAATCCCTTATAGAGTCCAAATCAACAATCTGACTAGAAAAAAGAGTTGACACGTGTCAACGCGTGATTGGCTGCCATTAACTCCGTTTGTCAGTTGGACTTTCCGCATATTGTAAAAGTATTTTTCAATAATAAAACTGAGTTTAGGGGTAAAAACTGATAAAAAAAAAGTTTGAAAGCATTTTTACTCAATTTTCAATAGTTTGAGAGTAAAAAAACCGTTTATCCCATTTAAATATTGGGTGTTGAATTAAAATAGAAGTAAAATATTGATTTCTTTTGTAATTAATCCAATATTTTTTCATAATTATAATACTACATGGCTACTCAATCTTCGTTTTGGTTCTTTTGCAGTGTTAACATAATACTCTCTTCATTCCTTTTTATATATCACTTTTGAGTAAAATTTAAATTTAATTTATATGATATTTTTAGATTTTCAATGAAACATAATATTTTTTTCAATTTAATTTTTTAATTAGATTTAAGTTTGTACATTAAATTTTTTAATTTTATCCTAAATTTAAGTTTAGTTGATAGTTTTTAATTTTATAAAAAATAATAAAAGTGACAATAAAATAAAACGGAGAGAGTAACAAATTGCAGCGTAACTTTTTTATTATTGCCAAATTTGTTTATGAAAAAGGATATTAAAATATTCCGGACGTAAAATGCTCCTAGTGGTATCTCGTGACAACATATTCAGTTATTGGCCATGTCGATTTCGTAAACTTTCAATGAATCGATATAGTGACATTTTTATACTAAATCACATTACTTAAGGCATTTTAGAACCATAAAGAAGATGTCAGCGATATTTTAATATCTTTTCCTTTACAATTCTTAACAAACTTATGGTGACATTTTTATACTAAATCACATTACTTAAGGCATTTTAGAACCAAAAAGAAAATGTTAGTGATATTTTAATATCTTTTCCTTCTTTTACAATTCTTAACAAACTTATTTTGGTTAATAAATAAAAATAGATGGTTAATTCAGTTAAAAAAAATTTCACCAATACATAAAAACTTAGGCAGTGTTTGGTAGGCTGCATTGGAATGTAATGTAATTAAGTCAGTAATCATTCCTTTGTTTGTTAACCATAATTAAATTAAGTGTAATGTAATGTTAAATACATGGTTATTTTTCAATACGCTTCCTAATGTTATTTTGAATACGTTAATTTTAGGCTGTATTTATCATTACACAGCTAATTCTCATTCCCTCTCTCAGCCTGTGCTCCTCGATCTCGCTCTCTACGCCGCTACTGCCATCTCTTTCATTCTCACTTCGCGCCGGCGCCGGCGCAGTCGCCGCCGCAATCCTAAGAGAGAGATCCATTGGCGGTGCCCTAATCTTCTCTTTGTCGGTGGATTTGCTAATCTTCTCTCTATTTTCTCTGATAGGTAATCTTATTTCTGCGTTAAGATGAAGTTTTAGTTACTTTATTAATTTAAACTTGATATACTTGAATTTCTAGTGATGGTTGCTCTTATTTCATGGTTCTTTGGATGATAGTCTGCTACTTAGGAATTTGGGGAAGTCAGATTGAAGGGATTTGGCACCCCACATGTCCTCTGCACTCAACCCTATTTGCTCACCACTAGTTTCATTTACTCCTGTCCATTTTTATTTCATTTCTTTGGTTTTTGGTTTTTTCTATACTACTAAAGGGAGATTATCATTTGTTTCTATTGTTGTCTTCGAATCAAGTTCTGGAAAACAAAAAGATATAAGATTGAAGAGAAAGTGTGGAATTCTTTGCTTTTCTTGTATGCATATAGAGAAGTTAGCTTTATTTTGATGATATTGCTTATTAATTCTGCAAGAGAAATAGAATCAATTGTGTAGTAATTGTGCAAAGAACAACAAGAATTCCTCAGTCCGTAAAGCTAAAATGTAGAGCAATTGGCTAAGAAATGCGTAAGGAAGCAGGGGTGGTTCTGGATATGTAAAGCCATCATGAGATGACAACCCAAACAAGATTAGGCATGCAGTTCTAGCTGATAGAAGATGCACCCATAATCTGTGTCTAGTAAGATTAATAAATGTTACCTTTTTTTCTATGCTCTGTGAGAATATCCAGTAGTCTTTAACTTTGTATGTGGAAAGAGTTCTGAGACAGTCTTTTGGAGGCTCACTGTTTTGTTTGGACATTCTTGTATTCTAATTTCAGGCCTGCTCAGTAACTATAGAAGAAGAACAATATCCTCATACTGACTAAGATTTTGGGATTACACACTAATTCTTTTAATTACATCCTCTACTTCAAAACCCCGTTTTCAATTTTTTTGAAACTACTACTTATAATTTTTATATATATCAATTATTTTATTTTTATGATTTTAAAACAACATTTTAAAATAATCGGATTTTCTTGTTAGTTTTTTAAAATAACCCCGATTGCATTGTTAATTTTTTTGAAACTACTACTTCAAAACGTGAAGCAGTGAGAAAGAGCTTTATACAAAAGCCACAAGTTTATGATATCTGCCTAAAACTACTGATATAGCTATATAAATGAAAATTAACAAACAATACGAAAGTGAATGTGTTTGATGAGAGTTTGTACATATTTGAGACTTGCAACTTTAGTGTAGCTTATTTCATATGCTTTATGCATATTTTAATATATTCCACATTGAATGCCAGACAATAATTATTACTTTTTTCCTTTTGCTTCCTTCTAATTTATATTTATTGACAAAAAAAAAGAGAGAATAATTATTGTCCTGCTTGGTGTTAAAATCACTTTCTTTTTCTAATTGGATTATCAACAAACAACTATCATTTTTTTCTTATCTTTATGAGTTATGACCCCAACCTGCACTTAATTAGTGAATCTTATGTCACTCTACCCGACAATTAAGTAACTAGAAACAATTAAGTAGACTGCTGCTGATTTTTGTGTTGCAGAAATGTCAAGCATTGGTACATCTTCAGGTTCTATTAAGCCAAAAAGACCAGGAACAAATAAAAGAATATGGACATTTGATGAAGAGACGAAATTAGTTGAAACTCTTCTGGAGTTGCATAATACTGGAAGATTTAAAGCTGAAAGAGGTTTTAAACCTGGACATTTTAATGCTGTGGAAGATGGTCTTAAGGATAAATTACCAAATAGTGGAATTAAAGCGAAGCCCCATATTGAGTCAAAAGTGAGAAATTTAAAAGCTAATTTTGGTGTTGTGCATGACATGTTGGCTGGTTGTAATTGTAGTGGATTTGGTTGGGATTCAGATCGAAAATGCATTACAGCAGAAAATGCAGTTTGGGATGAATATTTAAAGGTATGGTTATAAACTTTTCATTATAGTTTTGTGAAAAATATTTTTTTACATCTAAAAATTTTTAATTTAAGAATGGTTGTATGTTTTTGTAGAGTCATTCGGATGCTGAACCATTCAGGTTTAAATCCTTTCCATTTTATGAGGAGCTCTGTATTGTTTTTGGAAAAGATCGTGCAACTGGAAAAGATGCCGAAACAGCTGCAGATATTATAGAAGAATTGGAAAAACAAACAATGAATGAAGCCAATGAAAATGAAGTAAGCTCTATTCCAATTGATTCTGCTTCATTTTTTGAGACAACTGAAGAGGGTTCTAAGGTGAAAAGGAGTAGAAGTGAAAGTATTTCAAGTTTGGCTAGAGTTATTAAAGATCCGGCTTCTATTATTAGCATGGAAATTGGAAAGGCTAGTGATAGACTTAGTCGAGCATTAGAAGATGGTGATGCGCATGAGAAGAGATTAATGATCAACAGTGAGTTGACAAAATTGAATGGCTTGAGTATGCGGGAGAGACACCAGGCAACAAGAAAAATTGGTTGTGATCGTGAAACAACTGATATATTTTTTACTATACCTGATGATGAGAAAGAAATTTGGGTGAAAAGCTTACTTAGTGGAGATATTTGATCATTGATAGTTTGAATCGTATGAAACAATTTATTTTATAGTTTATAGTTACAATTGTAATGTTAATTTTACTTTAAATATTAAGTTTAAAATTTAGTATGAATTAGTATAATTTAGTATAATTGTATTTTTTATCTGAGATTATAATATAATAAATATATAAAATAAAAATAAAAAATAAGTTAATAATTATAAATATAATTATATTTCAATATATTTATATAATTTAACAAACATAGGAATGTATTAATGTTTACATTACATTACTAATGTAAACAAACATAGTAATGTAATCATAATTACATTACAATACAATACATCTTTTAATCCATTACAATCTCCATTACAATACAATCCAATGCAGCCTACCAAACATACCCTTAGCTTTTCTCTCAGTATAATTAAACGGTGTCGTGTTAGGGAAAGCGCATGGAGGACAGGGCTAGAGTGCAGATAACGGAAGTAAAATGGGGATGAAAATGCAATTTGTAAATTATTGGGAAAGATTTAATGGAGACAGCATAGGTCCGAATAGTATAGACGAACCGGGAACCTGGTGGATCGAACCCGGAGTCGTGAACAGCAGGACCGATTGAGGGGTTCGTTCAAGGATTCTTTCTCGCTTAACAGGGAGAAACATGCTCGAAAACCCTACACCCGCAGCTTCGCAGCCTGATCCAAACACCGTTGTTAAGCGATACGCTCCTCCAAATCAACGGCATGAACCTCATCTCTTTACTTGCTTTCTAATCTCTTATCTTTCATTCGCTTTCTATCAAACAAATCCTTTTCATGTATTTGATGCTTGTTTGACCCTAATTTAAAGAATAACGCCTTTCTGGTCGAATTTGCAGGAACCGTACTCTTAACAGGCGCAAATCGGGTCAGTTACTTTGATTTTTTAAGTTAGAGTTTAGCTGAGAAATATCGTTGAAATTCGTTTATGATTTTTCTAATTAGCTTATTATATGAAATCATTCAGTATGAAATTATTATTATTATTATTATTATTATTATTATTATTTTTGGTTAGTCATGTTGGCTCAGATGGTTTTTTGATGCTAAAGCTACTAATTTCTTCAGTGGCTTCTCTTTATGCTGTTTATCGGCATTGTGAGGAGGGTTATGCCCAACTCTATGTGTGTGTTTTTTTCCCCTTACTTTCTCCTCTTATTGTCCACCTCTCTGAGAAAGTGGCTCCTCAATTATCTTGTATATAAACTTCACTTTTCTCAGCTTACAAATTTACCTTGAAGTTGTTCCATGGCTACATTAAGTGAGAAAGAATCCTCTTACTAATGGGAAACATTAATTTTCCTTTTAGAGATGAAATTATATCCCAGGACCTTTAGAACCATAGTGACGAAACACTTTCATAACATTTTTGTTGGGATTCTAAGATTATTGTTCCTGAAGTTGACGTGGAAATGTAGCTCTTATGTCAGTAGGGTGAAAGAAAGCGACCTTGGAGTTGAGACCAAACTAGATTTACAATGTGGTTATTTGAGAAGAACTAAATTGCCTTGTGTGACTTCTTACAAGATAGGTTTGCACATTATTAGTAACAGTTATAATTCATTAACTCGATGAAATGGGTGCATGAGGTTTGCACATCATTAGTAACAGTTATAATTCATTAACTCGTTGAAATGGGTGCATGTGCTTCTAGAAGTCCAATGCCTAATCATTTATACAATGTCCGTACTCCTGTGCTTGGGATTTGGGATAGGGAACCATAAGAAGAAGAAGAAGAAGAAAGATAATCCCATAAATTGAAGAGAAAGCTTTGTGTCGAAACATTATGAGTGCATCAGACATCACATAACTATTTGATGATACTATATCCCACATTGAATTGAGCGTCAAGAGAAGTTTTCATAAAAGAGAAGTATGACATCTTTCCCTCAAGGATTCTTTTTACAAATGACAAACTCTTTCTAAAGACAACAATATCTCAAGACCACATGTGGCCTTGTTTGTTATGGGATTAGTATATGATCATGGTGCCATAAGGATGGCTGAGATGGCATATCCTCATTGAGTTGGAATATAAGAAGCCTATGCTTCATAGAGCCAAATGTCACCTCTTCCCCTTGAGTTCCTTTTTCGCAAAAGGACAAGCTTGTGATGCTATGAGTCAAAGTGGACAACATTTGAAGAGCATATGTTATCTGGTTCATCACATGATTTGTCTATCATTGCTATTATAAGATACAAGCAATTAGGATTCATTGATGTGGCTTAAAGATGTATTGATTGTTGTATGCCGTTTCTGAGGACTTGGGCAAGTGTCACTGTTCCAGTTTTTTTATGATAGTGGCAGAATATTGAATGGAAACTTTATTAAAAGTTGCAAAAATTCCTGGGACTAATTCATACTAAAGGAATTTAGTAAGGTTCAAAATTTTTGCCACCAACTAATAGACATAAGTATTTCCAGTGAAAACTCTGAATCTATGATTTCATAATCAACATTATTAATCTAAACAGTTTACATGATCTTAGCATGTTACTAAATAATGAAAGTTTTTTAAATAGAGGATTGGAAGTGGGAGACACATGGCAAAAGTTCAGAAATTACTGGAAGGTCCTTTTTCTAATCTTTTACAGCAGTACTGGTAGTTACTTTTCTGACAATGCCCAAATAGCGACCATTACTGGAAAATGTCTGTTGATACACCCCCTTTGAAATGCAGTTTAAAATGGCCATTACATAATTTCATTGTTGGGATGAGTTTTCTCATCATTTCTAACATAGGGATTGGGAGATCTCCCTTTTGGGAAAAATTATAGCTTTGTGGAGGAGAATGAAGCATAGATTAGAAGTCAATAGGGTATAATAGAATTCTATGGTTCACTTATTTTCATTGATTGCAATCCTTGTGGAGAAACATGGAGAGTGGAGTTTTATGTTTTGAAACAGGCAATAGGTGCAAGAATACATATATGTAATGATACTCTATTTGAAACTTCTTTCTTCTTAATGAGTGGCCATAAATTGTGGCAGGAAGGCTTAGATGGTGCAGTACACATATATAGCATTTGACCAAATGGTGCAGAATGATGCTATATAATTTTATTGCTTGTGGTAGAATATGTGGTTAGGATTTGTTAGACCCTCTAATTTCTGGGAGGAATCCTTACTGTTTTTTGAAATAATTATTTTCAAAAAATTAATTTAAAACAGACAGTTGAGAAGACTTGATGAAAAGTGTTTCTGTTGTGAAGCTTTGAGTTGTAGTCTCGTTTTCTTTACATATAGCTATTAAGGCATTGAAAATAATATTTGAATTTGGAGGTCATATTATTATATATTTACAAAATGTTTCACCCATCCTCTTTTTTTTTTTTTTTTCCCTTGTTAGTTAAGTTTTAGCCATATTTGAGTTTGTGGTTCAGGACACAGTTTTGGACCTAAGCCACTGATCTTAAAAAATTAATATTTATTGCTGGATCTGAGTATTTGAATATGTTCTTATGCTCTTTCTGGGTACTTCATTTGTCCTGAATTCTTCAACTGATACAATCATTTTGAGGCCATGCTGATTGTTTGGATTAAAATTTTCAGGTTGTTTATTGTGGAATGCTGTCTCATCCTTTTTATTGGTATTGCTTGTTATTGCATGGCTTGTTTCATCGTCTTAATATTGAATGCAAGTGTCCATACTATTGTTCTACTCTAATATTTTCGGCAAGCCATGATAGAAGTTATGTTTATAATGAAGTTCAGTATACTGCAATCTTTATGTTAAGTTTTCAGCTGCATGAACATATTGAAAAATTCTTTTCTTTTATCTACCCATTAGAGCTTGCACACTAAATGGTGGAGGAATTGAGTTTATTTTCATTTTGCAGATCGGTTAGATCGAAGTAACAGTCTTTGTGCAAATGATGCAGAGAAGAATCAACAACATGCCCCTGCAAGAAATATTCCTGTTGTAGATCACGGTGATGTGGGGAGTAGCAATCTCCTAGTCGAGCACTATCGTCCGGGCTTTACAGCTTTAGAGGGGTGTTGTCACAGTCAGGCTGCCCAACTTTTGAATGATCGTAAGTGCATAGTGCAGTTGCTTAAACAGGATTACTTATGTAGTTATGTTCTTCAACCAATTTATGTTACATTGATGCTTATAGTACTTGTCTGTACAATGATGACAAGAACATGGTCACCAGGAGACAGATTGAGCTCATGATTCAATATAACAATTGCAGAATAAATTCAATCTTTTGTGTATCCAGGCCACCTGATCCCACGAGAGAATATGCTGTAGTTCCAATCTAAGTTTGTATATATTTTATGAAGTATTTATCTGATTCGGTGATGCTTAACCTTTTGATGTAGTTCATTTTCTTCATAGTTTTATTTAAATATCACATGGCTCCACCTTTCCTCAAAAAAAAAAATTGAGTCAGTTATCTTATGAAGTTTTATATCATTTAGTTCTTATAAAAATAGGTGAGAGTTCCTTGTTTTGAGCAAATTTGGATGTACTGAAAATGGCTAAGAAACATATCTAGATGGATAGAAAAGCAAGTTACTAATAGAGTGGAATTATAAAATGTTATTGATGAAGTTGTCCGACAACTGAATGGAATTCACTTTGTAGTTTCAATTCAGCCTGCCTTGATTTGATTCGGTAGAAACTTTAACTTTTATGATGAAGTGACTTGTAGTTGAACTTAAAGCCTTTGCTTTTTGTTATGCATTAAGGTATAGCGATTGATCACAAATAATGCCTAAAGCAAAGAGAAAATCCGAACCTTAGCTGTTTTAGATACTTATTAATAAGATAGGATATTGCTTGAATTACTTTGAGAATTGCTAGGCCTTTTGCATGATATTATGTGACCCATTTGCCTTTGTGTTTCATTAACTTCAAGTGCAGGTTGGGCACTGGCAATTCATAAGTACAATGACACATCCATAGATTTATCTGGTGAGTGGAATACATTGAAAGCTTTTAATTCTATCAATAATTTGATTGGATTTCTGATGATATACGAGAGGGATTCGTTTTGGAACCACTTTTTTTGTGCATAATTAGCAGCATTTGCCACATGTTCTAGTGAATGTATACTTGATGGCAGTTATAATGATAGTGAATTGTGGTGCCTGATGGCAGTTGTAATGCCTATATGAGAAGCAAGTTTCAATGGCTAATGGAAGATATAATGATAATGAATTCTGGGCACTTGTATATTGATCTCTGAAGGGGTGGTCATTCTTTAGGATACATTTTGGAATGGATTCTGTTGTGGCTAAATTTATTATTTATAAAGGCTCCTAGGTCTTTCAGCAAGAATAAAGAAACGGAAGTCTACAGTTTTTTATTGTTTCCAGTGAAAATCATTGTGGCATTTACTCTAACAGAAAGACTATACAGCTCAAAGCAGTTAATAATTGTTATTCTTTTGCAAGGATCTATGTGGTGACGGAGATGTAATTACTTGAAAGTATATGATGGGCAACCCTACTTGCTTTAAAAGCAAGTAATTGGGATTAACTCATGCAAATCCTTTGACTGCTTTCTGGCATTAAATGATTACTGTGGTTATCATTTACTGCAATGTGAATAATGACGATGATCAAAGCAAATATTTCCAGATTTGCAATCATGTTAAGAGTATTTCATACGTGCTATAAAACTGATTTGCTTTCCGAATTGCTAATCTCTGGTTTGCATTATTCAGAAAGACCTGTTATGTATTCAGGAAGCAATGCTTCGGCATGGGGACACTTTAAACTTCCGCATCAGGTAAGCTGATAATGTCCTGCACATCGTTCTACCTTAGTCATTCCCACATGCGCACAGATGATATAATGATGGATTGGTTTTCAGTTTATGCCTCCAGCGAATAGTGGTGGGCTGCCTTCTGGTTCACAAATGGACTTCTTAAGTGAGCTACGCCGTCAAATGAGGATTGTCTATGCCAATTCTGATAACTAAGAGTCCTGCATCTCCCCCAGAAGGTGAATGTTGTTATGTCTGAATCATAGACCTAAGCTTGGAGTGCTAGAGCTCAGGAGCTGGGATTACCTGCTCTCTTGTGTTAACTTAAAACCCCACCAAAAATACTTTGTCAGAGCAATGTGATTTATGTGATCAAGTGTACTACCGAGAACATTCAACGTACACAGCCATGTGATCTTAATCTTATGCCTTTATATGAGTGTGAACGTGAACACAACTAAAATACTTGTCATGTATTTTATGAGTGATTTAGATTATTACTTATTCATGGAGATGGAATGCAATTGTGACGACTATTTCAATATGGTACAAGAATGTTGTTGAAAATTGCAGTGGGAGTGCTTGATATGAAAAAAAAGAGAAAACCTCGTGTCTCTGCCTTGAGCAACATTATGTTATGATAATAGCCACTGAACAAAAATGTGATAAAATGGCTGCTGAGGTTACATTATTTGTAATGAATTTGAAAAACAATACAGTTGTAAAAGGATTTTAGTCTTTCCAGACGGGAATAATTCCTTGAGCAGCCAAACGCTTCTCCACCCAGAAGACAATGTGTCTTGCTGTTATTTTCTTCTCATCAATGAGAAATGGTTCAACAGTGCTTGCTCCTGAACCATATGATGATAAAGAAAACCCTTTGGCGCCTGTTTACAGTTCAAACCAACCAGTGAAATCAGTCTCACTTTTTTCTCTTTCAAACAGTGTTCTGTTTCAACAGTTAACAGAAAAAAAACTACCTACCCGTTAAAACTCCATCTGGAAAGAAAGCCCAGAAAGAGTAGGGGTTGCCCTTCTTTTTAAAGGAACCTTCCAACTGCCATTGTTAATTCAAGAATTAATCAAATAAGAAGAAAGTGTAACTGATTGATAAATGTAATAGTGGTTAAGTATAAGCTGACAAACTCTGTTGTCTTTGAAAGAGAGGTCAAGGTCAGTTATGTCTTGTTCAGCTTCAAGAATTGCTGTAAGGGAAGGGATTACATCTTCTTCCATCATCTCAGGGAGTTTCTTTACGGGAGCTTTTGGTGGTGGTTTGGGCTTCTTTGGTGGTTCCTTTTCTTCAACTTTCTTTACCTCTTTTGTTTCTGCTGCAACTTCTTTACCAAAATTATGTTAAATATTATTATTTTGACTCTTCAAATCACTAGAAATTCCAATAACAAAGTGAAGTTATTTTATCTATGGGCAGAATGTGAGAGTTTACCTGCTGAAGTAGACGATTCTTGCACCGCAGAACAGCTTATACTTATTCGTTTTCGTGATGTTGCTGTCCTGCTCCCTGTCTGCTGCCCATTATTTATAACCAATTCCAGATTATTAATTAAATTTTTAAGTCCAAATCTATTAAAGTCGTTAATATTAATCTTAATCAAAATCAAGGCTATTTAACTGCTAACTAGTTAACCACTTAAATGTTAATATTTAATTACTAATAAAAACAAGATTTTTTTTTTCTTTTTTGCGTAAGTATTAGTAATAAAGTCCATTAAGACTTTTGTTTATGGCATTAATTAACGAAATTGATCTTTATATAATAATTAATTGTTTTGTGTAACTATTTTATGCATGTAAAGATAAGAATATATATATTTTTATAATTACATTATTGATGGATGAAATTCGAATCTTAATCAATTAAAAAAGTAATCACACTCATAACCGTTTGAAGTGTATATTATTCTCAAAATATAAAAGATACCTAAGATTATAAGATGCTCAAATAAGTTTCCCATGAATGGATTTAAAATTCTCAGTTACACATTATAGATTAATTAAGTTTTAGCCATTGTATTCCATTTTTTATAAGTTATTATACTGTTTTATTTATTTATAGAATTATGATGCATTTGTTGGCTTGATAAAACCAAATCAAAAACCTCACTGAAATTATTAATTTTTAGTTTTTTACAGTTTAATGGTTGATTTGATTGAAATTAATAAACCAAAACAACTAGTTTTTTTTTTTTACATAATATTCACTCAAATTAATCTATGTATGCCTATCTTGATCTCAAAATCATGTACCCAAAAAGCGGGCTAATTCGAAAATTAAAAAAAAAAAAAAAAACTACACGTTTGAAATTCAGTTGCTACATAAAAGAGTAAATGTATTATAAAAATAATAAAAAAGGGATAGTACTTACCAAAGAGAGGGTGGTGGAGGAGGAGGATGAGGCGGAGGCCGCGGCGGCTCTGGAATTCCCACAAAAACATGAAGGTGGTGAAGGGAAGCTGGAGACTCCAGTGATTGCCATGTTATTAAAAAAAAAAATTCCTTTATTTTCTCGTTTTAAATCTTCAATCAATTTTCTATTTTATAAATTTCTTTTCAATTTATATATCAAAAGAAAATTATAAGGCAAGAGTGCTCAGCTACACAAGGAAAGAGAAGCTCTCAAGTGGCGTATGCAGTATTCTGATCCACACAATGGTTCAAATATTATATGCCGCTGATTTTTATTTTATTTTCTTATATTTATTTATGTGTCAGAATTGATAAATATGAACAAAAATAAAATGAATTTCTTAGTGGTCCACTGCTTCTCTCTATCCATTCCCTAACAGCTTCTGTCACTTGTTCTTTATGGAGGAAAATTTTAGCATGATCTATATGCTACTATGCTTCGGTTAGAGATTAAAAAACAAAACTGCAATCCCACTTTAGTTTTTTTAAGATGAAATATTAATTATGTTTTCCGATTTATTTTCAATTATCAATTTATCTTAAAAACATTATTTATACCTAAATAACACATAATTTTGTTGTTTTTCTAATTTTTTCCCTGTCATTTATTGAAACAAGTGCTCAATTAACTATATATATATAAAAAAAAATTTTAAGATGGACGAGCGCTTACCTTTTAAAAGCATTATTTTACTTAAATGTATATTTATTTTTCACACGGAATGAGATAGAAACATGTGCATTTGAACCATTTGAATAAATAAATATATGTGATTCAATGATGTAAATGAGCATGCAGAACATATGTACGCGCATTAAATTACTACTTGATGTATGAATATCTAAAAAAAAATAAAAAAAAATCACTCTAATGCACCAATATTTAGTATAACTTTTTAAGTTTTACTTATTTTTAAAAGAAGGGATGTCTTGAATGTTTTATTTTCTTTTTATCTATTTTAGTAGTATGTGATATGGTACGCAAATGTGGGAAACACGTCTTACCATTTGATCGTATGCATTTAGTCGGACAGTGTAAATGGGCGCACATATATCAGACTACCACTCCTATAATTAATATAGACATTTATGTTGGGCAAAAATAAGGGAAAAAAAAAATGAAAAGCAAAGCCTTGATAGATAAAAAATAACTTCATAGATAATTTGGATCGGCCCAAAAAATGATTCAATTTTGAGCCAATGAGTTTGAGAAGACAAGGCCCACTAGGAGTTTTGGTTAAAAAAATTTAGAGATATAAAAAAAGGTACATCTTTGAATTTGATGCAAAAAGATTTAAATGAATAGTAAATGGGTACCCATTGGAGTTTTGATGGAAAAAAATTTGGAGGAAAAGCAAAGATGTACCATTTGGATTTTTTATAAGCAAAATAACTTAGAGCAAAAGCAAAGTCGTACACTTGCAATTTTGGGCGAAAAAATTTAGAGAAAAGAAAAGAGTTACCTTTCGGAGTTTTGGGTAAAAAACTTTGATGAATAGTAAATTAGCACCACTTTGAAATTTATGCAAAAAAATTCAGAGGAATAACAAAGGAGTATAATTTAGAAAAGAAAGTAACGGGGTACTTCTTGGAGTTTTGGGTAAAAATATTTTTATGAATAGCAAAAGGGTATCCTTCTGAGTTTTGGGTGAAAATATTTAGATAAAGAACAAACGGGTACTCTTTGTAATTCTAGGTCAGAAAATTTAGATAGAAAGCAAATGTATACCTCTTGGAGCATTTGGCAAATTTTTTTTTACAAAAAGCAAATGGATGTCTCTTGGAATTTTGAGCGAAACAATTTATACAAAAAGCAAAGAGGTACGTACCACTTTAAGTTTTAGGCAAAAAAATTTAGATAAAAAGAAAAAGAGTACCTCTTGGAGTTTTGGCTGAAAAAATTTAGATAAAAAGCAAAGGAGTACCCTTGAAATTTCGGGTGAGAAAATTTAGATAGAATGCAAAGGGGAACCCCTTGGAATTTTGAGAGAGAAAATTTATACAAAAAGCAAGGGACTTAGTTTTAGGCGAAATAATTTGGACAAAAAGCGAAGGTATTTCTTGAAATTTTGGGTGAGAAAATTTAGACAGAAAGTAAAGGGACACCCCTTGGAGTTTTATGCAAAACAATTTATATAAAAAGCAATAGGGTACCTGTGATGCGAGCCGAACCGGGAAGGTTCTCTTACAGGCCCGCCTTTAGGGCTCGAGAGACTGGTTCGCGTATTTTGATTTTGGATAACATGAGACATTTTGGAATCCCCACCCAATGGAATATTGGGGAAGTTCATCTAGCATCACGAAACCTTTAGATACTTTTGAGGTATTTTGGAGTCGCCACCCAATTTACAAGAAATTGAAAAATATCATCTAACCTCTATGGTCTAAACTAGAGAAGGTGTTCGGAACTTCACTCTTATTTACGCTTTAAGTTAAGTTATAAATGAGTTTTTAGATTAGAAAATTTAATCTCTCTTCTCACATGATTAATGCAATTTATTAAAAACGCATTCAAGTATTGAGGAAAGCAGTAAATGAAAGCTATAAAGGAAAGTAATAAACACACAAAGCTACGCCATTTACAAAGAAGAAAATTGGAACAGAATACAATCCCCAAATGAAAGAAAAGCTAAATAAAATTGCTCCAAAAATAATTAATTATAAGGGCCCACAAGATATATATAAATATAAAGTTAAATAATCAAGCAAAATTAATCAAAAGAGGTGACATACATAAATCAGGATATTTATTCGGTTTGGGAACATTGGTTCATTCACGCTCACTTAAAGAGGGATTGAAGAGTTATTTCGGCTATTGGCCTGAAAATCGCGATGAGTGATTCTATTTTTAGAAAATTTAACTCTTCGTTTTAATCTGTGACATTTTGCATTCATTGGCTAAAATCGAGGATATTGGTCCCAATTTATTAGTAAAAATCCCGGTTTAGTTGTAAAAATATTTTTGTGATTTTTTATCTTACACGTGCATGAAATAAAACTATTTGATTTACAAATAAATACAATCGCACAAACAAGGGGTAGGTAAGGTCTCACCCAAGTGATGTATCCTTCTATGTGTCGTGACCTTTCGACTTGGTCACGAAAATTCTCAAACAAGCGACACCACATTTTACCCAAACACGAAAACCACCAATAAAAATATTAGTAATAATTCTAACATTAAATACATAAATATAAAGACGAGAAATATAAAGCATGGTTAGCATGCATGTGAAAAACTAGATAGGTTAATTTGCATACATTTAGCTTAATACACAGGCAACTCACATGCAACAGGATTGAAAATCAATCACGCAAAAATACAATAATGATAACAATGACAGTGATCACAATAAAATAACCATAATAATAATGGCAAACAATAAAATAATGACAACAGTAATGATACGATAATAATAACATCATTAATAACAATAATATTAATAATAACCATAATAAAATAATGACAACAGTAGTGATGATGCAAATAATGATGATAATAATAAGAATGATGCAAGTAATAACAACAATAATAGTAATATTAACACTAGAAATGATAACATCAACAATAATAATGAGAATAATAAATGATAATAATGATAATAATCATGACAAACAATGAAGATAATATCAACAATAATGATAATAAGAATAGGTGATAATCATAATAGTAATAATAATAGCAAGAATATAGGTAACGTTAACGGTAATGGCAACAATATTAATAATAATAATGACAAATAACATAAAATGAAAATGGATCTAAGAATGTTTACCCTCAGAATTTATAAAATGGAAATAGGATATTTCAATCCGTCTCCCTTGTCAAGTTTTGCAGTGATAAACACCAAAAATATTCTGAAAAACTCAAGTTTTCAACACAACAAAACTCAATAAAACAAAAACAAAAATAAAAAAAGATTTTAATGGGATGCCCAAGCTAAGGAAGTTAGTTTTCCTTATCCAAGTCAATCCAAGAACAAAAACCTTTTTAGGAGGAAGAAGAATTAAATCTCCAATTTTTCAAGAAGAATGCCTTTTTGCTTTTTTTTTGTTCTTCCTCTCTCATCTGCCTCTCCTTTTTTCTAAGGAAGAAGACCCCCCCCCCCCCCCCCCCCCCAAAATGAAAACAATTCTTCTTCTTATTTTTCCTCAGCTCCTGTAAGGGAAAAGACAAAAGCTCCTTTCTAATGCCCTCTTCCCCAAAAAATACTAAAACATGAAAAAAAAACAGTTTTGACAGTCCCAAAAATTAGCATTTTACAGGCGGGAAAGGGACAACACGGTAAGGGAAGCTGCCAGCAAGTGGGTGGCCACACCTTGCTGGAGGCCGTGCCTCGCGGATGGAGGAGGAGGCACATGAAAGGTCTCGAGGTGCGGCCTCCTTGCGGGAGGCAGCACGTGGAAGGCCGCGAGGAGGCCGCACCCAGAAGGCCGCGAGGCACGGCCTCCTCGCGGGAGGCTGCGCATGAGGCATGGCCTCGCGCAGGAGGCCATGCCTCGTGTCGCGCGCGGCACCTGGCGCACTGCCAGCAGGCCCTATGCTTCGCGTTTGTCGCGCCGACGTGTGGTCGCAAGCCACCGGAAGCCCCAAAACCAAAATAAATTTTTTTCCAAAATAAATTTTTTTATTTTTTATTTATTTAAAAGGAAGGGCCTCGACAAGGGAAACATCAGTTCTAACATCTTCGCCTGCGAACAAGCAATTATTTTCATTATCGGGTAATCCTGATCTTTGACCGCCTCGGGACCCGGTGTCTACAGTACCCTTGGAGTTTTGGGTGAGAAAATTTAGACCAAAATAAAGGGGTATCCGTTTGAATTTTGGGCAAGAAAAATAAGATAGAAATCAAATGGGTACCTTTGGGAGATTTATTTGAAAAAATCTAGACAAAAAGGAAATAGGTACCCTTTGTAATTTTGGGCGAGAAAATTTAGACAGAAAGCAAAAAGTAACCATTGCGCGCGGCACCTGGTGCACTGCCAGCGGGCCCTACGCTTCGCGTTTGTCGCGTCGATGCGTGGTCGCAAGCCACCAGAAGCCCCAAAACCAAAATAAATTTTTTTCCAAAATAAAATTTTTTATTTTTTATTTATTTAAAAGGAAGGGCCTCGACAAGGGAAACATCAGTTCTAACATCTTCGCCTGCGAACAAGCAATTATTTTCATTATCGGGTAATCCTGATCTTTGACCGCCTCGGGACCCGGTGTCTACAGTACCCTTGGAGTTTTGGGTGAGAAAATTTAGACCAAAATAAAGGGGTATCCGTTTGAATTTTGGGCAAGAAAAATAAGATAGAAATCAAATGGGTACCTTTGGGAGATTTATTTGAAAAAATCTAGACAAAAAGGAAATAGGTACCCTTTGTAATTTTGGGCGAGAAAATTTAGACAGAAAGCAAAAAGTAACCATTGCGCGCGGCACCTGGTGCACTGCCAGCGGGCCCTACGCTTCGCGTTTGTCGCGTCGATGCGTGGTCGCAAGCCACCAGAAGCCCCAAAACCAAAATAAATTTTTTTCCAAAATAAAATTTTTTATTTTTTATTTATTTAAAAGGAAGGGCCTCGACAAGGGAAACATCAGTTCTAACATCTTCGCCTGCGAACAAGCAATTATTTTCATTATCGGGTAATCCTGATCTTTGACCTCCTCGTGACCCGGTGTCTACAGTACCCTTGGAGTTTTGGGTGAGAAAATTTAGACCAAAGTAAAGGGGTATCTGTTTGAATTTTGGGCAAGAAAAATAAGATAGAAATCAAATGGGTACCTTTGGGAGATTTATTTGAAAAAATCTAGACAAAAAGGAAATAGGTACCCTTTGTAATTTTGGGTAAGAAAATTTAGACAGAAAGCAAAAAGGAACCACTAGGAGATTTAGGTGAAAAAATTTAGACAAAAAAGGAAAGGGACAATCCATTAAATTTTGGGCAAGAAAATTTAGACAATAAGCTATGATCTATCCCTTGGAGTTTTAGGCAAAAAAATTTATACAAAAAGCAAAAGGATACCCTTTGAAAGTTTAAACGAAAAAAATTTAGAGAAAAAGCGAAGGGATACACCTTGGAGTTTTGGGCACAAAAATTTTGGCAGGAAGCAAAGGGTTCCCCTTTGGATTTTGGACGAAAAATTTTAGATAGAAAGTAAAGGGGTAACACTTGAAGTTTTAGGAGAAAAAAATTAGTCAAAAATCAAAGAGGTATCCTTTTGGAGATTTGCAAGAATATTTTTTAACAAAAAAGCAAAAGGGCATCATTTGGAGTTTTATGTGAGAAAATTTAGATAAAAAGCAAAGACGTATCTCTTGAAATTTTGGACAAGCAAATTTAGATATAAAACAAATGGGTACCCCTAGGAGATTGAGGCGAAAAATTTAGATAAAAAACGAAGGGGTACCCCTTGAAATTTTGGGTGTTGAAATTTTTGGCGAGAAAATTTAGACAGAAAGCAATGGGATAACCCTTAGTGTTTTAGGCAAAAAAATTTAGATAAAAAGCAATGGGGCATTCTTTAGAATTTTGAGCGAGAAAATTTAGATAGAAAGCAAAGGGGTACATTTTTTAATTTTGGGCGAGAAAATATAGACAAAAAGCAAAGGGGTTCCCCATGAAATTTTGTGAGAAAAAATTTAGACAGAAAGACAAGGGGTACCTTTAGAAGACTTAGGCAGAAAAATTTAGACAAAAAGGAAAGGGGTACCCCTTAGAACTTTGGGGGAATATAATTTTACCAGAAAATAAGGGGCTACCTATTAGAATTTTAGGTGAAAAAATTTATACGAAAAGCAAAGGGGTTCACATTAAAGTTTTAGGCAAAGAATTTTAAGCAAAGAGAAAATGGGTACCCCTTGGAGTTTTGGGTGAAAAAATTTAGATAAAAAAGAAAGGGGTAGTCTTTGGAGTTTTGGGCAAAAATATTTTGATGAATAGCAAATGGGTACCCCTTTGAGTTTTGGGTGAAAATATTTAGAGGAATAGCAAACAGATACCCTTGAAATTCTGGGCGAGAAAATTTAGTTAGAAAGCAAAATGATACCCATTGGAGTTTTAGATGAAAAAATTTATACAAAAAGGAAAGGGGTATCTCTTGAAGTTTTGGGCTAAAAGATTTAGATAGAAAGCTAAGGGGTACCTTTGGAGTTTTGTGCGAGAAAATTTAGATATAAAGGAAGCGGGTGGTGACACTTGGAGTTTTTGGGTGAAAAAATTTATTCAAAATTCAAAGGGATACTCCTTGGAGTTTTGCATGAAATATTTTTGGCAAAAAGAAAAGGGGTATAACTTGGAGTTATGGGCGAGAAAATTTAGGTAAAACGCAAGTGAGTACCTTTGAAATTTTGGACAAGAAAATTTAAATATAAAGAAAGGGGTATCTTTGGGAGATTGAGGCGAAAAAAGTTAGACAAAAAGTAATGAGATACCCTTTGAAATTTTGGATAAGAAAATTTAGACAAAAAGCAAATGGATAACCACAGAGACTTAGGCGAAAAGGAAAAGGGTTACCTTAGAGACTTAGGGTTACCTCTGAGAGACTATTTAGGCAAAAGGAAAAGGGTTACCTCAGAGACTTAGGCGAAAACATTTAGACAAAAAGGAAGGGGGTACTCCTCGAAATTTTGGGTGAGAAAATTTAGATAGAAGCAAGGGGATCCCATTTGGAATTTTAGGTAAAAAAATTCATACAAAGACCAAAGTGGTTCTAATTGAAGTTTTAGAGGAAAAACTTAAAACAAAAAGCAAAAGAGTATCTCTTAGAGATTTGCGTGAAAAAATTTAGATAAAAAGGAAAAGGGTATCACTTGTAGTTGAGGGCAAACACATTTTTATGAACAGTAAAGGGGTACTCTTCTGAGTTTTTAGTAAAAATATTTAGAAGAATAGCAAACTGGTTCCCCTTGGAAATCTGGGCGAGAAAATTTAGACAGAAAGCAAAAGGGTACCCCTTGTAGTTTAAGGCGAAAGAATTTGTACAAAAATGAAAAGGTTGAAGTTTTGGATGAAAATATTTAGATTAAAAGAAAAGGGGTACCTTGGGAGTTTTGGACGAGAAAATTTAAATAAAAAGTAAAGGGGTAACACTTGGAGTTTTGGGTGAAAAAAATTAGACAAAAATCAAAAGGGTACTCATTGGAGTTTTGCATGAAAATTTTTTGGCAAAAAGCCAAGGGGTATCAATTGGAGTTTTGGATGAGAAAATTTAGGCAAAAAGTAAAGAGGTATCCCATGAAATTTTGGACGAGTAAATTTAGACATAACGAAAAGGGATATTCCTGGGAGATTGAGGGGAAAAAGTTTAGACAAAAAGCAAAGGGATATCCTTTGGAATTTTGGGCGAGAAATTCTTAGAGTTTTAGGCAAAAAAATTATGAAAAAAAAAACAATGGGTTACCACTTGAAATTTTGGGTGAGAAAATTTAGACAGAAAGTAAAGTGGTACCACTTTAAATTTTGGGCAAAAAAGTATAGGCAGAAAGTAAAGAGGTAGCCCTTGAAATTTTGTGAGAGAAAATTTGGACAGAAAGAAAAGGGTACCCCTAGGAGATTTAGGTGAAAAAATTTAGACAAAAACGGGCAACCCTCGTAATTTTGGGTGAGAAAATTTAGACAGAAAGTAAAGTAATACCCCTTGGACTTTTAGGCGAAAAAATTCATACGAAAACTAAAGGGGTTCCCATTGAAGTTTTAGGGGAAAGATTTTAGACAAAAAGCAAAGGGGTATCCCATAGAGTCTTGGGTGAAAATATTTAGATAAAAACGAAAACAAAAGGGATATTCCTTGGAGTTTTAGACAAAAATATTTTAATGAACAGTAAAGGGGTAACCCTTTGAGTTTTTGGTGAAAATATTTAGAGAAATAAGAAATGGATACCTCTTTGAATTCTAGGCGAGAAAATTTAGAAATAAAGTAAAATGGTACACATTGAAGTTTTATGTGAAAAATCTTATACAAAAAGGAAAGGAGTACCACTTTAAGTTTTGGGCGAAAAGATTTAGATAGAAAGCAAAGGGGTACCATTTGAGTTTTGGGCGAGATAATTTAGATAAAAAGCAAAGGGGTAACACTTGGATTTTTGGGCGAAAAAATTTATTCAAAATCAAAGGGGTACTCCTCTGAGTTTTGCACGAAAATTTTTGACAAAAAGTAAAAGGGTATCACTTGGAGTTTTGGTCCAAAAAATTTAGGCCAAACGTAAAGGGGTATCGCTTGAAATTTTGGACGAGAAAATTTAGACATAAAGAAATGGGTCCTTCTGATAGGATGTGATTTTATGGTGTGTTTAGGGTTTTTTTTTGTTGTGTTTATTATTATTTTGATGATTTAAGGTTGGGTTTTCTTATGTTCTTGTATTTGTTTTGAGTTATTAATTTTCTTTTATTAATTTTGTGTTAGTTTTGGGTGACCTAAAAGAATTTTCATGATGAAATGTACTTGAGAGGACAATAGCTTACCAAAAATGTGACAAAAGCTAGAACCAAAGCAAGGTTTAGCTTTGGTAGAGGGATAATAGGTAACCAATGTTGGGACCAAAGCAAGGCCCAACTTTGTTCTGTTGATCAGGTGGGTTTTTACTTTCCTATTTTAAAAAAACTCTTTTTTTTACAGGACTTTTAAAAAGCGATAAAAAAGGGGGCAGTTACACATTTAAAAAGAGACTTCGTAAAAACCTAATTGGGAGGCAGAAAAACACAAGAAAAACACAACATTAATCATGGGAAGATCAAAAGCAGCAGAAAATTGAAAAAAGTGAAGAGGCAATCTTTTGGTGTCCAGATCGTGTTCTTCTTCCTTTTCCTTTATTCTATTATCTGTTGGTGGCCAGATCGTGTTCTTCTTCTTCCTTTATTTTATTTTCTTTTGATTTTATGATGCATTTGATGGATTTTAGTTTTAGTTTAGACTTGAATATTATCATGAACTAAATTCCATAATTAAGGCTATGGTGAATCTTGACTTTAAGATTATGTAGTTTATTTTGGGTTTTATGCACATGATTGATGTTTTTATTTGAGATTAATGCTTGTTGAATTGTCCAAATCAACATGAATCCAATCAGTTAATTTACTTGATCAATTGAATTAAATGGTGGATCAAATATAAACATAATCGGATGGAAAATATAAATGATCAAACTTATTTTTGTCCTTATGGTTGTTTGATTTAAAATCCATGTTTTTTCCATTAAACTTAATGCTTTCTCATTTTAGTTCTTTTACTTAGTCAATTGAAAGAATTAAATTGAGATTAGGTTTAAAATACCATGATCATTGGATTTTGAGCAATTTAGGGGGAAATCACCGTCTCATGTGAACTACCATTCTTTTCCATAAAATCTAGAAATTACATAATCAAGAGGTTAAGTGAAACCTAGTCCTAACATTTATCATAATTGTTACTTCTTCTATAGATTAGTGTTTGATTATCTCTGTCATTCATTAGTATAATTTTTTTTAAGTCTCATATTAAAATTGGTTGTCTAAATAACATAAGAATTCTAAAGTTTTAGTACTTATTAGGTTGTTCCTTGAGGAAGATATTCTGGACTCACTATCTTTTACTTCTTGCATGACATAGTACACCTGGTCTTAGGGATTAGTTTATTTTGCCCCGTGTCACCTTCTGGGAGATTGAGGTAAAAAATTTAGGCCAAAAGCAAAAGGGTACCCTTTGAAATTTTGGGCAAAAAAATTAAAACAAAAAGCTAAGGAACATCCTTTATAGTTTTTGGAGAAAAATTTATACAAAAAGCAATTGGGTACCACTTGGAATTTTGGGAGAGAAAATATAGGCAGAAAGTAAAGAGGTAGCCTTTGGAATTTTGTGAGAGAATATTTAGATGGAAAGAAAAGGGTTACCTCTAGGAGATTTAGGCAAAAAAATTTAGACAAAAAGAAAAGGGGTACCGCTCGAAATTTTGGGTGGAAAAATGTAAATAGAAAGCAAGGAGAGACCCCTTAGAGTTTTAGGTGAAAAAATTCATATGAAAACCATAGGGGTTCCTATTGAAGTTTTAGGGAAAAATTTTAGACAAAAAGGAAAGGGGTACCCCTTGGTGTTTTGGGTGAAAAAAATTAGATAAAAAAGAATAGGGTACCCCTTCGAGTTTTGGGCAAAGTCATTTTTATGAATAGCAAAGGGTATCCCTTGGAATTTTGGGTGAGAAATTTAGGCAAAAATCAAAGGGGTACCCTTTAGAATTTTGGGCGAGAATTTTTTTTTACAGAAAACAAATGGGTGACCTTTGGATATTTAGGTGAAAAAATTTAGATAGAAAGCAAATGAGTACCCTTTTAAATTTTGAATTACAAAATTTAGACACACAGCAAATGGGTACCACTTGGTGTTTTAGCTAAAACCATTTTGATGAATAGTAAATGGGGAACTCATTCAGTTTTGGACGAAAATATTTAAAGTAATAGCAAATGGGTACTTATTGGAATTTTGGGTGAGAATTTTGACAGAAAGGAAAGGGATAACCCTTAGAGTTTTGAGTAAGAAAATTTAAATATAAAGCAAAGGGGTACCACTTATAGTTTTTGGTGAGAAAATTGAGATAGAAAGTAAAGGGATAACACTTTGAGTTTTGCTCAAAATTTTTTTGACCAAAGCCAAAGAGGTATCCCTTGGAATTTTGCGCGAGAATATTTAGGCAAAAAGCAAAAAGGAACTCCTTGGAATTTTTCGCCAGAAAATTTAGACAAAAAGTAAAGGGGTACTCCTTGGTGTTTTAGATGAGAAAATTTAGACAGAAAATAAAGAGTTACCCTTTTGGGTTTTGGGAGAAAAAATAGACAGAAAGCAATTGGGTACCCCTTAGAGTTTTGGATAACAAAATTTTGACAAAAAACAAAAGGGTCTACCTTGGAGGTTTGGGCGAGAAAATTTAGATAAAACGAAAAGGGTACTGTGACGCGCGCCGAACCCCGGAAGACTCCGAAAGCCCGCTTTTAGGGCATTCGAGAAAAGTTCATGGAAACTTGCAAGAGATTACAAGGGCGTTTATTTTGTGCAACAAGGAGGTTTCTTGGATTCACCACCCAATAAAATATTAGAAAAGGTCGTCTAGCCTCAATGAGACTAAGACAACGCATATGCATCCATTTTGGGCAAACTAAAATTATTTTGGAGACCCCACCCCAATAGAATATTGGGATGGTCCTCTAATCTCGTGGAGCCTAGGACTATGCAAATTGGGCCTATTTTGGCAACAAGAGATATTTTAGAGACCCCACCCCAATGAGACATTGAGATGGTTCTCTAATCTCGTTGAACCTAAGACCAGAGATGGTTCGGTACTTCCCATTTATTCATACATTGATTAAATTACAATTGAGTTTTGAATTTAACATTTTATCCCTTTTCTCATTCATTTTTAATGCAATAATTAGAGCGCATATCAATCATATAATAAAACGGTAAATAAAAGTAAGATTAAAATAAGGTAAATAAAAATATAATAAATTACAACAAAATTAGGGACGGAATACAACTCCCAATGTAAACGAAATGTAAATCATATATAAGACGGGCTATTTATTAAGGATGACGACATTGGTCCAAGCATGCAGAGTTAAAGAAAATAATTTTAAAGTGACAATTTATTTGAATGAAAAAACTAGGACATTGGTCCTATTTTATTAGAAAAACCCAACTTATTTATAAAAATATTTTTTTGATTTTTAATTAAATGTGCATAAAATAAATGATTTTATTAATAATTACATGACAAATAAATTAAAAATACAAATAAAAAAAATAATAAATACAATAAAAAGATAAGTCCCCGAATCTCCTCCTTCGCTTGCAAATGTGCTCAAAAAAAGAAAAATAAAGATTAAAACAAAAAAAAAAACAAAAAAAATCAATGTTAGTATCAAATCAAGAAAATTAATTAAACACATAAAATAATAAATGATAGATTAGAATAAATAAAATATGTATTATGGATGACAAATAAATTATATGACATATTAAAATAAATAGTATTAACATATTAATAAATTAACACAAATAATATTTTTTAACCTTGAGAATTTTATTTGAAGAAGAAAAACTAAGAAAAGTTTAGAGCGAATTCTTAGAGAAGAAGAGAAGAAGAAAAATAAAGATTTTTGATGGAAAATGAATTCCCCCTTATTTCTTTCCCAAATTTTCTATTTAAATGAATAAAAATGGAAAAAACCATTGATTAAGGAATAAAATAGGATTTTTATCAAATTTTCCTTAATTTGGGTGCAAAAAAGGAAATTATCAATAAAAATCCCGAAAAAAAGGTGAAAAAGTCAAAGAAAAAACGGAAAAAATGGCAAAAATGGCGTTTTCAGCGGATCAGGGGCGACTGACGCCCGTCGGTGCGCCCGCACTCGCCCAGTGCACAGTGGCGTTCGGAGCGATGCCCTGCGCGTCGCTCGCGCGCGGGCGACGCTCCCCGCGTCAATTTCGCAGCTCCTGCACGCTGGCGCCCCGTGCGCCGACGCAACCCGACATCCGAAATTAATTTTTAAAATATTTTTATTATTTTTATTTTTTATTCTAAAATACAAATTTGACAAGAAAATCATCGCTTTCAACCTTTTTGCCCGTGAATAGGCAATTTATTATCATTGGGTAACTCCAATCTAAACTGACTTAGGACCCGGTGTCTACAGGTACCCCTTGCAATTTCGGGCTAGAAAATTTTGACGAAAAGAAAAGAGATGCATCTTGGAGTTTTGGGTGAAGAAATTTAGACAAAAAGCAATAGGATACCTCTTGGAATTTTGGGCGACAAAATTTAGATAGGAAGCAAACCCTAAGAATTTTGGGCAAAAAACTTAAACGAAAAGAAAAGGGGTAACCCTAGGAGTTTAGGTGACATAATTTAGATAAAAAGTAAAAGAATTCCTCTTGGAACTTTAGGTGAGAAAATCTAGATAGAAAGTAAACGGGCATATTGTAATTTTTGGTAAAAATATTTTCATTAATACTAAAGGGATACACCTCGGAGTTTGGGGCAAAAACTTTTTGATAAATAGCAAAAGGGTACCCTTATGAGTTTTGGGCAAAACTATATAGATGAATAGCAAAATGGTACCTTTTAAAACTCTGGGCGAGAAAATTTAGATAGAAAGCAAAGACCTTGGAGTTTTATGCAAAAAAAATTAGATAGAAAGCAAAGGGCTACCCCTTGGAGTTTTGGGTTATAAAATTTAGACAAAAAGCAAAGGGTTACCCTTTGGTATTTTGGGCAAAAACATTTTGATGAATAGTAAATAGGTACCCCCCTAATTTTTGGGCAAAAAGATTTAAAGGAATAGAAAAGGTCATTGGAATTCTAGGCAAGAAAATTTGGACGGAAAGCAAAAGAGTAACTCTTGGAGTTTTGGGCGAGAAACTTTAGAAAAAAATCAAAAGGGTGCCCATTAGAGTTTTGGGCAGAAACATGGGGTACCCCTCTTAGTTTTGGGTGAAATTATTTAAAGGAATTGCAATGGAGTACCCCTTGGAATTTTATGCGAGAAAATTTAACCAAAAAGCAAAGCAGTTGTAGACACCGGATCCCGAAATACCCCGGATCAGGGTTACCCAATGATGAAATTAGATGTCTGTTTATAGACAAAAATAAAGTTGAAAGTGATAGTTTTCTTGTCAAAATTGATTTCTTTTAAATAAATAAAAAATATATATTTTAAAAATTTAAAAACAAGAAAAGAGGTTGGAAATTTTAGTATTCTAGTTAATATTGACTTTTAAAAAAATAATAAAAAAATTTCGGTCGGTTGCAGCCGCTGGCGCGCGAGGGCAGGCGCCTATTGCGGGCAGGCAAGCTGCGCGCTACTTGCGTGCAGGGAGCACGCAGTGCCCGCGCTCCCTCGCGTTCGTGGAGCACGCAGCGCGTGTGCAAGGGCGGGCTGCCCGTCCCTAGCACGTGCGCACTGAGGGAAGGCCTGCCCGTCCCTCAGCGAGCAAGGGGCAGCCTGCCAGCCCGCCCCTCGCCTGTCTGGTACCCTTGTTGGCTGTTTTTGGCCAAATTAAGTGTTTTTATGGGTTTTTCATAAGTTTTTTGGGGGGTTTTAAGGGGAAATAAATGGATTTAAATTTTTTGGAAAAAAGAGATATAAATAGTTTTTTTTTAGTGACTTTTGAGGGGGAATGTTTTATTTTTGAGAGAGAAAAAGAGGGATTTTCTGGGGAAAAATATTTTTCTTTTCTTCTTCTTTTTCAAGAGCATTTTTTCTAAAGTTCTAAGAGAATTTTTCTAAGTGAATTCTTGTGAAAAAAAGAACAATTCTTTGTTTTTGGGGATTTTTTTCTTCTTTTTAATAACTTTTTTTTGAGACAAAGAAAATAATTCTTTATTTTTGAGATAAAAATTTTTCTTCTATTTTTTTACTTTTTCTAATCTTATTTTTACAAGTTAAGACAAGGAAATTATCATTTGTCTTCATTCATCAAATTCAATTCTGAGAGTAAGTATTCTGAATTTAATTTTGTATTTTTTTATTATTATTATATTTTTTGTTTATAATTAATTAGCAACTATGTAGATTTTTTAGATTTATTATTTTGTTTTTGTTTTTGTGTGATTTTGTTCATGGATTTAACATGCTTTAATATTTTTTATTTATTTTATTTTTTTTCCTTCTTGCATACTTGATTGTTCATCTTCTTTTTTATTATTATTATTATTATTATTATTATTATTGTTATTATTATTATTTGTTATTAGTATTATTGTTATTGTTTATTATTATTATTATTATTATTATTATTATTATTATTATTATTTATGTTTTTATGTATGTTGAAATATTATTATGTTTATTTATTTTATTATGTCATTTAATTGGTTTGTCACTCATAATGCATTTTATTTTATTTGTTTTAATTTGTTTTATTATTTTATGTACTAGTTACTAACATCACTTTTATTTGTGTTTTTTATTTCAATTTTTTTTTATGTGTGAGTATTTCCAATGCTAAATGGGAGCCCATGGAGATTTGAAGACACCATTTTGGTTGGATTTGTCACTTTTAGCATTATTAATATTTTTTTCTTATTTCGCCTTTATTTATTTTTATTATGTAATATGTAATAAATTTAGTTTATTTTATGCACGTTAACTAAAAATCACAAAAAATTTCATATTAATAAATTGGGATTTTTTTCTAATAAAATGGGACCAATGTCCTATTTTCAACCAATAAAAACTCACTTTTAAAAAGAAGAGTTAATTTTCTCAAAATGGGATCATTCATCCCAATTTTTCTAATGATGCATAAAAATAACTCTTCTATTTTTTAAAGTGAACATGAAGGAACCAATGTTCCTACCCTAAATAAATATCCCGATTTATGAATGTTTATTTATTCATTTGATTTTAATATTTATTTATGTTTTGTTTGATTTTATTTGGGGGATTGTATTTTGTCCTAATTTTATCTTTTATTTTTTATTTTTTGTGGTTTGTTTTATTTTACCGCTTTCTTTACTACTTTCTTTCGGTGCTTGATTTGCGCTTTATTTTAAATGCATGACCGCGTGAGGAGAGAGATGGAATTTTGAAATTAAAAACCCATTTATAATTAACCAAGGCATTAATAAGAGTAAAATTCCGAATCCTTTTCTGGTTTACACCTCGAGGTTAGACGAACTTTCCCAATTTCTTGTAAATTGGGTGGCGACTCCAAAATACCTCAAAAAGTGCCAAAAGGCTTCATGGGATTAGATGGACTTCCCTAATGTTCTATTGGGTAGCGATTCCAAAATATCTCATGTTATCTAAAATCAAAATATGCGAACCCTCTCGGGCCCTAAAAGCAAGCACCCCGAGAAATGATTAGGTCCGGCACGCATCACAATGGCAACTCAGTTGGCGATTTTAAAACTTTGCTCTAAAACTATCTTGGTTAATAATATAATTGGGTTTTTTATAAATTAAAATTCTATCTCTTTTCGAAAATTGCATTTGCATACATGCTAGAGCCTTAAAATTATGCTAGTTTGCACTCTTTCTTAACCCTGGTGTATTCCCGAAGAACGACCCTGCGTTCACTCAATGTGGGGAAGTGTTAAGGATAATCACCAGCCCAAGCCTCATACCTTATGGTATATTAAATGGAGACCCAATCGATCGTTATGCTTGTGATGAACTAGACCCGTCGGCAGGGACCATACTTGGGTAGCCCTAAAGTATCATTACCTTGGACTAAAGCTCATATAATGACAATAGATACTTCCACTAGTTGAAATGTACCGTAATACCGTGCTTGCTCTCTGGGCCGTCATATATTCAATAAAGTCAATTAAATTGACTGGACTCTCATCAAAGGCTTTCATGCCCCGATAGGCCCATCTTAATTTAATTGAAGTGTTTGAATACATAATGGCCAAAACCCATATATATGTACATTAGGCAAGAGATGTTTTGCTGCTAGTTTATCACCATGCACCTTTACACATCCAATGGGTTCCCTATTAACCCTTGGATAAAGCCCATCTAGGAAAGATATCGCAATACCTCGTGTGTGGGAGAGATAAGGTCGGACGGGTCTATATGCTTGCATGTGTTTGTATATACAACATCAGCACGACTATGCATTGTATTTCGATGATGCATCATCCTAATGAGTTGTGTTTTGCAGCCATCATAGATTCACCCAGGTGGTTTAGAGCTCCCGACTGTCGACTAAGAAGGATTCCACTCTTCAAACTTTCAGAACTAGTGTCAGGTCGGGGTTCAGATTCTCTTTTAGAAGGTAGTAAAATATTTTTTTTTGGAATCATCAGTAGGGATAAGTATGGCTAACCCATCAAGTGGGTCTGATCTAACCCATGCAATGATTGCTGAAGAGGTGTGTAGGAGGATAGAAGAGTTTGAGGCCAGAATGATGGCGATGATGGGCAACCTTGTTGCTACTATAGCGCCACTTGTTCGGCAATAACCTGCTGCTCCAATTAGGGGGAAAGATGAACAAGGGCTTGTTAGAGAGGATCCACCCGCGGCAGTTGACCCACCTGCAGTTGAGCCCAGAGCGCCAGCACCTGTAGAGCGCAGAGAAGCTCCTAAATCTGAGATTGACTTGTGGGAAGAGGAGCAGGAGGAGCCGGAGGTAACAAAGGGGAAATCACCCAAACTAAAAGAAGTTATATGGAGAAAGATGGAGGAGAAGTTTGAGGCCATGACGAGGATGTTGACTGTGGGAAGGGGGATGAACCCTAAAGATCGGGAGTTAGACGGTGATGATCTAATCCCCCAGAACTTCAAGATGCCTGATATCCCTAAGTTTGATGGCACTTCTGACCCGGTAGCGCATATTAAACAGTATTCACTGGTAATGAAGGGGACAACGCTATCTAGGAAGCAAAAAATAGAGTACTTCTGCCTGAGTCTTACAGAGGCTGTAATTGACTGGAACCACGGGTTAGAAAGAAGGTCCAAGGAAGATTGGGACTTATTGACTGAAGAGTTCCTAAGGTAATATGATTGCAGTATTAGAATGGAGATCACGTTGAAAGATCTAGAGTTACTGCAACAGAAGTCTGGAGAGTCCTTTCAGGAGTATCTCACTCGGTGGAGGAATCGAGTTATGGAGATAAAGCATAAACCTGATGCTCCCGATCAGATCTGGCTGTTCATTAGGAATGCCAGCCCATACCTGAATGATGGATTGAAAATAAAAGGGCTAAAAGATTGGGAGTCTTTAAAGGACATCGCCATAAAGACAGAGAGTGAGTACATGGCAAGGAGGGCAAGTAGTGAGTCTTATGCCAAGAAGGGCTACAGTAATCAGGGGGCAAACAAGTCAACAAGCTCCAGCAGTGGTAACAGAGTTGAAAAGATGGTTGAGGTTTCGGCAACAGGAGTGAATCATAGGTACTTCACAAATTTGGGTTGACCTTTGTTATGGGTGTTGAAGAGACTGGTAAAGGAGGGAAAGCTGCAACCCCTGCCACCCAGGCCAGCCAGAACTCAAGGACAGCCAGGGCATAAAGATAATAAGTATTGTGCATTCCACCAGCACACTGGGCATATGATAGATCACCGTGCGAGATTGAGGCACTAGATTCAGGATTTGATCGATAGTAAGCAAATAATTGATCTTAAACAGAGGGAGAGCAAGAAGAAGTCCAATTATAATGCCGTGTCACCACTTTTCTTTATGATTGGGTCGAGCCTTCCTGAGTGGTCCATATTGCAAGACTTGTATAGTAATGAGTACGGCGCTATCACTCACCTTGAGGCAAGTGAAGAAGGGATGCTAGTGGTGGCGATAGATTGTTGGTCCATTAGCGAGAGTGGAGAAGAAGATGAGAAAGGTGGAAAGTTTGTGAATCCGTGGGATTCAGATGAAGAGGGGAAGAGAGTTGGGGTTATAGCAAGAAGCAGGAGAGTGGTCCCGAAAGTTGAGAAATCACAGGACCCAGTGCAAGTACCCGCAGAAAAAGAGTCGGAAGAGAATCCTATAATTAAGCAGTCGAAAAAGACCATGACTTAGATATCTATTTGGGACCTTTTGAGACAGTTCCCTTCACATAGGCAGAAGTTAATTGAGGCCTTGTGTGAGTCTACTGTGGCCACCACAATTTCTCCATCTGAGTTGCTAGATTTGGTTAAAGGAGGATCAGGGGAGAGGGTGATATACTCTGATGCTGACTTACTAGCGAAAGGTCGCAATCACAATCGGCTACTGTATATCAAGGCACAAATTAATGACAAGCACACCGCTTGTGTTATGGTTGATGATGGCTTGTCCATAAATGTTTGCCCTTTAGTTGCACTTTAGGCTTTTAGGCTAGATGAAGGTATGCTAAGTAAGTCTGATTTGACCATTACAACCTATGATAACTCTCGGAGATAAGTGTCAGGAACTTTTAGAGCTCTAGTCAAGACTAGGCCTATTGAAACAGAGGCAAAATTTGTGGTCTTGCCTATTCCAGTAAAATTTCAGCTCTACTTGGAAGACCATGGTTCCACAAGTTGAGAGGAGTACTGTCTACCCTGCACCAGATGATCAAGATACCACATGAAGGGGAGGTGGTAACTATTAAAGCTGCAAGAGGAAACCAATTATCTGCCTTGGGGGATCTCTAACCAGCCATTCAGTGGCTTTCATATATCTGTGATTAGAGAAGAGTGGGGTTCAGCTGATAGCCCTCAGGTAGTGAATATGATGAAAAAGATGCACTTCCTCCCAGGGGCTGGTTTAGGCAATAATTTGCCAGGGTTACAGTCATATGTCACTACAAAAGGCCAAAAGGATGGGAAGGGATTGGGCTACAAAGGTGAGAATGGCAAGAAGAAAATGTCAGAGAAGATCCCTCACATTTCGAAGAGTTTTGTTCCCGTATCCTTAGTGTGTGCTTACACTGGAGAAGAAGAGCCTCAGTGGGTAGGCGAAAAGATCATACTAGGTTTCAAAATCTTCAATAATGTCTTCGACTGGGATATTGGAGTTATCAAATCTATGAAGGACTTCTAGGATTAAGAGATCATGACTCAATGCAGTGTTTGGGATAGGGATAGGTAAGAGAAAATTGTCACTGACAAGCTGCTAGCCACTAGGTTGAAGGGAAAAGAGAAGATGGCGATTGAAGCAACAGAGCCAAATTTGAAGATTCAAGATCTGAAGATTTCATCGGAGGTAGTTGAAAAGCCTCCATAAAGCCAAAAAGCTAAAGAATAGTCGGCGGTGACATCGACATCGGCGAAGAATGAAGATAGCAGTTATTTAGATAATCTTTTTATGCCAGAACTTTTCAATAATAACAATGTAGACTATGATTATATTAATGAGATGAACAACTTTGCTTACTTGTGTGATGTTTCTGATGATTTCATTTCCCATGATCATAAACATGATGCATTCATTTTTGACATTAACTCAACTAGTACAACTGCATTTAATCTCAGAACTTTGGAGAACCCAAAGGAAATTTTGATAGCATTGGACATAACTCTTGAGGAGAGGTTAAAATTTGAGAGAATTTTGAAAAAATATGAAAAAGTCTTTGCCTGGACCTACTAGGAAATGCCAAGAATTGACCGAGATGTTGCTGAACATACCATTCCAACTTACCCAGAGTGTAAACCAGTCAAGCAAAAGCTCAGAAGACTTAGACCAGAATGGGCGCAAAAGGTGAAAGAAGAGATCCATAAGCAGATTAAGGCTAAGTTTCTAATAGAGGTTCAATACCCGACCTGGTTGGCTAATGTAGTTCCTGTGGCCAAAAAGGATGGAAAGATTCGAGTATGTGTGGATTATCAGGACCTGAACAAAGCTTGCCCGAAAGATGATTTCCTCTCCCTCATATTGATGTGCTAGTGGATAGTGTGGTTGCTTTCATAATGTACAGCTTTGTGGATGGGTATGTAGGGTACAATCAAATCCTCAACAAGATCATAGATCGAATTAAGATAGCCTTCATCACTGAGTGGGGGACATTTGCTTACTATGTAGTAGCAACGTATCAAAGAATGTAGTAGCAACGTATCAAAGAATGGCCACTAGAGTTCTTAATGACTTGATCCACAAGGAAGTGGAGGTGTATGTCGATGACATGATGATTAAGTCACCTACTAGAGAAGGTCACTTCGAGGCTTTGAAAAAGTTCTTTCAAAGGATCAATAAGTATAATCTGCGCCTCAATCCCAAGAAATGTATTTTTGGAGTTACCTCGTATAAGCTGTTAGGCCATGTGGTAAGTCAGAGAGGAATTGAAGTAGATCCTGATAAGGTCAGAGCAATTAGAGAGATGCCAGTGCCTCAGAAGGAGAAGGAAGTTAGAAGTTTCCTGGAAAAACTTCAATACATCAGCCGGTTTATTGCCAAGCTAACTTTGGTATGTGAGCCGATCTTCAAGCTTCTCAGGAAGAATCAACCGGTGGTGTGGAATAGTGATTATCAAGTGGCCTTTGATACTTTTAAGAATTATCTCCAAAATCCTTCAGTTTTAAGACCACCACGTCATGCCAAATCGCTAATCCTGTATCTAGCAATAGAAGATAGTTCAGTGGGTGCTATGATGGCTCAGGAGGATAAGTTTGGGGTGGAGTTTGTTGTTTATTACCTTAGCAAGAAATTCCTGCCATATGAAGCCAAATATGTTGAAGTAGAAAAGATTTGTGTAGCAACAATCTAGGCCTCTAAGAAGTTGCGACACTACTTTCACTCCTTCAGTGTATAGGCGGTTGCCAAGCATAACCCGCTTAGGTACCTTCAGGAAGCGTCCTCTTTACTAGGAAAAATAGGAAGATGGTTGTTACTGTTGCAGGAGTTCGATGTTGAATAAATCACTAGGAAAACTGTCAAGGGAAGAGCTGTAGCTAAATTCTTGGCTGAACATCTTATTGAGGGAGACCAGTTCAAATATAATTTTCCAGATAAAGATGTCACGGCCATAGCAGTACAAGGGTGGTAGATGTTTTTCGATGGGGCAGTTAACAGTAGAAGGGCAGGAGCTTACAACCCTGGATGGTGAGAAGCTGCCATTAGCCAAAAAGTTAAGGTACAATGCTACCAATAATATAGCTAAATATGAGGCTTGCATCTTCGGATTGGAAGCACTGCTTGCTCTAGGGGCAAAGATCTCAGAGGTCTTTGGAGATTTATCCTTAGTAATCCATCATATCAGAGGGGAGTGGTCAGTTAAAGAAGAGAGGTTATGGCCCTATGTGAAGTACATGAGAATGTTAAGTAGTCAGTTTGAGACGTGCACTTTTCACTTCATCCCTAGGGATGAGAATCAACTAGTTGATGCCCTTGCAACATTAGTGTCCATGTGGGATAATCCGGCAATGGTTACTATGAGACTTATTCTGATCTCTAGTTCGAAAAAGCCTTGCTTCGAAACTGAGCAGGTGATGGAGGTTGAGGTTACTGATGGAAACCCGTGGTACTATGATATTCAGAATTATTTAGAAAGGTCAATTTTTCCAGAAGAAACCACCGAGAAAGACCAAAGAATGGTTCAAAAGTTATCCACTCAATTCATCAGTGTAGATGGCATTTTGTATAAGAGGCAAGCTGATGGTATCCAATTGAGATATTTGGTAGAGAAAGAAGCTGAAAGGGTTATGGAAGAGGTTCATGCTGGAGTCTGCGGAGCACACATGAATGTCTTAGCTTTAGTAAAGAAGATCATGCACCAAGGATTCTATTGGCTCACGATGGATACAGATTTTTCAAAGTATGTGAAGCAATGCCAGTTATGCCAGCAATACGCGAACTTGAGACATGTGCCAGTTTCAGAGCTATATAATTTGACATCTCCATGGCCATTTGCAGCTTGGGGAATAGATATCATAGGCAAGATACGGCCTACAACTTTTAATGGGCACAGGTTCATCATAGTCGCCATCGATTACTTCACTAAATGGGTCGAAGCTGAATCTTTTAAGAAAGTTGACACCAGGGACATGGTAAGGTTCATTGAGCAGAATTTGATATGTAGATATGGCCTCCCGCACCACATTGTATCTGATAATAGGGTACAATTCTTGGCGAAAACTAAACAGATGCTTAAAAAATATAGAATCCAGCATCACAAGTCTTCTCCTTATCGACCTCAGGCTAATGGCGCGGTTGAAGCAGCAAATAAGAACGTTAAGAGAATATTGGCCAAGATGGTTCAGAGCTATAAAGACTGGGTAGAAAAGCTACCTTTTGCACTTTGTCATTATAGAACCACAGTCAGAACCTCTACGGGAGCAATGCCATTTTCTTTGGTATATGGAACTGAAGCAGCTTTGCCAATTAAAATCGAGTTGAAATCTTTAAGGGTGGTCATGGAAGTCAAGATTCCAGAGGCAGAATGGGCACAATAGCGATTACTGTAGTTGATTTATCGGTTGAAGATAGGTTGCGAGCTTATTACCACAATCAGGTTTATCAGAAGAGGTTAGCTCGGTCGTTTGGCAAGAATGTGAGGAAACACTCGTTGAAAGAAGGGGATTTAGTCTTCAAGATGATGAGGTTAGGGGTGCCAGACATTCGGGGAAAATTCAGGCCAACCTAGGAGGGTCCTTTCGTGCTTGAAAAGTTGCTAACAAAGGGAGCAGCGATTTTAACAGACAGTGATGGGAATGAATTTAAAGACCCGATCAATATTGGTAGACTAAAAAGATTTCATAACTAAAGACCAAAAATCAAAAGAAGAGAATGAATGCCCCGCGGGTCGAAAATCGAAAAAAGGCGGCCTTACTAAAAATTGGGCGCTCTGTCAGGGTGAAAACCAAAAAAATGCACCCTGGGCAAAAATAAAGAGCTGAGAGAAAATATTCAATTGAGAAAATCCAAGAGAGCCGATTGATAACAGGAGTTTGGTGCTTACAAAATCTATTTCGAGATTAGGTGTAGTCTTATGCTTTTGAGTTCTTGTCAATTGAAGATCATGTATGATGAAATCATATGGAAATGTACACAATTTTGTAGTGAATAAAAGAATTCAGTTTGCATTTTCATTGGTTTTTAGTTCTGTGTTAAAAAGAAATATCTCATTTATTTGTCTAATGACGGTTCTCTAATCGTTTTTGTCGGAAGATGTCTAAGCAAATATGTGTTGATCACCCTTAACCCTTAAGGGAGGTTCTGATAACAACCTTCACTTCTCTTGAAGCCACATTGTAAAAAAAAAAAAAAGCTGTTAGAGATGAAAACCGTAACTGGCTCTCTAAGCAAAAGTTAGGCCAAATGGCAAGATGAAAACCTGAGAACAGGCGGTCTTCCCTACAAAAAAATAAAGCGAATAAAAGCCACTAGAATGGGTTGGGTCCATTCCAGGCAAAAGTTAGGCACAGGGTTATGTGAAAATCCCTAAGGGGATGCATTTCCCGCAAAAAAAAAGCTAGTGTAAAAATTCATAAGGGACGCACTACCTTTAAAACAATGACTTCCGACGCCTGGAGTGATAAGGTGGCATTACTTCAAATGATCTCCCTGCAGGCTAATAATGTATAACCCAGGACATGATTCAGAATCCTGGGCGTATGATCGTTGACCGGGGGACAAAGATGCACATCAGACAGTTTCATCTGAAAAGATTATGGGTCAGAGTTCTTAAGCCAAGATGACACTCTTCTAGATCCTTGGGGGCATGGTTGAGCAGCCAAACAGTATCCTCAACGGACCCTTGACCACACAGGACATGGTCTATCCATTTGCAAGCATCTGCATTTTATGTTATACAATTCTTGTGCAAGTATCTGCATATTGCTTTTTACACATACACACACAATCTCTTATATATATTCCTGTGCACATAATTCTGTAGGAAATGTCTAAATGAAAAACCTCACACGCAAAAGGGTGCAACCTAAGAGGAGAACACTTATCGTGGTTTGTAAGTCGGGAGCAGACTCGGCCATCACCATCTGAGGATGGCCCCCGCACTTTGTAAGTCTGGAGTAGACTTAGTGAAGTTCAGGAGAACACTTCCCGCATTTTATAAGTCTGGAGCAGACTCGGCGCATCACCATCTGAGGATGGCCCCCGTACTTTGTAAGTCTAGAGCAGAATCGGTGCAATTCAGGAGAACACTTCTTGCATTTTGTAAGTCTAGAGCAGACTCGAAGCATCACCATCTGAGGATGGCCCCTGCACTTTGTAAGTCTGGAGCATACTAGGTGTAGTTCAGGAGAACAATTCCCGCATTTTGTAAGTTCGGAGCGGACTCAGTGCATCACCATCTGAGGATGGCCCTCGCGCTTCGTAAGTCTGGAGCAGACTCGGTGTAGTTCAGGAGAACAACCCTGGCGCTTTATAAGTTTAGAGCAAACTCAGTGCCTTGCCATTTGAGGATGGTACCCCCACTTTGGAAGTCTTAAGAAGACTCGGTGCAACACAGGAAGATGACAATCATTCCACAGTCTAGATGGTGACTTAAAGAGACGATTTCCTTCTCGTAACAACAGGAAGGTCATCGCCTCATGTACGCATCTCTTTCTTTATCTGAATTTTAGCTCACCTATGCACCCATGCACTAGCCTCCCTAAAATTGGGGACAACTATAAATACCAGGTCCCGAGACAGCCCAGATCAGGGTTACCCACTAATGAAATTAGATGTCTATTTATAGGCAAAAAGAAAGTTAGAAGTGATAGTTTTCTTATCAAAATTTTTTTCTTTTTAAATAAATAAAAAATATATATTTTAAGAATTTAAAAACAAAAAAGAGGTTGGAAATTATAGTATTCTAGTTAAGATCATTTAAAAAAAAATCGGCCGGTTGCGGCCACCGGCGCGAGAGGGCAGGCTGCGCGCGCCTTGCGTGAGCGGAGCAGGCAGGGGCGGGCTGCCCGTCCATTGTGCGGCGCCCGCGCCTCAGTGAGTGCGTCGCGCGCGTGAGTGCGTGCTGAGGGACGGCCTGCCCGTCCCTCACCGTGCGAGGGGTGGCCTGTTAGCTCGCCCCTCGCCTGTCTGGTGCCCCTGGGGGCTATTTTTGGCCAAATTAAGTATTTTTATCCATTAGTTTTTTGGGGGTTTAAAGGGGAAATTAATGGATTTTAATTGTTTGGAAAAAAGAGATATAAATAATTTTTTTTTAGTGACTTTTGGAGAAAATTTTTTTGATTTTTGAGAGAGAAAAAAAGGGATTTTCTTAGGAAAAATACTTTTCTTTTCTTCTTCTTCTTCTTCAAGAACATTTTTTCTAAGGTTCTAAGGAAATTTTTCTAAGTGAATTCTTGAGACAAAGAGAACAATTCTTTGTTATTAGGGATTTTCTTTTTCTTTTTAATAATTTTTTCTTAAGACAAAAAAAATAATTATTTGTTCTTGAGATAAAAATTTTTCTTCTATTTTTTTACTTTTTCTAATCTTATTTTTGCAAGTTAAGACAAGGAAATTATCTTTTGCGTTCAATCATCAAATTTAATTCTGAGGGTAAGTATTCTGGATTTAATTTTGTATTTTATTATTATTATTATTATATTTTTTATTTATAATTAATTAGCAACCATGTAGATTTTTTAGATCTATTATTTTTTTTTGTATGATTTTGTTCATGGATTTAACATGCTTTAACATATTTTATTTCTTTCCCTTCTTCCTTACTTGATTGTTCATAATCTTTTTTATTATTATTGTTATTATTATTATTTGTTATTAGTATTATTGTTATTGTTGTTTATTGTTATTATTATTACTATTGTTATTGTTGTTGTTGTTATTGTTATTGTTATTATTGTTATTGTTATTGTTATTATTATTATTATTATTATTATTATTTATGTTTTTATGTATGTTGAAATATTATTATGTTTATTTATTTTATTATGTCATTTAATTGGTTTGTCACTCATAATGCATTTTATTTTATTTGTTTTAATTCATTTTTTTATTATTTTATGTACTAGTTACTAACATCACTTTTATTTATGTTTTTTATTTCAATATTTTTTGTTATGTGTGAGTATTTTTAATGCCAAATGGGAGCTAATAGAGATCTGAAGACACCATTTTGGTTGGATTTGTCACTTTTAGTATTATTATTATTTTTTTATCTTATTTCACCTTTATTTGTTTTTATTATATAATATGTAACAACTTTACTTTATTTTGTGCACGTTAACTAAAAATCACAAAAAATTTCATATTAATAAATTGGAATTTTTTCTAATAAAATGGAACCAATGTCCTATTTTCAACTAATAAAAACTCACTTTTAAAAAGAAGAGTTAATTTTCTCAAAAGGTGATCATTCATCTCGATTTTCCTAATGATACATAAAAATAACTCTTCGATTTTCTAAAGTGAGCATGAAGGAACTAATGTTTCTACCCTAAATAAATATCCCAATTTATGAATGTTTATTTATTCATTTGATTTTATTCGGGGGATTGCATTTTTTGTGGTTTGCTTTATTTAACAGCTTTCTTTCGGTGCTTGATTTGCGCTTTATTTTAAATGCATGACCGCGTGAGGAGAGAGATGGAATTTTGAAATTAAAAACCCATTTATAATTAACTAAGGCATTAATAAGAGTAAAGTTCCGAATCCTTCTCTGATTTAGACCTCGAGGTTAGACAAACTTTTTTAATTTCTTATAAATTAGGTAGCGACTCTAAAATACCTCAAAAGGTGCCAAAATGCTTCATGGGATTAGATGAACTTCCCCAATGTTTTGATGGATAGGAATTCCAAAATATCTCATATTTTCCAAGATCAAAAGACGCGAATCCTCTCCGGCCTTAAAAGCGGGCATCCCGGGAAGCGATCGGGTCCGGCGCGCATCACAGCAGTACACCTTTGAGCTTTAGGCTAAAAAAATACAAAAATCAAAGAGGCACCCGTTTGGAGTTTTGGGTGAAAAACTTCAGACAAAAGGCAAAGGTGTACCATTTAGAGTTTTGGGAGAGAAAATTTAGACAGAAAGCAAAAGGGTACCATTTGAAATTTTGGGCAAAAACATTTATACAAAAAGTAAAGGGGTACCCCTTCAATTTTTGGGCAAAAAATTTAGACATAAAGGAAAAGCGTAGCCCTTTAAGTTTTGGGTAAAAATATTTAGACACAAATCAAAAGGGTAACACTTGGCATTTTGGGGAGAAATATTTTAATGAATAGCAAATGGGTACCCCTTTGAGTTTTGTGTGAAAATATTTAGAGGAAAAGAAATGGGTACTCTTTGGAATTCTGTGTGAGAAAATTTAGATAAAAAGCGAAGAAGTACGCTTGTAGTTTTGGGCAAGAAAGTTAAGATAGAAAATAAAGGGGTAATACTTGGAGTTCTGGGTGAAAATATTTAAATAAAAAGAAAAGGGGTACCTCTTTGAGTTTTGCGCGAAAATATTTTGTCAAAAGCAAAGGGGTATACCTTAGAGTTTTGTTCAAAAAATTTTAAACAAAAAGCAAAGGGATACCCTTTGAGTTTTGGGATAAAGAATTTAGATAGAAAGTAAAGGGGTACCCTTTTGACTTTTAGGCAAAACAAAAATAGACAGAAGGCAAAGGGGTACACCTTAGAGTTTTGGATGAAAAATTTTTAACAATAAGCAAAATGTTCATACTTGTAGTTTTGGGCAATAAAATTTAGACAAAATGCAAAAGGGTATCCCTTAAAATTTTGGGTGAGAAAATTTTGACAAAAAGAAAAAGAGTAACCTTTGGAGTTCTGGGTGGAAAAATTTAGACAAGTATCCCTTAGAATTTTAGGCAACAAAATTTAGATAAGGGGTACCACTTGGAATTTTTGCAAGAAAATTTTATATAAAAAGCAAAGGAGTAACCCTAAGAGTTTTAGGCTAAATAATTTAGACAAAAAGTAAAAGGGTTCCTCATGGAATTTTTGACGAGAAAGTTTAGATAGTAAGCAAAGGAGTATACATTGGAGTTTTTGGCAAATACATTTTGATAAATAGCAAACGGTTACCCCTAGGAATTCTGGGTAAGAAAATTTAGTCAAAAAAGCATATGGCTACCCCTTATAATTTTGGGCGAGAAAATTTAGACAAAAATTGAAAGGATACCCTTGGGAGATTTTGGCAAAAAAAAATTGTTAAAAAGCGCAAGGGTACCTCTTAGAGTTTTGGGTCAGAAACTCAAGATAGAAAGTAAAGCTGTAACACTTAGAGTTTTGGATGGAAAAATTTAGGCAAAAATCAAAGGGGTACATTTTGAAATTTTGGGCTAGAAAATTTAGAAAAATAAAAAGCAAAGGGGTACTTTTAGGAGATTTAGGCAAAAATATATAGACAAAAAGAAAAATGATACCACTTGGAGTTTTGGATGTAAAAAATAGGTAGAAAACAAATGGATACCCCTAAGAGTTTTGGATGAAAAAATATTTACTATAAGCAAAGGGGTAATCCTTAGAGTTATGGGCGAGAAAATTTAGACAAAATGCTAAAGGATACCCCTTGGAATTTTTATCTAGAAAATTTAGGCAAAAAGCAAAGGGGTAACTCTTAGGGTTTTTAGCAAAAAAAACTTTAAATAAAGAGCAATGTGGTACAAGTTGGAATTTTGTGCAACAAAATTTAGATAGGAAACAAAGGAGTAACCTGTGGAATTTTTGGCAAAAATATTTATACAAAAAGCAAAAAAGGTAACCCTAGGAGTTTTAGGCAATATAATTTAGACACAAAAACAAAGTGGTGCTAGTTCGAATTATGAGCGAGAAAATTCAGACAGAAAGGAATGTGGTACTCATTGGAGTTTTTGGCAAAAATATTTTTATGAACAGCAAATGGCTGAGATTTTGGCAAAAATATTTAGACGGATAGAAAAGGGGTACTATTTGGAAATCTGGACGAGAAAATTTAGATTGAAAGCAAAGATGTAACCCTTATTTTTTTAGGTGAGAAAATTTAAATAGAAAGCAAAGAGGTACCCCTTAGAGTTTTGGGTGAGAAAATATAAACAGAAAGCAAAGGGGTACCCCTTGGAGTTTTGGGCGATAATATTTTGACAAAAAGCAATGCGGTATTGCTTTGAGTTTTGCGAGAAAAATTTTTGACAAAAAGCAAAAGGGTATCCTTTAGAGTTTTGCTTAAGAAAATTTGGACTGAAGGTAAAGGGGTACCCTTAAGAGATTTAAGCAAAAAATTTAGACAAAAAGTAGTGGGGTACCCCTTCGAGTTTTTGGCTAGAAAATTTAGACAGAAAAAATGGGGTACCCTTAGGAGTTTTAAGCTAGAAAATTTAGATGAAAAGTAAAGGAGTAGCTTTTAGAGTTTTGAGCAGAAAATTTAGACAGAAAGCAAAAAGGTACCCTTTGGAGTTTTATGTAAAAAAATTAGACCAAATACATAGGGGTACCCTTTTGTGTTTCTACAAAAAAAAAAATTGAAAAAAAGCAAAGGGGTATCCCTTACAATTTTGGGCGAGAAAATTTAGATAAAAAGAAAAATTGGGCGAGAAAATTTAGACAAAAAGCAAAGGGGTGCCACTTGGTGTTTTGGGCGAAAAAGTTTAGACAAAAAGGAAAAGGATATCCCTTGAAATTTTGGGAGAGAAAACTTAGATAGAATGTAAAGGGGTATTGCTTGAAATTTTGGGCGAGAATTTATACAAAAAAAAAGGGGTGATCCTTGGAGCTTTAGGCTAAATAATTTTGACATAAAGTAAAAGAGTGCCTATTGGAATTTTGGACAAGAAAATTTAGATAGAAAGCAATCGGGTACCCTTTGGAGTTTTAGGCAAAACGATTTATACAAAAATCAAATTGATACCCCTTGTAGTTTTGATATGAAAATTTAAACAAAAACCAAAAGGGCACCCGTTGGAATTTTGGGCAAGAAAGTTTAGACAAAAAGTAAAGGCGTTCCCCTGGGAGATTTAAGAGAAAAATTTTAAACAAATAGCAAAGGGGTATCCCTTGGAATTTTGGGCTAGAAAATTTAGACAAATAGCAAGGGGGTACCTTTTGAAATTTTAGGCAAGAAAATTTAGACAGAAAGCAAAAGGATAATCCTTGGAGTTTTAAGCAAAAAAATTTATACAAAAAAGCAAAAAGGTATCCCTTAGAGTTTTAGGCAAAAATTTTAAACAAAAAACAAATGGGCACTCCTTGGAGTTTTGGGTGAAAAACTTTAGACCAAAAGTAAAGTGATATCCATTGGCATTTTGGGCAAAAATATTTTAATGAATAGCAAAGGGGTACCTCTCTGATTTTGAACAAAATTATTTAGAGGAATAGCAAATGCGTAATCCTTTAAATTCTGGGCGAAAAAATTTAAACGGAAGTCAAAGGGATAACCCTTGGAGTTTTAGGTAAAAACAAATTATACAAAAAGCAAAGTAGTACTCCTTAGGGTTTTGGATGAAACACTCTAGATAAAAAGCAAATGGGTACTCATTGGAGTTTTAGGATAGAAAATTTAGGCAGAAAGCAAAAGGGTACCCCGTGGAGTTTTGGGTAAAAAAATTTAGACAAAAGACAAAGAGTTAACCCTTGGTGTTTCGGTCAAAAACATTTTGTTGAATTGCAAATTAGAGTTTTAGGCAAAAATATTTAGAGGAATAGAAAAATGGTATTCATTGGAATTTTGGGTGAGAAAATTTAGATCGAAAGCAAAGTGGTATCCTTTGGAGTTTTGGCCAAAAAAATTAAGTTAAAAAGAAAATGGATACCTCTTGGAGTTTTGGGTGAAAAACTTGAGACAAAAACCAAAAGCGTACCCCTGGAGTTTTGCGCATGAAAATTTAAAAAAAAAAAATCAAAGGAGTACCTTTTGAGTTTTGAGCGAGAAAATTTAGATAGAAAGCAAAGGGCTACCCTTTGGAGTTTTGAGAGAAAAAAATAAACAGAAAGCAAAAGGTTGCTCCATAGAGTTTTGGATAAAAAAATTTAAACTAGAAGTAAAAGCGTATCCCTTGGAGTTATGGGTGAGAAAATTTAAACAAAATGCAAAAGGGTACCTTTTTGAAGTTTTAGATAGAAAATAAAGGCGTATCCCTTGGTTTTTTAAGCGAAAAAATTTAAACAAAAAGCAATGTGGTGCCACTTGGAAATTTGGGTGATAAAATTTAGACAGGAAGCAAAGAGTTTTGGGCAAAAGAATTTATGCAAAGGAGTAAGCCTGGGAGTTTTATGCGAAATAATTTTGTCAAAAAGTAAAGGGGCACCACTTAAAATTTTGATCGAGAAAATTTAAACAGAAAGCAAAGTGATACCACTTGGTGTATTGGGTGAAAATTTTTTAACAAAAAGCAATGGAGTCCCCCTTGGAATTTTGGGTGAGAAAATTTAAATAGAATGCAAAAGGTTGCTCCTTGGAATTTTGGGCCAGAAAATTTAGATAGAATGTAAAGGGGTACCCCTTGAAATTTTTGGCAATAATTTATACAAAAAGAAAAGGGGTAACCTTTGAAGTTTTGGGCAAAATAATTTAGATACAAAGCTAATGGGTACCTCTTGAAATTTTGGGAAAGAAAATTCAGATAGAAAGTAATCGGGTGCCAATTGGATTTTAGGCAAAACAATTTATACAAAAAAGCAAAGGGGTATCCCTTTGAGTTTTGGATGAGAAAATTTAAACAAAAAGTAAAAGGTTGCACATTAGAATTGCGAGAAAATTTAGACAAAAAGCAATGGGGTGCCCTTGGGATATTTAGGAGAGAAAATTTAGACTTATAATAAAGGGGTACCTCTTGGAATTTTGGGTGAAAAAATTTAGACAAAAAGCAAATGGATAATCCTTGGAGTTATAGGCAAAAAAATTTATACAAAAAGCAAAGGGTACCCCTTAGAGTTTTAGGCGAAATATTTAAATAAAAAACAAAGGATATCCCCTTCGAGTTTTGGGTGAAAAAGTTTAGACAAAAAGCAAGTGGTACCATTGGAGTTTCGAGCAAAAATAATTTAATGAACAGCAAATGGGTACTACTTTGAATTTTGGGCGAAAATATTTAGAGGAAAGGCAAAAGGTAGCCCTTGAAATTTAGGGTGGAAAAATTTAAATGGAAAGCAAAGCGGTACTTCTTGATGTTTTAGGCAAAAATATTTATATGAAAAGCAAAGTAGTACCATTTGGATTTTTGGGTGAAAAACTATAGAAAAAAAAGACAAGCAAAGCGATATCTCTTAGAGTTTTAGGGGAGAAAATTTAGGCAGAAAGCAAAGATGTACCCCTTCGAGTTTTGGGTGAAAAATTTAGAGAAAAGGTAAAGGGGTAACCCTTGAATTTTTAGATGAAAAATTTAGAGAAAAAGTAAAGGGGTAACCCTTGAATTTTTAGACGAAAAATTTAGATAAAAAGTAAAGGGGTAAACCTTTGATTTTTGTGGGAAAATATTTAGCCAAAAAAATAAGTGGTACTACTTGGTATTTTGGGCAAAAACATTTTGATGAATAGCAAATGGGTAACCTTCTGAGTTTTTGGAGAAAATATTTAAAGGAATAGAAATTTGGTACTCGTTAAAATTGTGGGCAAGAAAATTTAGGTAGAAAGTTAAAGGATAACCATTCGAGTTTTGGACGAGAAAATTTAGATAGAAGGCAAAGGGGTATGCCTTGCAATTTTTGGCAAGAAAATTAAGATAGAAAGTATAGGGGTAACACATGGTATTTAGGGTAAAAATATTTAAACAAGAAGTAAAGGGGTACCCCCTTGAGTTTTGTGCTGAAACTTTTTGACAAAAAGCAAAGGGTATCCCTTTGAGTTTTGACCGAGAAAATCTAAACCATAAGCAAAGGGATACCCCTTGAAATTTTTTACGAGAAAATTTAGAATAAAAGCAAAGGGGTACCACGTGGAGTTTCAGGCGAGAAAATTGAGATATAAAGCAAAGAGGTATTCCTTAGAGTTTTGGAAGAAAAAATTTTAACAAAAAACAAAACGGCCACCCTTGGAGTTTTGGAGAATAAAATTTAGACAAAATACAAAAGGATACCTGTGACGCGCGTCGAACTTAGCAAAGGCCTTCATAGAACCCGCTTTTAGGGCTCGAGGGATTGGTTCGTGTCTTTTGATCTTGGGCATCATGAGTCATTTTGGATACCACCTTCCAAATAGAACATTAGAAAGGATCATTTAATCTCATGACACCTTTGGTCACCTTTGAGGTATTTTGGAGTGGCCACCCAATTTACGAGAAATTGGAAAAAGCCTCTAACCTCTAGTAGTCTAAACTAGAGATGGTGTTCGAAACTTCACTCTTATTAATGATTTAAGTTTATAAATAAGTTTTTAAGAAATCAAAATTCCATCTCTCATCTCACGCGATTATGCATTGAATTTAAAACGCATTCACAAGCATATTGAAAGTGATAAATAAAGCAATAAGTAAATAAATAAATTACAAATAAGAAATTGAATGGGACAGAACAATCCCCCAAAATAATAAAGCATAAATAATAAAATTTGCCCCAAAATTAATTACAAGGGTCCAAAAGGAAAAGAATAAAAATAATTAAAATGCATAAAAGTAATTAAAATGAATCATACATAAATCGGGTCATTTATTACTTTTAGGAATATTGGTTCCCTTTTTTATTAACTTAAAATATTAGAAAACCATTTTTTGGGCATTGATTGGGAAAACTGGGATGAGTGATTCCATTTTTGGAAAATTTCAGGTGCGTTTACTTACAGAAAATAGTTTTCTGTTTTCTATATTCTATTTTCTTAGAAAATTAGAGTATTTATTTTCTATAAAAAATTTAGAAAACGCATTTATTTATCAAGAAATGAAAAATTAGAGTATTTATTTTCTATATATATATGTATGTATGTATATATACATATACATATGCATATGCGTATGCATATCAATAAATGAAAAATTAGAGTAATTATTTTCTATATATATGTGTATGTATGTACATACATACACATAGATGCATATGCACATACATATCAATAAATGGTAAATTAGAGTATTTATATTCTATATATATGTGTATGTATGTATGTAAGTATATATATATATATATATATATATATATATACTTACATACATATATATATATATACACATATACACACACACACACAGACACACACACACACACACATATATATATATATATATATATATATGTGTATGTGTGTGTGTGTGTGTGTGTGTGTGTATATATATACACACTTACATACATATATATATATACATATATATATATATATATATATGTATATATATGTATATATATATATATGCATATGCATATGCATGTGCATTTGCATGTATGTGTATATGTATATGCATATGCATGTGTATGCGCATATATATATACATGTGTGTGTGTGTGTGTGTGTATACGCATACTGTCACACCCCAAATCAGGCCTGGTCGGAATTGACGCGTTAAGTCGAGAATTCAAGGGTATTTCAGTAATTTGTGCTTGAGGAAGATTGGATAATAAGGATTTAATGGCAAAGTAATTAATTAAATATGTTAAGAAGAGAAATGTTAGAGTGTGCTTGTAGTGTATGGAAGTAGGATATAAGTGGGTTAAGAGGTTTTATAGTGTGGGTTTGTATGTATGGTGCCTTGGATGTTAGTGGGTTTTTAAGAAATGATTTGGTGTGACTCAAGTTTGGTGCCTTGAAGATTTTTATTAAAGAAATGTTTGTGTGTGGATGGTGTATGGTGCAAGGAGTGGTAAAGTCAAAAGTGGGATTTTTGGTCCTATAAGAAGTTGCCAAGTGGATTGGTAGGTAAGCAATTAATGAGAATGGAGAATAAGGAAAAGAAGAAAGAGGGAGAGAGCAGAAATTCACGTTGGGCTCTCTTCTCTCTCTCCCGTTCTTCCTCTTCTTCTCTTCTTTCCCGTTGTTTGTTCTTTCTCTCTTGGCTGGGTGTGAGTTGGAGCTGATTTGGAAGTGTTTGGGAGCGAGATTGAGAAGGTAAGTGGTTAGATTTTGGATATTTGTATTTGGATCTTCTTCTTCTTCTTTGGTTTTATTTAAGTTGAGGTTTTTGGAAAAGTAATTGTGGGTTTTGGTTTTGTGCAAGTTTTGGGTGACAAGAGAAAGCTCAAGGGTAAAGAGAAGATGAAGATTGGGTTTTGAAGCTACAAAGAAATAAGGTTTGGGAGTGGTATTTGAGTGTGTGTGTTTGGAAGCTTTGATTTATGAATTTGACTTTGTGAGTTGTTTTTGCCCTAATCTCACTTAGGTTGTAAATGTGTTTGTATTGTTTAAATTTCTGAAATTTTGAGTATTTTGACATGTGTATATGCATGATTGATGTGGATAAATGTGTTAGTAATGCATGATTAGGATTGAATGGAAGGTATGTGAGTTTGGGAAATTTATTGTTTTGTATGTAAATGTGTTTATGCATGTGTTCTTGATAAGTTCTGGAATTTTAATTGTGATATGTTCTTGATGAGGCATGTATGTTATGGATTTTTATTTGGGTAAAGTAATTTTGCATGAGCATGGGATTATTGTAGTGATTTTGTGGATTGAGGTAGTTTTGCTATAAATTTATGGGTATTGCAAATAATTGGTATTGTGAGTTTGAATTGATATTTGGTGTGAAATTAATTGTTGATAAATATTATAATGTGGTTATTGATGTTGATGGGTGGCTGGATTTGAGGTAAGAGACCATTTGAATGTGATTTGTGTGTTGTGGGTGCGTTTTGGAAGAGGGAAAAACCTGCCGAATTCTGCAGATTTTGTGAATCCCGACTCTGTCGCGATCGCGACACTGTCGCGAGCGCGACAGAGACCAGTGATCTTGGCCTGTGCTGTTGCGAGCACGCGACAGCAAAAGTTGATGTGCTCTCTGTCGCGAGCGCGACATCGTCGCGATCGCGACAGAGCGCAATGCTGGCCTATGCTGTCGCGAGCCCGCGATGGCAAAACTTAGACTCTCTATCGCGAGTGCGACAGAGCCCGACTTTCCCCTCCTTCCCGCGATCGCGAAGCCCGTCGCGCGCACGCTGCGAAGAGACTATGGTCTCTATCGCGAGCGCGACAGACGTCGCGAGCGCGATAGTTCAGTTGTGCTGAATGAGTTTCTTTTGGCGTACTAGTGTGGTTTTGAACTCCAAGTTTCTTTTGAGTGCCCTTAAGCCTCATATCTGTTAATTTATGAGTCATGCGAATGCGAATCCATGATATGAATATGCCTATATGTATGTATGTATATATATATATGTATGCAATTTAGAATATTATGGGATGAATGGATTGGATTATGCATGGTTTATACTTAGTTATCCTCATCTATCGCATGATTAGGATTTTGTATTGATAATCACTGGCATGTTAGTGTTTCTATACTTGACTCTGATATGCTTTGGAATTTTGGTTAATGTTAAAGTGTGTTGACTGTATTATATTATATGCTTTGCAATATGACTTATATGAGGCATGATTGACATTATGAACTTATGTTTATGTCTACTATACTTTGGTTTATACATGTTGAATTATATTATGTGACTTAAAACATGATTTGTATTACGCATGACCTGCTAGAGTCAGTTCAGTTGATAGTTGGTCATGCCTAATAGAGTCTCTTAGCTGCAGCACTTGTGAATGTTTAGACCCTGATCAGGTCCCCGTTTGGTTCCTCGCGAACCCTTTATGTGTTCGGATCCTCGCGATCCTTTTTAATGTGTTTGGATCTTGTTTAAGATCCCCCTCTCAGTGAAATGTTTTCAAAAGCAAAAAGGTTTTCGATTCGTACCCGTAAGGTACCCTTGTGGCCGATTTGTACCCGTAAGGTACTGCTCGTACACTCGTTATCCACTATTGTGTGAGTCAGCAGGTGCTTTATTGTTTTGTTTTGCTTTGAAATAACTATAAGAATGTGATATCCGATTGAGCACGATAATGATTTGAGGAATCAGTTTATATGTATATGAATGTGACTATGGGCTTTGGAATGTATGTCTGTATTATGTAAGCATGATTTTATATCTAACACGATTATCCGCACTTGTCATGTGATTTGTTATAAGTTTCGGAATGCTTTGAATGCGATTCGACTAATGTATTTATGTATGTGACTCAAGTATGTATTTGTATATGCTTTCCCGCCTCTATTGTATTGTGAACGAGTATTTGTCCTATTGTGATGCAATGCATGTGGATTAATGTCCGGTAAGTGCATGTGCTATAATGTAATGATATGCTATATGTTCCTTTGAACTCAGTTATCGTAGTGGTTTTGGTACGTTGTTGTGTGTTTGCAATTCATGGCATGGTATTGTATGGATTAGAGTTGCGCAGTGGAAGTGTGGTGGTTTGATGTTATACACTGGGTTTTATTTAGTGTATGCATCTTGTGACATGATAAAACTATGTTTTAGTACCTCTTAATGGTGCATGAGGGTTGGGTGTAGTATTGTTTGGTAATTGTGTTGCATGTGAGCGGGTTCCGCTAAAGTAAGGGTACCTTGGTATGATATTTGCATGTGTAAATTTTCAAGAGATTATGCATGGTGAAGTGTTGCTATCTGATACCTCGGCGAAACCAGTAAGTATATGCATGAGAGATTGTATGTAGTTCTGCATGATGATATTTGTATTATGTATGGTATTGCTTTTGCTTTGGCTTATTTTAACATAAGTATATGGATATGAATGTGAGTTCTCGAATGAATGCCTTTACTATGCAAGTCCGATTATATGTGTTATGAATATCCGCATTTGCCATTTGAATGTGTTATGCCTTGGCGACCATTGTGAATGGCCGTCCATATTCTGGTGTGTTCTCCCCACTAAGCGTTATCGCTTAGCACGAGCTCTCTTCCCGTGCAGGTGGCAGGTTGTGTTCGGATCGAGTCGCGCATCTGCAGGGTCGGCCACATAGGAGTTAGAAGTTGTGTTTTTTGTTCAGCTTCTGTATTTCAACTTTTGTATTTCTGTATTATTGTATATATGTAATTATATATCGATCTAGAGATTTTATTTGGGATATGTAAACGTTAGTATGTTTTTATATTAAGTTATTCTTTTGCTTTATCATTCGCTTTATGCTTCCGCTGTACGATCATATGTATGCATGTGTTTATGCTTCCGCTTAGTGCCTGCGTTTGTGTGAGTTATTGCATGATCAGTCTGTGTCCGCAAGGTAAGTCAAGTTTTTAATTACCCCGTATTTATGTATGTATGATTATGTATGAATGTATGCTTTCGCGTAGTGCATGTGCATATCCGTGTGAGTGAGCGTCGGGTAGCGTGCCTGCCGGCGTCCCTCCAACGGGGGCGGCGGTGGGGGCGTTACAGTTAGTGGTATCAGAGCGCCGGTTTGGCGGTTCTGGTTGCCTTTGTTTGTTTGAGTACCAAGTCGTGTCTTTGTATGTGAGTCGGTTTGTGTCGTGGCCTAATGCAGATGTGTTCTGTCTTGTGTCATGTTTAGATGGAGTCTGATCCTAGTGAGAATGTGGGCGAGACAACGGAAAGTGTGAACCATGTTGTCGCTAATCAGAGTGTTTTCGAGCATCTTTTGGTTGGAAATCTCGGTCCTATTTCCGATGATAGGATATTAGTGCAAGGGTTGGTTCGGATTTTGGATAGGTTGACTGCCCCTCAGGTTTCTCAAGGCCCTGTTCGGAAGGTTTCACGGAAAAGAAAGGTGTAATGTAAAGAGGTATTAGTGGGAAAGAAAATTCGAGGACCTCCGATGTGTCAACAATGTCAGACGCAACGTTAGGACAAGTGTAAGAAGAAGTGGGTACCGCCTATATGTCAGCACTGCCAAAAGCGACATCGGGGCCCATGTCGGAAGCTCACGGGTGCTTGTTATGGATGTGGCAATATGGGACACCGGATTACCGATTGTCCTAAGAAGTTGAGTGAGAATCTAGCTCGGCAAGCTAGAAAGGATGTAGAGGAACTGCTTAGAGCTGCCCGTGTACCATCAGGAGTTGTTGCGCACCGCAGTGAAGTGGGTGAACCTGCAGAGCCTTCCGGTAAGTTTGTTTGGATATGTTTGACTAAAGTTTGTTTAGTATCTTAGGATGCAAGGATCTTTGGATTTTGTAAGGTTTTGGTAGTACTCTGTATACCTGTCAGCTATCTCCAGAAAAGTGTTTGAATGAAAGCATATTAAATCATGGGGATAGGATAAAGTGCATCATTATAGCATCACTCTGCATACATGAGTCATCTCAATCTCATTACATCAATATCCATTTGACCATACATGAGAAGCATTGCATATGTGTTTTGACTAAGGGAAAGCTGACAAGGTGTATATGGAGTATTTGGTATTAAGGTTGAGAGTGGTAATGGTAAGCTTAGTAGCTGTTTAGGAAAGTGTTCTGTGTTTGGTTAAAGTTGAGTAGGGATTATTTCGCTGAAAGTGTTTGGTTCGAATATAAGAAAGTGATCTAAGAGTTTGATGATGGGGATAAGTATAAACAAGCGAGTAGTTTGGAAGTGAAGTGTATGAGTTTGATGGTGACTTGGAACGTTGTGTTGAGAATCTTTCCGGTGTGAGTGAATTTCGAGGATGAAATTCTTTTAGGAGGGAAGAGTTGTCACACCCCAAATCAGGCCTGGTCGGAATTGACACGTTAAGTCGGGAATTCAAGTGTATTTCAGTAATTTGTGCTTGAGGAAGATTGGATAATAAGGATTTAATGGCAAAGTAATTAATTAAATATGTTAAGAAGAGAAATATTAGAGTGTGCTTGTAGTGTATGGAAGTAGGATATAAGAGGGTTAAGAGGTTTTATAGTGTGGGTTTGTATGTATGGTGCCTTGGATGTAAGTGGGTTTTTAAGAAATGATTTGGTGTGACTCAAGTTTGGTGCCTTGAAGATTTTTATTCAAGAAATGCTTGTGTGTGGATGGTGTATGGTGCAAGGAGTGGTAAAGTCAAAAGTGGGATTTTTGGTCCTATAGGAAGTTGCCAAGTGGATTGGTAGGTGAGCAATTAATGAGAAGGGAGAATAAGGAAAAGAAGAAAGAGGGAGAGAGCAGAAATTCATGTTGGGCTCTCTTCTCTCTCTCCCGTTCTTCCTCTTCTTCTCTTCTTTCCCGTTGTTTGTTCTTGCTCTCTTGGCTGGGTGTGAGTTGGAGCTGATTTGGAACTGTTTAGGAGCGAGATTGAGAAGGTAAGTGGTTAGATTTTGGATATTTGTGTTTGGATCTTCTTCTTCTTCTTTGGTTTTATTTAAGTTGGGGTTTTTGGAAAAGTAATTGTGGGTTTTGGTTTTGTGCAAGTTTTGGGTGACAAGAGAAAGCTCAAGGGTAAAGAGAAGATGAAGATTGGGTTTTGAAGCCACAAAGAAATCAGGTTTGGGAGTGGTATTTGAGTGTGTGTGTTTGGAAGCTTTGATTTATGAATTTGACTTTGTGAGTTGTTTTTGCTCTAATTCTCACTTAGGTTGTAAATGTGTTTGTATTGTTTAAATTTCTGAAATTTTGAGTGTTTTGACATGTGTATATGCATGATTGATGTGGATAAATGTGTTAGTAATGCATAATTAGGATTGAATGGAAGGTATGTGAGTTTGGGAAATTTATTGTTTTGTATGTAAATGTGTTTATGCATGTGTTCTTGATAAGTTCCGGAATTTTAATTGTGATATGTTCTTGATGAGGCATGTATGTTATGGGTTTTTGTTTGGGTAAAGTAATTTTGCATGAGCATGGGATTATTGTAGTGATTTTGTGGATTGAGGTAGTTTTGCTGTAAATTTGTGGGTATTGCAAATGATTGGTATTGTGAGTTTGAATTGATATTTGGTGTGAAATTAATTGTTGATAAATATTATAATGTGGTTATTGATGTTGATGGGTGGTTGGATTTGAGGTAAGAGACCATTTGAATGTGATTTGTGTGTTGTGGGTGCGTTTTGGAAGAGGGAGAAACCTGCAGAATTATGTGAATTAAGGACTTATCCCCAGGTCCTTGGTTCGAATCCCACGAAAGGCAAAAATGCACAAGGGGAAGTGTAAAGACCGTGAGTACGGCGCGGTGGCTATTGAGCGACGGGCAGGGAAGGCCCGACGGGATATGTTCCGTGGATAGCCCTCGGTCGGTACCCCACCAGTCGTTACACATTCACGCACATACATACATACATACACACACACACACATATATATGTATATGTATGTATAAGTATGTGTATGTGCATATATATGTATGTACATACATATGTGTATATATGTGTGTGTGTGTGTCTACGTACACACACACACACACACACACATATATATATATATGTGTATGTATATACATATGTATATAAGTACATACATACATATATGTATATATATGTATGTATGTACATATATACATACATATATGTCTGTGCATACATATACATACACATATATATGTATGCACATACATGTATATGTATGTGTGTGTGTGAATATATACACACACATGTATATATGTATTAAAATGATTTAGAAAATTTAGAAAATATCTTTTATTAATTCTCCAATCTCTTCTTTATTTTAGAAAACTGGAAAATTTATTTTCTATTTTCTAATTTAGAAAATTGACTAAAATAAACATGATCTATGTTTTCTGTTTTCTGTGAAAATTTTTTCTGAAAAACTGGATCAGTTTTCTGTAAGTGAATAGGCCCTTAACTCTTCATTTTGTTCGTGGCATTTTTCATTCATTGGCTAAAATGAGGGACATTGGTCCCAATTTTATTAATGAAATCCTCATTTAGTTATAAATTTTTTTTTGTGATTTTCTTATCTTACGCGTGCATAAAATAAAATATTTTATTTACAAACAAACACAAATACATAAGGGGATAGGAAAGGTCTCACCAAAATAATATAGTCTCCTACGTATCGTGACCCCCTTCGTGTGGTCATGGGAACACTCATATGAGGCAAATCACATTTAAATTTCCAAACAAAAAAAATGACATTAACAATATTAGTAATAATTCGGAAAATTAACCAAATAAATATAAAGCTAGAGAATCATGCAAAAATAATTAACGAATGCATATGAGATAAAATAGGTTAAATTAGATATGTTAATTTAATAGACAAACAATTTACATGCGAGATAGATTAAAAATAAGTCATGCTAGCGTAATAATAATAATAATAATAATAATAATAATAATAATAATAATAATAATAATAATAATAATACCGATAGTAACAATAATAACATGACAATAGTAATAATAATAATAATAAAGATAACAATATTAAGAAATATATTAATAAAATAATAATAATAATAACCTTTGAAAACATATTAATATGAAATATTAATAATAATTAGGCTAGATAAAGATAACAATAATATAGTAAAATGAAATAAAATAAAATAACAAATCAAAAGAGGACAAAATAGCCATAAAGGATGAAAATACAATGCAAAGAAAAGGAAATGTGAAGATAGAAATGAGAGGCACTGAGTGCACGACTCGTGCATGTATTGCACGAGTCCTGCAATGCATTCACGACTCGTGAATGCATCGCACAAGTCGTACAATGCATTCACGATTCGTACAGTCCGATCGGGGAAATGCGACGCGACTGAGCGGGCAAAATTCGAGGCGCTGTCTGATCGGGGAACCAATAATACAATCCGACCGGGAGATTAGGATCCGATCGGAAAATAAAGAAAAAGAACAGAAAATGGCCTGATCAGAAAGGGAAGGAAGAGAAAGCAAGAGCAAGACTCGATTAGAGAAGTCACGACACGGACAAACAAAGACTCAACTCAGACAAACTTAAAAACAGGGATGAATAGAGGACATGATAACAGACCAACAAACGCAATATCAGGCAGTTAAAACATGCAAAATATCATGCAAACTAAAGCAATCAACACACTTATTTAATCATAACAGCAACAAACATGCGATAAACAAGTTAATAAGATCAAATAGGAATATGTATACAATATGTACAATGAACAGAGTTAACTAGCACAGCAAAACAAAGAAAAGAAGTAAAAAGAAAGAAAGAAAGAAGAAAGAAAAGGAATAGAGTGATGGTTATTCAGTATTTACCCTCAGATATTGATCTTTGATCTGCAAATGAAAGATTTCTGGTTTGGTGGTTAAAACAGAAACTCAAAAACTTTTTAACGAAAATCACGTTGATGAAAAAGACCAAAATGATGGACTTTTCAAACGTTAAGAACTTGCTTCTTTTTCTCAAAGCCCATCTCAGAATGTTTCTTTCTTTCTCTCTTTGTTCCTTTCTTCCTCTCTAAGCTTTTTCTCTTTGTATTTTTCTCTCTTTTCAGTTTAACTCTCTCCAATCATTCCCTCTCCTTCCGCTTTCACTTCTCTTTAATTGTATTTGACAGGATTAGTTTGTTTCTCACCCAATCCAATATAAATCCACGTTTTTTCAAACCAAATCCCCTGAAAACAGGGAAAAGAGATGTTAGGGGACAGTGGGGCGCGTGAGGCTGCCTCTCACCCGAGAGATGGGCCTCACGCAGTGAGGCTCCATCTCATATGGGTGAGATAGGCCTCACCCCACAGGCCCCCAGGAAACGGCCCACATTTTTTTTTAAACGAAAAACATTTTCGAGTAAACCATCACTTCCTGTTGCCTGTGAACCGGCATCATTTTCATCAATGGGTAACTTCGATCTGAGTTGCCTCAGAACCCGATGTCTATAGTTGCCCCCAGTTTTAAGGAACTTAGTGCCTGGGTGCCTAAGTGAGCCAAAACTCAAAGAAAGAAAGAAGAAGCGTGTACCTGAGGCAGCTATCTTCTTGACCTAGGTGATGCGCCGAATCTGCTCCAGACTTACAAAATGCGAGGGTTGCTCTTCTGAGGTGCACCGAGCCCGTTCTAAGCTTACAAAGTGCGGAGTTGTTCTTTTGAACTGCATTGAGCCTGTTCTAGGCTTACAAAGTGCGGGGTTGTTCTTCTGAGCTGCACCGAGCCCATTCTAGGCTTAAAAGTGCGGGGTTATTTTTCTGAACTGCATCGAGCCCGTTCTAGGCTGACAAAGTGCGAGATTGTTCTTCTGAGCTGTACCGAGCCCGTTCTAGGCTTACAAAGTGTGGGGTTCTAAACTGCACCGAGCGCGTTCTTAGCTTACAAAGTGCGAGAGGTTATTCTTCTGAACTGTACAGGGCCCGTTCTAGGATTACAAAGTACGAGGGGTGCTCTTCTGAGCTGATGGTTCTCACTTAGATATTTCCTGCAAAATTACACGCACAGGAGTATATACAAGAAATTGTATGTATGATATGGTATGCGGATGCTTGCAAAAAATGAATGGACTATGTCCTAGGTGGTCAAGGGTCCATTAGGGATACAGCTTGGCTGCTCCATCATGCCCCCAAGGATCCACAAGAGTGTCATCGTGGCTTCAGGGACTCTAGTCCAAAACTTGTTTTGAAAGAGTAGTAGGACATGCATCTTCCCCCCCATCGATGATCATATACCCGGGGTTCTGACTCATGTCCCTACATCCGAAGTAATGCTGTTTTATCGCTCCGGGTATTGAAAGTCATTATTTTAAAGGTAGTGCATCCCTTGTGGATTTTTGAACTAGCTTTTCTCTGTGGGAAATGCGTCCCTTGAGAGATTTTCACACGACCCTTTGCCTAACTTCTGCCTGGAATAAACCCAACCCAATCCAGTAGCTTTTATTTTATTTTATTTTTTATAGGACAGACTGCCTGTTTTCAGGTTTTCACCCTACCCTTTGGCCTGACTTTTGCTTAGAGCGCCAATTACGGTTTTCATCTCTAATGGCCTTTTCTTCTTTTTTTTAGAGAGGATTCTAAAACAATAGTCATTAGATAGATCAGTGATATATTTCTTTGAGGACAGAATTACAAGACCAATGAAAATGAAAACGGAATTCTTTTATTCATTGCAAAATTGTGTACAGTTATATATGATTTCATCATACATGATCTTCTTTTGACAAGAATTAAAGCACAAGACTACACCTAATCTCAGAATAGATCTCGTAATCATCAAACTTCTATTATCAATCGGCTCTCTCGAGTTTTCTCGATTGAATATTTTCTCTCGGCCCTTAATTTTTGCCCAGAATGCCTTTTTTCGATTTTCACCCTGACAGGGCGCCCAATTTTAGCAAGGCCGCCTTTTTTCGATTTTCGACCCGCGAGGCATTTATTCTCTTCTTTTTATTTTAGCCTTTAACCATGGAATCTTTTTAATCTGTCGACATTGACTGGTTCTTTGAACTCATTCCCATCAATATCTTCTAAAATTGTTGCTCCCTTTATCAGTAACTTTTTCAGCACAAATGGACTTTCCCAGGTTGGCCTGAATTTTCCATGTATATTTAGCACTCCTAGCCTCATCATCTTAAAAACCAAATCCCCTTCTTTCAATGGGTGCTTTCGTACCTTCTTGCTAAATGACCAAGCTAGTCTTTTTTTATAAACCCGATTGTGATAATATGCCCGCAATCTATCTTTATCCAACAGATTCAACTGCAACAATCGATGTTGTGCCCATTATATCTCTAGAATCTCAGGTTCCATAACTACCCTCAAAGATTTCAGTTCGATTTCAACTGGCAGAACTGCTTTAGTCCCATATACCAGAGAGAAGGGCGTTGCTCCCCGAGAAGTTCTCACTGTGGTTCTGTAACCCCAGAGTGCGAAAGGTAACTTTTCTACCCAGTCTTTATAGCTCTGAACCATCTTGGCTAATATTCTTTTAATATTCTTGTTCGCCGCTTCAACCGCGCCATTAGCCTGAGGTCAGTAGGGAGAAGACTTGTGATGCTGGATTCCATATTTCTGGAGTATTTGTTTAGTTTCTGCTAAGAATTGTACCCCATTATCAAACACAATGTGGTACGAGAGGCCATATCTGCATATCAAATTTCGCTCAATGAATTTAGCCATGTCCCTAGCATCAACCTTTCTGAAAGACTCAGCTTCGATCCACTTAGTGAAGTAATCGATGGCGACCACGATAAATCTGTGCCCATTAGAAGCTGTGGGACGTATCTTGCCTATGATATCTATCCCCCAGACTACAAATGGCCATGGAGATGTCAGATTATGTAGCTCTAAAACTGGCACATGCCTCAAGTTTGCGTGTTGCTGGCATAACTAGCATTGCTTCACATACCTTGAACAGTCCGTATCCATTGTGAGCCAACAAAATCCCTGGCGTATGATCTTCTTTACTAAGGCCAGACCATTCATGTGAGTTCCACAAACGCCAGCATGAATCTCTTCTATAACCCTTTCAGCTTCTTTCTCCGCCAAACATCTTAATTGGATACCATCCGCTTGCCTCTTATACAAAGTTTCGTCTATACTGATGAACTGATAGGATAACTTTCTAATCATTCTCTAGTCTTTCTCAATGGCTTCTTCTGGAAAAACTGACCATTCTAAGTAGTTCTGAATATCATAATACCAAGGTTTTCCATCAGCGACCTCAACATCCATTACCTGCTCAGTTTCAAAACAAGGCTTCTTCGCACTAGAGATCAGCACAGGTCTCATAGCAACCCCCTTTGGATTATCCCACATAGACACTAATGTCGCAAGAGCATCAGCCAACTGATTTTCATCCCTGGGAATGAAGTGAAAAGTGCAGGTCTCAAACTGGCTACTCAACATTTTTAAGTGCTTCACATAAGGCAATAGCCTCTCTTCCTTGACTGACCATTCCCCTCTGATCTGATGAATTACTAAGGATCAATCTCCGAAGACTTCTGCGGTCCCAAAGCAAGTAATGCTTCTAATCCGAAGATGCAAGCTTTATATTTCGCTTCATTATTGGTCGCCTTGTATCTCAACTTCTTGGCTAATGGTAGCTTTTCACCATCCGAGGTTATAAGAATAATCCCTGCTCCTGCCCCCTTTCTGTTAACTGCCCCATCAAAAAAATCTGCCACCCTTGTACTGTATGCCCGCAACATCTTCATCTGGGAAATTGTATTCGAACTGGTCTCCCTCAATAGGGTGTTCAGCCAAGAATTCAGCCACAACTCTTCCCTTAATGGTTTTCCTGGTAATGTATTCAATATCAAACTCATGCAACAGTAATAACCATCTTCTCATCTTTCCTAGTGGAGAGGGTGCCTCCTGAAGGTACCTAAGCGAGTTATGCTTAGCAACCGCCTGCACGCTAAAAGAGTGAAAGTAGTGTCGCAACTTTTTAGAAGCCTAAATTACCGCTAAGCAATTTTTTTCCACTTCAACATATTTGGCTTCATATGGCAGGAACTTCTTGCTAAGGTAATAAACAACAAACTCTACTCCAAATTCATCCTCCTGAGCCATCATGGCACCCACTGAGCTGTCTTCTATTGCTAAATACAGGATTAGAGGCTTGGCATGATGTGGTGGTCTTAAGACTGGTGGATTTAGGAGATAGTTCTTAATAGTATCAAAAGCCAGTTGATAATCATCATTCCACACCACCGGTTGATTCTTCCTAAGAAGCTTGAAGATAGGCTCACATACTGAAGCTAGCTTGGCGATAAACCGACTGATGTACTACAATTTACCAGGAAACTCCTAACCTCTTTCTCTTTTTGGGGCATTGGCATCTCTCTAATGGCCTTGACCTTATCAGGATCTACTTCGATTCCTCTTTGACTTACCACATGGCCCAATAGCTTACCTGAGGTAACTACAAAAATGCACTTCTTGGGGTTAAGGCGCAGATTGTACTTATTGATCCTTTGAAAGAACTTTTCCAGAGCTTCAAAATGGCCTTCTTTAGTGGCTGACTTAATCATCATGTCATCTACATATACCTCTACCTCCTTGTGAATCAAGTCATCTAGGATTCTTATTGCCATTCTCTGATAAGTTGGACCCCCATTCTATAATCCCAAAGGCATAACCCGGTAGGCAAATATCCCCCATTCTGTGATGAAAGTTGTCTTGATTCGATCGGCTATCTTATTGAGGATCTGATTATAACCTACATATCCATCCACGAAGCTATACATCATGCAAGCAGCTGCACTGTCTACCAGTACATTTATATGAGGCAGTAGAAAGTCATCCTTTGGATAGGCTTTGTTCAGGTCTTGATAGTCCACACATACCCGAACTTTTCCATCCTTCTTAGCCATAGGAACTACATTAGCTAACCAGGTCGGGTATTGAACTTCCACTAGAAACTTAGCCTCAATCTGCCTATGGATCTCTTCTTTTACCTTTCGTGCCCATTCTGGCCTAAGTCTTCTAAGCTTCTGCTTGATAAGTTTAGACTCTGGGTAAGTTGGAATAGCATGTTCGGCGACCTCTCGATCAATTCCTGGCATGTCCTCATAAGTCCAGGCAAAGACCTTTTCATATTTTCTTAAAATTCTCTCAAATTTTATTTTCTCCTCAGGAGTTATGTCTGATGCTATCAAAACTTCTTTTGGGTTTTCCAAAGTTCCAAGATTAAATGCAGTTGTGCTAGTTGAATTAATATCAAAAATGAATGCATCATGTTTATGATCATGAGAAATGAAATCATCAGAACCATAACACAAATAAGCAAAGTTGTTCATCTCATTAATATAATAAAAAACATTAACATTGTCATTCTCAAAAAGTTCTGACATAAAAAGACTATCTAAATGACTATTATCTTCATCTTCTGTCGATGCTGATGTTGCGGCAAACTGTGCTTTGGCCTCTTGGCTTGATGAAGGCTTTTCAACTACTTCTAGTGAAATTCTCAGATCTTCAATCTCTAAATCTGGTTCTACCATCTTCTCTTTCCCCTTCAACCGGGTGGCTAACAGCTTCTCAGTGATAATCTCCTCGAGCTCATCTCTGTCCCAGACACTGCACTGCATCATAATCTCCTCATCCCAGAAGTCCTCTGCAGATTTGATTGCTCCAACATCCCAGTCGAAGACATCGTTAAAGATTTCAAACCCTGGAATGATCTTTCCATTCACCCACTGAGGCTCTTCTTCTCTAGTGTAAGCACATACTGAGGACGTGGGAACAAAAGTTTCTGAAATATGGGGGATCTTTTCTAACATCTTCTTCTCGCCATGTTCACCTTTATATCCCAAACCCTTTCTACCTTTCTGGCCTTGAGTAGTGATAGTAGACTGCAGCCCTTGAGAATTTTTACCCAAACCAGCTCCTGGAAGGAAGTACATATTCTTCATTATACTTACCACCTGAGGGCTATCTGCTGAACCTTGCTCTTTCTTATCACAGACACATGAAAGCCACTAAATGGTTGGTTAGAATTCCCCAAGGCAAACACTTGGTTTTCTCTCACCGCCTTAATAGTCACCACCTCCACTTCATGTGGTATCTTGATCATCTGGTGTAGGGTAAATAGCACTCCTCCTAACTTATGGAACCATGGCCTTCCAAGTAAAGCTGAGAAATTGGCTGGGATAGGCAAAACCACAAATTCTGCTTCCGTCTCAATAGGTCCAGTCTTAACTAGAGCTTTAAATATTCTCGAGGCTTGTCTCCTAGAATTATCATAGGCTGTGATGGTTAAATCAGACCTGCTAAGCTTGCTTTCATCTAGCCCAAAAGCCTGAAGTGCCACCAAAGGGCAGACATTATAGATGAGCCATCATCAACCATGACACAAGCGGTGTGCTTACCATTAATTTGTGCCTTGATGTACAACGGCGGTTGTGATTGCGGCCCTCAACTGGTAGGTCAGCATCAGAATAAACCAATCTCTCTTGATTCTCCTCTAACAAGATCTAGCAATTCGGATGGAGAAATTGTGGTGGCTACGGTAGGCTCACTCAAAGCTTCAACTAACCTTTGTCTGTGTGAAGAAGACTATCTTAAAAGGTCCCATATGGATATCTGAGCCGTGGTATTCTTTAACCGCTTTACTATTTGATTCTCTTTCGGCTCCCTTTTTGCTAGTGCTTGTACTGATTCCTGCGACTTCTCCACTTCTGGGACCACGCTACTACTCCTTGTCATAGCCCCTACTTCTTTCCCTTCTCCATCTGACTCCCATAGATCCACAGACTTTTCTTCCCTCTCTTTATCTTCGTCTTCTTTGCCACTCTCACTGGTGGACCAATAATCTATCGCCCCCACGGACATCCCTTCTTCATCAACCCCAGGGCGAGTGACAGCAACATATTCATTCCCATACAAATCCTGTAAGACGTACCACTCGGGTAAACTTGACCCAATCATGAAAACAGGTGGTGGCACAACATTATAATTGGACTTCTTCTTACTCTCTCTCTGTTCTGGGTTAGTGATCCGTTTAGTATCGATCAGATCCTGAATCTAGCACCTCAGCATTATATAATTATCTGTCAAATGCCCAGTATGCTAGTGATAAGCACAATATTCATTCTCTTCATGCCCCGGTTGTCCTTGGTTCCTAGCTGGCTTAGGTGGTAGGGGCTATAGCTTCCCCTCCTTCGTCAATCTTTTTAATACCCATGATAAAGGCCGACCCAAATTCATGAAGTACCTCTGACTCACACCCGTTGCCGATACCTCAACTGCCTTCCCACTTTGATTGCCACTACTGGAGCTTATTGGCTTGGTTGCCCCCTGATTAGTATAACCCCTCTTGGCATAAGCTTCACTGTTGGCCTTTCTCAAAAGGTACTCTCGCTCAGCCTCGATAACATGTCTTTCAAAGACTCCCAGTCTCTGAATCCCTTCATCTTTAGTTTATCTCTCATGTACGGGCTCGCATTTTTTATAAACAGCAGTATATGATCTTGAGTATCAGGTTTGCACTTCATTTTCATTACTCGATTCCTCCATCGAGTCAGATACTCATGAAAAGATTCGCCTACCTTTTGCTGCAATAATTCTAGGTCCTTTAGAGTTACTTCCATTCTTATACTACAATCATACTATCTGAGAAACTCCTCTGTCAGTAAATCCCAATCCTCCTTCGTACTTCGGTCTAGCCCATGATACCAATCCACTGCTGGGCCGATTAAGCTTAGACAAAAATACTCAATCTTCTGTCTTTTTGTTAAATTAGTACCCTTCATTACCAATGAGTACTGCTTTATGTGTGCAGTGGGATCGAAAGTGCCATCAAATTTGGGAATATCAGGCATCTTGAAGTTCTGAGGGATTAGATCATCACTATCCAGCTCTCGATTCTCAGGATTCATTCATCTTCCTACCTTCAACATCCTCGTCATAGCTTCAAACCTTTATTCCATTTTCCTCCACATCGCATCCTCCGGCTTGGGTGACTTTCCCTTTACTACCGTCAGCTCCTCTTGCTCCTCCCATAAGTCAATCACAAATTTAGGGCCTTCCCTCTGCTCGACAGGCGCTGGCGCTTTTGGCTGAACTGCAGGTGGATCAATTGCTGCTGGGGGATCCTCTCTAGCAGCCCCTTGTTCATCTTGCTCTCTAACTGGAGCAGCAGCCTATTGCCCAGCAAGTGGGGCTAACGTAGCAGCAAGATTACCCATCATCGCCATCCTGGCCTCAAACTCTTCCATTCTCTTTCCCACTTTTTCGGCAATCATTGCCCTAGTTGCATCAGAACCACTTATTGGATTGGCCATGCTTATCTCAGCTAATGATTCAGAAGATAATATCTCACTACCCTTTGAAAAGGAATCCGAACCCTGATCTGAAACCAACTCTGATAATCCCAAAAGTGAAATCTTTCTTAACCAACCGTCGGGACCTCTAAACCACCTGGACGAATATATGATGGCTGCAAAACACATCTCTGTTAGGATGATGCATGATTTGAAGTGCAATGCATGGTCGTGCTGGTGCAGTATAGACAAACACATGCAAGCGGATAGATCCTTCCAACCTTATTTCTCCCACACACATGGGGTTGTGCGGTCTCTTTCCTAGGTGAGCTTTATCCAAGGATTAATAGGGAACCCATTGGACACATATAGTGCACGGTAAAAAATTGACAGCATGATAACTCTTGTCTAATGTACATACGTATGGGTGTTTAGCAATTATGTATTTAAATAATTCAACTAAATTAAGATGGGTCCACCGAGGCATGAAAGCCTTTGATGAAAGAGCATTTAATTTAATTAATTTTGTGCAATATATGACGGCCCAAATAGCAAGCGCGGTATTATGGTACATTTTACCTAGTGGGAGATCTATTGCCATTATATGGGCTTCGGTCAAAGGTGGTGTTATTTTAGGTTTACCCAAGCATGGTTCATGCCAATGAGTCTAGCTCATCACGAGCATAGTGACCAATCGGGTCTCCATTTGATATACCATTTGATGGTACAAGACTTGGGCTAGTGATTATCCTGAGCACTTCCCTACAATGAGTGAAAGTAGGGTCGTGCTTTAGGAATGCACCGGGGTATATAGGGGACCAACTATCATAATTCTAAGGCTCTAATGGATGTAATGCAATTTCGATTAGAAATAGAATTTTGATTCTTAACAACTTAATTATAATTTTAACTTAAGTCACTTTTGAAGCGAAGTTTCGATCACTGTCCCTAGTGGAGTTGCCACTGTGACGCGCACCAAACCTAGCAAAGGCCCTCATTGAATCTGCTTTTAGGGCTCAAGGGATTGGTTCGCGTCTTTTGATTTTGGGCATCATGAGTTATTTTAGATGCCTCCTTCCCAATAGAACATTGGAAAGGATCATCTAGTCTCACGACACCTTTAGGCACCTTTGAGGTATTTTGGAGTGGCCACCCAATTTACAAGAAATTGGGAAAGGTCTCTAACCTCTATTGGTCTAAACCAGATATGGTGTTCGGAACTTCACTCTTATTAATGACTTAAGTTTATAAATAAGTTTTTAAGAAATCAAAATTTCATCTCTCATCTCACGCGATTATGCATTGAATTTAAAGCGCATTTGCTAGCATATTAAAAGCGATAAATAAAGCCATAAGTAAATAAATAAATAAATAAATTACAAATAAGAAATTGAATGGGACAAAACAATCCACCAAAATAATAAAGCATAAATAATAAAAATTGCCCCAAAATTAATTACAAGGGCCCAAAAGGAAAAGAATAAAAATAATTAAAATGCATAAAAGTAATTAAAATGAATAACACATAAATCGGGTCATTTATTACTTTTAGGAATATTGGTTCCCTCTTTTATTAACTTAAAAAATTAGAGAACTATTTTTTGGGCATTGATTGGGAAAACTGGGATGAGTGATCTCATTTTTGGAAAACTTAACTCTTCATTTTGTTCGTGGCATTTTTCATTTCTTGGCTAAAATGAGGGACATTGGTCCCAATTTTAATAATGAAATCCCCATTTAGCTATAAAAATATTTTTTGTGATTTTCTTATCTTACGCGTGCATAAAATAAAACAATTTATTTACAAACAAACACGAATACATAAGGGAATAGGAAAGGTCTCACCAAAATAATATAGTCTCCTACGCATCGTGACCCCCTTTGTGTGGCCACGGGAACACTTACATGAGGCAAATCACATTTAAATTCCCAAAAAAAATGACGTTAACAATATTTGTAATAATTCAAATTAACCAAATAAATATAAAGCTAGAGAATCATGCAAAAATAATTAACGAATGTATATGAGATAAAATAGGTTAAATTAGATATGTCAATTTAATAGGTAAACAATTTACATGCGAGATAGATTAAAAACAAGTCATGCTAGCATAATAATAACAATAAAGATAATAATAATAATAATAATAATAATAATAACAATAATAATAATAAGAAAGATGACAACAATATTAAGAAATATATTAATAAAATAATAATAATAATAATAATAATAACCTTTGAAAACATATTAATATGAAATATTAATAATAATTAGGCTAGATAAAGATAACAATAATATAGTAAAATGAAATAAAATAAAATAACAAATCAAAAGAGGACAAAATAGCCATAAAGGATGAAAACTTAAAATAAGTAAGCCAATGAATCACGTGAATGGCTAGACTAAAGGACAAAAACCACTGTAGATTGGCCCAAAGTGATGAAAATACAATGCAAAAAAAAAGGAAATTTGAAGATAGAAATGAGAGGCACTGAGTGCATGACTCGTACACATATTTCACGAGTCATGCAATGCATTCACAACTCGTGAATGCATCGCACGAGTCGTGCAATGCATGCACGATTCGTGCAGTCTGATCGGGGAAATACGACGCGACTGAGCGGGCAAAATTCGAGACGCCATCCGATTGGGGAACCAGTAATACAATCCGACCGGGAGATTAGGATCCAATCGAAAAATAAAGAAAAAGAACAGAAAATGGCCCGATCAGAAAAGGAAGGAAGAGAAAGCAAGAGCACGACTCGATCAGGGAAGTCACGACACGGACAAATAAAGACTCAACTCAGACAAACTTAAAAATAGGGACGAACAGAGGACATGATAACAGACCAACAAACGCAATATCAGGCAGTCAAAACATGCAAAATATCATGCGAACTAAAGCAATCAACACACTTATTTAATCATAACAGCAACAAACATGCGATAAACAAGTTAATAAGATCAAATAGGAATACGTATACAATATGTACAATGAACAGAGTTAACTAGCACAGCAAAACGAAGAAAAGAAGTAAAAAGAAAGAAAGAAAGAAAGAAGAAAGAAAAGGAATAGAGAGATGGCTATTTAATATTTACCCTCAGATATTGATCTTTGATCTGCAAATGAAAGATTTCTGGTTTCCCTCTTTGCTCTTCTTGAAATGGTGGTTAAAACAGAAACACAAAAACTTTTTAAAGAAAATCACGTTGATGAAAAAGAACCAAAATGATGGACTTTTCAAACGTTAAGAACTTGCTTCTTTTTCTCAAAGCCCATCTCAGAATGTTTCTTTCTTTCTCTCTTTTCTTTCTCTTTTTGTTCCTTTCTTCCTCTCCAAGCTTTTTCTCTCTATGTTTTTCTCTCTTTTCAGTTTAGCTCTCTCCAATCATTCCCTCTCCTTCCGCTTTCACTTCTCTTTAATTATATTTGATAGGATTAGTTCGTTTCTCACCCAATCCAACATAAATCCACATTTTTTCAAACCAAATCCCCTAAAAACAGGGAAAAGAGACGTTAAGGGACAGTGGGGCGCGTGAGGTTGCCTCTCACTCGAGAGATGGGCCTCACGCAGTGAGGCTCCATCTCATATGGGTGAGATGGGCCTCACCCCACAGGCCCCCAGGAAACGGCCCACATTTTTTTTAAACAAAAAGCATTTTCGAGTAAACCATCACTTCTATTTATCCTTTTGCCTGTGAACCGGCATCATTTTTATCATTGGGTAACTTCAGTCTTGGCTGCCTCAGGACCCGGTGCCTACAATACCCCTTGGAATTTTAGTTGAGAAAATTTCAACAGAAAGAGAAGGGTTATCCCTTGGAGTTTTGGGTGAAAAATTTAGACAAAAAGCAATGGGGTACCCCTCGAAATGTTGGGCGACAAAATTTAGATAGGAAGCAAAGTGGTACCCCTTGAAATTTTGGGCAAAATAATTTATACAAAAAGCAAAGGGGTAACCCTAAGAGTTTTAGGCAAAATAATTCATAAAAAAAAAACAAAAGGGTATCTCATGAAATTTTGAGCTAGAAAATTTAGAGAGAAAGCAAAGGGGTACCCATTGGTGTTTTGGGAAAAAATATTTTTATAAATAGCAAAGGGGTAAACAGTAGAGGTTTGGACGAAAATATTTTGATAAATAGCAAAGGGTGCCCCTTGAAATTCTAGGCGAGAAAATTTAAAAAGAAAGCAAGGGGTACCTCTTGGAATTTTAGGCAAAAAAGTTTAGACAAAAAGTAAAGGGTTACCTCTTTGAGTTTTAGGCAAAAAAATTTAGATAGAAAGTAAAGGAGTACTCCTAGGAGTTTTGGGTTAAAAAATTTTGACAAAAAGCAAAAGGGTACCCCAAGGTGTTTTCGGCAAAAACATTTAAATGAATAGCTAATGGGTACCCCTCTGAGTTTTGGGCACAAATAATTAAAGGCATCGAAAAGGGGTATTCCTTGGAATTCTGGGCGAGAAAATTTAGATATAAAATAAAAGGGTAACCTTAATAGCATATATGTATGCAATATATCTTTGTAAATATGTACTTGTATATGGATATATTTGTACTTTCCTCTTTAGTGTACATGACTATAAATTATCTCTTTACACATCAATAATACTATTGGGAAAACCATTCATCACATGGTATCAGAGCAAATAGGGCCAAAACAGCCGCAATCCCTAAATAAAAACAAAACCTAGTTCATTCTTTTGCACTGCTAAATTAATATGGCCGGCACTGATTCATCTTCCACCGCTGCAACTGCATCTTCAAGTTCCAGTGGATTTTTCACCTCCAATGCAGCGGCCATTAATGTTCCAATGGTTTCTCTCACTCCTAACTTGGCTCATCAATTACCAACGAGATTGTCTTCCTCCAATTTTCTTTTGTGGAAGACACAATTGATGCCCATGCTTCGTAGATGTGGCCTTGCGGGTCACCTAGATGGCAGTGACCCCGCTCCATCTGAAATTCTTGCTGATGGAACCAAGAATCCAGATTTCCAATTATGGGATCGCCAGGATCAACAAGTCCTTAGTTGGCTGATTTCTTCAATTTCAGAGAGCATGTTACCTCAGCTTGTTGGTGTGAAAACGGCACAAGATGCCTGGATTAAATTGAACTCCTCATATGCTTCAGGATCGCGAGCACAGATTCGAGAATTACGCCATCAGTTGCATGGCCTCCAAAAAGGTAATGGTGAAACTATACCTATGTTTTTGCAACGTGTTAAGTCTATATATGATCAGTTATTGGCTTTGGGATATCCGATTAGAGAAGATGATTTGGTTGAGTCGATTTTAGATGGCTTGGGTAGTGCATATCGTCCTTTTGTTAGGACTCTTGAAGCACGACTTGAAACTATTTTTTATGATGATTTGTATGGTTTACTATTGAGTGAGGAGAGGCAATTACCCCGTGAAGTCAGTCGTGAAGCTGTTGTGCCGTCAATCAATTTGACACAGAAACAAAATACCGGTGGTGCTCACCCTGGTAGAGGAGGTGCGAGGGGTCGAGGCCGTGGTAGGCAGTTCATATCCTCCTACTCAAATCAGCAGCAATATCAAAATCGGATTCCTAATTCTCAAAATCAATCAGCTTCTGCCTCTTATGATTTAAACACTGTGGTGTGTCATAATTGCAAGGGTACTGGACATGTAGCCCAACAGTGCCCATCTCCAAAACAACGAAACCAATTTTTACCAACTCCTACATCCAATCATACAGCCATAGCTTCAGCAAATCAGCCTTGGATCATGGACTCCGGAGCTACTCATGTAACACCCCAACTCATACGTGGACGAACCCATCCGCAATGGAGTAGGAGGCCGTACGAGTAGGTGTGTTACCGGACTGAAGCGAGACAAAGCATACTAAAATACGGAAGAATTTAAAACTTGAGGAGTAGATTTGGACATGCATATTTCGCAAATGCGCATACACTAATCAAAAGCATACAGTTGTGAAAACTTACAAGCATACAATAGAAGTTATTCTCCAAACATCGCTATACAAATATTTACATGGCCCAGAATATTATATAAGTATCTTTACATATTATTACATATACATATTCATCAGAATTACAAAATCCAGGCTACAGAAATTCAACAAAATACATCACTTCTAACTCCTATGTGGCCGACTCTGCAAATGCGCGACTCGAACAGAAGCAAACCTGCCACCTGCACGGGAAAAAGAACCCGTGCTAAGCGATAACGCTTAGTGGGGAAAACAAACATAATAATATGTATGGCCATTCACAATGGTCGTCGAGGTCAAATACATTCAAATGGCAATTACGGATATTCAAAACACATATCTAAACAGACTTGCATAGTAAAGGCATTCATTCGGAAACTCACACACATAATCATATACATATATCAGGAATGGCCAAAACAGTCATAACCCAAAACACGACACCAGTGTTAACATGCTGAGCCATATACCCAAGAAAACATCCAAAACACCACACTTCTGCTGCACAACTCTAATACATAGCATATCAAAACCATGCAGAAAGTACAATTACATCTTATATACTTACCCTCACAACCGATCCGATTCACATGCTTGTACACAATAAAACCATGTTTACCTCATATGCATAAATACATCGATCGAATCATTTCAAAGCATTCAGAAGCTAATAATAAATCACATGCCAAGTTCGGATAATCATGTTAACTGAAAAGTCATGTTTACTAAATACAGATTTACCTTCTGAAGCCCGTAGTCATATTCATATACATATAAACTGATTCTTACTCATTCAGATATCACATTCTGAAGACTATTTCAAAACAGAATAAAACAAACCATCAAAATACCTGCTGACTCATAATAGTGGATAACGAGTACTGAGGAGGAGACCTCATGAGGGAACATATAGCCCGATCTCTGACCGGGTAAACCTCAGAGGGAACATATAATATAATGTACCATACAGGTACAATTCGAAAAGCAACATCCTCTTTTTCCACATTCCAAAAACATTTCATATCAAAGGGTTCGCGAGGAACCAGTCGTGGGACCTGATCAGGGTCCAAATCGTTCAAAGGGCGCTGCAGCTACAAAGACTCTATTAGGCATGCCTAACTATCCGCTAGACTGACTCTCGCAGGTCATGCATAATACAAATCCTATTTCCAATCATATAATTTATATCATTGCACATAATCAGCAATAGATGAGACATATGAATAAGGTCATAACATCAATCATGTATCATACAATTTACACGTAAGCATAATATAATAATCTTAGAGAGATATCATAAGTATAGATATGCATACTACATTCAATTATATTAACATACTTAATAAAATAGTCAAAGAATACACCTAAAGGCATCACAAGTTCGGAATTCAAACATTGAAATCACCAAAGAAAACTCATTCAACACAACATATCTGTCGCGCTCGCGACAGAGACCATAGTCTCTTCGCTGTACGCGCGCGACGGACTTCGCGATCGCGGGAAGGAGAGAAGGGCCCGGCTCTGTCGCGCTCGTGATATTGTCGCGATCGCGACAGAGGGCAAGTATTGCCATCGCGGGGTCGCGACAAGTCGCGTGCTCGCGATAGCACAGGCCAACAATGTGCTCTGTCGCGATCGCGACGGTTGTCGCGCTCGCGACAGAGAGCAGACAAGCTATTGCTATCGCGGGCTCGCGACGGCGTCGCGTGCTCGCGACGGCACAGCATCGACATCACCGGTCTCTGTCGCGCTCGCGACAGTGTCGCGATCGCGACAGAGTCATGATTCCGAAAATCTGCAGAATTTTGCAAGATCTTTCCTTCCTCAAACTCACCCACAAACACACGAAACACATCCAAAAGTCTCTTACCTCATCTCCAGCCAGTCACACATTATTGACAACATAATCCAACATTCGTATCAAGTATTTCAATCAGAACACGCCATTAACAATATCCATATACACACTCTATAATAATAACATTATTCGTCAATCATCTCAATCGCACCCACATTAAATGCATTCGTACATATGGTACGTCATTCTAAGGTTACTCATGAGACCATCACATAATAGCACTCATCAATAAACAAACCTTCACGGAGTTATATCTATTATTAATTACTAGTTAAATCATCAATCTTAAGCATACTCCTAAATTTTTCCCGACGATAATTACTTATATAGCCCTTTCATTACCCTAAACATGTATAATAACTGATGGGAAAGGTACGGGATTGATCCGGGTCAACCCTAGACTCAAAAATAGAGAATAAAAGGCTCAAAACATACTTTTCTGTCGCGAGGTCGCGACCCTTGTCGCGCTCGCGACAGAGGCTCGCCTCAGCTACCAAAACGGACTGCTTTCTACTATAAACTAGTATCGCGAAAACCGACCTCTAAACCTCGTTTTTAGGAAAAGTGTTCTTCTTAACAAATGTTCTCCTACGTCTTAGCTTTCAAATGAAACAAGTTTAACAGCAATTGGACATCTACAACTCCAGATATGCACTCCACAACCCATACTGGTCAAACAACCCGTCACAAAAAGAAACACTACGGTATCATCAAAAATTTAGGGTCTTAGAGCAATAATTGGCCCGAGGCTATTTCTAAGTTATTTAAAGTAATGAAATTCATGGTTCTAATGGTTCAATAATAGCATGGTTTGGAGTTCTAAAACTCCACTTATGACAAAAACATTGCACAAGGGTCAGATGAGAACGAAACAGGGTTTACCCCAATTACACACTTCACTTCCAATTCTCACACACCTTCAACTTAAGCCACTTCATGCATTATTAATACATTTACCCAAACCAATACATGCATAAGAATCATCTTAATCACTCAATTTACTGGAAATCATATACAAATATACATACATAGCTCAATAAGAATTTAGGGGAAAAACCAAATAAAACTCAATTAAAGGAATCCACTTCCAAACCTCTTGTTGCACAATAGTTGTTCTCTTCAAGCTTTAAATCTTCTCTTTTCCTTTACTTTGATTCTTCTTATCACCAATTACTTGCACAAACAAACCCATAATTCTTAATTCAATCATAACTTAAACAAAACTAGGAGTAGAAAAAAGAACTCAAACATAGGAACCCTCAAATCTCAACTTACCTTAACAATCTTGCTTCCAATCTCCACTAAATCACTTCTAATTCATTCAAAACCAAAAGATGGAACAAAGAAAGGGAAGACAAGAAAAGGAAATGGAAAATCGGGAAAATGAAAGGAAACCAACGTGGACTCCTCTTTCTCTTTCACTTTGATTTTCTTTTTCACACTTAATGCACACCTACCACAAGCCATGTGTCCAAATCTTATTGGTTCCTTAATCCATCTTTTGACTTGTTCCACCTTGCACCATACTCTATACACACACAAACAATTCTTGAATAAATATCTTCAATACACCAAACACCACTCACACCATATCATTTCTTAGCCCACTCACATCCTACTTCCATATACTTCAAGCATACTCTAACAATTCCTTATAAGCCACTTGTCATCATCCTACAAACCCAAGTGTCACAATCTTATCCAATCACTTCTTACATACCATACACATGTTCCACTAGATAATTCATTCACTAAACTTATTTAGTTAATTTCTTAGCAATTAAATCCTTATTATCCATATTACTCATGCATAAATTACCAAAATACCCTTCACTTAACTGACTTAGCTTTCCGATTCCGACTAGGCCCGATTTGGGGTGTTACAACTCACCATCTTACTTCTGATATGGGGAACCTGACACTGCATTCAGATTACACTGGTCCAGAAGAAGTGGTTTTAGGTAATGGTTCTAAACTCCCCATTACTCACACTGGTCAATCTTCTCTTCAATTAAATAACCAGTCTTTGAAATTATCAAATGTTTTGCATGTTCCAAGTTCTAATTCCAATCTTATTTCCATTAGTGCACTTATTAATCATAACGATGTTTCTGTGGAATTTTTTAATGACTGTTTTGTTGTGAAGGACCTGAAATCCAGGAAAATAATTTTCCAAGGGCCGAATAGAGGGGGGCTCTATACTGTGCCACAAAATGTTTCTCCTTCAGTTCGACTTCATATCACTACTTTATCTACCTGGCATGAACTTTTCTCATTGTGTTAGTTGTGCAGTCAGTTAAAGTCATAAGCTTCCATTTTTTGATTCTAGTTTTCAGGCTACTGGACCTTTGGATCTTGTTTGTTCCGACTTGTGGGGACCTTCTCCTGTTAAATCATATGATAATTTTTCCTATTATATTTTGTTTTATGACCATTATAGTAAATTTTATTGGATTTATTTTCTGCAATACAAGTCTGATGCTTTTTCTGCCTTTATCAAATTTCGCACTCTTGTTGAAAAATAATTTGGGAGGTCTATTAAATCTTTTTAATCTGATTGGGGTGGAGAATTTCAAGCTATGTCTCCTTATTTGTCTAAAAATGGTATCCAGCACCATGTGTCATGTCCCTACACACCTGAACAAAATGGGTGTGCGGAACGTAAACACCGATATATTGTTGAAATAGGTCTTGCATTATTATCTCATGCAAATTTAGCTAAATCTTTTTGGACTCATGCCTTTGATACTGCTGTTTACCTTATTAATCGCATGCCCACTTCATTACTGCAAAATATTTCTCCTTACCAATGTTTACTTGGTATTCCTCCTGATTATCGTGCCTTATGTACCTTTGGTTGTTTATGCTATCCGTGGCTTCGACCCTATTCTGCTAATAAACTTGATTTTCGATCCCGAAAATGTATCTTTGTTGGCTACAGTCATCTTTATAAAGGTTACTGTTGCTTTGATCCTTCTTCTGGAAAAGTATTTGTCTCACGCCATGTTGTTTTTGATGAACAGGTGTACCCATATCAGGAGCTGCTTCGATCTCATGATCTGCCACCTTCCCCAGACAATATGTCTACTCCGCTTATTATCTACTCCCTACCAGTCCAGCGCCATACCCCACCTGCACCAAACCCTTTAATGCCATCGGTCTCTCCACACAACCCATCAGCGCCAAACCAAAGCACACCAATTTCTACACCACACCACTTAGCTGTCTCTTCCTCGCCTACACTCACCTTAAACTCCCTACCGTCTCCCTCACCCTCACCCACACCGTCCAGTACTCACCCTACAAAACACCACATGGTTACAAGGTCACAAACTGGGTCATTGAAACCTCGTATCCTCAATACTCAAGTTCATTCCTCAGACCCAACGTGTTACTCTGTAGCTATCAAATCCCCACATTGGCGAGAGGTGATGGCCCAAGAATACAATGCCCTCATTTTCAATGGCACATGGGAACTTGTTGTCCCCCCTCCAGGCACGAATATCATTGGCTGCAAATGGGTGTATAAGACTAAGAAAAACCCTGATGGTTCAGTTGAATGGTATAAAGCTCGGTTGGTAATAAAAGGGTATCATCAACGACCTGGCATGGAATTTACTGACACATTCAGTCCAGTTGTTAAGCCGACTACCGTTCGACTGTTGTTGGCATTGGCAGTTTCCCTTTCTTGGCAGGTTTTACACCTTGATGTCTCGAATGCATTCCTACATGGAGATCTTGATGAGCGAGTTTTCATGCAATAACCCCAAGGCTTTATTGATCCGAACTACCCAACACATGTGTGTTCTCTTTGAAAATCCTTGTACGGACTCAAACAATCCCCTCGCATGTGGCATAAATGCCTCACACAGGCACTGTTGACTTTTGGGTTTCGTTGTTCTAAGGCTGATGTCTCTCTTTATATCTTTGGCAGCGGCAAATTATCATTTTTTTGTTTGATTTATGTTGATGACCTGTTGCTTTTTGGCAGTGATAATAGCACTTTGCAGTCTCTTATCTCCTATTTACAGCAACAGTTTGCAATCAAAAATCTGGGATGTGTGCACTATTTCTTAGGCTTGGAGACTTTTTGGCATAATGGCTCCCTTTATATCACTCAACAAAAATACATTCGAGACCTGCTCTCGAAGGCTTAAATGACAGGTTGTAAACCACTTTCGACACCAGCCTGTACCTCTGCTAGGCTTTCGATTTCAAGGGGTGATTTGTTGCCTGATGACTCGGCTTATCGTAGTATTATGGGAGGTTTACAATATTTGACAGTCACTCGCCCAGATATTGCTTTCGCTGTGCATAAGGTGGCACAATTCATGCATGCCCCAACTGATCTTCACTGGCAAGCAGTTAAACGTATTCTTCGTTACCTACAGTCCACTCCTACCTATGGTCTCCACTTTTGTCCTTCATCAGATATTAAACTACAAGGTTTCTCTGATTCAGATTAGGGGGGTGACCAAGATGACCGTCGATCCACGATGGGGTATGCTGTCTTTTTGGGTTCAAATTTGATCTCTTGGGTTTCTCGCAAGCAACGCACCATTTCTCGATCCTCTACTGAAGCGGAGTATCGTGCTCTTGCTACAACCACTTCTGAATTATCCTGGGTAACTATGCTTCTTCATGATATTGGTTTTCCCTTGAAAACTGCTCCAGTTTTGTGGTGTGATAATCTTAGTGCTACCTATTTGACTGCTAATCCTATTTTTCACTCGCGCACCAAGCATCTTGAGATTGATTTCCATTTTGTGCGCGAACGGGTGGCAAACCGTTCTCTTTATGTCCGTTATCTTCCCACTGATGTTCAAGTGGTTGATCTCCTCACTAAGGCTTTGCCCAAATCCAGATTTCGACAGCTACGTGGCAAGTTGTCAGTTGCACCATCACCTGCTCAACTTGAAGGGGTGTAATAGTATATATGTATGCAGTATATCTTTGTAAATATGTACTTGTATATGGATATATTTATACTTTCCTCTTTAGTGTACATGACTATAAATTATCTCTTTACACATCAATAATACTATTGGGAAAACCATTCATCACAAACCTTTGGAGTTTTAGGCAAGAAAATTAAGACAAAAATCAAAGGGGTCAGCTTTCGAGTTTTGGGCAAAAATATTTTAATGAATAGCAAAAGGGAACCCCTCTAAGTTTTAGGCAAAAATATTTAGAGGAATAGCAAAGGGGTACCCTTTTGAATTCTACAAAAAAAAAATTAAACTAAAACTAAAGGTACACTCCTTGGAGTTTTAGGTAAAAAAAAAAGTAAAAAAAGCAAAGGGATACCCCCTTGGAGTTTTGGGTGAAAAAATTTATATATAAAACAAAAGGATATGTCTTGGTATTTTGGGAGAGAAAATTTAGATGGAAAGCAAAAGTTTACCCACTAGAATTTTGGGCGAGAAAATTTATACAAAAAGCAAAGGGGTACAACTTAGATTTCTAGATGAAAAAATTTAGACACAAAGCAAAAGGGTAGGTACCTCTTAGACTTTTGGGTGAAAAAATTTGGTTCAAAAGCATAGGGGTTATCTTTGGTGTTTTGAGCAAGAACATTTTGACGAATAGCAAAAAGTTAAATTTTCGGCGAGAATATTTAGAGGAATAGAAAATGGGTAATCCTTGAAATTTTGGGTGATAAAATTCGAACAAAAAGTAAAAGGGTAACCCTTGGTGTTTTGGATGAGAAAATTTAGATAGAAAGCAAAGGGGTACCCCATGGAATTTTAGGCGAGAAAATTAAGATAGAAAGTAAAAGGATAACACTTGGAGTTTTGGGCGCAAAAGTTAAGACAAAAAGCAAAAAAGTACCCCTATAAGTTTTTCGCGAAATATTTTTGACAAAAACCAAATTGGTGTTGCTTAGAGTTTTTCCTGAGAAAACTTAGATAAAAAGTAAAGGGTATTTCTTGGAGTTTTGAGGGACAATATTTAGAAAAAAAAAAAAGCAAAAGGATACCCTTGGGAGATTTAGATAAAAATATTTAAACAAAAATCAAATGGGTACCACTTTAAGTTTTAGGAGAGAAAATTTAAATAGAAAGCAAAGTGTTATACCTTAAAATTTTGGAAGAGAAAATTTAGACAGAAAGCAAAGGGGTACCCCTTGAAGTTTTGGAAGAAAAATAGACAAAAATCAAAAGGGTACTTGTTAGAGTTTCGGGGCGAGAAAATTTAGACAAAACGCAAAGGGATACTCCTTGAAATTTTAGGTGATAAAATTCAAACAGAAAGCAAAGAGGCACCTATTGGAGTTTTGGACAAAATAATTTAGATAAAAAGCAATGGGGTACTACTTGGAATTTTGGACAATAAAATTTTTACAAGAAGCAAAGAGGTACCACTGGGAATTTTGGGCAAGATAATTTAAATAAAAGGCAAAGGGGTAACCTAGGAGTTTTAGGTGAAATTATTTAGACAAAAAGTAAAAGGATACCTCTTGAAATTTAGGGAGAAAAAATTTAGAAAGAAAACAAAGAGGTACCCCTTGGAGTTTTGGGTGAAAAAATTTAGATAAAAAGTAAAGGGTTAACCCTTGGAGTTTTAGGTAAAAAACAATTTATACAAAAAGCAAAGTATTACCCATTGGAGTTTTGGGAGAAACAATTAAGATAAAAAACAAATGGGCACTATTTGGAATTTTAGGCTTTAAAATTTAGACAAAAAGTAAAGCGGTACCCCTTGGAGTTTAGGTTGGAAATTTAGACAAAAAATTTAGGGTTAACTCTTAATGTTTTGAGCAAAAACATTTTGTTGAATTGCAAATTGCAGTTTTAGGCAAAAATATTTAGAGGAATAGAAAAATGGTATTCCTTGGAATTCTAGGTAAGAAAATTTAGATAGAAAGCAAAAGTAAACTCTTGGAATTTCGGACGAGCAAATTTATATAAAAAATAAAGGGGTACCACGTGGATTTTTAGGTGAAAAAAATTTAGACAGAAAGCAAAGGGGTATCTCTTGGCCTTTTGGGAGAAAATATTTAGATAAAAAGTATAGGGGTTATCTTTGGTGTTTTAAGCAAGAACATTTTGACGAATAGCAAAAGCGTACCCTTCGAACTTTCGAAATATTTAGAGGAATAAAAAAAGGGTACTCCTTAGAATTTTGGGCAATAAAATTTAAACATAAAGTAAAAAGGTAACCCTTGGTATTTTGGATGATAAAATTTAGATCGAAAGCAAAGGAGTACCCATTGGAGTTTTGGGCTAGAAAATTAAGATAGAAAGTAAAAGGGTAACAATTGTAGTTTTGGCCGAAAATGTTAATACAAAAAGCGTAAAGGTTCACCTATGAGTTTTTTGCGAAATTTTTTTGGTGAAAAGCAAATTGGTACCCCTTGGATTTTTGCCCGAGAAAACTTAAACAAAAAGCAAAGGGTATCACTTTGAGTTTTGTGTTGAAAAATTTAGACAAAAAGTAAAAGAATACCCCTGGGAGACTTAGGTAAAAATATTTAGACAAAAATCAAATGGGTACTACTTTGAATTTTTCGGGTACTACTTTGAATTTTGGGCTACAAAATTTTTATAGGAAGCAAAAGGGTACCACTTGGAATTTCTGGCAAAAAAATTTAAATAAAAGGCAAAGGGGTAACCTTAGGAGTTTTAGGCGAAATTATTTAGACAAAAAGTAAAAGGATACCTCTTGAAATTTAGCGAGACAAAATTTAGACAAAAAGTAAAGAGGTATCCCTTGGAGTTTTGGGTGGAAAAATTTAGACAAAAAGTAACAGGGTAACCCTTGAATTTTTAGGTAAAAAATTTTAGACAAAAAGCAAAGGGGTACCCTTTTGAGTTTTGTGGGAAAATATTTAGGCACAAATCAAAGTGGTACTTCTCGGTATTTTGGGAAAAAATATTTTTATGAATAGCTAATGGTTAACTCTTTGAGTTTTGGAAAAAAATATTTAGAGGAATAGAAATTAGGTAGTTGTTGAAATTCTAGGCAGGAAAATTTTGATAAAAAGCAAAGGGATAATACTTTGAGTTTTGCCCAAGAAAATTTAGATATAAAACATAGGGGTAACACTTGGTGTTTAGGGCGAAAATATTTAAACAAAAAGCAAAGGGGTACCCCTTTGAGTTTTGCGTGAAAAAATTTTAACAAAAAGCAAAGGGTATCCCTGTGAGTTTTACATAAGAAAATCTAGGCCATAAGCAAAGGGATACCCCTTGAAATTTTTGGCGAGAAAATTTAAACAAAAAGTAAAGGGGTACCACTGGAGTTTCGGGAGAGAAAATTCTAATAGAAACCAAAAGGGTATCATTTTGAGCTTCGGACAAAAAAATAGACAGAACGTAAACGGGTATCCTATAGAGTTTTGGATGAAAGAATTTTAATAAAAAGTAAAACAACCACCCTTGGAGTTTTGGATAATAAAATTTAGACAAAAACAAACAGGGTACCACTTGGAATTTTGGATGACAAAATTTAGATAGGAAGCAAAGTGGTACCCCTTGGAATTTTTCGCAAAACAATTTATACAAAAAGCAAAGGGGTAACCCTAAGAGTTTTAGCCAAAATAATTCAGATAAAAAGTAAAGGGGTACCTCATGAAATTTTGAGTGAGAAAATTTAAAGAGAAACCAAAGGGGTACCCATTGAAGTTTTTAGGAAAAACATTTTTATGAATAGTAAAAGGGTACACATTTGAGTTTTAGACAAAACCATTTTAATAAATAGCAAAGGGGTACTGAATGAAATTTGGGCAAGAAAGTTTAGATAAAACGAAAATGGATACCGTTTGAATATTTAGGCAAAAAATTTTAGACATAAAGCAAAAAGGTACCCCTGGGTTAAAAAATTTAGAAAAAAAACAAAAGGGTACTCCTGGGTGTTTTCGGCCAAAAACAATTGATAAATAGCAAATGGGTACCCCTCTGAGTTTTGGACAAAAGTTTTTACAGACATAGAAAAGGGATACTCTTTGAAATTTTGGGCAAGAAAATTTAGACAGAAAGCAAATGGGTAACCCTTTGAGTTTTAAGCAAGAAAATTTATACAGAAATCAAAGGGGTCACCTTTGAATTTTGGGGAAAAATATTTTAATGAATAGCAAAAGGGTACCCCTCTGAGTTTTGGGAAAAAATATTGAGTGGAATTGCAAACAGGTACACCTTGGAATTCTACACAAAAAAATTTAAACTAAAAGTAAAGGTGCACTCCATGGAGTTTTTAGCAAAAAGAAGTACAAAAAGAAAAGGGGTACCCCTTCGGAGTTTTGGGTTAAAAATTTTATACAAAAAATAAAGGGGTATATGTTGGAGTATTAGGCGAGAAAATTTAGATAGAAAGCAAAAGTGTACCCTTTGAAATTTCGGGTGAGAAAAATTATACAAAAAGCAAAGGGGTACCATTTGGGCTTTTAGATGAAAACATATAGACAGAAAGCAAAGGGGTACCCCTGGGACTTTTGGATGAAAAAAAAATTAGATAAAAAGCATAAGGGTTATCTTTTACATTTTGTTCGAAAACATTTTGGCGAATAAGAAGAGGGTACCCTTTTGAAATTTTTGGCAAGAATATTTAGAGCAATAGAAAAGGAGTTCTCCTTAGAATTCTAGGTGATAAAATTTGGATAGAAAGTAAAAGGGTAACCCTTGGTGTTTTAGATGAGAAAATTTAGATAGCAAGCAAAGGGGTACCCCTTGGAGTTTTGGGCAAAAAAATTAAGGTAGAAATTAAAGGGGTAACACTTGGAGTTTTGGGCGAAAATGTTGAGAGAAAAAGCAAAAAGGTACCCTTATGAGTTTTTCACAAAATATTTTTGACAAAAAGCAAATTGGTATCCCTTAGAGTTTAGCCCGAGAAAATTTAGAAAAAAAGCAAAGGGTATCCCTTTGGAGTTTTTCGCGAGAAAATTTAAACAAAAAGCAAAAAGATACCCCTAGGAGATTTAGGTAAAAATATTTAGACAAAAATTAAAGGGGTACCACTTTGAGTTTTGGAAGAGAAAATTTAAATAGAAAGCAAAGCGTTATACTTTGAAATTTTGGAAGAGAAAATTTAGACAGAAAGCAAAGGGGTACCTCCTGAAGTTTTGGAAGAAAAAAATAGACAAAAAGTAAAGGGGTACTTCTTAGAGTTTTGGGCGAGAAACTTTAGACAAAATGCAAAGGGATACTTCTTGAAATTTTGGGTGATAAAATTTATACAGAAAGCAAAGAGACACCTATTGGAGTTTTGAGCGAAAAAATTTAGATAAAAAGCAATTGGGTACTACTTGGAATTTTGGACGAAAAAAATTTTATGGGAAGCAAAGATGTACCACTTGGAATTTTGGACAAAAAGCAAAGTAGTACTCCTTAGAGTTTTGGGTGAAACACTTTAGATAAAATGCAAATTGTTACTCCTTGGAGTTTTAGGCTAGAAAATTTGGACTGAAAGTAAAGGGGTAACCCTTGGAGTTTTTGGTAAAAAAATTTAGATAAAAAACAAAGAGTTAACCCTTGGTGTTTCAGCCAAACACATTTTGTTGAATTACAAATTGGAGTTTTAAGTGAAAGTATTTAGAGGAATAGGAAAATGGTATTCCTTGGAATTCTGGACAAGAAAATTTAGACAAAAAGCAAAGCGGTATTGATGCGAGCACAACCATGAGAAATCATAAGGAGACCAAGGATAAGCTAGCAATATCAAATGGATCAATGACAAGAGTAAGAGCTAAGAAGTTCAAGGAAGCACTAAAAATATACATAGGTCGAATTGTGGAAGCTATGGACAAACAAGGAGGAGTGGGGCCGAATGGACAAGAGAAGACTCAAATGGGATTGACTAATTATTTGAAGTTAGTAGAGTGATTGGTTAGCCCATACACGTGTTGATTACATTTGGCATATAGACTTATTTTAATAATGTGGGTTACTTTTTGTTATGTTAAGTTGGGCCATAATCTAGCTTAATAGACTTATTTGTAAGTGAGATTTGTTTTAACTAGCTTGGGTTCATTTAATTATCTCTTCTAGGCTTGTGGGCTCTATTTAGAATCATTAGAGTGGGCTTAAGTTATTTTAGTGGGAGTCCCATGTTTAAAGGCCTATTTATCTTAATTAGGTTTAAGGTTTTTTAAATGGGTATAAATACCACATATGGCCTATTGTAAGGCAGATTTTTTTTGAGATTACTATTTTGGCTTGACCAAATTCTTCATTGGAGAGGATTGCTTGTCTTCTTCTTTTACATCAATAACTTTATTCTTATCAAGGTAATTTACTTTGTGGTGAATTTCGTTCTTATTTTAAAATCAACCTAATTATATGCGTTTCCATTTATATTATTGATTGGGGATTCATTATGGTTGAGGATTTCTTCTTGTTCATGTTCATACCATATTGTATGTTTAAGAGGTTTCGGGTTCTTTAGTCTTAGAGTTCTGCATCATTTGTTATCAGAGCTTGAATTAAGGATTAGCTCTTATTTATCCTTGTTTATTTGCATTCTAGTTGCTATTTAGCTGTTAAAAAAAACTTTTGGCACTATTCACGGTACTGTTCACCCTAGTGGTACCACTTTGAGTTTTGGGCGAAAAATTTAAATAAAAAGCAAAGCGTTATACCTTGAAATTTTTGAAGAGAAAATTTAGGCAGAAAGCAAAGGGATGCCCCTATAAGTTTTAGAAGAAAAAATAGACAAAAAGCAAAGGGGTACCTCTTAGAGTTTTGGGCGAGAAAATTTATACAAAACGGAAAGGGATGCTCCTTGAAATTTTCGGTGATAAAATTTAGGCAGAAAGTAAAATGGCACCTATTGGAGTTTTGGGCGAAAAATTTATATAAAAAGGAATGGGGTATTACATGGAATTTTGGGCGACAAAATTTTTATAGGAAGCAAAGGGTTATCACTTGGAATTTTGGGCAAAAAAATTAAAATAAAAGGTAAAGGGGTAACCCAATGAGTTTTAAGCAAAATTATTTAGACCAAAAGTAAAAGGGTACCTCTTGAAATATAGGGAGAGAAAATTTAGACAGAAAGCAATGGAGTATCCATTGGAGTTTTGGACAAAATTATTTTATTAATAGCAAAAGGATACCTATTGGAGTTTTGGGCAAAAATATTTAGAGGAATAGCAAAGTCGTACCTCTTGGAATTCTGGGCAAAAAAAATTAAAAAAAAAAGTTAAGAGGCATACCTTGTAGTTTTTAGGCAAAAAATTTATACAAAAAGACAAGGGGTAACCCTTAGAGTTTTGGGTGAAAGACTGTAGACAAGAAGCAATGGGGTACCCAATAAGTTTTAGGAAAAAAATTTAGACAGAAAACAAAAAGATAACCTTTGGAATTTTGGGCGACAAAATTTGTTCAAAAAGCAAAGGGTACCCCTTGGAATTTTAGGTGAAAAAATATAGATTGGAAGCAAAGAGGTTCCCCTTGGAGTGTTGGGTGAAAAATATTTGACAAAAAGCAAATGGGGACACCGTGGTGTTTTTGGCAAAAACATTTTGCTGAATAGCAAATAGGTACCCCTCTAAGTTTTAGGCAAAACAATTTAGATAAAAATGGGGTACTCCTTGGAATTCTTGGCAAGAAAATTTAGATAAAAAGTAAATGGGTAACCCTTGAGGTTTTCTGCGTGAAAATTTAGATAGAAAGCAAAGGGGTACCCAATTGAGTTTGGGCAAGAAAATTAAGATAGAAAGTAAAGGAGTAACCATTGGAGTTTTGGTCGAAAATATTTCGAGAAAAAGTAATGAGGTACTCCTTTGAGTTTTGAGAGAAAACTTTTTGACAAAAAGCAAACTGGTATCCCTTGGAGTTTTGAGCGAGAAAATTTAGACAAAAAGTAAAAGGGTATCCTTTAAAAATTTGAGCGAGATAATTTAGACAAAAAGTAAATGGGTTCACCTACGAGATTTAGGTGAAAAAATTTAGATAAAAAGCAAAGGGATACACCTTGAAGTTTTGGGCGATAAAATTTAGCCAAAACGCAAAGGAGTACCCCTTGGATCTCAAGGCAAGAAAATTTAGATAGAATGCAAAGGGGTGCCCCTTGGAATTTTGGACGATAAAATTTAGAAAAAAAGCAATGGGGTACACTTTTGATTTTTGGGTGACAAAATTTAGATAGGAAACAAAGCAATATCCCTTGGAATTTATGGCGAAAAGATTTATACAAGAAGTAGAGGAGTGATCTTATCAGTTTAGGGAAAACAATTTAGACAAAAAGCAAATGGGTACTTCTTAGAATTTTGGGTGAGAAAATTTAAATAGATAGCAAAGGGGTACCAATTAGAGTTTTGGGCAAAAATATTTTTATGAATTGCTAAAGAGGTACACATTGAAGTTTTGGACAAAAATATTTTGATAAATAGCAAAGGTGTACCCCTCTGAGATTTGGGAAAAAATATTTAGAGAAATAGCAAAGGAGCATTCCCTGAAATTCTGGGCGAGAAAATTTAGAAAGAAAGCAAAAGGGTACCCCTTAGAGTTTTAGGCAAAAAAGTTTATACAAAAAGCAAAGGGGTACCCTAGGAGTTTCGGATTAAAAAATTTAGATAAAGAGAAAAGGGGTTCACCTTCTTGTTTTGGGTGAAAAAATTTTGACAAAAAGCAAAAGGTACAACTTGGAATTTTGGGCGAGAAATTTTATGCAAAAAGCAAAGGGGCACCTCTTGGAATTTCAGCCAAAAAAATTTAGACATAAAGCAAGGGGTACCATATTAAGTTTTAGTTGAAAACATTTATAAAAAAAAAAAGCAATTAGGTATCCCATGGTGTTTTGGGCAAAGACTTTTTTATGACTAGCAAATGTGTATCCCTTTGAATTTTGGGCCTAAATATTTAGAGAAATAGAAATGGGGTACTCCTTGAAATTCTGGGCAAGAAAATTTAAACAGAAAGTAAAGCAATAACACTTAGAGTTTTGGGAGAAAAAATTAAGATAGAAAGCAAAAGGGTACCCCTTGGAGTTTTGAGCAAGAAAATTAAGATAGAATGCAAAAGGGTATGATTTTCTAGGGGGATGACGTGGAATTAAGGAGTTGCAAATTTTGCAATCAACCGAGATTCAAGCCAGCCAATTCTAATAGGAAGCATAAATTAGTGCCATGGAAACGGATGTATTATTTTCCTATTACTCCAAGACTTCAGAGGCTGTATTCATCAGATGTGACAGCATCTCACATGAGGTGGCATAATGAACATGAACAGATAAATGGAGTAATGACCCATCCGTCGGACGCCGTTGCATGGAAACATTTTGACGACATTCACCCAGATTTTGCTTTTGAAAGTAGAAATATGAGGCTGGGTTTAAGTACAAATGGTTTTCAGCCTTTTGGGCAATCAAGCCAACAATACTCATCATGGCCAATCATATTAATTCCGTATAATTTGCCTCTGTGGATGTGCATGAAAGAGGCTACATGTTTTTTATAGTAATTATGCCGGGTCCTAAGAATCCAAAGCAAGGGATTGATGTCTTCCTCCAACCATTAATTTTTGAATTGCTTCAATTATGGGAAGTCGGTGTACTCATATATGACGTGTCCCTAAAATAAAATTTCATGATGAGAGCAGCCTTGATGTGGACTGTTAGCGATTTTCCTGCATATGCTATGCTGTCAGGTTGGAGCATAGCTGGGAAATTGGCTTGTCCTTACTGTGGAAATGATTCCAAAGCGTTTTATCTTACTAATGGGTGTAAAATATCATGGTTTGATAATTACAGAAAATTTCTCCCTCCAAATCACCCATTTAGACGTAATAAACAGATATTTCTTAAGAATAAAGTTGTCCTCGCCTCTCCTCCACGTAATAGATCTGGTGAGGAAATTTTGCAAGAGATTGAGGAATTGGGGTTGATAAAAGTGACAAAAGTTGAAGCTGAAGAAGTCAATAGTAGCATTTCGAAAAATTTTGGGTGGAGGAAACGTAGTATATTTTGGAATTTGCCGTATTGGAAGACAAATATAATAAGATATAATCTAGACGTGATGCATATAGAAAAAAATGTTTTCGACAATGTTTTCAATACGATAATGAATATTGAAGGGAAGAGCAAAGACAATGCAAAGTCACGGGCAGATTTGAAATTATACTGCAAAAGAAATGAGTTAGATAGGGATTTTCGAACGGGTAAATATCCAAAGGCCTGTTATACTTTGGACAGAAGACAAAAAGAAGTGTTATGTGATTGGTTGAGAGATATAAAATTCCCGGATGGATATGTTTCAAACTTAGCGAGGTGTGTTGATATGAGAAAGTTCAAATTGTTCGGAATGAAAAGCCATGATTGCCACTATTCATGCAAAGGCTGATGCCGGTTGCTTTTCGTGAATTGCTGCCTCCTAAAGTTTGGGAAGCAATAATTGAAGTAAGCTTATTTTTTAAAAGCTTGACTTCCAATGGAAAAACTGGAAGGAGAAATTCCGATAATCATTTGCAAGTTAGAGGGAATATTTCCACCGAGCTTTTTTGACATAATGGAGCATTTACCGGTACATTTAGCACATGAGGCCAAACTGGCAGGATCCGTTTAGTATAGATGGATGTATCCATTTGAAAGGTAAATGCCGTCTCTATTGAATTATATATACATAGAGGTTCATAATTTGTTAGACTGTTGTTAACGTGATTACCACTTTGGATATGTAGGTATTTGTATCATTTAAAAAAAATGTTTAAGAATAAAGCTCGAGTTGAAGGTTCAATATGCAATGCGTACTTGGTTGAAGAAGCAAGTACATTTTGTTCTCATTACTTTGAGCTGCATGTTAGCACAAGACGCCGAAAACTTCCTCGTAATGACGATGGTGGTGAAACAAGTGCCAATGATGGAAACTTACGAATATTCACGTATCCTGGTCGATTGCATGGACGTGCTACCAGAAGAATGCTTACAGATGATGAACTAGATGCTGCACATGGTTATATCTTACTGAATTGCGAAGAAATTCAACCATTTGTGCAATAAGTGTAATTGTGCATTTGATGTTGATAATTTGTTCATTGCAACGAAAATGGATATATATTTACTATTGTGGTTTAATGCAGTTTATATGAGGAATGGTTACAGGAGCTTATGCCGCATATAACGCAAAATGATATCAACAAGGAAGTCGATAAGCACTTCCCTTCGTGGTTCAAGACATATGTAAGTTTTGATTGCAAATATGAATAAGTACCATACAAATTATATTACGTAAATGGATTAAATGACAAGTTACAATTTCGTTCTGTAGGCGTCACAACATCCAATTGAAAATAATTTCATCTCCGATGTTACTAAAGGACCTCTGCGAACTGTTAAATCTTACCTGGTTTATTTTGTCAACGGCTTCAGATACCATACACAATCGCATGGTTGCAATAGGGCAACTAAAAATAATGGAGTTTGCATTAAGGGAGAATTGATGGACTATTATGGTGAAATTACAGAGATCCTTGAAATTGATATCCTGCTTTGCCAATAAAACATTGTGTGCTATTTAAGTGCGAGTGGTTTGATCCTACACCCAATGTCAGAATCAGACTGCAAGCCGGCTACAACTTGGTCAAAATTAATAAAATAAGACGACTTGCTAATTTTGAGCCTTTCGTGTTGGCCATGCAAGCAGTTTAGGTGTATTACCTCCCTTTTCCTAGCCTTAGACGAGATAAAATGGATTGGTTGGCAGTTTGCAAGGTTAAACCCAGGGGCATATATGAGATGAAAGTAACAAGACAAAATAAACGAATTGACAGTGAGGCCTTTCAGGAAGAGGAAGTGGAGGGTCATGAAATAAATGAAAGCTTGCCATATAGGGATAATGAACCTTTGAATAGTGTGGATAATGAATTTGTTGACATTGGATCGGACGAGGAATCCAATTCCACATCGGAATTAGAAAGCGAATTTGATTCTAATTATTCGGAAAATGAAGATAATAGTGATAATAATGCAGATGATAGCGAATAATTATTCGCCCATGTGAGTAAAACCCATAATTTTAATATAATTAGTTAATTTATGTTTCAATTAACTTACATATGGTAGATATTTGCATTATTGACTGTGTTAATCATGTATACGTAATAATTTAATTGCTAATTATGATTGTGAATATTTTCAGGACAAAACATGAATAATAAGAGGCGGGCGGGATCAATGCAACCTCCCAGGGCCAGGATGCGCATGTCCACATTAGGAGCGGACAATCAAGGGGAGGGATCATCTCCTGCATCAACACCTCCCCGTGTGGGCATGGCATCTTCGTCGCCAATGCATCCAGCCCCGCAATCAACGGCTGCTACTACGTCTACCAAGGTGCCTAGTTCGGATAATCCGTCCTAGCCATCGCAGCGATCGCCTGACACTGTTGAAGGTCCATTGCCTAGTTCGGTTGGCACTGACGGGCGGACGTATATTGTCATTGCTGGAAAACAGTGAGTTACTAAATTTTTTGTTTTATATTTACTCTGTAATAGTAAAATTCATCACACAATTACATTTTCATTCTAATCCAGATTTATTCCCTCTGGTATATGCTCCCACACGATGACTGGTACATTCAAGGAAATGTTTGAATTTAATGGGTATTTATGGAAAAATATATCACAAGAGAAGAAGATGTTCTACTTCCAAGAGTTTAAGGTAAATAACTTATTTAAATTATTTTGACTGTGTGTATCTCTAATATTTTATAATTTAAATTGTATAGTAATATTGGGAATATATATATATCATGTTTAACCGTTTTTTTCTTTTAAATCCTGTAGAAAGCAATTTATTGGAATTCTTCCATCGATCACCTCGTTTACGGCGTGTGGGAGCGACGAGCGCGTGTTCGTTACAAGGATTTTCTTAATAAGTTGCACGCAAAAGGTGAATGCCCAAGGTATATAAGTGAAGAGACTTGGGCAAACTAGATGCAGTACTGGTCATCATCCGAAGCCGTTACCATCGCCGATCGGAATTCCACTAATAAGAGGGGAGGACCAGAGGGGCCTAGTGTTTCCTTACACACTGGAGGAACATTGTCTCATCATGAGCATGCTGATAGACTTAACTGTATTAATAGGTTAGAGGACTTCATTAGTCGTAGATTACCTGCTGATCCACCATCTACTGATCGTCCGCAGACTCCTCCTCCTTAGTTATTATTTGTGGACTTGTTATTTTTTTTTATTTGTAATGTCACTAATTCTTTTTATATATTATTAATACATTATAAAAAATAATATTTTTAAATCTATTTATTGTTTATTAAATTTTTTTCCATTATATAAAATTAAGGAATTTTTAAATTTAACATTATTTATTATTTTTTCACATATTAAAAAAAACCTAAAATTAGAGACGAAAATCTATTTTTCGTCTCTAAAAGTAGAGAAGGAATAGCAGTTAGGTCTCTATTTTTAGAGACGGAAATCAGATTTTTGTCTCTAAAAATAGAGACGGAATAGGATTTTTGGTCTCTATTTTTAGAAAAGGAAATCTGTTTTCCGTCTCTAAAAATAGAGACCGAACTGTTATTCCGTCTCTACTTTTAGAGACGAAAAACGGATTTTCGTCTCTAAAAATAGAGACCGAAAATCCTATTCCGTCTCTATTTTTAGAGACGGAAATCAGATTTTCGTCTCTAAAAATAAAGACTGAAATGGTTTTCTATATTTTTAGAGACGGAAAGCGTCATTCCGTCTCTAAAAGTAGAGACAAAAGAACAGTTCGGTCTCTATATTTAGAGACAGAAAACAGATTTTCGTCTCTAAAAATAAAAACGGAGCATTTTGGTCTCTAATTTTTAGCAACAAATGAAATAGAGATGGAAATTTTCCGTCTCTATTTTCGTCTCTATTTTCGATTAGAGACGAAATTTCGTCTCTATTTTTCTGTTTTCTTGTAGTGAAAGGGGTAGCCATTGGTCTTTCGGGCAAAAAAAATAGATAAAAAGCTATGTGGTATCACTTGGAAATTTGAGCAACAAAATTTAGATAGGAAGCGAAGGGGTAACCCTTGTACTTTTGGGCAAAAAAAATTATACAAAAAGCAAAGGGGTAACCTGGGAGTTTTAGGTGAAATACTTTAAATAAAAAGCAAAGGGTTATACTTGGAATTTTGGCCAAGAAAATTTAGACAGAAAGCAAAGGGGTGCCCGTTAGAGTTTTTGGCAAAAAACTTTTGACATAAAGCAGTGGGATACCCTTTGGAATTTTGGACGAAAAAATTTAGATAGAATACAAAGGGTTATCCTTTGGAATTTTAGGTAACCCTTAGAGTTTTTAGTGAAAAAATTTAGACAAAAAGAAAAAGAGTAACCCTTGGAGTTTTTGGCGAAAAAATTTAGACAAAAAGCAAAAGGATACCTCTAGGAATTTTTGGCGATAAAATTTAGATAGAAAGCAATGGGATACTGTGACGTGCGTCAACCCCGTAGGACGCCCCGAAGGCCCGCTTTTAGGGCTTCCGAGAGAGATTCATGAAAACTTGTAAGGTATTTACAAGTGCGTCTATTTTGGGCAACAAGGAGGTTTCTTGGAGTCGCCACCCAATAGAATATTGGGACAGGTCGTCTAGCCTCGGTGAGCCTAAGACGGCGCATAATATCCATTTTGGGCAAGCCAAAGGGATCTTGGAGATATCATTCCAATAGAACACTGGAATGACCCTCTATCCCCGTGGAGCCTAGGATTGTAAATTTAAGTCTTTTGGTGGGACACAAGAGGTGTCTTGGAGATCCCATTCCAACGAAACATCGGAATGGTCCTCTCGCCTCGTTGAGCCCAAAGACCAGAGATGGTTCGGGACTTACCATTTATTCATACCTTGATTAATTTATAATTGAGTTTTGAATTTAAATTTTCATCCTTTTTCTCATATGCGTTGATGCAATAATTAAAGTGCAAGTTTGATCATTCAAGGAAAGCGATAAATAAAAGGGTAAAAAAAATAAAGTACAAAAAAATAAATTACAATAAAACTAGGGGTGGAATACAACCCCCATTGTAAATAAAATAAAAATCATACATAAATCGGGGTATTCGTTATGGTGAGGACATTGGTCCTCGCATGTATACTTATTATGAAATAATTTTGAGGTGATGATTTTGGATGGAGAAAATTGAGACATTGATCCCATTTTTATTAGGAAAAATACCAATTTAATTAATAAAAAACGTTTGTGATTTTCTTTGTAGCGGGCCTAAATAAACAATTTTATAAGAAAATTACACTACAAAAAAAGGCCATTAGCGACGGCCAAATCAGTTGTTAATATTGATATTTTAGTCGCTAATTACATATAGCGACGGGGCGACGGTTCGTCGCAATTAAGGCCGTCGCTAGGATTTAGCGACTAAAATCTAAAACAGTCGCTAATTTTTGCGACTATTTTTTCGTCGCAAAAAGTTTAGTTTTTTATCGCTAATTGTGAAATAGGTTTCGTCGCCTCAATTATTTAGCGACGGATAACTAGTCGCTATTATTTTTGCGACTAAAAGTCGCCATTTTATTCAGTCGCTAAATATTAGCGACTAAAATATGCAGTTGCAAATAATTATCAGCGACACATAGTTCCGTCGCTATTTTTTGAATAGCAATTTTTTTTATATACATTTTTTCATATCAATATAAACTAAAATAAATGAATGTGAATATAGATTTAAAATATAATTAAATTTATGAAGATATAATCCAAAACACATATAATTACTATTCGTACGTACGTACATAGTATATATGTAATAAAAAAACATGAAAAATAAATAAAAATAATAAATTTGTTATGCGACATAATATCTTTTGTAAAAGTAAAATGTACTGATGATAATATAAAAAAAAAAGATATACACCGTCAAGCAGGACCGCCACTACCAAAATGAGAATATCAGGCGGGTCAGAACCGCGCGGAAATAAAGGGCCGGCATCCTGATCATGTGGTGCAGGTGATGTAGTGGTGGTATTAGGCTGAGTGGCTGGTGGCTGGCCGCCAAGTGAGGAAGCAACGAGCGAATAGTTCGTGCGACTATCTCCTGGACATCTTCCTTCGTCAAGCAGGCTCCAGCGGAATGACAGGCAGTGCTTGGACCAGCAGCATAAGATGGTCCGGATGAATAAAGACCGGTATGCACAAAAGAGCCAAGACCGTAAATGGTTTTCCTTTTATTGCACCGTGCGGCCTCAATGAACAACTCCGACTTATCGACGAACGACTCCTCTTACGATCTCTCGGATCAAAGTTGCTCATACCTCTCCTGTTAAATGACAACAATGTTTAATAAACGTAAATATAGGTACAAATCATATTTTACAACAATTAAGCATTTGAATAACAGAAATTATTATCAACATTTAAAGTACATATTACTTACATGCACCTCCCTACTACGGTCCGCCACATAAGTCTTCCCATCATGATTTATAATATGTGTGTGCAAATAAGCCTCGGGAATTGTAGGTGGGCGGCCCAACTCCTTCTCCTATCATGCGCAGTAGAAAATAGTTATTGGAAAAAAAGAAAATGAGGATCGAAAATAAATTTTTGCATAATTTTTCGTATTAATGCTATTTCAATGCAATGTTCGAAATGAAAAATTTCAAAAAAAATCAATGAAAATTTTGACAGAACCTCCCCTATATTATTGACATCCTCCTATAAATAAAAATGCAATTTACACTTCTTAAAATCATAAATTTTATCCAATCTCCTCAACAAACTCCAGCACAAACACAATATTCCCATCCGCTAATACATATATCAATCAAATAATATCAAACAATTCGCATATCTTTCCAATTCAATATATGACTGGTTCTATATAATCCAAAGTAAAAATGCTTACTGTTTGAAAGGTATTGAATTGAACAGATCATTTTGTGAACATTATGATAATATAGAATCACTAATATAGAAGTACAATTTCTGTTATTATTAAAGTACTTACCAATCGTGAGATATGCTCACCAATAGATATGGTGCCACTCGTGTATGATCTTGGAGCCTCCTCTTCAACGATTTATCTTTTTCTGCGTGAAAACCTGGATGCCTCGAGGAAGATTGAAAATCTCATGCCATCTAACCCATGCTGATTCTGGAAAGTCTCTTGGCTTCTGATTGGCGATCTTTATGTGATACACATAATCTTTATACCTCTGAGCAGCTTTTGTCTCCCAACCTGCCCTAATAAGAGCATTTACAGCATCATCCCACTGGCACCTTTTCTGTATGTGTATATATATCTATATATATATATTATAAGAGATTCATTAGTGAATATGATCATACAATAATCCAATTAACTTGAAATATAAAATTTGAAATGAAAAAGTTTCATTGCCCATTTTAATAAAAATAAAGATGTACCTTGAATTCTCCCCAATAAAACTCCATAATTTCTCTGGAAACCTCCTTCCAACTAAATCCATTAATGTCAATCCGCTGGTGGAAAATGCCGGTTATAATCCTAGAGCATTGTGAGGAAGGTTCCAGCCTGCAAATTATACAATATAAATGAAATGTGGTTAAACATGCTTATCACTTAATCTCAATTTGCAGTCGCAAATACTCACATGCCCGCTTGGTTCACTGTAATGTGCAATCGACTATTATTTTCACTTGAAACCTCACATGTGGTCAATGTACTGCTATTGGCTGTGTGTGGAGAAGGAGTTGGTGTAGATGGAGAAGGTGCATGGCCGGATGAAGGGTCTCCCGGTATATGTGGCATGTCTCCAAAAGGTGGAGTTAATGAATCCCCGCCATGTCGTCCTCCCCGTCGACCTCGACCTGTAAATCCTATTCCTCTACCACGACCCATACCTGCAAAATGGTAAAGTATACATGCATGTATGTGTTTAACATATATAACATATAAGTGCAATACTTTTCAACAATTCATATATATAATTGAAAATGTTTACAAATTAACACACGATAATATAAAAATTACATATGATCACTTAGCAACTATCTGATGAATTTTAAGATTCATCATCCTTGTCCTCGTTGCTATCACAGTCATCAAATTCTTCTTTATCATCATCCACTTCAAGTACGGGAACCACCTCATGAACGTTATCAAGTTCAATGACAACTCCCGAAGGATCATGCAAGTCAATATCGTCATCGTTACCAATATCCACTGTTATATCATGCACTGTAACTTCATCAACTTGAAATGCATTAGCATTTGTTGTAGCAGTCCCATCACTAACATTTGAAGTCATAATAAAGTCTCTTGGCTTTACTGAAAACACAGCTAACCAATCAGATCTATCAACTTTCAATGAAGGATATCTTGCATAATACACTTGAGTTGCTTGCATTGCTAGGATGAATGGCTCATATATGTTGAAACGACGATGATGATTTACATCAACCATTTTATATTTGTTGTGTATCTTAAGACCAATGTCTATAGTGGGATCAAACCAATGACACTTGAATAATACTGTCCGTTTTATTAGTAACGAAGGGTACTCTAACTCTAGAATCTCCTCAATCCATCCATAATATTCACCAACATTATCACATGAGTTGGAGCCTTTAACGCAAACTCCACTATTCGCTGATCGTCTCCCAGAAGCATGACTTTTTGTGTGAAATTTGTATCCATTGACAAAATAGATAGAGTAACACTTCACTCTCCTTAATGGTCTTTGTGACAAACTGCGGAGGTATTCATTGTCAATTCCATTGTAATGGACCTTATAACAAAAAAGAAAACATGCCAACATTATCAACAATCCAATGTTTAAGGATATTTTTGTGTTATAAATGGAAATTGTGTAGGCCTTACATATAGTTCAAACCAGTCTGCGAAGTAGTGATTTATGTTTGCATCAATTTGACTTGGTGTCAGATCAGGATACTTCTCACGTTAGTTATTGCAATATATACTACATTACATTATTGTAAAATAAAAAAAATTAGTTTTAGCAGATATCCTTGCATATATTGCAACTTAATATTCAAAATAAGAATTCTATACCTCAAAAATGGAGAAACCTCCTCGCAATTTAGTAGAATATATTTATGGGCTGCCTCATACTCCTCTGTTGTTAATATTCTATCACAAATTTCGGAGCATGCTCGGCCGGGATAAGTGAAAATATTTAAATTTCTGCTAATGTCTTCCTGACAACCTCCATCGTCATTACGAGGTGGTCTTCATTATCTTGCACTGACATGAGGTTCAAAGTAATGCGAGAAAAAGTTTGATGATTCTGAGAGTAAATACGCATTACAAATAGAAGCCTCAAATGTTGATTTGTTACCAATCTTCTTTTTTAGTGATCCGAGAAACCTGCATAGGACGAATGTGCAACATTTAGTTCATGTACAAATCCTTGTACATATATTTTCACACTTCATAATATTCATTGTTATCTTTATACTTACCTCTCAAACGGATACATCCATCGATATTGTACAGGGCCAGCAACCTTTGCTTCATATGGTAAGTGTATCATTACATGTTCCATTGAGTCAAAAAAAGACGGAGGAAATATCTTCTCTAGCTTACACATAATTAGGGGGATGTTTGATTCCAATGCCTCGATGTCCTCTACACAGATAGTACTAGATGTCAAATCCTTAAAAAATAAGCTAAGCTCAGTGAGTACCTGCCACACATTTCTAAGTAATAATTCACGGAATGCAACAGGTATCAATCGCTACATAAATATATGACAATCATGACTTTTCATGCCATATAATTTGAGCATCCTCATATCAACACAACGACCCAAGTTAGAAACATATCCATCTGGAAACTTAAGTTCTGACAACCAATGAAACAATTCTATTTTCGATTCTTTATCCAATGTGTAACAGGCTTTTGGATATTTTCCACTGATTGGATCCATTGCCAACTCTGGCCGACAACAATATTTTTGTAAGTCTGAACGTGATTTTGGATTGTCTTTGATTTTTCCTTCAACATTTAAAATCGTGTTAATTACATTGTCGAACACATTTTTCTCAACATGCATGATATCAAGATTATATCGAATCAGGTGTGATTTCCAATAAGGCAAATCCCAAAAAATGCTTCGCTTTCTCCAACCACAAGACTGACAAATTAACCCATTAATCTCATCTGCATCAAGCTCAGTAACTTTCACTAGACCCCAATGATCAATTTCTTGGAGAATTTGTTCCCCATCTATTATTGGTAGCGAAGGCATTGTTTCAATATGTCCGATTCTGAAATTCCTTCTGTTTTTCCTAAATAGGTGATCTGGAGGAAGAAACTTTTGATGATTGTCGAACCATGTTTGTTTTCCACCACTCTCTAGTCTGAATGACTGTGTATATTCCATGCAATAAGGGCAAGCATATTTTCCAGATGTACTCCAACCTGACATCATGGAATATGCTGGAAAGTCATTGATGGTCCACATAAGTGCGGCTCTCATAATGAAATTTTGTTTACTTGACACATCATATGTTAGGACTCCAATAGTCCACAATTCGTTTAAGTCATGAATCAATGGTTGTAGGAATACATCAATTTTTTGCTTTGGATTTTTAGGGCCATGTACAATAACAGTCAGAAACATGTAAGCTTCCTTCATGCACATCCAAGGTGGCAGGTTGTAAGGCATCACAATTACAGGCCATGATGAGTATTTCCTCCCATATTGTCCGAATGGTTGAAAACCATATGTGCATAACCCCAACCTTACATTTCTAGCCTCAGTAGCAAAAGAAGGATGAGTTTCATTGAAATGTTTCCAAGATAAAGAGTCAGAAGGATGCTGCATAACCCCATCCTCTTGGACATGATTATGATGCCATTGCATATGTAATGCTATTGCTTTTGATTGATATAACCGTTGAAGCCTAGGTATTAATTGAAATTAATACATCTTCTTATATGATTTCTGACCGTTCTGACGAGACCCAACACGAATTTTAAATCTTGGATGATTGCAGAACTTACAATGTGTCAGGTTTTCATCATCACACCAAAACAACATGCATCCCTCCTTGCAACAGTCAATTTTCTGAACTGGCAATCCTAAGCTTCTAACAAGACTTTTAGTTTGGTAAAAATTTTCTGGCAAAGTGTTACCTTCAGGCAAAACTTCCTTAAAGAGTTGAATGTTTGCATCATAAAATCTCTCCGGCAGATTAAATTCAGATTTTGCATACAACATCCTGGCAACTGCCAAAAGCTGTGAATGGTTCTCACATCCGAGATACAACTGTGCATTACCAGATTCAAGAAGGTCATAAAATTCTTGGCATTGAGGATTTGGTGGCTCATCCATATAATTTGCACCACAATTTGAAGGTCCGGGTTCATCAGGAGTAGACATAATGCCTTGTTCATAATTATTAGTAGTTTGAACCTCCGAAATAATTTGTTGCCACTGGGTGTCGGGAAAAATATTAGGCCCCACTACATCAATCACCATTTGCTGATATGGATTTGAAACCCCTACACCTTGCACTGATTCGTTGGCCACTGGATTCCAATTTTGCTCATTAGGGGTGATGTGTGCCTCCCCGTGACAATTCCAAACCAAATAATCCCGAACGAATCCCTTATGGAAGAGGTGATTCATAACAGTATCCACATCATAGAACTTTCGGTTCACACAATTTTTGCATGGACACCTAATAAGATCACCACTCATTTCTTTCGGATGAGAAGTAGCGAATTTAATAAAATTCTGGACACCATATATGAATGATGCATTAGTCCTCCCACTTGAGTCCCGTCGATTAGACATCCAACTACGATCTAAGGATTCCATTTAACCTAAATATTTTGATTTTAGCAAAATAAGAAAAAAATAAACGATTAGTATCACCCTTACTCAGAAGAAAGTAAGGGATCCATTACCCCTTGAAAGACATAGTCTTCTTTTAGTTCCATAATAGAACTTAGATTACGTGGTTTATTAACATGCATATCGTTTATCCTATTAGAAAAGTCAAAACCTAAATTAATTATAGCCAAGGACCATCTGCTTCTGTTATTGAATAGTAGAATTTCATAGGTTGTACTCGCTAATATAAGCTTAATTAATCTTAATGATGAATCCAATTCTATGTCACGTACTCTTCATATAAAATAAATAAAAGAGATCAAAAACTTAATCCTTACTTTGTTATAGCCTTCTGCCTAGCTAGTGCACTTACTAACTTTAAAGTGCCAACATGGAGTCCTTGTTTGAGTAATATCATACAATGGAGCTTAATTAATTGATTATGTAGATGATTTTCCAATGAGTTACTAATCTTATTATGGGTCTATAAACAATGGATGACTAGAGTCTTACATTTACTAATTTTATCTACAAACGTTTTCTCCTTTTCTAATTTTCAATATGAAATTTTCAACACACTTTAAAAATAACTCAAAGCAGCATTCCTTCTGTATCACAGGACATCAAATTGATGACTCAAAGCAACTCTAAGCATAACAGGACATCAAATTCATGCATTCCGGCAGATCAAGTTTCTCAAACTCAAAGCATTTATTCTGTCCAATTAACTTTTGCATATCAGCAGCAAACATAACATTCAAGGTATCAAAACCACAGTAAATTCTTTTGATTAATTCAAAAGAAACTTGAAATTAATTCAATTTCACGTGAGGACAAAAAAATTTGCAGAACATTCAAGGCATCAAAACCACAGTAACTTGAAATTAATGGCACATACCCGATTTTCCCCCCTGAGCTTCTCATGTTCTATTTCCAATTGCAATAACCCAGATCGTGCCTCTTCCTCCTCCTTTTTTGCGATAAAATCTCTCAAGAACCCAAAGCAAAGACAAGAAATTTCACACTACTAAATCAATTTTGAAGCAAATCGAAAACGAATTAAAATTTCTAGCTGAGATTCGAAGAAACTTACCTCTCAAACACAGGAAAGAACCGGAACGCCGATCGCCGTTCTCACCACCGGAGGTATCACGCGGCATCACCGGTGGCAAGGGAAACCGAAAATTTTTTGGGGTGCTGGGTTCTCTCTCCACGGCCCTCCTCTCTGTCTGATTAGCATTTCAATTTGGGGGTTTAGGTCTATTTCGGTCTGTTACATAATCGCAAAATAGAGACAGTTTAGCGAATGCATGATTTAGTCGCTAATTAATAAATAGCAACTACAAAATTTAGTCGCATTTTAGTCGCTACATATACACTATGAATTTGCGACAAAATATAGTCGCAATTCCATCGCTAATATTAGATTGAATTTTTACGACTAAAATTTAGTCGCTATTTTTTAGCGACTAATATATCTGTTGCTAATTTAGTCGCAAAAAAATGCGGGACTTTTTTGCGGCATATTTTAGCGACTGATACATAATTTAGTCGCTAATTCCAACTCATTTCAATAAAATGCATATTTAACGACTGAAAAATAAATTGGTCGTAATTTAGTAGAAAAATAGCGATGAAATGAAAACAGTCGCTAAATTCAGTCGCAAATTGCCCATTTTTTTGTGGTGTTATATAGCAAAAATAAATGAAAAAAGCCAAATAAAAATGATACAAATAATAAAAATCAAAGAAAAAGACCCTGCCAAACGAGCCTCCTTGGAACTCCTCGGGTACTCGCAAAATGTCCAAAAGAAAAAATAAGATGTGAAATAAAAATAAAACACAAATGAAATAATGTTAGTAATTGAATAAATCAAATATAATAAACAATAAAATAAGGTGATTAAAATAAAATAAAACATGTTAATAAATTAATACAAAAAAATATGAACATGATAATAATAATGATGAATATAAACAAATCAACGAATATATAAAATAATGAAGAAAAGAATAATAAAAATGAATAAAAGAAAGAATGATGAAAACGATTAAATGAGCCACATGGTTAATTAGTATAATCACAATTAATATTAAAACATTTATATGGTAAAAGTATCAATTAAAATGAATTTATTAATTATATTTAAAAATAATGAGAAATCAAAGTAAAGTAAATCGATTACATGTTAAAAATAATGAACAATCAATATTTACATGAATAAGAATAATATAATATATAAACATATTAAATAAAACAAATATAACAATAATAAAATAAACAAATAAATGAAAACAATAAGTAAATTAATAAAAACAATAAAATATACATAAACAAATTAAATATAAACAAAATAAAAGAAAATAAAAATCAAACCCAGAATATTTACCCTCAGAGTTTTGGATTCGATGAAGGTAAAGTGATGATCTCCTTGAAAATTTGCTTGAGAAAATAATTTATCAATAAAATTAATCACTTTTGTTTATGGATGAAACAAAGAAATTAATTTGAATGCTCAAAAATAAAAAAATTGATTTGAAAGAGAGAATTAATTTCTTATGTTTATGGAGACAAACAAAGAAATTAATTGAAATAATTAAGAGTTGAAAATTAATTTTCCAATCTCAATTAAACTTTATTAATTAAAAGAGAAATTTGAAAATTTTTTGAAAAGAAAAGAAAGTAAATCCAAGAAGAAAGAATGCAGAAAATTTTGATGAGAAAAAAAATAATGGAGGCTCCCTTTTTAGGTTTTCATCATAAAGTATTTAAAGATGTAAAAATGATGCCCTAATTCAATTAGAAAAAAGAATTTTATTTTAACACAAATTCCTTTATTTTTAATAATAAAATCAAGTTTTATTAATTAATTATCTAAGAAAATATTTTTAGAATTTAATTTGGACTCAAAAACCTTCATTTAGGGTGAAAAAATGCATTTTTTGGGGTGAAAAATCGAAAAAAATAGGAGTTTTAGAGTTTTTAGCGACGGCCCAGGAGGGAGACGCCAGCGCACGTTCCGCGCGTTGGCTGGCGAGACAGGAGAGCGACGGCTCACCCGTCGCGCTTGCGCACGAGAGACGCCTCACGCGTCGCTTGCACGCTCCGCGCGATGGCATTCGCGTTTTTTTTTTTTAAAAAAAATTATTTTTCCAAAAATATTGTAATTTCTAAGCCCCATTTTTCAAATCTAATTTTTAAAATATATTTTTTTATTATTTTTCAATTTTTCACTCTAAAATGCAAATTTAACAAGGAAATTACCACTTCTAACATTTTGCCTGTGATAAGGCATCTTATCATCATTGGGTAACTCTGATCTGGGATGCCTCGGAATCGGGTATCTACAGATACCCATTGGAGTTTTAGGTGAAACAAGTTATACAAAAAGTAAAGCGGTACCCCTTGGTGTTTTGGATAAGAAAATTTAAATAAAAAGCAAAAAGGTGCCCGTTGAAATTTTGGGGAAGAAAATTTAGACAAAAAATAAAGGGGTACCCCTGGAAGATTTAGTAGAAAAAAATTTAGACAAATAACAAAGGGGTACCATTTGAAAATTTGGGCTAGAAAATTTAGACAAAAAGTAAAGGGATAGCTTTTAGAGTTTTAACCAAAAAAAATTATACAAAAAGCCCATTGGAGTTTTAGGTGAAACAAGTTATACAAAAAGTAAAGCGGTACCCCTTGGTGTTTTGGATAAGAAAATTTAAACAAAAAGCAAAAAGGTGCCCGTTGAAATTTTGGGGAAGAAAATTTAGACAAAAAACAAAGGGGTACCCCTGGAAGATTTAGTAGAAAAAATTTAGACAAATAACAAAGGGGTACCATTTGAAATTTGGGCTAGAAAATTTAGACAAAAAGTAAAGGGATAGCTTTTAGAGTTTTAACCAAAAAAAATTATACAAAAAGCAAAGGGATACCCCTTTGAGTTTTACGCAAAAAAATTTAGACAAGAAAACAAAAGAGTACCCGTTGAATTTTTTGGTGAGAAAAATTAGAAAAAAAGCAAAAGCTACCCCTCAGATTTTTGGGTGAAATTTAGAGGATTAGAAAAGGAGTACCCTTTAGAATTCTAGGCGAGAAAATTTTGACAGAAAGTAAAGCTGTACACCTTGGAGTTTTAGGCAAAAATATTTATACAAAAAATAAAGTGGTACCTCTTGAAGTTTTAGGTGAAATAAGTTATACAAAAAGTAAAGCGATACCCCTTGGTGTTTTGGATAAGAAAATTTAAACAAAAAGCAAAAGGGTACTCGTTGGAATTTTGGGCAAGAAAATTTAGACAAAAAGTAAAAGGGTACTCCTGTGAGATTTAGTAGAAAAAATTTAGACAAATAGTAAAGGAGTACCATTTGAAATTTTGGGCTAGAAAATTTAGACAGAAAGCAAAGGGATAGCCTTTAGAGTTTTAGCCAAAAAATTATACAAAGAGTAAAGGAGTACCCCTTTGAGTTTTATGCGAAAATATTTAGACAAAAAAACAAATGAGTACCTCTTGAAGTTTTGGGTGAGAAAATTTAGACAAAAAGCAAAGGCTACCCCTCAGATTTTAGGGTGAAATTTAGAGGATTAGTAAAGGAGTACCCTTTAGAATTCTGGGTGATAAAATTTTGACAGAAAGTAAAGCGGTACACCTTGGAGTTTTAGGCAAAAATATTTATACAAAAAGCAAAGTGGCACCCCTTGAAGTTTAGATGAAACAAGTTATACAAAAAGTAAAGCGATACCCCTTAGTGTTTTGGATAAAAAAAATTAAATAAAAAGAAAAAGGGTGCCCTTGGAGTTTTTGTTGAAAAAAATTGGAGAAAAAGCAAAAGGTATCTTGGGATTTTGAGCGAAATAACTTAAAAAAAAAAAAAAAGCAAAGTGCAGTTGTAGTTGTAACACCCCTATGTACCCTAGGAGGAACAGGGTGTGTTATTCTATACTTATACTGTTAATTAATCAATTAACAAGTTCAGTTAATTATTATAAACCATTCTATTTCATTCTTATTTTACATGTTAAGTTATTTACTAACATTCACTTATCTCACTTACAAACTTTTCTAATATTACTATGCAATATTTCACATTCAAATTATTTAATCTATGATTATATACATTTATTTATATAAATCAAGTTGTATTATAATATTCATTAATATTGCTATTTAAACTATTATGTATTTATTAATTTCCTTTAATTAAATTCAAATAGATCTATTTATTACGTAATATAAGATTAAAACTATTAGTTTTCATTTATTTGGTTCGGACTTGGAACTGAATTCCAAGTTTTCTACGTATCCCAATAATTTTTAGAATTAGAGTTACGTAGTTCTACATACATTATTTCATTACACATTATTATTTTTATATAATTTGGTGATCACATAGCATAATATCAATAATATAAACATATAATTCAAACACATGCTTTATAATATTAATTCATTTCAATATGCACGCATTTTATTATCAATTCAATAATTCACTATCATTTTCACTTAACATGCACTTATAGCTTTAATCCCATTAAAAAACCTTTTATCACCTAAATTTTTCATTAAAGAGGATAACGGGAACACTAGATACCACTAGGGTGTCAAACACTGGATATTGAGTAAACAGTATCAATCACTAGAGACACAATAGTCTCAAAACAATATACTAGATACTAAATAGGTATCAAATCACTAGACACCAATGCGATGTCAATAGTAGTAGCTGCAATCACTATCTCTTATAGGCATGCCTATCTATCTACGATAGGGATGATCACGGGCCAGGGATTCCCCGTCCCCGCCCCCGCTAGGGACGCGGGGGGAAAATCCCCCCCGTCCCCGCCCCCGCGGGGATCCCCGTCCCCGCTAAAAAAGTCCAATTTTAATAAAAAATTTCAATCCGATTGACATTTTTGATCCAATTTAAAAATATTTTATAAAATTTATTTTGTAAAATTTAATAATTAATAATTTAAAATTAAAAATATTTCATATAATTTAAATACAAATATATATATGTATTTTATACAATTAAAATATAATTATTTATAAATATTCCGTACAATTCAAACATTACAAATATTTATATATATATATATATATATATATATATATATAAATTAATATATTATTAATGTATTATTAATATATATATATATATATATATATATAAATTAATATATTATTAATGTATTATTAATATATATATATATATATATATATATATATATATATATATATATATATATATATATATATATATATATATATATATATATATATATATATATATATATATATTTTCGGGGCGGGGACCCCTTTCCCCGTCCCCGCCCCGAATTCAAGGGCGGGGACTTTTTCCCCCCTGTCCCCGCCCCCGCGGGGAAAAAATTCGAGGATTCCCCGCCCCGTTCAGGTCGGGTCCCCGCGGCACGTACAATTCAGACTTAACATAGAGTTTTTGTAACAGTCCGAAATTGATCCTAGAAGTATTGAGCATAATTAGAGTAATTTAGTGAGTTTAATTTAGGATTTATAGTAATTGGATTAAATTGTAATTAAAAATTAGGACTCAATTGCATGAAATAAAATAGTTTAGTGACTAATTAGTAATTTTATATGATTAGTGTTAAGTGAAATTAATTAAGTTAAAGTTAGATTAATTAGTGTTAATGGAGAGTTAGTGGTAGCCAAGTGTCATTGTAAGAAGTTGCCACCTAGCAATTGAAGAGCTTGTATTTTGACACCTTGCATTTGCATGCATATAAATATATGGAGGAAGTGGCAAAATCTGTTTCTTGTTCTTCTTTGGCTGGCCACTCCTAAAAAAAAATCTGCAATATGTTTTCTCTTTCTCTTCATCTCATTTCTTCATGCTAGTCTCTCATCTTTAGAGTTAGCTAAATTGATTTCTAGTAGGCTTAATCGATTGCTAAGCTAAGTCAATTTAAAGGTAAGCTTGAGTCAAGTGTTCTTCTCTTTTTTGATTTGGATTTCAGTTTATAGTCTTAATTCTGTTTTGAATGTGTGTGTATGTGTTGATTTGTAAATTGAAGAATCTAGTAAAAGAGCCAAGGGTAAAGAGAAGGTCATTTAAGCTGTGAAGATTGAAGGAGTGCTTCAAAGACGTTTGGGATTCTGTTTGTAATTTATATATGTATGCATGTGTGATTACTGGGGAAAGTTATGGGTTTGTGAAGGGTTCTATAACTCTTCTAATCGCGACAGTAGTGCTTATGAGTTGTTCTTGAGGAAGTTAATAGCATATGGTTATTTAATTTGAAAGACATTTTGGCTAGATTTTATGTTTGATTGATGGTTTAGAGGTCAATCATGTGATTATAAGTTAGTATGAGAAAAGTGTGTGTTTGAGATTGTGAATTTGGGAGTTTGAACTCTAAGTTCAGGCTCTATCGCGAGCACGACAGAGTCTTCCATAGGCGAGAGCTTGCCAGGCCGTGTACTGTCGCGAGCGCGACAGTAGTGCTTACGGTGTTCTATCGCGTGCGCAAGCTATGCCGCGAGCACGACAGAAGAGATAGCCTTGCTCTGTCGCAGGCACAACTGGGATTTCCAAATGCGACTTATTTGCTTTATTTCTTATGAATTATATAATGTGGCCTATAAATGTCTATGCACATGGAATTGATAAGTGTATTTATGTATATGAACAATGATGTTTGGATCTTGAAGGACTATACATAAAGTGATGATGAATGTATTTATCTACATGAACATTAAGTGAGACGATTGATTGATAGTCTGTAATCGAATTGTGGATAAATAAGCATGCTTATAAGGTTTAGTGTTCACAGCTGCTAGTGTTGGTACCTAATCGGTATCTAATGTTTCGAGATTTATATATCTCTAGTGTAAATATTATTTTCTCCAATAATGCGAGTGATTGGTACCCAAGTGGTATCTAGTGTACCCGTTATCCACTACTGTATTGGTTCAGGCTATACTAATTTTGTTATTACATAGGCTGATTATAGAAGTGTGTTATATGTTATAAATTGCCATGTTATTGTGCCATTTCTGGTAGCATTGCTTATTAGTGACTTAATGATATGAAGTATGGAGTAATGATTATTCATTTATCATTGAATTATATTGTAAGTTGCTATTGTATGTCAATGCACCATTTATCTGTAGTAGATTATTGTATGTTTATATCCCCACTGAGCCTTAACTCAGCACGGGTGTTTACCTCCCGTGTAGGTTTATAGCTTGGAGCCAAGTTTTGTAAGGAGCATCTGCTGGCCACTAGGAGGAGTTATGATCTTCTAGTTAGGTTAACCTTTTGTAATGTAATGTTAATGTTCCGATTTTTATATAACAAGTATATGTAATTGTAACTCGTAATTTTGTATTTGTAAAGATGTAAACCTTAATTAGCTAATATTAACAGTAATTTTTGGATAAGTAATGTTTTAATGACTTTATTCCGTATAGCATGTATGTCTTTTTTTCTATTAGTTTGTCACGTAGCACTCCCTTGTCCTCCCAAGACGCTTTGGGGCATTACAGTTTTCACTCAATATTTCATTTTACACTATACTCATTTATGTATCCTTTTAAATCACCACACAATCAACTATAAACACGTATACAATTATTTTTTTATAACTGATATAAATTTATAATTTAATTAACATGTTTATATTCATTTAACATATTCATATAATATACATTAAACTTGCACAATCTATAAAAGTACAACATTTACATAAAGAATTCTAGTACACTTCATTAGATTCATTTCATTATTTTATTAAATTCATATAACATTAATCTTTTTATTCATTAATTATCACTTGACAAGGTTAAATAAGCAATATTATCATTTTAGTACAATTCATAGGTTGTCAGAATAGTAAAATTACTAGTTTGAACTCTGATATTTAAGAATTACACGGAGGGCAAAAGAGTTATACAATGGGCAGGAATTCCTACCAGCCGTGTAAACCAAAAGCCATGTAAAAATTAAATTCCATAATGCATTTACACGGCAGGCAAGAAATCTACACAGCGGGCAAACTTAGTTACACGATGGGAAAACATTCTTGACTGCCTTGTAAAATGAAATTCAATCAAACTAACATTCCAGTAGTCGTTATCATTGTAGGCAGAAATCCCTGACCGTTGTGCAACAGGCAATTTCCAAACTCTATTCTGGACAGATATACAAATCCAATTTGCACAATCATTTATATTAAATAAAAGGCATTTCCAATGTAAAGTCCCTTCATAAACAATATTCTATAATGTCTTTAGATTACCAAGACACAAAAATCATACCAATTGAATTTATAACCTACGAGTTATATCCATTCAAACCCAAACTGTTCCATTAAAAAAAAACAGAATTCTTTTCAAAAGCACTATAGAATTTTCATATATCGTAAAGACAAAACTAAGTTTCCATTTCTTTTGAACACTTATAAATATGCTTCTTATAGAACTATAGCGATTGGAAATATCTTATTTGGATCTCTATAACCAGAATTATACTCAATTTACCATAACATGTTCATTAACATCTAAAATAGAATACCTATTACTTTAACTTCAAAACAATTCATTAACTCATCAATTCAATTATTTTTCTTCAATCCAGTATTTTTATCATCATTTTCAAACTCAATACAAAATCACAACTCAATTTAGTGCTAACAAGGAAACACATAAACACACGTAAATGAAACCCCAAACCTGAATTGAGTCAATTACTCAAACTTCAAATTTCAGTTATCTGCTTTTTTTTGGAACTTTTTTTATATATGGTGTTTTTTTAAAAGTTATTTAGATTTTTGGTATGTTTTGAATAATATTTGGGAAATTGGTGTCTTTTCCATTTCCGTAATGGGTTATTGCGGAAATGGCCTTCCATTTCAGCAACAACCCATAGCGGAAATGGAATGTTATATTTTTTTTTTTTTTATAATGTTGGGCTTGCTTTCCATTCCTTAAAATGGAAAGCAAGCACATGACCGGTAGCTTTTCCAAGGAAAAGCTGCTAGTTTTTTTATTTTTTTAAATAAAAAATTTAATAATTTTTTTAATAAAAAATATATATAAAATCTAAATATTTTTTTTATAAATGGAAAAATATAAATAAATTTTAACTTTTTTATTAATATAAAAAATTAATTTTTTTTACTCAATTTAATAAATGTAATAAAAAATATATAAATTAATATGCGTGTATTGAATTAAAATGAAAATATTATTTAAATTTAATCATTTATATAATGAATGTAATATCTTTTATTTTGAAAAAATTATACGTTAATATACATGTCTTTGATTAAAACGAAAATATTTTAATATTTTAAAATATTTTTGTTTTAATACAAGACACGATTATTAACGTATAATTTTTTCAAAATAAAAGATAATAATATTAAAATATTTTCGTTTTAATTCAAGACACGTATATTAACGTATAATTTTTTTCAAAATAAAAAATAATAACATTAAAATATTTTCCTTTTAATCGAAGACACATATATTAACGTATAATTTTTTTCAAAATAAAAGATAATACATTCATTATATAAATGATTAAATTTAAATAATATTTTCATTTTAATTCAACACACGCATATTAATTTATAATTTTTTTATTACATTTATTAAATTGAGTAAAAAAAATTAATCTTTTATATTAATAAAAAAGACAAAATTTATTTATATTTTTCCATTTATAAAAAAATATTTAGATTTTATATATAGTTTTTATTATTAAATTTTTTATTTAAAAAAATAAAAAAAAAACCGGTAGCTTTTCCTTGGAAAACTTGCCGATCATGTGCTTGCTTTCCATTCCTTGGAATGGAAAGCAAGCCCAACATTATAAATATATATATATATATATATATATATATAACATTCCATTTCCGCAATGGGTTGTTGCGGAAATGGAAAAGACAACAATTCATCAAATATTATTCAAAACACACCAAAAATTTAAATAACTTTAAAAAAAAACACTATATATAAAAAAAGTCCCCTTTTTTTTTCCTTTCACCTTCTTGTTATCTTCTTCCATCATCTACAGATTTTTCTATCACTTCCCAACTCTTCATTCCAAACTCATCATCTTAATGTTTATACATATATACAAAGAAGAAATGGCTGACCTAGGGCTTTTTTTTTTCTTACTTCAATTTCCTTATATATGTATGCATGCAAATCAATATGTGGCTTATTCCACAAAAATTCCACTCACTTTGATTAGCTTCTTCACTAAATTAATGTAATCTATATTTAAACTAATTAAACACTTTTTCTAACTTTAATCTTGCATTCTTTTATTTTAACCCTCAAACTTTTTATTTCATTCGATTGAGTCCTTATACTTTTAATTTATTTCAATTTAATCCCTTTTTGCCTACTATTAAATATTCTAATTTTAATTCACCACTTTAGTCATTAATTATCAGGCCATTATACACACCTTAATACATCTAGGGTACACTTTAGATCCTTACGGTAATTTTGGATGAAAAAAATTAGAAAAAAAAAAAAGCAAAGAGGTATCGCTCTAAGTTTTGAGTGAAAAATTAGAGAAAAGCAATTGTGTATCTCTTAGAGTTTCGTGAAAAAAAAATAGAGCAATAGCATAGGGGTACAGTTTGGTGTTTTGGACAAAAATATTTAGAGAAAAAGCAAAAGATACCCCTTAGAATTTTGTGTAAAAACATTCAGAGTAATAGCAAAGAAGTACCTATTAAAGTTTTTAGTAAAAAATGTTAGAGAAAAGCAAAGGGGTACCCTTTATAGTTTTGTGTGAAAACATTAGAGGAATAGCAAAGTAGAATTTTCAGCGAAAAAAATTTAAAGAAAAGCAAAGGTGTGTTATCTGGAGTTTTATGCAAAAAGTTTAGAAGAATAGTAAAATGGTATCTCTTAATATTTTGAGCGAAAAAATTTAAAGAAAAAATAAGAGGTCACCGATTAGAATATTATGTGAAAATTTAAAGGAACGGTAAAGGAATAATTTTTGCAATTTTGGGCGAAAAAATTTAGAGAAAAGTAAAGGGAACCCTTTGAATTTTGTGCAAAAAAATTTAAAGAAATAGCAAATGATAACTAGGAGTTTTGGTCAAAAAAATTAGAAAAAAAGTAAATGGAGTACACTTCTGAGTTCGGGCGAAACAATTTACAAGAATAGTAAGAGAATACCCCTTGAAGTTTTGTGCAAAAAAAAATTAGAAAAAAGCAAATGTGTACCACTTGAGTTTCATGTGAAAAAATTTAAACGAAAAGCAGAGGAGCACAAGTGTTTTGTACAAAAAATTTTACACATAAAGCTAAAGTGTATCCCTTGGGACTTTTGTGAGAAAAAATTTAGAGCAATAGCAAAAAGTTACTTCTTGCAGTTTTGAGCTAAAAAATTTATAGAAAAGCAAATTGTTATACTTGAGTTTTGTGCAAAAAAATTTAGAATAATAGCAAAGGGATACTCCATTGAATATTGAAAAAAAAAATTAAAAAAATAATAAAGAGGTATCCTTATGAGTTTTAGTCAATAATATTTAGAGAAATAGAAAATGAATACTTCTTAGAGTTTGTACAAAAAATATTTAGAGGAATAGCAAAATAATAACGCTTAGAGTTTTAGTCAAAAAAAATGTGAAGGAAAAGCAAAGAGTTACCTTTTGAATTTTTTAACAAAATAATTTAGAGAAAAAGTAAATTGGTAGATTTAGAGTTTCGGGCAAAAAAAAATTAGAGAAAAAAAAAACAAAATGTTATACCTTGAGTTTTGAACAAAATAATTTTGATGAATGACAAATTATTATTTATCTAAGTTTTAAACAAAAATATTTAAAGGAATAAAAAATGAGTATTCTTTGAAGCTTTTGACGAAAAATTTAAAAAAATTAGTAAAAAGTACTTAAATTTTTGAAAAAAAAAAATAGACAAATTAAATTAGCACCACTCGAAATTTTGGAAAAAAAATATTGATATGGCGAGCATGGAGTGACCGGTACCGGCTAGAGTTGACCTTAGAGATTTGTTAGAAAATGAAAGTTAGACCTTGATGGCCTCTTGTATTGAAAAAAAAAGAGTATACTGACAAGTATGTAGATGTTCCTAAAAACTTAAAAGTACGTTTAACATTAATGAAAAAGAAAACGTAAGATTTCTCCTTCTCCATGAGATATTTTCCATTTTTCAGATTAGGAAAAGAAAAAAGTGGATTTCTCTAAACATTTTCTTATTAATTTTCCCTCTAATCAATCAATTTACTCACCAAATGTACTGTGAAATTTTTAGGGGCTACTATTGTACAGTACTCGAGGTTTAGAATTTTCCTGGCAAGAGAAAATCAGACAACCAAATATTTCAACTAAAAGCCATGACTGTTAGTGAAATTCCAGACTTTCCTATATTCACCATCCACCATGCTTCGCTCGCACTCTTCCCTCACAACAGGAGCCCACGCTCTTCCGCCCTTTGCGTACTCTTCCGCGGCTGCCTACTTCTTTTGGGATTCGAACTTGCGACCTCGTGTTGGATGAGTGAGTTAGGTAGGCTCTGATACCATTTCAACTAAAAGCCATGTGATGGTAAATACATGGAAAGTCTGGGCTTTCACTGACAGTCATGGCTTTTAGTTGAAATGATATCAAAGCCTACCTAACTCACTCATCCAACATGAAGTCGCAAATTCGAATCCCAAAAGAAGCAGGCAGCCGCGGAAGAGTACGCAAAAGGCAGAAGAGCGTGGGCCCCTGTTGTGAGGGAAGAGTGCGAGCGAAACGTGGTGGATGGTGAATATAGGAAAGTTTGGGCCTTCACTGACAGTCATGGCTTTTAGTTGAAAAGATTCAATGAAAGAGTAATGAGCCGAAAACATCTAAAATTCTCATGTTGTGTCAGATTGGCTTTTATCTCGCTTTTGTAAAATCAGCAGAACTGCACAAGAAGCACTAAACGTAAGACAGCAAATTACTGCAGCTGCATATTAATGCAATAGTGATACTCTTTTTATACATGCTGGAAAACGATGTGCCATTCTCATAAGATTAGCCATATTATAGTCCACTCCACCTCACAACAAAGGATGAAACAAGATATGGACAAATGGGTACTGATCAAGTTCCTTTTCCTTGTTGGATCTGCTGAAGAAGAGCAGCTGCCAACTGTAGAGTTGCTTGCAGACGTTTTTGTGGATCTCCATCTGCTTCTTCTATCGTACTGGTAGTGCTTTGTATCTGAGGATTCCCTGGCGCACCCTGATGAGCCTCTCTTTGAACTGGAGCTCCACCTGCTGCTTTTGCCACATTAGATGCTTGGTGGTGTAGTTGCTGTTGCAATTGTTGCAGTTGACCAAACTGAGATGTTGAAATCTCTGAACCTGCCTGATTACTCTGTAAACCATGTGATTGTGCCGTTCTGAACTGACTGTCTAACTGATTTGTGGTGTTTGTCTGTCTAATATCTTCTGCCACAGATAAATTTTGATTGCTCCCTGATTGCCGCTGTTGCCCAGGAAGAGACGACATTAATTGTGCAAGTTGTTGGGGTTGCAAACCAGAAATAGGCAGTGATAAAGAAGCTGAAGGTTTATTTTCCTGAAGGAATGGCTTGCCACTGCCAGATGATGGGTTACTTGACATACCACCTGCATAATAAGCTGGTCCATCCTCTGGTACTGCCCTTAGCATGACCGAGTGATGCTCCTCTATAACACGATCAACCACAGCATTCGGTGCTTGTGATGATACATTTCTGATACCAGAAATAGAACTCTGTAAATGGCGAGGAGACAAATTGGGCCCGGGCATAGGGTTCCGCTGCTGGAGTGGATAATCATGCCTATTCTCATTGTAAGAATCAGATGTTCTCCCAACAGCATGGGCTGAAGCTGAATATGCTGCAGCTGGACCTGAAGTAGCCACATCCCTCAATAAAGATGGATTACCTCCGGTTCTACCCAAATTTGTAAAAGATTCCATTGAAGAAAAATTAACTGAAGGTGTGGATGGCTTTGTGTATAGCGCATCTCCATGGAAGGATAACAAATTTGTATCTGGCTTTTCATTTGAATGGTGAAGAGGCCCAAAATTTGCACCAGGGAGTTCTAACCTTAAAATAACACCAGAAATACAAAGTTTCCCAGGTACTCTCAGTACCTTCTCTGAGAAATCAGAAGGGGGTACAAGAAATAAGGTTGTCTTATCATCCAATTTAGCAACTGCAGCACGCTGCTTCTCCTCAAGATAATGCATGAATTCATTGTAATATCCAATGTCAGCATCACTAGCAGGAGCAAAGAAAACAACCCAAGCTGAAGCTGCTTGATAATAGTGCTTTGCAAGCATGTCTAGACCAGTCCTTGCAGTGCAATCCAGAAGTTCAGGCCTGGAGCATAAATGTTGGAGTTAAACCATGATTCAGAATGCAAGTCCAGCTACAAGAAGGGAAAGAAATGCAGCAGAGTACATGCCATGCTGTGTCATTACTGATAGTCATGAAACCTAAGATATACTCGTAGAGATTTATCTAGGCATGTTTTTCTATAAACTGTCTAGAGGAATCTCATCCTTGCATATGATTTTAAAATGAACTTCTGGAAAAAAATCTTCAAGTTTGACAGGGATCTGGGAAGGTTTATGCATTGAACCAGAATTATCGACTGAAAATCTTTTATCAGGGAAACTTCAGTCTCAAAGTTGGCAAATCCCATGAAAGAATCAAGCAAAAACATCCAATTTAAGAATTTTATTGATCAATAAAAAATTAGACAGTTCAGGGCTTAAATCAAACTTGGTCAAGTTACAGAAGATACTTTCATAATTCAACCATGTCCTCATAGATCAAAAGCCAAACATTACTGCTGGGCAGACAAATATTTTAATGAAATGCATAATGCACTTCAGTGCAACTCATCAGACATGTTATGTCAAATGCCATGGTAATGAGAACAAATGGGAGCATTAGATTGCCTTCATACCTAAGTCACCTTACAGGACCTTTTCATGGGCTAAAAGACATGCAAGAAGAACAAACAATTAGAAAATAATGCATTCAAGTGAGGCAAAGGGGAAGTGTCTTAGAATAACATCATCAACAAAGATGGGCAGTAATAAAGAGGGAACATATCTCTTTCAGTTATTAATGCAGACCAATTGAACAGAAGGAATATTCACTACTTACAGCATAATATCTAAAGCTTTTCCTACAGGAAAAGCATGAGCATTACAGACAGGAGTTCCGCCTTTTGCTATAGTTCCTTCCCATTTCCATAGTGCATCAGGAGTGAATCTTTTCCTCTCAACAGGATTCAAAAGCATAGAACCAGGGACACTCTGTAAATTATCATAAGATGCTTTCCAATTGTCACTTCTTTCCACATGAGGAAGAGATAAAGAGTTTTGATGGTCAGGATGTTTATATCCATATTTCTTATCAAAGACCTCAGGTTGTGGAAAATCAGTAAATGCTCGAGGAAAAGCACGTTTCTCCTGATCTAAGTCAGATAAAGTATATTCTGGAAGCTCTTTGTCAGTAGGAAAGGAGCTAGTCTTCAATTTCTTGGCTCCATGGAAGGGATAAGAATCCTCTGGCAAGTCCCATGGTTCTTCAAATAATGAAGCCTTTCCAGGAAGTTTCTGTGAAAACTCATCAAAATGAGGATCCCTTTCTCTTAGAGGACTGCCATGGCGTTCATAGAAATCTGGAGGTGATCCTAGTTCTTCTCCAAACCTCCGGTTATCAAATGTATTGCTTCCACCAGGATACAATGTACCCTTCCTGTTAAAGCCATAAACATCAGATTCTGAATCCAAATTTGATATGAAACGAGGAGATCTGATGCCGGGTTCTGTGTTTAGGCTTCCAAAATTTATATCCTGCCGAAAGTTCTCAGAAGCTCCCAAGTGACCATTTGATCTCAAATGTGGGGAGAGAGGGGTCCTTCCACTATTTGATGATGAGCCACCTTCACTCCTGGCAAAACAAATATGAACACGGGGATTTCCAAATAATTTTCCCTGAAGGGTTTCTTTTGCCCTGCAAGCTGACATTATATTCCTAAACCGAACAAAAGCATAACTACGACCAGGAAATACAGTTATCTTTTCTATCTCACCAAATGGTGAAAATGCCTTTCTTAATATCATTTCATCAACCTTCAGTAAAGCTGGAAAACCTATCCATAACACTTCACTGGGTTCTGCACTTCTATCATTTATCTTGGATTTGTCGCCGTATAAAGGGTCAGGACTAGCATTATGTGCTCTGGAGTCCCTTTGTGAGTAAGGGGATCCTCTTAACCCAGAGCGTGGCTCATCTCGCCGTTGCAAGTAATCTTCATTGCACAGTGGTACTGTTGACTTATCCTGTGATTAAGAATCTCAACTAGATGAGAGAAGACCAATTCTCATTTTAATTACTTATTTGTTATTTAAGTTTCCAATTAAAAATAATATAAAGCAAATGCATAATGCGAAAGCTTCATGTTATCAGAATCGTTCATCAAGCTAGGCTTGGATTTAAGAATTTACAAATTTACTAATAAAGCTAAACTATCACTTTTACACATAATGAACTTTTATGCACAATAAAGAATTTTATTTAGAGAATGTCACCACTCGAACTGGATTACGAACATACAATTAGGGAAGCAAAGCAAAATCACATTTCTTTTTTGAGTGCCAAATAGGAAACTTTTTCAATTGGTGTGCGCAAACAACCAACATTATATAAGGAAAATAACTAGCATAATTTAAGCATATCAGAAAAATGGAAATTAATTAATGACCATTACAAGCTCTGATTAGCAATGCATCCAATTAGCATATGACCTAATAAAAGCTCAATTTGACTGAACGCCATAAGTCAGGAGTAATCCTCAAACATCCTTGGTCCAGCCCTTTCTCTCCATGGTAAAAAATGACAAATTACCAAAATTATTTGACTACCAAAAGAAAAACCGTATGTCAACAGACCATGAACCAAGAGTTCCTAATTTCACATCACACATGTGCACAAGCATATATGCACACAAATTGCATTCCTCCACCAATAATGGAGACTGCGGAAAATGAGGACATTATTTTTTCCATATTAGCTGAAGGCACAAGCAAAACTCCTTCTCTGTGCAGCAACAACCTTTCATTGACTCATAGCATTTACTTTCCTGCACAGATATTAATCCCTATATTTCAAGATCTCAGTAGGGTTTCTTTCTCACTGGCAAGTGAACCTTGACAAAAGTCTTGTAAATGTAGCATTTTTGAGACTGGTCTTACAATGCTTGGCACTAATAAAAAGAATATAATTGCTGGAGTTTCTATTACTTTTGTTGAACAGTTGATCGATGGCGGATTAGTCAATGAACTATTGGAACCTAGCGGTTTGAGCAAAAAGAATATCTTCAAACCATGGTAAAATACATTTATATGCCCAATATGCTTTTTAATGACAAGAATTGTCTGAGGTTCTTCAAAACAGAAAAGAAAAGAAAAGGACCATTTGCAAGTTCAACTCACATTTGTCTTTTCTATACTCTCCAATAAGAATGCAAAATAGTGTTGTCTGATGTGTATAGCTGAACTTGAGCCAAGACAAGTCAATATAATGACTATTGAACTCTTGGCTTCGTTCATCAAAAAATTTTTCAAAAAAATAGTTCAAGGCTTTCATACTCAAGTTTGACTTGAAACAGCAAAGCAGTCTTGAATAAACTTGATTGCATTTGAACTCTATATTAAACTTAAACTAATTTCAATTAAAACTCTAATGCACTCGAGCTCACTCAAATTCAAACTCAAAATCAGTTTTTTATTTTATATATGATATATAATGAAAGTAATTTTAAAATATATAAAAATTAAACACTCAATTAGGCTCACAAGCAACACAAGTTGAACACTGTTGTACTCAAACTTGGCTAGCCTTTACTTTAGCTACTCAAGATAAAGGTTAATTAATACTCTTCAATAAAAGTGAGTATTAAAATAAAGTAGCTCAAGAGTAGTTTTACCCCTTCAAAATCCAAGTTGAGTATGTTGGAAATCTGGATCTACATTAATGGCCTAATTTAAGGATGATACACAAAAATTAACATCATGAAGTACATAACCTTTGCAATTCTTAAACTTTAGCTAATGCTGCCCAGAAAAATTCACATTAACATTCAGTTATACAAGGCATGGCTATCAATAATTGGCACTGCAGTCATTAATGTGTTAAAGACTTCAATTCGATGAGGATAAATGGACTATGATTTTTGCTATTATCTTGCTAGTACAGCTGTCTCAATATGCCAAACGCACGTGAAGATTGTCAAGTTAAAAAGTTCACATGTAATTGAATATGACAGTGATTCACACAAGACCTTGTTCTCATGTCAAAAGAATTTGCTCCCAAAATGATCTCATTTCCTAGGGTATATTTCTATTTTCTTGAGCACTGTCATTCAAGCAGTTGGGAAACACATCTGGAAGGAAAGAGGGATTTGAGGACACAACAAAGCCTTGCAAACTATTTTTCGGGCATGTACTATTCACATGTTCCACCACGTCCTGCTACATCAAAAATCTAGCTTCATAGTCTTTTGCATTATGTAAGCATTTTAAGTGTTCTGGAAAATACTATGCTCATTTACCTGCAGGGCAAGAACCCTACTTCTGTGGCTGTTTACTTGGCCTAAAGGCCTGCTATATATGCAAGCGCTCACATCTAATGGTTGGAAATGAAAGGTCAGATGTTTATAGTTGGATACCAGTCAGAAAATAATAAAACTTTATGTAATGCTAATTGGATTGATCATATTTATCTGCAATACCTCCTTTGCGTCAAATGCGAGGCTTTGAAAATGGAGTAAAATGTGAATTGTGAATAATCTTTAACCCAGAAGACAAATGGTTGACAGGTTTTCTTTTCTCCATTTAACTTGTAATTATTTTTTATAAATAAAAGAATAATTGCCCAGTATGTGTGAAATGCAACAGTTACTAAGCCAAACATTGATCATCAACTTAATTGCTTGAAGTGAAGTGATTGAATTCACTACTGGCAAAGGCTCTACACAGATGCTAAAAAGTTAGACAAATGGATATTAGAGATCTGTAACACTCCAAGGAATCTTGGAAAACAATTAACATTTCAACAAACAAATTGCGTTAATTTTTAATATTCCTCAAGCGAATTAATTTTGAGTATGCTGATTTTTGAAGTAAAAAGATAAATGAATCTGTAGCAAGTAAAAATCCTTCACTTCGACCCAAATGTTTGTCTGCCAATATCTTGGTTTATTAGTTGGCCATAATCTCTGGAAAGTTTAACTATGACAGAATTATGCATTTTTTCTATTTTCGTTAAACAAGATAATTCATATGTGTATTCCATTTTCCAGCAATAGACAGTTTGCATCAATTTATATGATTTTTTCCATTTCTGTGTTATTTAATTGGATTGTCTGAGTTTCTAAAAAGTAGTCCATAACACAAGTGGCAATCCTGTAGACTTGCAAGCTTGTTCTTCATTAAATTCCACAAACCACTTATTTAAGGGCACAATGCCATAAACCACTTTAGGGCTTAGCAAGGAAATTAAAAATACCAGTCAAGTAGTTTAAATTACTAGTGATTACCCCATAATGAATATAATGCTATAGCAATGGAATAGAATTCTGTGGATAAATGCATCAGTACTGGCGTTAGATTGAAAATTGACCGCTAGTGGGAATAATTAATAGTCCTGCATTATTGAACTTCTTTTGGGTGATATCCATCAACTCTTAAGTTTTGGCCATATATTATCTGAAGAGGGATTTCAAGTATAAATGCTCAATTATGATTATTAAATTGAATCTTATAACCGATTGATTATTGGAAATGAATGATTTTTTTTTCTTTATTTAGAATTAAACATATAGATCCATGTGTTCTGTTTTAATTAATAAATATTTAAGCTCAAGTTCTCTAGTGTTGCCATGATGGTAGGAAGCTGCAACTATAGCTAAGAAACAATCAACTAAATTAAACTCAAGGAGCAAATACATAATGATAGACACAGATACAAGAAAAAACAAAGTAGAAGAAGAGTAAAAAGAGGCAAAACTAACCGCCTTAGCAAACTCAATCCTAAGCGGGTTGCCAGCCAGTGGAAAACCCTGGAGGGCCTTCAAGGCGGCAATTGCCTCATCATCTTTTTTAAAATTTATAAAGGCGTAGCTACGCCCCGGTTGAAAAGCCACACTTTCCAAATCCCCGAACTGCAAAAACTGATCGGTCAAATCGCTTTCGTGTATGCTGTGAGACAAATTGCCCACCCACAGATGCCTTGACGGTGGATTGCTACTACCTCGCTTATTACTACTCATAATAGTACTATCTTCGAATCGAGAAGAACCAAAATCTCTTCGCAATCGGTCTCTGCTACCTCCTCCTCGGTTAGCCTAAAACTCATATAGAGACAAAGAGTGGGTAAGAAAAGAAAAAAGTTGAGCTTGAGATTTGGAGGGTAAGAGGAGAAGAAAACTGACCATGGCGGCGGTTGCCGGTGTAGTGGGATTAGGTGGGCGATAAGTTACGCAATGGGAGTGAAAGAGCGAAAGAGAAGGAGAGATAAGAGTATGGAAGTGGAAGTGATTGGAAATGGAAGAAGTTTTATCAGATTTTGCAATTTTATATTTTAGGGTTTTAGAATTGGTATTGAGCTCTAATTACATCGGCGGCTACGTAAGCTCGTAAATTTCAAGATGACTGACGTGGCACACAATTACCTTTTTCATTTCTTTTAAATTATAATTCACTTTCTTTTTTCATAGTACAATTAATTGCTAAATTATTTATTTTATTTTTAATATTAATGGTTATCAATAAATATTAAATATTATTCCATATTTCACATATAATCTTAATAAATATAAAAATAAATTAATAAAAATATAATTAAATTATATCTATATTTACTATATATAGAAGTGATAATATGAATAACAACAATTCTGAACAACTATAACTCTATATTTTTTTTATTCACAAAATAGCATTTCCTTATAAATTTTACGTGAAAGATGCGAAAGTTTGTTAAAGTCCATTCAATTAGAATACTTGATAAGTTTTTAAGTATAAATAAAATAACATAATTTCAATGAAGATTTTTTTATGTCACTAGCTAATTATTTGGAAATTTTGATGTCAAAATTCTTTTAAGATTTTGTTTACTTTTTCATTTATTTAATAAAAAATATAAATTTTTCTACCCCTTTTTGAAAATATATTTTGCATTTATACTAAATCTAACAATTTTATTCAGATTTGAGGATTTGATTCGAACTTCTTTGGAAAAAAAAAATCCAATCTTGGCTTTTAATTCGATCAAAAAATTAAAAATTGATCATATCCAAGTCAAAATTGATTCAAATGTAACGTATCACGAGTTAATTTGAATGACCTAATTTTTGTATAGATTTGATTTACAAATTGATCAAATTTTATAAAACAACATAGTTTTGGATATATATATATATATATAATAACATTTTTTTATAAATTTTACACCAAAAGAAACGTAAATTTTGTTAAAGTTTGTAGAAGTAAATTCAAATTAGGATATTTGACAAATTTTTAAGTATAAATAAATAAATAAAAAATCATAATTTCAAGGAAGTTTTTTTATGTCACTAATTGTTTGGAAAATTTGATGCCAAAATTGTTTTAAGATTTTGTTTCCTTTTTCATTTATTTAATAAAAATGTAAAATTTTCTACAGTTTTAGAAAATATATTTTGCATTTATACTAAATCTATCAATTTTAATTCGAATTTGAGGATTTGGTTTGAATCCCAACTCAACCTAAAAGAGACACATGAATCAATTTGACCCAAAAAATTAAGAATCAGTCAAACCCAACTCAAAACTAATCCAATTTCTTTATAAATTTTATTTTAACTTTTTGAATTTTTAGCAACTCATTTTTTCTAAAAAAATCAATTCTACTTAACGCACAAGAAATTTTTGCTATAAATTATACAACTTTATCTTTTCATTCAAAAACAAATTGATAAAATTTCATAACGACATCGTTTTTGGCGTATATATGTGTGAGTAGAATTTATATAAATTATTATTAAAATTTGAAAGTGATTGAAATATATTGATATTTAAAAAAATATAATATGAAATTAAATTTTGATTCGAGAATTAAAAAATCAGTTAATCATTTTAAGCTATATAAAATATAAACACAATGTTTTACCCATTACTTTATAAAATACGTAGTGATTGTTTCTAAGACAGAACTTCTCTATATTTTAGCAACTAGCTAGAAGAAGAAGGGGCTGAGAAATATAAGTCAAAAATCTATAAAATTGTTTCAAAGAGATAGATGCTTTGCTTTTAGTGAGAAAATAAAAATTATATATATATACATATATATATATATACTACACATAAGGTGTTTATTTAATAAATAGTAATTATGTCATAGCTAATTAAGAGCAAGCACTTTGTTTTAGAATAAAATACTGTATATTATTATTATTATTATTATCATTGGTAATACACTATATTTATCATTTGTAAAAAGGCCTAATTGCAAGACCTTGGAGCATAGGTCAAAAGTTTAAAGCGCATCTGCATGCGGCCAGTTAAAAGGTTACTACAAATCTGTCAATTCTCTTTTTACATTTTATCTCTCTAGCCTATATATCTTAAATTTCGAAATATATACTCCCTATCTGCCAGGATTGAGTTTTTACTTTGGTCATTTACATAGTTTCCCTGTAGATCTATTCTTACATTTCTTCAATTGGAATTAGTTCATCCCATTGGAAAAATAACCCTTCTAATAAATACGAAATAAATCAGAAAAAATCAAAATAACAATCACAACACAAAAAATTATAGTAGAAAACTCCAAATCGGAGAAAAATCACTTGTTGTCCGAAAACAATTAAGATAATTTTACTAAATGTTTAAATAATTTTTACATTCACTCATTTTAGTGTTTTTTCACATACCCAATAAATTATAAACCCAAGAAATTTTTTCACAAATTTTCTAAGTTTCAAAACTTACAAACAAGTTTTCATTAGATATTCTCACACACCCAATAAATTACAAATCCAAGAAAATTTCTCACAAATTCTCTAAGTTTTAAAATTTACGAACAAACTTTCATTGGATATTTTTCTTTGAATCCAATAAATTACAAATGTAAAAGAATTTTCTAACAAATTTTCTAAATTTCAAAACTTATAAATAAACTTTCATTAGATTTTGGGATCCAATAATTATTTGAAAAACAAGCTTCTGCTTTATATAGACAAGAGATTTCGTGTGGCAAGCTAAGAATTTGCTGGCCACTAACAAATATTTGCTGGCCAAAAATTCAGCTAATGGCTAGCAAATTTTGACTTTTTTTTTTGTTTAAAAAAAAAAATCTAATACAACACAACACATCCTTTCTAGTCGACTCTACTTTTTTTAATTTTTCTGAGATTACTAATTATAGCTCTAAGATAATTAGATAGTTCTGTTTTATGCAATTTGTGATACTTGAGATATAATTTTAATATGCTTCCATTTATATTATTTATGTAGGATTACTGCAAATGTTTTCAATTACTTAATTTTGTATGTACTATATAGTTTGTTATTTAAATTTATTTATTAAAAATGAAAATAAGAGATAAAATTTATTTGTAAAGAGATCAATGCACCTTTTATAATAAGAATCAACTTGGACTTGGAATTAATATTGGGGGGCCAAAATTAAGCAGTTATACTGATACATTCATGATTGAAAAAATAAGTGAGATAAAAAAATAAATAATGTATAATTATTAAAATTAATATAAAATTGTAACTTATGTTACAATTTTTTTTTATCTTTTTTTTTTAAAAAAAAAAACCTTTTATTAAAGCAACTGATGAATACAAGGGGGAGGAGTAGTGAACCTAACTCCAGAAAAAACAACAGAGGTCCTAGCAAGTATATGAGTAAGATTGTTTCCCAATCTTCTTACAAAAGTGAACAGACACATAATAAACTTAGAACTTGCCTCAACACATTCTCTAACTAAACAACCAAAGGGAGAGATGTTGGGCGGAGGATTAGAAAGAGCATGAAATAAAACCAAACAATCAGTTTCCATTTGAACGTGAGTGAAACCTTCATTTTTCATCCATGCTAGAGCTTCCTTCATTGACATTGCTTTTGCCAAAAGGGGATCCAGGGGGAAAAGAATAGAGCCATGACCAGCCACTATAAACTTCCTCGAGGAGTCACAACAAATCCAACCAAAACCTACCCTATTTTCAGCAGCTATCAAAGCGGCATCGCAGTTGCACTTGACCACACCAGCGGGAGGAGGTGACCAAACTTCTAACAAAACTGGCGGAGATGAAGAGTTGTATTCAAAGTCCTTTTGATGCACTACTATCCACTGATTTGAACTGCCAGTAGCCAACCGAATCACCGCCCCGTTACTCATCCGATTTTGTTCCCACACAAACTTGTACCTCCTAAACCAGATAGCCCATACCAGGAAGATAGCTTGAATAAGCTCATCTAAACCCATTCTTGAGAACCATTTACCAATAATATTCGCCACAGAATCATTGCAATTAAAACAAATTCCCAAAGAGCTATCATTCCAGATAGACTGAACATAAGGACATATAAAAAGTGCATGAAGAACAGACTCCTCAACCACCGAAGAATAGAAAGGGCACATAGAGATATCAATTGCATGTCTACTATGAAGGTTGCTACGAGTTGGAATGACATTCAATAAACATCTCCACAAGAAAATTTTGATTTTCAAAGGAATTGCCAAATTCCATAAAGAACACCAAGGAAAATTAAAGCTTACCATTGGTTGAGCCACCCCATGATAGAGCTTATAAGTACTTCGAACTTAATACTGACCATTGTTCTCCAAAGGCTAATAAATAGAATCATTTTGAACAGCAGGTGCTAGAGGAATTCGAATAATACCTTCAACATCCCGATGGTTGAAATTAGCTTGAATAAGCTCTATATCCCAAGCATGCATCCCACGCTGCATAAGAACAGACACCTTAGAATTAGATATAGCTAATAAGGGAGTAGACGAAATGAAAGGGTTGTCTGAGTCTATAAGCCAGGCATCTTTGTATACATCAATACTGTCCCCATTACCAACTCGCCGCCTGGAATTTTGACTAACTAAATCCCTTGCTGCCATCATACTTCTCCAAGTATAGCTTGGCCTGTAACCCATCTCGGCTTGGGAAAGAGTATTTCTGGGGAAGTATTTTGCTTTAATAACCTTAGCCACAAGTCTCTGATCTAGTTAGCAACCTCCAAATCTGTTTCCCCAACAAAGCTTTGTTAAACTCATGAAAATTACGGAACCCCATCCCACCAACCTTTTTCGGAGCACAGAGCAAATCCCACCTAACCCAATTGATACCATTAGACTGAGAAGTATTAGATTGCCACCAAAATCTGTTAAGCATACGATGGATGGAATCACAAATGCCTTGAGGAATTAAGAAAAGACTCATTATGTATGACGGAATTGCTTGAAGAACAGATTTGATCAAAATCTCCTTTCCTCCCCACGATAAAAACTTGTTTCTCCAGCTGTTAATTCTCCTCCATATTCTATCCTTAATAAACGAAAAAACCTCAGATTTATTTTGCACTATAAACATCGGCATACCCAGATAAGAGCTGATATATTGAGATGCTAAAATACCCATCAGATTACAAAGTAACCTGCGCATAAAAGGATCCACATTTTTACTAAAGCCCATTGACGACTTGTGAAAATTCACAGTTTGGCCTGACGATTCCTCATACATTTGAAGACACCTTCTAACAGCTGCAGCTTCACAAAGATCTGCTTTGAAAAATAAATAAGCATCATCCGCAAAAAAGAGATGACTAACTGCAGGAGCAGAACGGGCAATTTTGCATCCATGGATCGCCTTTCTTTTCTCCAAGTCAGTAAGGGCCACTGATAAACCTTGAGCACAGAGAATAAAGAGGTAAGGGGAAAGGGGATCCCCTTGCCTTAATCCTCTACTTGGGAAGATTGGGCCAATAAAAACACCACTGGTGCACACATTATAAGTCACGGTATTCAAACACATCATCACCAGCTTGATCCATTGCTCATTGAAGCCCATCATACGCAACATACCTTCCAGATAAGCCCACTCCATCCTGTCATAAGCCTTGGCCATGTCCAGCTTTAGCGCCACGATACCACTAGCTCCCTTAGTTTGATGCTTCAAATGATGACCCACCTCAAAAGCCATGAGAACATTATCAGTTATCAGCTTACCAGGGATGAAGGCACTCTGAGTCTTAGAGATAATCTCATCTCATAAAAACTTCATTCGATTTGCTAGCATTTTGGACAAGATCTTATAAACCACATTGCAGAGTGCAATTGGCTTATAATCTGAAATTAACTTCAATTGTTTGATTTTCAGAATCAGAACAATAAAAGTTTCATTCAAAACAGTAGGCATTTTACCATCCTGAACAATGCCAAGGATGAAAGTAGATATATCTGACCCAATTAACTCCCACTGTGATTGGAAGAAGCCTGGGTTAAAACCATCTGGGCCCGGTGCTTTGTCTAGGTGCATAAAAAATAATGCGCCTTTAACGTCTCCTGGATTAAATCGCCTCAACAATTCTTCATTATGAGTATCCGTTACATAGGGTTAAATCAAGCTTAACAGCTCCTGATTGCTCCTATGAGAAGACTGGAACATTCCATCAAAGTAATGCAAAATATGAACTTTCAACCCTGAGTTCCAATCAAGTTAAATCCCCTCCATATTATTCAAAGAGATTATCGTGTTTTTCTTCCTCCTATTAGATGCATATACATGGAAAAATTTTGTATTCATATCACCTTCTTTAAGCCATTGCACCTTAGCCCTTTGCTGCCAATACACATGTTTTTTATATAACAGACTTGCAAGTTTCTCTTTCATTTGTTTAAACCTTGCTATAGACATGGCATCTGACCTAGCACGAAGCCTGTTTAATTCTCTTTTACACCCACCAATCTCAACAGCAAATTTCTTATGATTAGAACGACCCCACTTACCCAAAAATTCAGAGCAGTAAGCCAAACGATGAGGAATAGGAAGGAAACCCGACTCGGACCAGCAAGTAGAAAACACATCTTTAAAATCTTTCTCCTGCAGCCAAACATTTTTGAAATAGAATCTGGCATTATGACTGGGTTGTCTAGAAGAAGTAGTCAGCTGTAAAGCCATATGATCAGAAGTGATCATACCAATGTGAGATATTTTATTATCTGGGAATAAAGAGAACCAAGAACTATTTGCAAGTCCTCTGTCCAATCTTTCCCGAATCCAGCCTCGAGTACCTCTGGACCGCTCCCAAGTATACTGGTATCCAACAAAGCCCATATCCGAAAGACCACACCTTTGTATAGTATCCTGAAAAGCATTGCTCAGAGTTGGAGGATGAGGATTACCACCCACCTTTTCAGAGCTCACAAGAAGATCATTAAAATCACCAATGACCACCCACGGCCAAGAATTTCCCGAAGCCAGATTAAGAAGAAGCTACCATGAGAGATATCTTTGATGTCTAATGGGATTACCATAAAAGCCAGTAAACCGAATCTTTTCAAAATTAACAGAAGAGACTAGAACATCAATATGATAGCTAGAATAAGAACGAAGAGAAACCGATAAATCCTTCTTCCAAAACACAGCCAACCCTCCTCCAAACCCAATATTATGAACTGAGAATTTTTCATAAAAATTCAGACGCCTACGCAACTTGTCCATCTGAACTTGATTAACTCTAACTTCCATTAGAAAGATGATAGAAGGATGTAGAGAGGAGACTATATCCAATAATTCTTAAACTGTCTGTGGTCGGCCTAACCCACAACAGTTCCAAGCTAAGGCATTCATGGCTCCTGGCAGGCCTGCTTCACAGGTCCTACCTCGATCATTAAAACATCACCAAAATCCGTATCCTGGGATTCACAGGAAGGGGAAATTAGTTTAGTATCAGTTAATTCTATAGTAGAACGGCGACGTTTACTGTCTACTTTCAAGATGTGTCCATACTAAATAGCCTCCTCACTAATACATGCCTTGCCACGTGTCCTATCATTAGTGACACCACAATAGGTCTCCCATGCATGTTACTCTTATCTTCCCCTATAATCAATTCCCTACTATTCTGCTGATGAGCGAGAATCAATGAGTTATTCATGGAAAGATCAGATGTCATCGAACCAGAGATTCTGCTATGATCTGCCAGCTTAGATCCCTGATGCTTTTGGCAAGGTCCCTTAAAATCAGCATTGCTTCCTCCTTTAGTAGAACTATCAATACCGGTGGATTCCTGTTTCATATTAGCCCTGAACCACCGTTCACCGGAATATGGGATAACTTTCCTTGCCGGAGCTCTGAGGAATGAGCCATATTCATACTGGTAATCCTTCAAGTCCACCTCAAATCGTTTATCGCAGAACTTCTCCTGGTGACCTATGATACCACATAGAAAACAAAAGCTTGGTAATCTCTCATATTTAAAAGATATAACTACCCATTCACCACCTTGCTTCTTCACTTTCAAAGATATCCTTAGCGGTTTTCGAACATCCAATGTTACTCTGACACGCATAAAAGACTTCCAAGTACCATCTATACTCTTGGGATCGATTTTAATAAAGGAACCTAGTTGATTTCCTATATTCTTTCCAATACGCTCAGTCCAGAAACCAACTGGAAGGTTATAACATTGAACCCAGAAATTCACATTAAAAAGTTCTATTTTGTTTAGTTGTAGGCCATTTTCCATTTTACGCAAAACCAATAACGTCTGTTCATAGGACCAAGGACCTTCATTGAGCACTACATTCAAATCCAGCTCATGGAAGAATTGGAAACTAAAAAGCTTTGGTGCCAATTCTCGGATCTCAATCCCTTTGCCTGGTTGCCAAGCTTCCGCCATAGTCGCTTTAAAGGATGCCACATTGATGGACCTACTGGAAATGAGTCTACCAATGAGACACAATGCTAGATTCGACCTTTCATCCACAAAATCCTCATCTTCAAAAACACACCCCTCCTCTGAATCGTCTTCAAGTGAAACCTGTTCACATCTTTTAGACAAATCTATGGCCTCTGATGTAGAAGCCATGGACCGAGAAAAATGATTAAACTAAAACTGTAGAACTAAACCAACATCAAAAGATCACTAATAAAGGGAGAAATAGGAGAAAACTTGCTACATGAGCAAGAGGAAAGAAAAACTTGCTACACGAGCAAGAGGAAAAAATTTGCTATTGTAAATTGATTTTGATGGAGTTAATTTTTTTTTTTTTTTGGTCTTTTGATATACTAGCATGTTTACTGATTTTATTATTATTGTAGCTAATGGTATTAAGGGGAGGAAAAAGTTTTATGTTTTCACAAAATGTTATATTAAGGTGGAAATTTTAAAATAAATGGGAGATATTTAATTTTTGTCTAACTTTTCAATGGAAATATAAAAAATAAGGAGGACAATCGTCCGCCTTCTAATTAAAACAAGCAAATCCACCTGCAATAGCAAATTATATGAATAAGAATTATCTACAATAATTTTTTAATTACAATTAAAGTAAATTATTTATTAATTATTATGATATTAATAATATATACTTGTTATTATGAAATTAAAATTAATTAATTTTATATTTTTTCTTTAAAATTTACTAAATTAGTTATTTATTAAAATAATTAATCACGTGCACCGTAAACTAGTTATTCTAAAAACATTAATTACATTTTCTTAATCATTTTAAGTAGAAAAGGTGTCTATTTATATGGGATGGAGTACTTTTTTGTTACCGAAACACAAATTTTCAGAACTTATTCTTATTTTCTGAACTTAAAAGCATGTTATTTTCAATTATAATAGAAACAAATTGAACAATCAATAATCCAAATTTAATAAAAATTACAAAATTTATTTTTATTTTTTGAACTTAAAAGCATGTTATTTTCAATTATAATAGAAACAAATTGAACAGTCAATCATCCAAATTCAGTCAAATTTTAATACTAACCAAATTATTATGCGAAATTCCTTTATATCACATATTGAAACGGAATCGATTAATAATTTAGAGAATTTTATTAGGTTGAAACTGATAAGAAATAGCACAAGAAACAATTCACAAGGAGAAAGGATAAACAGATTAGGAAATGAGAGTAAATCTTATGTATTATTTACGTAAATCGATCCTTAGGAAGATAACTTCCCTCTCCAAGCAGAGGAGCCCTGCTCTAAAGCAGATTTACAGAAATTCCAAAAACTAACTCATCCCCTTCCTTCCTCCCCTCAAAAACCCGTTTTTCCCCCTAGTCTCCAGCTAGGCACTAGGTATAACTAACTCCTCTCCCTACCTCTAACCAATTATGCCAGCTAGGATAACAACTTATCTACTTCCCCTTCATGCCCCTGTCTTACTGCTTCAATGCTGCTTCTTCCTGCGTTGGTAGACCTGGAGCCCCTTAGGCCCAACTGAATTTGGATCTCCTTGATTAGCATTTTCTCCATCATTACCACCCCCTTGAAATAAAGTCTTATCCTCAAGACTGAGTTAGGGAAATTCAAGCTTCATTACATACTCATCCTCCCATGTGGCTTCATCCACACTCTTAGATTGCCACTGTACAAGCCATTGGGAGACACATTCACCATTCTTTTGGATGGCCCGTGTGGCTAACACTTTCTTTAGTACATGGGATTCGGTGGGATCTGGCTCTAGTTCTGGAGGCAGAGTACTAGAGCTTGATTGTGCCCCTATAGCCTTCTTAAGCAAAGAAACGTGAAAGACTGGATGGACCTTAGAGGAGGTGGGGAGCAGCAATTGATAGGCCACCATCCCAACCTTGGCCTCTATCTGATATGGCCCGTAGTATCGAGCAGATAACTTGGGATAAATCCTCCGAGCAACTGACTGCTGCCTATGAGGCCGCAGCTTCAAATATACCCAATCCCCAACCTCAAAATGAATATCCCTTCGATGTTGATCTGCTTGCACCTTCATGCGTTGCTGAGATTGACATAAGTGCTTCTTGAGCTGCTTCAAGGCTTCATCTCGGTCTATCAAATCTCTAGCTATTGCCTCCACTTGTAGCTCCCCGGGAACATACTGTAGGATAGTTTGGGGCTTCCTGCCATACACCACTTCAAAGGGAGTGGTGCCTGTACTAACACGAAAAGAGGAATTATACCAGAATTCAGCCCAAGGAAGCCACCGACTCCAGAAATGGGGCTGGTCAGCAGCGAAGCAACGAAGGTAGGACTCAAGACACCGGTTGATGACCTCGGTCTGCCCATCGGTTTTCGGATGATAAGAAGAACTATATTTGAGCTGAGTCCCCTGTAACTTGAATAGTTCTTGCCAAAACCGACTCATGAAGAGCGGGTCTTTGTCGCTGATAATCGTCTTGGGAAACCCATGGAGCCGGACTACATCTTGGACAAAAACTTCAGCAATAACCCGTGCTGTGTACGGATGTTTTAGAGCTACAAAGTGGTTATACTTCGACAGTCTGTCTACAATCACCATCACAGCATCGTAACCCTTGGACTTGGGCAAACCAACAATAAAATCCATTGATATGTCCTCCCATACAGCCCGTGGTACCGGAAGGGGCTGCAAAAAACCAGCTGGAGAGAGAGTGGATGCCTTGAACCGCTGGCATGTAGGACAGCTCTTGACATAGTCCTTGATCTGCTGTACCATCCCCTTCCAATAGAAGTTAGCAGCTATTCTCCTATATGTGCGGTAATACCCAGAATGACCCCCAGTGACTGACCTGTGGAACTCGTCGAGCATAGCTGGAATGCATTTAGATGTGGAAGGAATTACCAAACTGCCCCTTCTGTAAAGAATGCCCTGTTTCAATTCGTAGTTCGGCTTGGAGACAGGATCTTGCTGGAGGGCTCGTCTGATGGATTCTAGATGGGGGTCTTGGCTGACTTCTTCCATTAACTGGGTGCCCTCCATCCACGTGGGGGAGAAAACAAAAGAGGCAAATTCAGCATACTCTTGTAGCCTGGATAGAGCATCAGCAACGTTGTTGAGCTTTCCCGGCTTGTATTGCACGTCAAAAACATATCCCAATAACTTCGCAAGCCAATTCTGCTGGTCAGGGGTGGTGATGCGTTGCTGCAACAAGTGGCGCAGACTCTTCTGGTCGGTAAACACTGTAAACTTCCTCCTAAGCAAGTATGGCCTCCAATGCTGAATTGCTAGCGCTAGAGCCATCAATTCCTTCTCATAAGCAGACTTGGCTAGGTTTTGGGCAGCCAAGGCCTTACTGAAATAAGCGAGAGGCCTGCCTCCTTGCATCAAGATAGCCCCTAACCCCGATCCCGATGCATCACACTCCACACAGAATGGTTTGGTGAAATCCGGCAATGCCAATAGTGGGGCAGCCGTGAGCTTTGCCTTCAATTCCTCAAAAGCAGTTTGTGCCTTCTCATTCCATCGGAAAGCATTCTTCTTTGTCAACTCGGTTAGTGGCTTTGCTATCTTCCCGTAGTCTTTTACAAACTTCCTGTAATACCCAGTCAGGCCCAAGAATCCTCATATTCCCTTGACATTCCTTGGGATTGGCCAATCCTAAACTGCTACAATCTTGGTTGGATCAACAGCAACCCCTCCTTGAGAGATACAGTGGCCAAGGTAATCAATTTTAGTCTGCCCAAATGAACATTTCTTGGGGTTAACCTTAAGGACATTTTCCTTTAGAACCTGTAAAACAGTTGCCAGGTGTTACATATGCTCCTCCCAACTCTTGCTATAAATTAGGATGTCATCAAAAAATACCAGGACCATCTGCCTCAACCAAGGATGAAAGAGATCATTCATCACACTCTGGAAAGTGGAAGGGGCATTAGTAAGCCCAGAGGGCATTACCAAGAACTCATAATGCCCAACATGTGTGCGGAAAGCCGTTTTGTGCTCATCTCCCTCCCTCATCCGTATCTGATAGAACCTAGACTTCAAATCCAGTTTCGTGAAAATCCCAGCCCCATTCAACTCATCAAGTAGCTCTTCAACCACGGGTATGGGGTATTTATCAGCCATCATAGCCTTGTTCAGAGCCCTGTAGTCGATGCATAATCGCCACGTTTCATCTTTCTTCTTAACCAGGAGGACCGGACTAGAGAAAGCACTCTGGCTTGGGCGGATGATTCCTTGTTGTAGCATCTCAATGACCTGCCTTTGTATCTCTGTCTTTTGTATATGGGGGTACCTATAAGGCCGGACACACACCGTTTCATGGCCCGGCACAAGCCGAATTGTGTGGTCGTGAAAACGATGTGGAGGCAACCTAGTCAAAGGTTCAAAAACTGTTGGGAATCGACCTATAATGGTTTCAACTTCTAGCAACTGTTTACTGGGTAGGCCCTGTACTGAATCAGGAGGCAACGGTACTTAGTGTCGTTCCCTACAAATCTGCTTCATACTTCCCCCTTCTAACCAAACTTGCAAAGCTCCCATATTGTGTAGAGTGCCCTCAATGCCTGTTAGCTCAATCTGCTTCCCCTGATAGTCGAATCGCATCCACCGTTTTTTCCAATTATGCACGACATCCCCCAAGGTTCGCAGCCAATCAATTCCCAACACAACGTCCAAATGTCCCAAGTCAAACAGCAATGCTTCCATTTGTAGCGTGAGGGAACCCCACTGTAACTCAACGGCGCTGCATTTTTCCTGAACCGGTATGTGGTAACCATCGCCCAGCTTGATTCACAGAGGGGGGATATAATCAACAGGGAGGCCCAAGGATCCTACCAATTTTCGTGAGATGAAGTTATGGGTGGCTCCTGAATCAACGAACAGGATAATTGGGATGCCTTGGATTGCGCCCTGCAACTTCAGAGTTCTTAGTGCGCGAGCGTTGACCCCTGATCCGAAATACACTTCAACAAAGTTACACTCCCCGTCGGCCTCCTCATCTACTGGTTCTACCTCACCCGCCACTTCTTCTATCTGTTCACCGGTGTCCACAATCAAATCATTCTCAAGGACCGTCATCCGCAATTCTCCCACACTGCAACGATGTTGCGGGCTATAGGGTTGGGCACACTTGAAGCAGAGACCCAACTTCCGACGCTCTTCAATTTCCTTGAGAGACAAATGGCGCGGTCCTCTATTGCGTGGAGGATGTTGGCTTCTGTTCAGGGGGTTAAACGCGCGGTTCGGTTACGTTTCAATTGGTTTAATTTGGAGTGGCCCCATTTCTCTACCCTTCGGGTCAAGTTGACCCAATTCCTTTTGGGTATTTAGGCGCCCCACCAGTGGAACGGCGGGGATCATCTCTGAGTGCCCTGATGCGACGACACCCCTTTCCCTTGCCGCTGCTCGGCTTTCTGGCGAGCTGAAGGTCAGCTCTGCGTCTCGAGCAAGCTCCATAGCCTCCTCACAGGTTTGAGGCTTCAGATATCGTACCCATTTTCCCACTTCATCTTTCAACCCCCCATAAAATACCCCAAAAATTGAATTTCTGAAGTTTTGGGGATATACCCGATGATGGATTCAAGCTCCTCTATGTATTCATCCACTGTTCCGGTTTGGAACAAAGCCCTCAACTCCTCGTATGGGTTTTGGGTTCGTCGCCGGCCAAATCATCCGTTGAGGCGCTATTTAAACTGTTCCCACGTCATATGTGGGTTGTCGCGGAGTGCCTGGGAGAACCAAGTAATCGCAGCCCCAGTCATGCACATCTGGGCTATCGGAAGCTTCATCCTCTCGGTCGTTTGGTGAACGCTGAAATACAACTCTACCTTGGCAAGCCAGCAGCGTGGTTCGGAGCCCCCAAACTCTGGTACTTTGACCTTAGGAAGAGCCATGGCCCCCCCTCCAAAATGGTTGTGCCGCACAAATAAATCTATTTGAGGAGAACTGGGCTGGCCGAACTTTGCGTTGGATTGAACGAAGATTCTCTCCGGTGTCACATCGCTGGTGTCGTTTTCATCACTGGTACGTTGATCCTCTGTTCCTTCTTCTATGGGCTGTTTGCCTATTCTTGTCTGTAGCTTAGTATCCATTGCTAGCATTTTGTCTTCGACAAACTTCTGGAAAGCTGCGATGGATCTCTGGATTGCCCCCAGAGTTTCTTCATGGGCATCAATTCGAGCTTGTAAATCGAGCTTAAACTGTTGACGGGTGTGGGGTGGGTTTGCCATTTTCTCTCGTTTTCCACAGACGGCGCCAATTGATAAGAAATAGCACAAGAAACAATTCACAAGGAGCAAGGATAAACAGATTAGGGAATGAGAGTAAATCTTATGTATTATTTACGTAAATCGATCCTTAGGAAGATAACTTCCCTCTTCAAGCAGAGGAGCCCTGCTCTAAAGCAGATTTACAGAAATTCCAAAAACTAACTCATCCCCTTCCTTCCTCCCCTCAAAAACCCGTTTTTCCCCCTAGTCTCCAGCTAGGCACTAGGTATAACTAACTCCTCTCCCTACCTCTAACCAATTATGCCAGCTAGGATAACAACTTATCTACTTCCCCTTCATGCCCCTGTCTTACTGCTTCAATGCTGCTTCTTCCTGCGTTGGTAGACCTGGAGCCCCTTAGGCCCAACTGAATTTGGATCTCCTTGATTAGCATTTTCTCCATCAGAAACATATTCATTTAATTTTTTTTATCAATAGAATTGATAATTGAAATTCACAAATTTTACTAATAGAAACAAAACCAATTATTTAAATAATTGAATTATTTCCGTTTAAACATCAAACCGTGCTCACCAGAAGCTCAATTAATTCTAATTTGATCTTTTTTTTTTGTTTAATTTCGACAAATAATATAATAAAATTGAAACAACTGACAGCTATCTCAAAAAATTAATCCAAACACCCTCCTAATAATCTATCTCTTTGATATGTTTTTATTTCTATTTTCTATCGTCTCATTCTTACTACGGAGGATGATTTGGTTGATCTTTTAATAAGGGATGATGAAGAGGATGAATGAGGTGGAAGAGGGGAACCGGGAATCTCATGATTTATGTTTAGTTGGAATGAGTAGAGTGAGCTATCATGTGATGCGAAATAAACTTATGGATTTGTGGCATTGGTGGAGTTTGCATTCAGGAATACAATCAAGTGCGAATTTTTTGTGCGAATTTTTCTGCTTTACCATACTTGTCTACAACCTCAGCCCACAAATAACAGTCCTTCAATACTTGCTCAAGTTATCATACTCCGTTTTAATTAATTTTTACTATTTTACCGGATCAAAATCTGGAAAAATGCTACTTAAATAAGCATTCTCACAACTAACTTGGGATAGGCACTAAAGATGCTTCCAAGTATTTTATTGTGTATTAATATCAGGGCATCAACAAAAATCTTGTTTTTGGTTACATTAGCAAAGAACAACAATGTCAGGATGTATACGTATTCTAGTAAAACGTGTATCCAGGAAACATCCAACGACCGCTCTTAGTTGTGCACCCAAAATCTCCAAGTTCAACGGCTAAGCTGCTGCAAACCTAAGAAATTTCATCATAAAAATTAGAAAGTAAATATTTAGTTTGTCAAACCTGCAAACCTTTCAAATCTGGTTCTCAGCCATTCTCCAATGCCTCGCCTAACAAGTGCTAGAATCTGAACTGGTAGTAGAAAAGATTGTCTACCTATAAATCCATCTCTATTTTGTCTACCTTTAAATCCATCTCTATTTGCTTAGTTACCACCGGCAAGGTTACTGCAAGTGCTGGTCACCTCCAAGTCCTTCTCTGCCTTTATCATTCAGGCACTGCATGTACTTATGATCATCTGACCAAACTACACTATCAGGCCTTATAAACGAGATAAATACCATGCTTGTCAGCTTTTAGGTATTAATATCCTTGGCATATGCTAAATCTCCCCGCATTGAGTTTCATACAGGTCATCATATTCTGTTTCCAGATTTCCCACTGCAGATTCAACAAACTGCTACTGTTAGTCCATTACACCCTTGCTCCAATTGGTGATATTCTTGTCAACAATTCCAATCGCTTGGCAAATGGTAGCAGGGGCTTAAATCTTGGCAAACACTTGCAGGTGAACCTATTCATCCTGTTGCAACATAAACTTCCCACAGCAACAAATATGGGGCATTGAATTCTTGGTTCCTACCCATAAAAACCTTGCCCCCCAACAAAACTGTATCATCCTATTCGAGGTCATCACTAATCTCAAATTATAACAACCAATACTCGAGTTTTTGCTAAGCCAATATATACAGTATTGATCTTTTCAAGATTGCTACTGCTTTTTGCCTTTTTTCATGTAGCTGAAACATCAAGTCCCCTCATTCCAGGTTTAGGTTGATTTGTAACCAAACCAACTTAAACTTCTTGTTGAAGAAGGTATGTGTATATTAAACCAAGTGGAATTATGTACATGTTTGGTCATATACATCAAACCAAATACTGAAATTCTAAAAGTAATTAGTCTAGCAAAAATCTAACAGAAACAGTAGAGACCAAGTTCTGAAAGAAAAAATCAGCAGTACATCAGAGAATTCGCCGCAACTAAGTAAGTTTGATAGGTTCACCACATAGTTGCTCTAATTCACTTTCAAAAACTCTAAACAAATTTGCTTTCGTCCGCCTATAGATCCAAGCATGAGCATTCTGATCCCAATCAAACCTAGATGGACCACTGCATGAGAATTGCAAATGTTCAACTTCATAAGAATCTGGAAAAAGGTATTGTCAGCCATATACATATCCTAGTTGGCATCATGAATAGAACTACTGCTCTGCAAATAGAGAAGCAGGTTGTTCATGGTGTAACAACATTTCAGATGAGTAAATTTTTTATCAAAATAATCATCAAATCTAATTCCGCCTGCACATGGAAAGAGGAGGATGTGGGAACATGAGGCCTCCACGAAAAAGAAGAAATGTCAAGTCCAACATTACAAGGTATAATATCAAACATAGTGCAGAAATCATAACCTGCATGACCTGTCCATCATGTGCACATAGGTCTAGTGATATGTGAATTTCACTTCAAAAAGATAAAATCCTGAAACTAAAATCATGCAGACCAATTGCAGTAGTAAAATAGTTATAAAAGTTTAAAAGGCAAAACACATCCTTGGGTCCTTGAACGATTCCCTTTTTTGCTATTGAGTCTTTAAACTTTTATTGGTTCACATCGGATCTTTAAACTTTTATTTTCACTCACATTAGTTAACAGATTTAAAAAAAAATAATAATATAATCACCAACAGTGTTACTATTTGAAAAAAAAGAAAAAGCATCATCGGGTCCTTGGACTTGCTCCTTTTAGCTATCGGATCTTACACTTTTATTTGCATTCAGTTATTTGGAGACATCACACACCTTAAACGGTGGGTGAAGTGCATTCTCATTTGCTGGGTTAATTTTGGACTTAATGTAGATCTAAATAATTGTTTAAGTACCCGATGTGAATGAATAAAAGTTTAGGGACTTAATAGCAAAAAAGGGAATAAATCAAGGACCTCAGAATGCCTTTTGCCAATTTAAAATGGACCCTACTTCTAACTTAAGTAAAACTTTTGCATGATAGATCAGATGCACTACGAGTTTGAATCATGGAAAACATCTACACTTGTACACGCAGAAGATAAAGCAAGTTTTCAGGATGAGATAGATGAATGTAATATGCTATTGAAATTGCACTAATTTGAATAAAAAGTGCCAAAAGGTTCTAGACAAACAGTAGATCTAGATACATTAAACATAAAGAAAGCTCACGTTATGCACAAAAAAGAAAAGGTAATATCACTGCAATATTAACATGAACACACAAACTTTGATTACTAAACCAACAAACAGTGATATAGTCAATACCTCACGGGAGAAGATAACCAAAGTTGTCGATTAGGAGTTTGTTTGTTCAGCACATATGTGCCCAAATCCCCGAGTTTGAGAGTCAAAACCTCATTCTACAAAAATCCAGAAATATTTAATAAAATTCAAATCAGAGACAATTTAAGCTGCCACAAAATAAATAAATAAATATTTATTAAACATATCAATCAATCTCACCCCATAATCAATGTCAAACCCATCAATTTGAACAGTATCACCGTATTCCTGCAAAGAAAGAAAAAGCAGTTAACCTCAATTACATAAGCACGCAATCTTTCTGCCAAAGACAGCTCAAAATAAGTTATTTAAACCTCAAATTTCTCTTGAAGGTCATGAATAGTAGAATCAGCAAGTTTGTGAAATTCATCTTCCTTGAGCATAGAACTGTATCCACAACAAATTTTATTAACCAATAGGCAAAAACAAATCAAAAATTACAAACCCCGATAACCAAAAATAAAAACTAATGCAAGACAAACCGATAATCGATGGAGGCAGGGCCTTGAGATTGGGCATCGAGATTAAAAGGGGATGAGCAAAGGCTTCTAGAAGAAGCAAAAGGGCGATGAGAATTGGGACTGTATGAAGGGTAACGTAAAGGAATTAAAGCTTCAACAAGCGTACAATTCATGAGGTGAAATTTTGATGAGTAAGAAGAAGAAAGAGGAGGATAAAAGGAGTTACGTTTTAAAAGGGTTGAGAACCTTCGCCAAGATTGCAATTTTGAAGCCATTTTTGTGAATTTAATTTTGATCTTAGCAAAACCAGTGTTTGTGAGAAGAGGGAAGGTGGATGTGTTAGTGTGAATTTGAAGTGAATCGTTGTTGATGTGTTATTATGTCGTAACCATTATTAAACCATAAGCCCATCATTCTTTGGGTCCGAGGGCTGATACAGGGGAACTGAGGGGGGCTTCGGCCCCAAACTCGGTAAAATTACAATACAGTATGTACTGTTGCAATTTCAAGTCCTACAATTATATTTTTAATAAAGAGCAAATTTGCCCTGAAGTATGGCTGTGCAAAAACCGACCCGACCCGACGAATCCGAACAATCCGATCCAAATTAGCTATTCGGGTAGGATTATTCGGGATAATAGGGTCGGGTCGGTTCTTCAAAATTGAGAAAGTTCGGGTCCGGGTCGGATCGGGTTAAAACATTCAAAACCCGAACCCGACCGATGAAAATATATAAACTCCTCTGTTTTTTTTTGTTCCCAGTTGCCCCTCCCCCTCACCCTCACGATCTGCTTCTGCTCCTCTGCCCCTCCCTCACCCTGCCCCTACCCCTCCCCCTCCCCCGTCGTGATCTGCCCCTCCCCCTCCCCCTCCCCCTCCTCCATCGCTGCTGGCTCCTCCTCCTTCGCATCGATTCCCTCTCTCTTCCATCGCCGATGATTCGATTCCCCCTCTCTCTCCTTCTTCTTTTTCTTGGCCGACGATTCTAGTTTGTGGGTTTTGCATTTTTGTTTTGCTCAGATCTGATTGTGTGTTTGATTTTAATGGATTTGTATTTCGTGTGTTTTGATTTTGTTGGCTTTGTGTTTGTGTGTGTTGATTTGGTTGGATTTGTGTTTAGTTAGGGTTTGATTTGTGTGTGTGTGTTAAAAAATGGTGAAAAAACACAGAAAGGGGGAGAGAGCTGCGAAGGGGGAAGAGAATGCCCGGGTTAACCGGGTTAATCGGTTCGGGGCCCGAAAATTACCGGGTTAATCGGTTCGGGGCCCTGTTAATATATAGGGTTGGTTCGGTTTATAATATAGGTTATATTTCGGTTTTCGGGTTGGTCAGTTCAGTTCGGGTTGACCCGAACCCGACCGATGTACACCCCTACCCTGAAGTATTAGAGATGTGTATGTTTTGGATAAACTTGTCTCTCAAATATTAAAAATTGTACATATTTGCTCGTTAAGTATGTTTTTGAATCAAAATTATCTTTACTACGTATTTTATAATAAAACTATATCAGATGAATAAAATAGAATTTTGAGTAAATGTTTTTCTGCCCAGCATTCTGAGCTTCCACTGCAATATATATTGTAATTACACCAGACAACCTCCTTAATTACAGCTATAGCAATTATATCACCAATTACAGCAGCATAATTACAGCAAGAAAATCTACTTTAAAAATGGTAAGTATGTACAACAATATTCTGTTACAACTATGATTGAGCAGAACATGATAGCTGCCATTGACATCCCCCCTCAAATTGATGCTGGTGATCAAACAACAGCAATTTGTTAACAAAGAACTGATGCCGAGCATAAGTGAGAGGCTTTGTGAAAATGTCAGCAATTTGGTGATGTGTAGGAATGTAGGGGAGAGTGATCAAACCAGCATCAAATGCTTCTCGGATTGAATGGCAGTCAACTTCAATGTGCTTTGTACGTTCATGATATACTGGATTTGCCACAATCTGAATTGCACTTGTATTATCAGCATGAAGAGTTGTGGGAGTAGATTGAGAATAACCCAATTCAGCAAGTAAACCTCGTAACCAAGTAATCTCTGAACAAGTTGCAGACATAGCACGGTATTCAGCTTCTGTTGATGATTTGGAGACTCGTTGCTGCTTCTTACACTTCCAAGAAATTAATGCATCACCCAAATAAATACACCACCCTGTTGTAGAACGACGTGTATCCGGGCAGCCAGCCCAATCTGAATCGCTGTAGGCAACCAGTTGAAGAGACGTACCAACAGGGAAGAACAGTCCACGATTAGGGGTTCCTAGAAGATAGCGAACAATTCGCTTAACTGCGGCCATGTGTAAATGTCTTGGAGAAGCCATAAATTGACTCACCAAATTGACAGCAAAGGATATATATGGTCTAGTAATGGTTAAGTAAACCAGGCTACCAACCAAGCGGCGATATAAGGTTGGATCTTGGATAAGATCGCCATCATCTTTGCGATACTTGACATTGATTTCCATTGGAGTATCAACTGGAGTTGAATTTGTCAGATCTGCTAGCTGAATAATGTCCGTCAAATATTTATGTTGATTGACAAAGATACCTTTGCTGCTCTTGTGTACTTCAAGCCCCAAAAAATATGTGAGTGACCCAAGATCCTTCATATGAAAAGAATCATTAAGAGAAGCTTTAATTTGCTGAATTGCATCAACATCAGTTCCAGTGATTATAATATCATCAACATACACTAACAAAGCAACAATCCCAGAAGATGTTGTCCTCAAAAATAGTGATGGATCATATTGACTTTGCACAAAAGAGAAACCAAGAAGTGTATGACGAAATTTTTCAAACCAAGCACGGGGGGCTTGTTTGAGGCCATATAAAGAACGCTTTAAGCGACAAACATCAGTAGCAGAGGTAGTCAAACCTGGTGGTGGACGCATATAAATAGCTTCTTTAAGATCCTCATGGAGAAATGCGTTTTTCACATCCATCTGATGTAGTGCCCAATCTTGAGATGCTGCAATGGCCAGAATGGTACGAACAGTCGTCATTTTGGCAACTGGAGCAAAAGTTTCCTCATAATCAATCCCATATTCTTGGCGATTCCCAAGAGCAACAAGTCGAGCCTTACATCGATCAAAAGACCCATCAGATTTAACTTTAATAGAAAATACCCACTTGCAGCCAATTGGGGTAATTGAAGATGGACATGAAACAATATCTCGAGTATTATTTTGCTGTAAAGCATCGAGTTCTTCTTGGACAGCTTGTCTCCAACATTCATGTTTCATAGCTTCTGAAAATGATGTAGGTATGATAATAGATGAAAGTGTTGCAGCTAAGGACTTATGAGTACTATATCTCTCAGGGGAGTAACCATACCTATTTGGAGGATGAGAATTGCGTGTGGATCTCCGAGGCTATGGTAGATCAATGTCGAGAGCCGGTGGCGTAGAAGACTCATGTGGAGGAATTGACAGCTCAATATCAGGGGCTGATGGAAGAGATGATTCAGGAGTAGGATTAGGAATACTACGTCTGGTATATACAAGACCAGGCTTGAATCTTGTGACAGGAGTGGAAGATGTATTGGTGAAAACCATGGACCCATCCTCAAATGCAAGAAGATTAATTTGATATGATAATTTAGGAGGAACATCATCAAGATAAGGGAAAAAATATTGATGGTAAAAAAAATGACATTACGGGAAATCCGAATACGTTGAGTGGTGGGATCAAAACACAAGTAACCCTTTTGATGTGGTGCATAACCAAGGAAAACACATCTCAGAGATTGAGGAGAGAGCTTATTTCGTTCATGAGGAGGAAGAAGAACAAAACAAACACACCCAAATGGATGCAGATTGGTATAGTCAGGTTGTTGTCTGTGGAGAATGGAGTATGGTGTTTGGTGGGTAAGTGTAGGAGAAGGAAGGCGATTGATAAGATGGACAGCAGTAGTCAAAGCCTCAACCCAAAACTTTGATGGAACAGATGACTCAATAAGCAAAGAACGCACAACATCAAGAAGGTGGCGATTTTTTCGCTCAGCCACACCATTTTGTTGGGGTGTATATGGACAACTCCTTTGAGAAACAATTCCCTTTTGTTGTAGAAATTCTTGAAATTTTGTTGACATGTACTCCCCACCCGAATCGGAACGGAATATTTTGATGCTTGTGGAAAACTGATTTTCAATCAAGGCTAGGAATTTTTGAAAAGCAGCAAAAACTTCAGACTTTCGTCTTAAAAAATATATCCAAGTGAAGCGACTGTGATCGTCAATGAAGGTTACAAAGTACTTGTACTGAGCATGAGATATAACTGGTGAAATACCCCATACATCACTATGAATTAAATCAAAGTAACAAGTTGATTTAGTCTCACGAGAAGGAAAAGGAAGAGTTTTGCTTTTACCCATTTTACAACTAGAACAATCGAAAGAGACACCAGGAGAAGAAATTGAAAGTTTATTGCCCAACACTCCAGATTTTAACATGGATGACAAAATTCTATCATTTGGATGACCTAACTTAACATGCCAAAGCTTGGAATCAAGCTTAACAGGATTAGAAAATAAGGAAAAAACATTCATAGGATTGGCTGGTACATTGAGATGAAGAGGAAAGAGTCGGCCCCATTTAGGACCCTCTGCTATTGTCTTCCCCGACACCAGCTCCTGCACAAGACAACCAGAAGGAGAAAAAATAACTTTGCAATTATTCTCAACCATTTGTCCAACAGAAAGTAGATTAGCAGATAAATCAGGAGCGATAAATGCATTTCTCATAGCTGGAGAAGAAGAAATATCACCAGTAGCAGTAATGGGAAGATGATTCCCATTAGCAGTCTCAATGTGTAACTTTCCATCATATTTTTTTATGTTAATAAGACTATCAGATGATGGGGTCATGTGATTTGAAGCTCCTGAGTCAAATAACCAAAGTTTAGAAGAAGGTTTATTTTTACCAGTAAGACCAAGAGCTGAGAGGGCTGAAACTATCATTTGTTGAACATTCTCCTGAGTAAGAGATGGGACAGCTGTTTGATTATATGCTGCTGCAACAGTAGGTTCGGTCTCAACAGTGACTGTAGAAGTGTGCAATGAATGGTGATTGCGACTTTGTGGGCGCTTCCTGCATTCAGAAATTATATGTCCCTTAACTTTACAATAATTGCAAAATTTTTTGGAACATTGATTTGCTATATAACCAAATGCCTTGCAACTATAACATTGAGTGTTTGCCATATTTCTAACTTGATGTCGTCCTTGAACTGCATATGCGACATTCAAAACATTTGAGGAATTTCCTTGCTGCTCCAAAGTGATCTGAATTATGTGACGTTGTTCTTCCCTAAGCAATTCATTCAAACAATCATCCAATGAAGGGGGAGGAGTTCGAAGCAGTAAAATGGAACGAACAGATTCAAATTCAGGTCGAAGTTTCATCAAAAATTGATCTCTCTGACTAGTTTGATGAAGAGCTTGAACAACCTCTAAAGAGGTGTCAGGAACAGAGGCATATACAATATTTGTATATTCAGTCCACAAGGTAATAAAGCCTGTATAATAATCTTGAACAGACAGGTTCCCTTGAGAGTAGTTTGATATTTCAAACTCTAATTGGAAGCGCCTAGCTGTGCTGGTTTGATCATAAACTTTCTTCAGATAATCCCACATAGCCTTTGCTGTCTTATATGGTCGCAAATTGACGACAATCGCTGGATCCATGGTCTGCAGTAACCAGCTCTTGACTCGAGCATCTTTGGCTGCCCATTCAGCAGCTTTAGTTGGATCTGCTGGCTTACTTTCTGCACCATTGATGATACTCCATAATTCTTTACCTTGAACATAAATTTGGAATTGAAATTCCCAGGCAAAATAGTTCTTGCCATTGAACTTAACACAAGAAATTTCGGATCTCTCCATGAATGCAATCCAAAATAAACACCAGACAAATTCACAAGTCTTGAACCAAGAACCACTTCAGAAAAAAAAAACAAGGAACCCTGAAGGGCTCTGATACCATAATAAAACTATATCAGATGAATAAAATAGAATTTTGAGTAAATGTTTTTCTGCCCAGCATTCTGAGCTTCCACTGCAATATATATTGTAATTACACCAGACAACCTCCTTAATTACAGCTATAGCAATTATATCACCAATTACAGCAGCATAATTACAGCAAGAAAATCTACTCTAAAAATGGTAAGTATGTACAACAATATTCTGTTACAACTATGATTGAGCAGAACATGATAGCTGTCATTGACATTTTAGTCAAATTTACTGCAAAAAAATGTTAAAATTTCTTACCATCAAACATTTTTTATTTACTTACTTGAAATTAATCTTGATTAATTTGACAAATTTAACATTATAAATTTTAACTATTTTTTTAGTGTTTACTTTATAGTGTATATATGAGCCTGTTATAATTTTTTTTTTGTTTGCTTAGATAAAATTTTATTATTTTCAATAGAAAATTTGAGTCAAATATATCATAATAGGAGCAATTTTAGCCCAAAAATATATTTAGGAGACTACTATGTACCATTTTTAATATTCCTGAATAAATTTGCTCTAAAACGTACTTAGAAAATAAATTTGCCCCTTATCCCTATTTTCATTTTGGCCTTGAAACTTTGTATATATATATTTGTCTTTGCTACTAAATAAATTGCGAGTTTAAGTACTTGAGTTGGTTAAACTGGGGAAAACAATGATTAACCGCCAAATCAGTCAAAAGTTATATTGAAATTTCTTATTATGGTTTTGATTCAGGAATATTTTTTTCCGCAAAATTAAGTAGAGTCTATGAAAGTTGCAAGAAATGAAGTTCAACTGAGCTGTTATATTATCAATAAATCCATCCGATAACAATCAAGAAATGCTAACTTCTGAATTTAAGTTATGCACACATGTATTAGAGAGCTAGCTAGTCATTGCATTTACTTAGTTCACTTATAAGATAGCATCAGAGTCGATGGAAAGTATTAAGCTAAAGAATCATTGGAGATTACATGTTAGTAATTAGAACTCGACTCTATACTTCTTTTCTTTTTTCTGATATGTTCTTTGATTTCACATGTTTGACTTTCGCAACTAATTTTACAACCTCATATGCAAGCTAAACCTATATGCAGTCATCTTCCCTACAACAATATACAGATACACAAACTCCATTACCAGATGGCTAATCCAATACAGTGAAGAAGTGAAAATAGCAAATCTATAGCATTTCCAACATTGAAACCATTTGCAGACAATGCATCCCAATCTTCTGTAGAAATACCTGATAAAATCTTTTGCCCTTCATGATAAAGTTTTGTAGATCTCCTCCAAGAAAACCATGCGTTTGATGCTTCAATGTCTTCAAGCTCAAGCATATTCTCCTTATTAGTTCATTTTCCATCTTTGCCCTGTTTATGATCATCTGCTACACAATCACATGTACAAATTTCAGTTAAGCATGCCTCGATATTTGATTTATGTTACTTTGATAAATCAACTTCCTTTAAAATTCTACGATACAATAAAAGACAAATTGACTTCTGTCAATAAGGTATCAGTCGCAAATTGGTAAGAATAATTCAAAAAGCTTGTCAAGATTAATGATTTTGAAGACTTCCTGACTCAACTTGACAGTGTACGAAAATCAGAATAAAAAAATCATGAAAAGATAATAACTAAAGAAAATGTCAAGTGGAACTGGTCTGGTCTAGAAATAGGGAGCTTAATCAAGTGCATGAGATTGCTATAGAAAGCCATACCTTTTGAAGTAGGGTCCACATGTACAAAGAAACTTGCAGCCACTATTAGGTAGCAGAATATCAGCATTAGTCCTTTAAAGTAATTAGAGGTTCCCTCCTGCAAGCTCAGTTGAATAAATGTGTAAAGACCAAGAAACAGAAAAATACAAGGTAGAATAGATCTTAGGGACATGCATGCCATTTTGTGCCGTTTTAAGGGATACGTTGCATAATCTTTTGTGCTATCAAGTTGGAATATGAAAATGTTGAAGTGATATTAGATAGTTCGATCCATTATTGCTACAAAATCATAATGGTCGAACTTCTACCTATAACAGTAACAGTAGAACTATATTTATATTTTGTCACCCCTTGGCGCAAAATCCATGGTAAAATAATGAAATGATTAATTTTTCCTACTGCATACCTGCAACATAAAGGCTACCACCAGAACAGTCATAAAAAGCGTTGCTGTCTCAAATAGATGAAAATTTAAGTCCATAGGACGCCCAATGATCCACCCAATAACCACAAGAAAGGGTATCTGCAGCCATCCATTAAAAAATGAGTTAGAAGGTAACAAGGTCGTCTCAGAGCAGAGCGTGCCAAAAAGATATGGCATGAGAAGAGAAAATATATGGTATGAGGAAAGAAAATGAAGAATGCTAGCACCCAGTAGGGAATACTAAACATTAAAAGAAAAGGAAAAAAAAAACACTTTGGTAATTCCTTCAATTGTTTCCTTTTCAATACATGTCTAAACACTTTGCCCAATTCATATACTAAAAGGTGGAAATAACTGTAGTAACTAAAGGTGAAATACTGCGCCAGAAAGCAAAATACTGTCTGCGGGGAAAAATGCAATCACTGGTTTCACATCATGTAAATACATAATGCTGTATTCTATTATTTCCTAAACCAGTTCTAGAGACAACCATCATATGATATAAGATCTTGAATAGCATTGAAAAAAATAAAAAAATAAAAAGAAAAAAGAAAAGAAAGAAATGTTTCAACTCATTCTCTTTATTATATGTGTTTGTTTTCCCAATCCTCTTCCTTTCAATCTATGATAAATCAGTCATGAGTGATTATTTTAGAAGGCAAGTTATTTTACATCTACGGGTATGAATTTCTCAAACTCCCTAAATATGAGCATGCTCATTCAATTAATATACACGAAAGTTTATGTGGATTCATATAGTGATTACATGGTCATACACAGGCTAAAATCCATCCAAGTGCTGGGTACTCACCGCAAACATAGATATCTGTGTCGACGACCCTATTGCCACTCCCAAAGAGATATCCTGTACCAGATTAATCCGATTAGAAGCACAATTTTTTTCTTCATACCTTCTGTTTCTGGTGAAAGCTTATTGGTTATGTGCACGTAGTTGCATAAAACCTGCTAGAATAGGAAGCACTTACAAGCTTGTCTTTCATGGCGAATATGACAGCACCTGCATGCTCTGCTGCATTTCCAACAATGGGAAGCACAATTACACTTATAAATGCAATTGGTATTTTCCATTCTTTAGCTGCTCCCTGAAAGCACATATTGATGTGAGAATATGCAGAAAAAGATTCAAAGCAAAAGATATTCTTCCAACAAATAAACCTTTGAAAACCCTAACAATAGATCTTTGTTCCTTCAAATATATGAGAAAAAAATGCCAATTATGTGCAGAAGTTTTGTCCATGAAACACCTTAATCATTGATAAGATATACAGAGGCTTTATTTTTCAACAAAAATCCTTTATGCTTGAGTTGTGAAAGAAAAAATAATAAATTATAACAAGAGGTATTCTTTAACGGGAACAAAAGCATGTGGACTTTCAAAAGTTGCTTCTGTCATTGTTTTGGCAAGACATCAAATGGAATTCACGAGTAACAAATGTGCCAAAAAAAGAAAAATCAATCACAAACAAAGAAAGGCATATATGGAATAAATATACCTCTATAGCATCAACTAGACATTCCGAGAGGACTGAAATCCATAGGGTTATAAGAGATAACCATATGATTGATTCCCATTTTGAGATCTCGGGAGCTTCATCCTCATCTGCACTACAAGTTGAAGTGTCCTGCTGATTTTAAGCCATTACTTAATACAATTATTTATCACATCCAAGAAAATTTAGTAAAACAACAAGAGTGCAAAAGTTCATGCTTCATTCCAAGTGGATGGCAAATTGAGTCAAGAGAGATGAGATGATTAACTATAATGTCCTCTTCCATTTGTACATCTAACCAAAGGACTAAAGTCATTTCATTATTATTAATTATTAAATTAAGATTTGGTCAAAGTTTGCACTTTTTTTTTTTTTTAATTATGTAAAAGCTGAATTCTGTTTATGCTCATGTAGAAAAGGTATGAGATAGTCCATCCAATATTGGAAGACTAGAGGAATTGCGACAAATCAGAGAAAACAGCCATTTCACTATTTTCTGCAGAAAAATAAAGTGACTAACCTCATCTACTGGGAAATAAATATTTTTCTGACTCTTCAGCTGAAAATAGAGAAACACAGCATAGGCAACGAGCATTACGCAACTACTAAACCTTGATAGAGCCAACTCAGACTTCCCAAAATGCAATTCTGTTCGAGTAGAGTGGAGGACGGCAGGGAATAGCAAGCCCATTACTGCCATCAACAGCAAATGGGAATTCACTGTAGCAGTTCCCTAAGAATGAGATTCAAATTAGCAGTGAAGTTATGAAAGATGCAAGAGATTTAGGAAAAAAAAGGAGTGAGGTAAAGAAAAAGTGCTTCTTTTCCCTATTAATTATTAAAGGAGAGCATACCTTATTAAACACTTGCTCCCTGTTAGCAATCACAAGACCACCACTGAAGAATGCACATCCAAGTACCAGCAACATGTTTGACAATATTGATCCAAGCAATGACTGCTGAACTACACGTATCATGCCACTTCTCAATGCAAAAACTGATATTATCAATTCAGTTGCATTACCAAAAGTTGCATTTAAAAGACCTCCAACTACCAAATGAGGAAATATTCAGTTAACAGTAGAAAAAGAAAAGGAAAAGAAAAAGCTTCAAAAATCAGCAAAGAAAAGAATTCAAATTCACAAATGGACTGGTGCCAAATCTGTCAAAATTTTTAAGCTGTTTTCTTCAAAACTTCTATAGTAAATCAAAATTAAAAGATAATGAAAGTGATGAACAGAGAAGGTGCTTTCAAGGCGACATTTCCTTAAATTGCTAATGTACCTGTAGGTCCAGTATAGAAAGCCAGCTGCCTACATTAAGAAAGTAAACAAATGCTGAATTAGGTATTCATCAATATATAACGAAATATTTTAATAACACAAAGCATGTAGTGAAGATGCTTTCCCATATTTTGTTTTTTATCCTCATAAGTTTAGACTGCCAAAGCAAACTAGATTGTTAAATCATTCTACTCTTCGGGGAATTTTCTACTTCATATACTAGTTATAACATCTGAAATATACCTTTCCCAAAGTATCAAACGACAAGCATAGGAATTTAGTCGACACATGATATGCTACGCGTTTCTACCACTTCTTTCAGAAAAAAGTATATATATGTATGGATGTATGTATATTTAGATGTTACGAGGTTAGTTTTAAATTCATATGGTGTCAAAGCTTACTTCCTTTTGTTTCTCGCAAGCAAGTGCAGGCTTGTACTTGAAACATGTTCTAAGTCTGGAAAAAAAAAAGGGAGAGAGAGAGAAAGTTGCACAAAGAATACATGAAAACTTACTCAGTGGTGAATCCAAGACGCTCAGCCATAGGTATAATGCCCAACATGCTGCAAAGAAAGACAATACCCTGAAACACAAACAGATAATTAAACAAAGAGGACATGCAATTGTTAGAAAATCCAATAAAAGACACTGGGCACAAAAGAGAGAGAGGGAAAACTCACATGATTACCAAAAAACTTATCAACCAGGATAGCCAAAGGGCCAAAAGGAATAAGCAAGTTGATTTTGGTAGAGAATACCATAATCTTTATGCTAGTAAGCACACCATTACTTGGGGCGGAAGGACGGCGAGGATTGTCGTTCAAATCATTGTTAGATAAAGATCTTTGTACAGAACTATCAAATGACTGCTTCTTGCTAACTGCATCTTTAATAGCTACGGTTTCATTCTCAGTCTCAAAGGAAGCTTTATCCTCTAATGAACTCATCTGCCAGAGAAAAAACCCATTTCCCAAACATCAATACCCAAGCAAACCCGTTTAATTTTAAAATGTAAATCTGGGCAGATAAGAGGGAGCAAACCTCAAGATTGGAATGGATTCGAATAATGGGGTCGTTGTTGGTCTTGTGGGTATCCATAATGGAGCAATTCTAAGCAAGAAATGCAACAAAAATTCCATAACCAAGCAAAGGCATCAGTGCTGGTTCAAATAATATATACCCAAATGTCTAACTGAAAAAGAAATGCAGAAAAGGACGACTTTTTTGGCAGAAAAAGAGAAGGGAAATTTCGGAGAAAGTAAAGAAGGTTGAAGGAAGTCAATGTTTGATATTTTTGCAGAAAAAGAGACAAACCGAAAAAGAAGAAAAACGAGAAGTGAATCTTTAAGGCAGTGGTTTGAAAAGAAAGAAAAATGGGGTTATGAATTATAACCACTAGATTGCGGCATTATAGGCGAAAGTCCTCAATTTTTATCATTAAACAGAGAAAAGGGCGGGAAGAAGAAGAAAAAAAAAACTGATATTTTTGCCTACAGCTAATATGCAATTCTAAACCCAACACCCACTTTCGGTTTTTAAGTTACAACTGTAATTGTTCTAAAAAGAGAACAAAACAATAACTGAAATGGGAAGTGATTTAAATTAAACTACAGAGAATCACATAAAAACCCATTTACCAAATATCCTATGCCAAGCAAAGAACAAAATTTTGAAAATGTTGGAACTTTACCAGAGAGGAGAAGGTAAAAATGGCGGAAAGAACAACATTAAACCTCCTAAACCTAACATTTTTTTTATTTAATCAGATTGATGACTTGAATTCGGCAAATTTTATTGTCCATGCTACTAAAAAATGAAAATTAAAATGCAAATAAGGTATGAAATCAACATAAATTAAATCTCTAACTTCATTAAAGTCAGAAGTGAATTTCTCTGACATATAATAAACTCATCAGAAAATGTTGGTTCCCAAGTAAACGGAACTGTCACATTGTTCCCAATTCAATCATATATATTTACACAGTCAAAACAATAAACAGTATAACATAAGAATCTTTAAATTTCATTGATAAGAAAGACCTGTTTTTACACAACTGTACATATCAACATTTGTATTTAAAATCAACTTAACTAACTAACGATCACTAATTCTTCAGCTTTCGCTTCCAACAATGCACTTCTTGAGTGCTTTTGCTTTTAGCATCTGGTTCTCTTGTTTCCTTCCATCGCTTGCCATCTCTCCTGCGCTCAGCTTCGGCAATCCCTCAGGCTTTATCTCCCCACTTAGAATTTTCCTCCTGAAATCCAAGTTCTTAGGATCCTTGAGATTGAACAGCAAAGATCGGTACTTGTTACGGCACCCATCACCACAAACGCCCCAATTCTGAAACAATTCTCTCTCCACCGACATAGCAACTTGCATTGGATCGCAACGACAGAGTGAACAGCTCCTTTCTCTCTCAGCTTCATTGACAGCCATACACAGAGCCTCAAAAACCTGTTGCTGTATCTTGTTCCTCATGGGATGCACAGAATCCACTTTGGGTTGATTTTTGGTTGGAATTCTAATAACAAGTTTTCCAAGTTTGGGGTTTTGAAGGGGTTTAACAGGAGATAGGGTGTGATGATGGTAGCGTATCTTCTTCCAATGGGTGAGAATGGCAGAAGCAGCGTTCTTGATGGCGTCTCTGGGATGCTTTGAAAGTGACTCTATTTTCTTAAGAAGCTGTGTATCATTGGAGAGCAACATTACAGAGTCAGAATTCAGAGCCAAATGCTTGATCTGTGAAAGAGCCTTGACACAATTCAACTCTTGGGAACCATATTTGGCATATTTCCAGGCCGCTTCTACTAACTCAGACACTTGTTTCTCCATTGCTGTAAATCCTACTGAATCAACAAAATCAAGAATGATTTGTAGCAGAGAAACCTCAACTTGGGTTTAAATTAATTGAATTCCTAATCCTAATACAAGGAGGATTAATCTGAATTCCTAATCCTACTACAACAAGGATTAATCTGAAATTGTAGTACGATAAGGATCAATTAATTGAATTAGTAATCGTAATGCAATGAAATCATAGTACAACAAGGATCAATTAATTGATTTTTGACCGTTGTTTGAAAAAGGAAACATTTAGTTATGTATTTGAAATTGGACAGACTTCATTTAAACTAGTAATACTTGTTTTAATGTCATTTACTTGTCGTAATTTAAGAAACGGGACAAATGATCAGTAGTAAAGGGATTGCCAATTAATATATCGGAACTATAATCAAATCCTCTTTCATTTGAAATAAAATTCAATTTACTAGTCAGTCCTTAGAAGCATAAATTCTTATGTCCTATTTATTCATGGATTGTGTTAATTTTTATTATCATACCATATGAATATATATATATATATATATATATATATATATTTGATAGAAAATATATTGATTTAAATATAAATTATTTTTGGTTTATAATTGCAACATTAATATAGCTATTATTTACATTCAAATTTTTTAAGTAAATATAATTTACATTTTATAAAAACAAAATACCTCGTGCAGCCCCATGGGGAAAAAAAAAAAAGAAAAAAGAAAATTCATATGGAATTAATAAATAGGAATCTTGCTAAATATCACTTTAATTTAACTCAAAGGGAGCAATCATATATAGTGTTATTACTATGACGATTTTAACATTTCCAATTGCATAATGAAGTATATATCTTTGAATGATTGCAAGAAATTTACAAAATTTAATGCCAATATATGTAATATATAATATTAGCACATAATCGGATGAAAAATGAAAAAACTAAAATTAAGAGAATAATGGAAGAATGAGAATTGCTAAATAACTTTAAATAGTTTTCTTTTGCCTTTTTTCGTCTATGGCATGACACATTTGCAAATAAATTAAAATATGATAATAGATAATGTAATAAAAAAAAAAAAAAAATATATATATATATATATATATATATATATATATATATATATTAATTATTTTGCACTTCTCATAAAAAGAATTAAGATATCAAACCTAAAATCTCATTGATAAGAAAAACCAGTTTTTACATTATCTCTTTCTGCAGAACTATACACCAACATTTACAAATAAAATCATTATCTTACAACTTGGTCTTTCTGGACATAACATAATTAATTTGGTCTCAATATTATTTAAATCAATATTAGAGTATATAAAGTTCTGCTGCTTATTCAGATCTTTGAAATGGGACTTGGAAACTATAATAAATTCAGGAGGGCGATATCTGGGTCCATTGATGATTGTAGGCTTGTTAACACCCACCAATAAATCCAAGATTGTTGGGAGATTTGCTTATAAGAATTATGAAGTCTACAGATTCAAGGACAGACATCCTATCCTAGGACAAAGGCCAAGCGGCAAGAATCAACTTTTCCCTTTCGAGGAATTTTGATCGAAATTATGTTTTTTATGGCGTAAATACACGAACGAGCAAAGTAGAAGTATTCGACGAATTATGCAATCTGGTACAAAACGGGGGATAATTTCGTCGGTGGTCATCGAATTTTGGGCGTTATAACCAAATGGTCATAATAAAATAATTTGTAACACAAAAGTAATCAAACTTTTATTTTATTTCAATTAAGGTAAAAATAATTAAAAAATTAAATTTTTGTCACCGGAAAGCCAAATAAATATGTCACATCATCAGTAATATTCTAAAATGCGCTCAATCAGCATGCCATGTAACTTGTGTACATATAAAAATTGACGCATCAATAAATATATGTGTCAGCAAATTTTTTTTTTTCTTATTGTACAGGTTGGTATAACATGTGTACTTACTGATATGTAAATATTTCCATGTAAACAGATTACATGACATACTAATTGGGTGTATTATAAAAAATAACTGATAAAGTGGCATATTTGCATGATATTTCAGTGACGAAAAATTAAATTTTCAGTTATTTTTACCTTAATTGAAATAAAATAAAAGTTTGATGACTTTTGTGTTACAAATTATTTTATTATGACTATTTGGTTATAAGTTCTAAAATTCGATGACCACATATGAAATTAACCCTACAAAACGGAAACAAATTGTTTGAAATACATGCATTTCCCGCAAAAGGAAGCAATTCTGAAGCATAAGCTGTCTCATAACGACAGTGGATTCTCTCACCGCTTTTATATTGCTGAACCTGCAAGTACTCAATTTCACACATGATGTTCAACTAACAGAACAAATATTTAAGAAACTATCATTCGGCAAGACAGCCTGGGTCAATTAAACCCAATTAAATAAAATGAATCTCAGCCCAAACAAACTGCACGTAAGAACAGGTTATGATGGATTATGAAATTTAAGAGATTAGAAAGCTGAACATACACAGAAAACAGAGTACATATATTAGAGGATCAAATTATCTCTTGTACAGCAGACTAAAATTAACAGGAATTTTTTTTTTTTTTTTTTTTTTTTTGGCGGGGAGGTTCTTTTTAACATAACTAAATTCATTCATACAACATCAAAGGACTGAAGGGTTAAAGCTAGCAGTTAAAATCAGGATCAAAGTCACCTTTTCACCATCTTTACTAACTAGTGAAGATACGGGGCCTGGTACTGGTAGCCATTTCCAAAGTAGTTGCCATGATTCGGGGAGAAGTTATAAGTAGCAGAACCCATGAGCGGAACATGGTTGTCAGTGGGGCTGGGGTAAACATAGGGTCTGTCATACATGTACTGCGGGTACCTATCGGTGACTCTCGGATAGAATGTTTTGTCAACAGCCATGTTAGTGACACGGGCCCCACATCCAACACCATTAGCACGCGGTCTCTTGGGTTGAGGCTTGGAGGCTTCAGTAGCTCTTTTCTTGTCGGCCTTGGCCTTCTCCAGCTGAAGGAGGCGTTTTTGGAGGGGGTCAACAGCATACTGCTCCTCAAGCTTATGCTCTTCAATGCACTTTATTACAGCTTTAAGGGCAGTCAGTTCTCGTTCATTGACCTCATTCTGAAAAGAAAATGTATTAAAGATATGCAAAAAGCACCAGCAAGAATAATTTCTTAATTAGGCAACCTCATTGAGCATCATCTAATGCCAACATTCCAATACATGCATTATACAAATAATCTTCGCAAAAGGAAGCAAATGCACAAAATTCAAATAGGAGAAAAGAGACCATACATCAAGAACTTACTGTGAAAACTTTAACACAAGTTAAATGAAATATGATTACCACTGATCTAAATGCATATAAGATCATAAAGGCAGGAACTCAAAGAAACAATGTCTGGCTATCAATTTAACGGAGCAGATCAAAAGCACGCTAAGCTCTTGTACAAGACAAAGAGGCATGCAGGATATACATTAGCATGGAAGGTCAAATATGGTCTCTCCACAAAACTTATAAACAAATATGCAAACAACGTTCCAAAACATTCACATATGCAATTACTATGCTTCCCCTAATGCGTAATAAGCATCAATGGTCACTGCAATCACATTGGACAAGGCCTGAGCCTAGCATCAACAATATTATCTATTTCATAATATCCCTGTTAAAAATTTGAAATTTAATTCAAAACAAAAACATATTATAGGGGGGAAAAAATTAATTATACTACATTAAGTGTGAGAAAATGCAAAACCTGCATAATGCAACCAAATCCAAGTTATAGAAAAATGAGAATTCATTCTAATATGAAACAAAATATACCTGCACAGCAGTGGGTGATGCGTTTCCAGGCTTCACAGATGAAGAAGTTTTTCTTGCTTCCTTCAAGTATGACTTCAGCAAAGGTACAGGTGAGAATTGCTCTGTTAACTCGAAAGCAAAAGCCAAGTTAACTGCATCAATTTGTCTTCCACTATTTACCAGTACCTCAATTACACCTGAAGATTTCACAATCAAAGTGGAAAATGAAAAATAAAAAATGATGAAAGTTGGCAATGGACAATGAAAACTAGCACTACAAAAGGAAACAATTGAATTTTCTTTCTACTAGATTAATCATCAAAGCGGTGTGAGCCTCACTAAGTCAATTCAGTAGAGGTTGTGAAAAATCTGTACATGCAAAACAAAAGACAAATTAAAACATCTGAGAAGAGGCAAATTAAAAGACATACCAAAGATCAAGTAAATGGATACAGATCATCCTACTGAGGAGGAATTGCATAATGCTTCATTAGCTAAGGGAACATTCTAAAAGTCATGACTGTTAAGAGAATCTAGCATTTTTCGAAATGTTTCTACCTAATCCAAGTTCAAAGTTTGAGCAATACAGTAAAGCTAAGGCCTGTCTTCAAGCTAGCTCACCAATATAACCGCAATCCAACAAATTAATGTGAAGAATGGAGTTGGAGCATTTAAGTATAAACTGAGATTGACACAACAAGAACCAACATAATAGTAGTTTGGTTGTCTGACTTTGCAATGCACAGTTATTTAGGAATTAGTGATCAATATTAGTGTTGTGCGAAAACAATTAATCTGGAACACACAATATTAATTTGCTAATGAGTCCACTTTCAGTGCATTATTGAATAACACAGAAGTTGCAAGCCTTGGGATAAAAGCAAACAAAATGACAAACCTGACATTTTTTCTGACAACCCAAGAAAACGACACAGTTCAGCTGCTTGGCGACGACGAGAAACCATCGGAATTAGCCTTGACAGTTCTTCCTCATCAAAATCAGAGGCAATGCCAAAGGTGGCCAGAAGCTGCAAGAATGCATGAGCCTCCAAGGAATTCCCATTACTAGCATCCACATCTAGGGTATCCAACTTGGGTTTCCATTCTTCAGCGATTGCCTTTGCCTGCTCCTTAATATCTTCTGAGATTACATCAGACAGAGAAACTAGATCTGTATACAGCAGCAAAATGCTAAGGCACTCCATCAACATGATACAAGTTCGACGAAGACCCAACAGCACTGAATCTTTCTTTCCATCGACATTTGACCCTTCTATGGGATAGAAATCCTCCAAAGAGTTCAACACCAATTGGGCTGGGTTTTCTGCAGCTTTTAAAGCAAGAGGAATTTCCTCCTTTAGGACAGCAAGGTTCTTTCGATTGTCAGAGATAAATTTGTGCAGCCCTTTTGAGTCCATTGCTTCACATAGTTTGGCTAACTCTGGATAAGACATCTCCTCCATATTTCCATTTTCAGAATTATTAGTCTCCCCCAAGTTACTTTCACCAGCCATAGTATCAGGTGGTTGGTCTTCAGTGGTTGGGATTTCACATTGGACATCACTGCTAACACCAGGAGGTTCCTCAGACAATACCTTCCTATTCTTCTCTAGAGCACTAGCAATGGCAAAGAAAGCAGCATCTCTTTTGTCTTGAAGCCTCTCCAATGAAGCTAGTTCCTTCGCCGTAACAGCAGCTTCCCGCTTTTCCAACATTTCTCGGGCTTTTCTTGTTTTAGTTTTATATTCCCTTTCCTGGTCTTCCAGCTCATGGAAGCGTCTCTTCAAAGACCTTTCAAGCCCATGAAAATGTTCTTCAAGTTCTTTCCATTTCAAGTTAAGCGTAACAGCCCGATGACTTTCAAGTTCAGCAAAAGCCTTCTGAAGCTGCTGAATTTTGGAGGTTGCAGAATCTATGAGTGTTGCAACTGATTCAGTAGCTTCCATGGCAGAAAAACTAGAAAGAAAACACATATAAGATGAATTATAAACTGACCAAAAGCTAGCATGACTTCAGAATCACATAAAACAAATTAGAAAATAAACTACTGAACTGGAGATTTATCTAGTCCTGCCACAGCTGCAATGCATTTGAACAATCACAATTACCACAACTAGTCATAATTTCTGCACATGCATGGAAGCAAGCCACAAACTCTTGCGGATAACTTTTCACGAGCTATAATGTATGTTTGGCACACTTATAACAGCACTTCTAAATCCCACTTTATGTTATTATCTAGTGTATTTTAAAAAAAAAAAAACGTATCCTAGACTGCAAGGCCTATCAATAAGACAACACCAATTAGGACTCAACTTCCTATAGCTTCTTTAGATCTTTATCAAGCGTGCAAGACAGACCTAAGGGTGAGTCTGGATTATATGTTGCCAGCAAAACCTATCAATAAGACAGAACACCAATATGCCTCAACTTCCAATAGCTTCTTTAAATCTTTATCAAGCATATAAGATTCATCCAAGGGTGAGTCTGGATTATATGTTGCCATCAAAGCAGCAAGTACGAAGAAATATAAGTCCATCTAAAAAAAAAACTTCATCCATCTTTAAAATTGTCACACAAAAAACAAAAGTGATAAAATCTCCATAGATGCCTGTTTTACCACCAATTACCAAACTACTGTAAACTAAGAAAACCAGTACCTTGGCACATCAACAGTTGATGTAGTGATTTGTCCTTATTGCAGAATAGCAGAAAATTGGCTCATATTTGGCCCTCATTTATCCTGAACTCAATTATCCAACAAATGATTTCCTAACTAATACAGCCTACTCAAAACACACAAACAAGAAAGAGCAAAATGCAAACTTAAACAGGCCAGCCAGAACACTACAGAATTTTTAAAACTGAATAAATAAAAGAAAAAAATACACACGCACAGAAACCAAACCATACAAACAAATGCACGAGGAGGTAGTCAAAACTTTAGCAGTTATAAACAACACCTTACTAGTCACTACTGACTTGGCTAGCTTCAATTTACCAAAACAGTCCAAATGGATGCACGACTAAGAGATCCGCAGATTAGACTAACAAGACGACTTAAACCCTGAAACAAGGAAGCTAACCGTCATAAAAAGCAAAATTAAAGAGGGAAAGAAAACAAATAAAGCCAAAGTAACTGCAAAAACGACTAATCCAAAACCACAAAAATCCAGAAAAAGTAAATAAAGAAATAAATTGCGTTCAAATAAAGTGTTTCCCGGAAACAACTACTCAGCAACTACATCTAAGCAACAAGAGTAAAATTTGAGAAATTCTAGCAAAATGAGCCTAATTTTGAAAGCAAAAAACAAGCCCGATCTAGAAAAATCAGAAAACCTAACAAAAAGAGTAAAAAAGTAGCAGAGAGACAAAATTACCTGAGTAATTTAAACGAAAAAATATGAAAAAAGAGTAGAAATTGAGCAGCAAAGTGATGAATCCATGGCTGAATGGATTGGATTAAGGGTGCGACTACCACTCTGCAATCCCTAGCGATAGAGATAGAGAGACACACACAGAAAGAGAGAGAGAGAAGAAAAGTAAAGAGAAGGCAAAAGGGAGAGTGATATCGCAGCCCTCTTTGTTTTACTTTTTGTGGAGCACTCCCGTTTTTGCTATGAACAAATGAAGAGTGGGGCCTCGGATTCTCTTGCTTCAGAAGAGGAATGTTAGTGAAATGAGGAGTGCCCGTGAAAGTTGTGAAAGTGCTATGTGTGGGCTTTCTGAAAAGAGAGCGGTGGTGTTGCCTCAAAGCCTAACAACACCAGCCAAAGGTTTGGTTGGTCCAATCCATTCTTTATTTAATATTTATAGGTTTTTCCATTAATTTTTTATGCCTCTATCATACTAGTGTACATCCATCAATTAATCATTCCATAAATAAATTACTAAATTTATTCTATTAAAACCGATTTTATAAAAATTTTAATTTAAATCGGTTCATTAAAACTAGTTAATCGCAAACCAATTGATCATTAAAATCAATAAATTTAACTTATATTTCAAGTTAATCATTAATAAAAACAAACAATTAGTTTTTTAAATAAAAATACAATATAAAAATATAATTCTAAAAATAAGTTTTAAGATTAGTGAGATGATTATTGAAGAGAGTTGAAACTGAAATTATGTCACTACCCATGGTCTTTTTCATCCTTAACAACAGAAGCTATTGCTATCTGTGCTCGCTTTCTTGGGTTGTTAATCACTTATCCGATTCAGGTTGCATTTATTCAAATTCTCAAGTGGTGGTAAATGGAACAAATGGTATAATAAAGGCCTCTTTTGAGTTTGGTTCAATTATACCCCTTAGCAAAAAAACCGATGGACTTGGTTAACCGAAAAAAAATTCGAAACCGAACCGATGAGCTAGTTAACCGATTGTAATGGACTGGTTAATTGTTAGTGTTTTGAAAAAACCGATATTAATGAACTGGTTAATGGTTTTTGACTCATGTGACTGGTTAACCGAACCAAAATCGAATTTTTAGTTAATTTATTAATTTTATAACAATTTATATAGCAATTTATCCTAATTAAAGGTGATTATATATTTTTTTTTTCATTATACTAATTATTTTAAAGTTTTTAAGTTTTTTTAATTGGATATTAGTAAGTATAACAATTTATTTAATTAACAGTGATTATGTACCGGTTAATATATTTACTTATTAAATATTAATTTTTAAAAATAAATTTGCTTATATCTACCAAATATTTTTATTTTAACAACAATAATGTTATATTATAGTGAAAAAATTTTAATTTTTAAGTATCTTGAATATTTTAATTTTATTTATAAATATATTTATAATTTTAGTGGTTAACCGAAAAATATTGGGTAACCGATCCGAAAATTCGAAACCGATGGACTGGTTAACCGATGGTAATGGACTGAAATTTCAAAAAACCGATATTAATCGACTGGTTAATGGACTGTGGCTCATGTACCGGTTAACCGACCATGCTCACCCCTACTTTTCATTCATTATTTGTTACTTTTCTTATTTTTATCAGAATTAAAAAGTATTAATTAAATTTAAATTTTAAATAAAATTGAGTAATTTAATACATATATTTAAATCTAATTGATTAAATTTTATTTAAAAAAATTAAATTAAAAAAAATATTAAAAATTTAAAAATAACATATAAATGAAATTTTGATTTTATTCAAAAGTAATAAATAAAAAAGAATGAAATGAGTATAAAATTGTAAAGATTTCATCTCTACTGGACCAATTATTTTTGTGCTTTATGACAGACAAGCAAATTTTGAGGCTCATTCTTTAACAATAACTTCTCTTTCATATGCTAGCTTTCAGTTATTTGATTGTACGCCGGGTTTTGATCATCAACAATGAAGTCATTGTTTTCTCTCTAAAAAACACTTCTAAAGATAACAAAAGTTCCATACAAATAAAATATAATTCTCCAAATGTAATTTCAAAATAACCAATTATCTTAATTTTTCAATTATAAAAATTAAGATATTTTTTAGTCATCGATGTTGAAAAGGAGATGATCTTTAGTCACACAAAGATGATTTTAAAACCAAAAAATAGTAATAATAATTTGCAATGGATTATAAAAATTAGTAAGTAGACATGCAATAAATTTACATATTTCCACACTTTTAAGTTCTTTCGATATATGTTCAACATAGATACTTTAGTTTGAAAATTTTAACAAATCTTGCCCATAAATAAGTGTTTCAACAAATCAAAATGAATCAATAATACAATCCAGCAAATTTAAAAGTAATGGTCAACATGGGTATAGTCAATACATCTCGAAAAACATTTGATAAGAAGGAAATTCAATATCTATATCCATCCAAAATCCATTTAGGTACTACCCAAATCTGCTTATTAGTATCCAATCAAATTGGATACTCAAAAATATCCAATCCACCGCCATCCCTAGATTTCACCTTTGCTTTAAACATGTTAGTACCATCATCATCATCACAAAATGCATCGATAAGAAAATCAACATATGCCACTTTACAATGAAGATTAAGAACTATAACAACAAATAACATGATATTCAAATTCAACATTTGCCCAATACTTGTCATATTTTCTTTTCATCTTAGAAGCCATTGTTTTCAAACTCACATCATCGCTATCACACAAAACCATAAATTTGCTTCATGAAATCATTACTAGTGACATAAAGTGAATCTAACAATGTCAATGTGACTTCATAAAAGACTTGAAGAAAGCACAAATAGTATTTGGCATATTCCCAATCACCTTTGCTAAGTAAACTCTTCTTCTTGTAAGCTTAACTACATATTCAGCATGAAAAGTTTCTAACAACTCAAATACCCTTTCAAATAAGTAGACATCTAAGCAAATAATAATCTTATTGTTTAGCAAATATTGTTTAGAGCATAATTTAAATTTTTGCAATCTAGAAAGAAAAAATCTCACATTTTTAACCACAAAACAAATCCTCACAATTTAATCATCCATTTTACTCATGCCATCTTATACAAATATGTTAAGAATATGAGGAGCACAACTAATATGCAAGTATTCAAGTTGAAAAGGACTTCATTTCTAATTCTTTTCAAGTATTGCATTCCCAAATCATTTGAACTTGCACCATTAACAGTAATAGTAAAAACTTTTTCAATCTCCCAATCAAGCAAGCATCTCTTAATAGCTTTACCCATTACCTCATGATGGAAAAATTATACACATATAATTAACGTGGAGGTAACATTAATAAATTATACCTACCTCTTTTAGTGCAGAAACTTGTTGTAGAAGCGTTTACCAAGATCCCGTTTATTTTTTTGGTCACTGGTCCTGCTTTTATCCACTCGGGATAATAGCAACTTGTTCACAATTTAAATGCCCCTGAAAATTAAGACAGAAAACTGTGAGTGGGAACGAGCAGGCTTGCGGCATGTACGTTTTCTTGTTACCAAATAATGAGGACCTCACCTCTATTTATAGAGGTCCTAAAGGCTAGAGCCCTAACTCTAGTTTAACTCAGACTCTTTCTGAGATACGATTTGGTAATTTTAATCAGATTAAATAACTCATTTTAATCTGGATTGGAACTCAATCCTTTATAGAGTCATGGGCGTATCCCAACTCTATCATCTCCCACTCGCACATGACGGAACGCATTCCAGTCTTAATCTTCAGTTATACTGGCAGATAGATTGTGTGACCAGCATACCTCAAGAGCACTAGTGTTATACACCTGTTAGGGATATATAGCGTCTCGTAAAACAAGATCCTCTTCTTCATGTATGCCTAACCCTAGATTGCCTTCTCACATTCACTGTTTTAACTTATGATCTCATAAAATAATTTTCGTATTCACTATTATGTTTCTACTCATAGAAACTATAATAGGCCGGCCAGTGAACCACGAAACCTTATGAAAGTGATCAGAAGGCTATCTTCCCCTCTTACTGTATGACATCCATCATGATTCAACTCGCTTTTCTAGTTAGATCCGCCAGGCCTAAACTTTTCCCGGACCTCTTGGAGACTAACTAAGTTAGCCACATTGAATCATACTTCAGGGATAAGTTAAGGGTTCTAAACGTCGAAATATAAATAGGGTCTCACAATAGGGAAAGTTGAGATCAATAATATTATTAAATTCCCATCCCTGTGGTCACATAAGCACACACGGTATAAAACATGTGTTATGGTGTTCTTTCCTTCCCTTAAAGGAGCGCATGTCTCACATTTCAATAATGTGTATATCAAAACACCATATAGAAGCGTAAGGTTGCGATGCACCGAAGCACCCAACTTTAGTCCGCGTACTTAAGGACTGCTTCTGGCTTTTTAGACAGAATATAGTAGTTACGTTTAACTTACCATCAGATTCTATATAATCCTTATTTTGGATCTCAATCCAAAGCATACCACTTTATGTATGTCTTTATCTCGCACCTTAACAAGACTCATCTTGTAATTTCTGCAAAACGGCACTTTTATTTTGAACAGGCTCTCATATGTTCAAAAATCGTCTCATCTTAGTTTTTGCCAACTCATTGACAAAACTAAGGTAAACACCCTTGTGAGTGGGCTACCTCTCTGTCCGACATGCTCAATCTCATATCAATAACAGTAAATATTTACACATAAATATTCACACTCATGTATTGCCATCAATGAACTTTAGTTATTATTCGCAAATAATAACGTTAAGGGATTATATAAAATATAACAGTACCATTGAAATTCTATACAAACCTCGAGATCTAATGTGTCTCTCAAGACACATCTCTCGTTATAGGTTTACTCAATGGATCTGCATGCGTAGAAACGTACTGCAAGTTCACTTCTCCTCGTGCAACAATATCTCTCGTATATTGATACTTAAAGTTGATATGCTTAGCTCTACTAGAAGCTATCAACGACTGACTGTCACTATAGACTGTCACTGATACCTTTGAGATAGTTACTCTTAAATGGCTCACAAACCATTTCAGCTAAACTATCTCCTGTACTATAATTGAGGAAGTGACAAATTCAACTTCCATTATTGATAGGGTTTTACAAGTTTAATTCTTGTTTCTCCATGAGATGGCACTCTTGCCAAACAATAATATGAAATTTGGAGTGGTTTTCTCTCATCCACATCTCCTGCCTAATCAACGTTTCTGTATTCTCTCAATGCAGATCATTTTCTTAATAATAGAGAGAATAGTCTGCAGTACCTTTAAGGTATTTAAGTATCCTTTTAATTGCTTCCAATGTGCTCTGCCTGGGTTAGATTGATATTTATTAACCATGCCCATTACATAGCATATATCGTGTCTTATATACAACACTTCATACATAAGACTACCCATGGCACTGTCATATATAGAACGCTCCTCATACGTTCAATTTTTCTAACTTCATAGGACACACATCTTTGCTAAGAAACTGATTCTTGGCAATGGGATAATCTATGAGTTTGCAGTTTTGCATATTAAATCGCTTAAGGTCTTTATTGATATATTTCTCTCAAGAAACAGACAACAATCTTCTCGAATGATCTCTTGAAATCTTAACTTCAAGAATATAATATGCATGACTCATATTCTTTGTTTCAAAGTTAGGCGATAACCAATCTTTGATTTTATTTATGTATCATTTATCATTTTCAGTTTTGAGTATGTCGTCTACATACAATGCCAAAATAATAAATTCATATCCAGAGCTTTTACAATAAACACAATGATCTTCATCAGTCATGCTAAACACATTCGACATGACTGTATGATGAAGTTTTAAGCACCATTGTGTTGAAAACTGCTTAAGGCAATAGATTGAACACATCAACCAGCAAACCTTATGTTTTGCTGCCTTGTTTTCGATAAAACATATAGATTGTTTCATCAAATTCTCCATTGAGAAAAACAGTCTTTTCATCCACTCGATGAAGCTCTACATTCAAACTCGCCACTGTGGCTAGAATGAACCTTATGTACGTAAATTTTACAACAGATGAGAAAGTCTACTCATAGTCAATCTCTTTCTATTATATGAACCCCTTAGCGACTAGCCGAGCTTTATATCTTTTGATACCTCTTTCAGCCTTTCGCTTTATTTTGAGAATCCATTTATTCCCAATTTGTGTCCTTCCAGCAGATCAACTAGTTCTCAAACATAATTTGATCTCATGGATACCATTTCTTCTTCCATTATTTTGGTCCATTTTTCTCTTAAATGGGCATAAAAAATCCTTTTGAATATTTTTATGCTCTTTCTTTGTCTTGTGGGGTAACTAAAAGGGCTTCGTTCAAGCCTTCGATTTTAAATCGTCGGCATGAAACACTTATCCTTTTAGATTTTTGTAGTTCTAAATCTTGATAAACATGTCTCATATATTCATCGTGATTCATAATGCTCCCACTGGAACTATGTTCTATACTCCCACTAGAGTTAGGAATACTTCATTCTTTAACTCCCACTGGAGTTAAGAATGCTCCCACTCGAATCAGGTATCGAATATCCGGATCGTTTGGAGGATGAAAGTCTTAACCCTTTTGCTCTAACTCCCTCCCACTCGGATGGAGTGATCCTGATAGTTCCTCTACCTGAGATTAATAGAAAGTGCCCAACTTAAAAAATACATTCTCTTAAGAATGTGACGTCTTATGATTCAAATTCTATCATTATACCATTTTCTTACTTATCCATGAAAATGTATCCTTTTGATACTTCAGAATATCTCACATAGATACTCTTTTTAACCTCTTGGTCTCAAATTTACCAAATTGAGGTATCATGGATGTAAGCATTATAATCCAAAGGTTGTAAATGGCTTAGGTCAACTTGTCAACCAGTTCACAACTCATAAGTTATGATAATGACAGATTTAGATGCCATATAGTTCAGAACATATGTGACAGTCAATAAAGCATCTTCCCAATAGGAGATAGGCAATTTGCCTCTGTCATCATAGATCTAACCATATATATAGGAGAGTCTTATTTCTCCTTTCCTCAACACCGTTTTGTTGTGGATTTATGGGAATGAACAACTAATGTTCAATCCTTTTCATCACATGAAGCTTTAAATTTATCTGTAAGATGTCACTGACCTCTGTCAGTTCTTAAAGTTTTGATCTTTTATCTAATTGATTCTCAGCTATACTCATATAAGTCGTGAAGCAACTCAATGCTTCTGACTTGTGAGAAATCAAATAGACATGACCATACCTAATATAATCATATATTAAATGTGATGAAATAGTAGGCCCCATGCCTTACCCTCACATTCATTTGACCACATACGACATAATGGACTAATTGCAATGGAAAATTGGCTATTGTTCCTTATTCGAATGATTGTCTAACTAGTTTTTCCTTTTTAGGCAATACTCTCATGTAAGCAATTCAACTTTATTTAAATCGCCTATTACACCTTCTTTGACTAACTGACTCATTCAGTTTTATCCAATATGGTTTAATTTAGCATGTCATAATTTCACATTGTCCTCATAACTATGTGAAGAATAAGAAACAATTAAAGGAAAAATTAGTTTTACTCAAATAGTTATGGTCCACATCCATAACAATAAAATCATTCAAGCATAAGCGTGCACTGTCATTCTAAAAATATAAATTGAAAACAAATTTCAATAAAATAAGAACAGAACCTAAATTTCATAATAAAGGTATCTCGATCCCTTGTTACACGGTCCATTGGTTCTAAATCTATCACCCACAAAGGATGAAATTTAGAACTAGATACATAAATTCCACTCACTCTTGAGTCAGAATAGTGTATCTTTTTAGGCATAATGCATCTCTTGCATAATGTCATTTCTATAGGCAATTGAAACATTTCACTCTTGAAGTGTTTACCTCATTTTTGCCTTAGGACCTTTTGTGATTCTATTCCTTTTACTTTTCAGGCTCTCAAGCCTTTTCTTTATCCTATTAATGAAGCTTATTATCTTGTTCTAATGAGAACTCATTCTATTAGAACAGGACTGTGCCATATACATTATGACATTGACCTTAATCACTGTCAGATGGTCCCTTTTTAAACTTCAAATGACAAGTGACATCCTCATATGTCTTTTTGCTTATCCATGTGAGTTAGTTGCATCCTTACATGCTACCAACTCTTGGGTAAAGAACGGATAACAGTTTGGACCTTCTACTCATCAGTCACTTATGACTAAGTTCACTAAGCTCACTTTTCTTTTCTTTTTTTTATCTCTCTTAGATGTTTTAGCATCGAATGATCAGACTTTTCTGATATGTATCAAATTTGATCTACAATAATCGGAGCTTATTCAGAGTCACATCTCTGAACTTCTCCTGCAAAGCGATCCACAGATCCATTACATTTTGATACTTACGAAATTGGTTAGTGATGTGATGCATCATAGGCATCCCGGTCCTGCTTATGCTGGGCTATAGTGCCATCCTCAGGTTTAGCCATAACTGAACTTGAGGATTCAAGAATCTCTTGCTCTTCAAGCACATACTGGATCTTTGTATTCCAGATTTCATAATTATAACTTGGAAGTAGCATCCATTAAGATCCTCTGATCTCAAATGGAATAATGTTGCACATACTTGATCTTTGTATTCCAAATTTCATAATTATAACTTGGAAGTAGCATCCATTAAGATCCTCTGATCTCAAATGGAATAATGTTGCACATATTTAAAGGAGATAAGACAATACATGCAATTTATTATGCACCTGAAATAATAACCTAGTAAAAATTTTCTATTAGGCTCAAATTCGAAAAGTCTACTAATAGTATCCAATTACCCTCTAAGTTCTAATGTCCAACCTTATAGGTTAAAATTTTATGCATAATAAATCTGAATTATTGGATTATCAAGTTCTCAAACTTATGAGGGGATTGATATTAATCCTTTACTTAATAAGCATGCAATTATTTTACTAATAAAATATCGCAAGGCAATTAACAATTAAAATTAACTCATTTATTATAAAGTTAAATGCCATCATGATTAGTAAATAAACATATTTATTTAACTAGAAATCCAATAATCCCAAAATAAGACACTCATGTCAAATATTAATTGGAAACATAAATTCTATTTTAATAATAACAAACGCCAACTTAAATTGACACTTATGTCAATTATTATAGAAGTTCATATTTCATAAAATCTTTCTTGATGTTGGGATTAATTTTTTGACCAACTTTATCAATTCATCAAGCAACTCATAAGTCAATTGATGAAACCATGGACGATTCACGCTCCGTCCATTTCTCAATAACACCAATCCAAATGCACTCTTTCATTTGTTCTCACACATTTACGTTATGATGCACTATTGCATCAATGTCATCAGCTCAAATCTTCCTTCGCATTTTATGTTACTTAAAAAATTACACTCTTGCATTTCTCAAGGCAACCTATGCGCAATTTAAGGAAGACTAACTATCCTTATTCAATATTTCTGTAACATAATACAGAAAATTTTTATACACTCATGTATAAATACACATAATTGAAACACATTTCAATCAATAAATAAGGACAGAATCTCAAAAAAAAATTTCAAAATATTTTATAAAAATTTTCGAAAGCAGAAAACACATTTTCTATAAATTTTTAATATTTTATTTTGAAATTAAACACATTTAAATATCAAAAATTACACAATTTATTTTCTGGTCATTAAAAAAATTTTGAAAATATGACCAAAAAATCAGAAATAATTTCAAAAGTCAAATCGCAAAAAAATGGAGCTGAAATGGTGGTCGGAAGACGCTGCACGCGCCAACACGCGCCGACGAGGGAGTGAAAGACGTGCTCACACGCCACACGTGCGGCCTTCCACTGGATATGACACGTGTCACAACCACAGCGTGCCACGTGTTCACATTCAGTCATGCCACGTATCTGAATGCTATTGGTCCACCTAGTGCCCACGTGGCACAGTCGACGCCACGTGTCGGTGTATCATTGGTCCACATGTCACACATAACACGTCAGCACCGACACGTGGCAGACCTCGGTTTGACACGTGTCAAAACCTGATTGGACCACGTGGCGCCCGCGTGGCACCTTGGTACACGTCACCGCCACGTGGCGGTGTCCTATTGGACCACGTGTCACGCATGACACGTCAGCATTGCCACGTGGCAGACCTCAGTCTAACACGTGGCGGTCCCTAATTGGGACACGTGGCACCATCTGGTTGGGACACGTGGCATGACCACAGTCTTCCACGTGGCACCCTATGGTTGGTCCACGTGTCCACTCCATCTTCTCTGCCACGTGGCATGGCCTTAGCCATCCATGTGGCGTTCAGCGATTGGGCCACATGTCAGCGTGACGCATCACATCTGACACGTGGTGACGCGCGTGTGGGTCACCGCCCACGCGCACGTGCCGAACGGATTGGAGCGTGTGTAGGAAACGCGCCACCTTCCCTACCGAATCTGACGCTCCAGTTTCGGCCGGTGGGAGGTTTTTGGGGTCTCTGAATCCAATGATGAGGTCAAAAATCAAAAAGCCCGACTTCTAGTTAGCCGTTTAGAACACTCATGTTCGTCCCATCGGGTTTCGGTGTACACATACACAAAATCGAGCCGAAATATACACGCATATATATTTTTCACACAAAAAATAAATTTTTGTAGTGTTAAATGCATCCCAGATCTAATGATTTTACACATAAAATTTTAGATCTTTTTAGCCACATGTCAGGACGCAAAAACAACGGCTCTGATACCAATGATGGGAAAATTATACACATATAATTAACGTGGAGGTAACATTAATAAATGATACATACCTCTTGTAGCGCAGAAACTCGTTGGGGAAGCGTCTACCAAGATCTCGTTTGTTTTTTTGGTCACTGGTCCGGCTTTTATCCACTCGGGATAAGAGCAACTTGTTCACAATTTAAATGCCCCTGAAAATTAAGACAGAAAACTGTGAGTGGGAACGAGCAGGCTTGTGGCATGTACGTTTTCTCGTTACCAAATAATGAGGACCTCACCTCTATTTATAAAGGTCCTAAAGGCTAGAGCCTTAACTCTAGTTTAACTCAGACTATTTCTGAGATAGGATTTGGTAATTTTAATCAGATTAAATAACTCAATTTAATCTGAATTGGAACTCAATCCTTTATAGAGTCATGGGCGTATTCCAACTCTATCACCTCATCTTTATGACTAAGAAATAAGAGTGAGCAAAAAAACCATTGAATTTGGTTAACCGAGAAATCGAACCGAAATCAATTCAAAAAATAGATTAACCGAACCGATAACCGTTGGACTGATTTATTTTTTTGGCTTATGGACCGGTTAACTGAACCGATAACCGATACATAAATACTCATATAATATATATATATATATATTTATTTATTTATTATAATTTTTTTATTTTTTTATTTTCATATTTAATTATTTATATTCCTTTAATTTTCATTACTTTAAAATATATTTAATTTTTTTTAAAAAATATATTTTAGTTAATTTATTAATTGTTCAATATGTCCATATTTAGTATTTATTATTATTTCTTAATTTATCAACTTTTCATTAATGAAAATCAAAATATATTCAAAAAGTTATATAATATTAATATATTAACTAAAATTTTTAATATATGTAAAAATAATATGTGTCAAGTTTAAAAAAATAAAAGAAAATAGTTGTTAGCATTAGATGGATTTATTTTAATAATTTTGCATTTTTAAGTATTTTTGTTACACTTTTTTTTATTATTCTAATTATTTTGAAGTTTTCAATTATTTTTTTTTAATTCTCTCTTTAGCTCTCCCCTCTCTTTTCTTCTTCTTCTTTCCCTATATACTTCTTTTTCTTCTTCTACCTGTTGTGACGCGCGCCGAAACCACGTGGTTCCCGGAGGTCCGTTTTTAGGATCCGAAAGGGTTGACGTGTATCTTGGGCTTCATGATATATTTTGGAATCCCTACGTAATAAAATATTGAGAAAATTTATCTAATCTCATTAAACTTTTGAGCACCTTGAGATATTTTTGAGTCGCCATCCAATTAAACACTAGAAAAGTTCGTCTAATTTCGAAGGTCTAAATTAGAGAGTGGTTCGGAACATCACTCTTATTTATGCCTTGGTTAATTATAAATGAGTTTTTAATTATTAAATTTTCATCTCTCATTTAAAATAAAACGCACTTTAAGCAACAAGGAAAAGGGGTAAAGAAAGCAGTAAAATAAATAAATAAATTACAAAAAAGAGGGACAAAAATACAATCCCACGAAACAACAAATTAAATGAATAAAATTCAAACACAAAATGGGCATTATTTCTTTTGGGAACATTGGTTTCTTCATGTGTGTTTAAGAAAATGAAGAGTTATTTTTTATGCTATTTGAGAAAAACCGGAATAAGTGATCACATTTTGAGAAAAATTAAACCCTTGTTTGATGTGGCATTTTATTGGCTAAAAATTAGGATATTGGTCTTATTTTATTAGAAAACCCCATTTTGATTGAATAAAAGTGTTTTTGTGATTTTTCATTTAATCACACATACAAACTATATTTATCATAAATCAAACTAAAATAATAAATAAAGCAAATTGAAGGAAAATAAATAAAATATGCAAAATACTAAATCAAACCAAAAGGTCTCTAAATTTCCTTGATCTCCATACCTCCGCTCATAAGTGATGCTCAAACAAGAGAAATATTTTAAACCAAAATAAAGCACAAAAGAAAATCACATGTTAGTAATGGATCACGTGGAAACCAAATTAAATACACAAAATAATATGCAAAAATTAAAAGAAAAACATATAACATGGCAAAACAACATTAAAATATTACAAAAATATATGTCGTGTGATCATGGCATTGAAAACAAGACAAAATGGGATGAAAAGATGACCAAAAAAACAAAAGAGGTGAGGAACGATCGCCCTTCACTTCTTCTTCCCAGCTCTTACAAGCAGGATATGCAAAATCCAATTTTCTCCTTGCTTTGCCCAAAACTCATGACGAATAACATTATTTCATGGTTTTTTTACATGTCTTCATGCAAAATATTTAAAATAATATCTAAACATACCAATTAACACATGAAATCAAACCAAACAGTCATATAATACCAAACTCAAAATCAGGGTAGAATAAAAAAAATCAAAGTGTAGTGAGGGAAAGTGTTTGAGCCCAAAAGTTTACCCTTAGATTGTGAAATATCGAAAGAAAGAAATGTGATTCGATTTCCTCTTTGAAATTTCGAACAATGGATTGTTTGAAAAGAATGTGAATGAAGCTTTCTCTCTTTAGAAAAGCTTTCTCTCAAAACTTGCTTTTAAAACAAACAATGAAAGACTTGATTTCTCAAGAACAGAGAATTGTTTTCTCTATCTCAAGATATTTTTGGTTAATAAAATAGTTGATTTTCTAGAACCCTTTCCTCTCTAGGAAAATCTAGATGCAAAAAGCCCTTTTTTCTAGATCTTTCTTTTTTTATATCCACATTCATGAAAAATCCCTTAATTCCCTAGGTTTTCCCTTAATTTTTGGGATAAAATCTTATCTCTAGGCTAAAATTCCTATTTTGAATTCAAAAATCCAAAAATAAAATTGAAATCCCATAAAATCAGCATTTTAAGATCAAATAAAATCCTTTTCCACGATTTTTGCAGGCTAAAAATGAGAGAGATAGTGTCGGGTGGCGAGGGATGGTCGTCCCTCGAGCGATGGATGCCCTTCCCTTCGGCGAGGATGGTTGGCTCATCCTGCTGCCCCTCACAGGCCATCCTTGAGAGGGGCGGGTGCCCGCGACGAAAGACGCCCGTCCCAGCGACAAAGATGGAGACCCATCCAGCAGCCCCTCACAAGCTGTCCCTATGAGGGGCGGGTGCCCCTGGGGTGACGTATTGTTGTCCCTCATTTGAGGGACGGGCGTCTGTCACAAGACAACCTGAAAAACGATGCCTAAAACCCCTTTTCAAAAATCGGCAAAGAAATAAAAGAGTTTTGTCACATAAAACTTTCAAAGCTTGTAAAATTGAGGACAGAAATTGCCACTTTCAATTTTTTAGCTGTAGAACAGGCATTATTATCATCATTGAGCAACCCTGATATGGGTTGTCTCGGGACCTGGTGTCTACAGTTGTCCCCAATTTTGGGAAAGCTAGGAGCCAAAATTTAGAGAGGAGAAAAGAAATACATACCTGATGCAATTATCTTTCTAATTTGAAAGAAGTCGTAGGGGTAGTTATCGTCAGCTTGTCGATGAGTTAACCCTTTATCTGAGGTGGTTTTTAACACTAGCTTGTCAGCATGTTGACCTTTGTTAAAGTGAATTACCGTGATCGTGTAAACCCTTAGCTGAAGTGGTAGTTACCGTCATCATGTAAACCCTTGTGAAGTGGTATTACCGTGATCGTGTAAACACTTGGCTGAAGTGGCAGTTACTGTCATCGTGTAAACACTTGTTCTTGTGATCGTATAAACCCTTAGCTGAAGTGGTATTTACCGTCATCACGTAAACCCTTGTTGAAATGGTACACCGTGATCGCATAAACACCTGACTGAAGTGGTAGTTACCGTTATCGTGTAAACACTTGTTACCGTGATCGTGTAAACCCTTAACTGAAGTGGTAGTTACTGTCATCATGTAAACCCTTGTTGAAGTGGTAGTTAGGCAATATGGTCATTCACTTGAGCGTTCAAAAGATTTTTGTTAATTGGTTGCATTGATTTATTTTGATGATGCATGAATTACTGGATTAATTTTCATAATCCTTTTTTTATAGTAGTTGTCATTCATCATACTCATCACATTTAAACAAGCCGGAAATGTAATAAACATAAAAAATAGAGTAAAAGTTATGTACAATTCATGCAATTCTGTATATCAAAAGGCAATGTAAAATAACATAAGTGATACGAATCTCCCTGAAGCATCGCCTACAGAGATAGATGAGAGTAGTCGATAGGCTCGTCAGGGTTACTGTCATCTGACATGTGTACCAACAGGGCTGTAGAAGCTGAAAGCTGACCCGTGGAAGTCAATGGCCGACCAGTCACGTTCTCTGGTGGAGGCCTAAGAGCTGATGGCTAAGGTGGTCACGAGTCAACCGCTGCCTATCCATCCAAGATTCGACGCTCGATGGACACCATGGTCTACGTGAGTTCATTGATGCCGGCCCCTACCATTGTAATCGACTAGTCGTGCTCATCTATGCGACGACCGAGACTATCCATCTCCTTCCATAACTCCCTCACTGACTGGGATATCCCTAGCACTGATCCCTCCAGCATCTCGATCCGGTGCCTCATCATACTGATGGACTCATCCATCACTTGAAGGGACTCCTTTAACCTATCCACACGCTTGTTCAGTGCTCAGAGACCCTCATCCACTCGTCGGTCTAGCGCATGAAACCTTTTGTCCACTTGCTGATCTAATGCACGAAACCCCTCATCTGTACGCTGGCCCAATGTAGTCAGAGCAGTTAACATCTCTCGCTGTATGGCCTAAAATATGACCTCTATACCGGTCTTCCTCTACTCTGCCTCGAACTCAGGCGATGGTGGCAGAGCTACGGATGTAGATGTCCCCAGGTGATCTGGATTACTGTAAAGATGATATCTCCTAGACATGCAGAAATCTAAACCTTGAATACACGAGGATGGAGAAGAGCGTCCCTGTTCCTGATGAGGAACCGACTGTGATGACAGAGTGCGTAACAAATCGTCTAAGTCCACATCTAAATCCATCCCTTGATATCCATCCTGTGGTGTGTGAGGCCGATCATCCTGGGGCTGAGATGGAAGCAGATGCTCTTCCTCCGGCTGGGGCTAATCCCTACCTAGGACCTCTGCTGCGGCGGGTAGAGGAGGTAAGTGATAGAACTGCTTGGTCTCTGCAATCGTAAATAACCTGTACTCCCCCAGGCGTCTAGGTATCTGTGCGATCATCCTATGGCTCTAGTAGTCGTTAAATCAACATATATGTCGCTGTCCACGGGTGGCCCAAATGTACCGACGCCATGCCTAAGATAAAGCAAAAGCCTAGTAACTACACCTCCTCAGCCTATCAATGAAATAGCTCCCCAACCTAATCTAAGAAAATTAGCCACAATCTCGTAGCTGATATTAATGGGCCTCTCTGCCACTATAGCCCATAAGCTCTAAATCTCCGCTAAGTTCACTAAGCTTGGACTTCCTGCTCGGCCTAAATAACTGCTAGCCAGGACCCAATGAATATAACAAAAAAACCTAGGAATAGAGCATGTGCTCTTTGCGGTGTCGTGCTCATAAGGAAATCCCAGTAATATGATCGCTTCATAATGATGCCTTCGGACAACTCTATCGGGCACCATCACATGGACTCCAGTTGAGAGCCCCAAGGCCTGGGTGAACGCTCAGTAACTCATGTTGTAGGTTCGGCCTTTAACCTGAAAGGTGATACCCCATCCTCTGTATCCGGTCTCTGAAACCCCTTATACTGGAGCGTGGCCAGAAACTCTCTAGTGACCTCTGGGTAAGTCTGGAAGGCCAGCTCGAAGAACTCGGTCCATCCTTCTACAGCTAATAGGGTATCTACCTCCTACATCATTTCCATCTGCTTTAGAAATGGTCTGGACATGAATCTGTTTGCCAATAACTGAGCTCTGGCAAATGCCTCAAACCTATGTCTCTAGGTATTATTCATCCATGCTAGGGTTAAAGGCCCTTCCGCATCTTATGATGGATTGCGTTGTGGAGGCATCCTAAAAAATTCAAACAGTTAGTGCACTTAAAACATTCCAAAAAAACTTATAATTACTATTTTTTTTTTATACACTATGTTATCACTTATTCGGCGGCATCCCGGCAAGTATCACTACAAGAAAAATGGCCTTTAACGAAGGGAAATCCGGTCGTTAAAAGTCGGAATCCGGTCGTTAAAAACCAATAACGACCGGAAAATCCGGTCGGTAAAAGCCCCTTCGTTAAAGGTATAGACGACCGGATTTTGAATCCGGTCGTTAATGCCTTTAACGACCGGAACATTTCCGGTCGTTAAATACTGATTTTTAACGACCGAATTTTTCCTTCGTTGATTATGTTCACTTTTAACGAAGGGAATTCCGGTCGTTGAAAATACCTTTTAACGACCAGATTTTCCCTTCGCTGATTGTGTTCACTTTCAACTAAGGGAATTCCGGTCGTTGAAAATACCTTTTAACGACCGGATTTTCCCTTCGCTGATTGTGCTCACTTTCAACGAAGAAAATTCCGGTCGTTAAAAATTCGTTTTAACGACCAAAATTTCCTTTCACTGATTATGCGCACTTTCAACGAAAAAAATTCCGATCGTTAAAAATTTCTTTTAGTAACTGAATTTTTCTTTCGCTAATTGTGTTCACAGTTAACAAACAACAATAACCAATATACTATACTCTCTGATTTACCATAAAACACCAGACATAAATACCAAAAGATATTTTAAAATATAAACTATTTTATAATATTACATGTAGGTACATATCATTCACATATATTCTATACTAAAATATAATAAATTCTTTTCATATATTAAAAAAGAAAAGTTACAAAGTATAGTCAAATTTACAAATTAAATAGCATTCTATTTGTCACAACTCCAAATAAAATAAAAACTATCAATGACATGTAAGTTCAAGAAAACAACTCTTCTCTATACTAATTTCTATTCAAAAGATTTTTGAGAAAAATGCGAAAAATAATATCCTAATTTCGCTGTCCAAAATTTTGAAGACCTGCAAAATATATAACAAAAGCTAAAATTAATATTCACAAGCACAAATAAAAATTAAATAAAAATATAAATAATAAAAAGTATGGGCAAATAATGACTTCCGAGGTGCCATAGTGACCATAAAGTTGACAAGTAAGTATGTTAAAAGATTAGATTTATACAATCTAAATGCTTGAAACGATCTAAATATCTGGTCTTTATATACAAAAGAGACTAACAAACTACTTTCATTTTTCATTTTCTTTAAGATATAGGGCTTCAGGTACTTTGTAACTCTAGGAGGCCACTTAGCTAGTGGTGGAATTACCATCTTTGTTCTCCAGAAAACTAAATCAGAAAGAATCACAAGTGTACAACTGAAAAAGTCACAATCCACTAATAATTTAGCTTAGAAAACCGATGCTTTCAAAGGAAAATACAATAAATGGTCTTCAATATATTTGAAATTTGCAGGCACAGTTAACCACTGGATGATTAAAATGCATGACAAAAGTGTGTCAAAGAATAAACAAATTCTTAGTGAAACATTCGAGTTATATCCAACTTGCTTACAAGGGAAAAAAAGGAGAAAGAAGAAGCTTTTATTCAAACTAATAATGCAGCATCCAAGCCTTCAAGGAAGAGTTTTGACACATGATTCAAGTGAGAAACCTATAATCATTGAACAGGATCACACTAATTTTACTTTCCAAAACCATCTTAAGTGGAACAAATAAATGTGCTTGACCAAAAAAGAAAACAAAAGAAAAGAAATGGAAAGGAAAATGTGTGGCATCAATCCTAATTTCACCAATCCTCCATTGCATAGCACTGATAAGATCAGTCAGCACCTACTTGTACAAGAAAAAAACATTCAAACACTAGTTATCCAAATTGGGCCCGTCAATCCCAATCTAGCAAGTGAGCTAAAAGTGTAAAAGTCTTTGGAAATATAAAAAAATGTCAAATTGGTTTAAAAATAATTAATTTCCTGAATATACATATTATATGAAACTTGCACCAACCATACAAATCTAAGAAAATCACTATCAGGATGACAAATATGATAATTTATAGTAATAAATATACTTAATGGTTTTACAGGGAAGTTCTTTTGATGGGTAAAATGGCATACCTGAAATTGTGGAAGCAAGAGAAGATAAAACAGCTGAAGAGAAAATATCAACAACAAAGTTAGTGTTCCGTAACTCCCAAACAATCAAAAAGGGGTGAAAGAAAGAAAGAATCAGAACTCATTCAAACAGTCCTTTTTATCAGAACTAAATAGTAAGACAGCTCATCCTTCAAAAGAATAAGTTGAAAACCATACCTGAAATTTGGTAAAGAAATTTTCGAATGCTTTAAATGTCTCGGCGGAATCTGTCAGCATTTTTTCCTTCGTTTATATAATCAATCTCTTGATACAAAATCCTAAAACCAAGACGAAGACCAAAATGAATAGAGTAAAATACAAGTTCAAATACCAAAATGAATAGAGTAAAAAATGCTGCTTCACCATAATGTATTGAATTAACTTAAAAACTTAGTATGTCATAGCACAGATCTATATTTGCTGCTTCAACTCTGTTTATCTCATCCTGAAAAATCACAAATTGTCAATGAATAATATTAGATTTTAGTAATCAATGAAACATGATGAAATTAACCTATTAAATTATTATAACATTAATTAAGTAGCAAACTGTGAATACCGACGAAGTGGCCAAATCATTGTGAAGTCGAAAAATTCTAGGATACGCGAACCTCAAATAAGAATCAAAGATGCATTCTCAGATAAAAGTATCCCAGTAATAGCTGCCAAAATCAGCTGAAGATTAATTCATTACACTAAATAAATCTTGATGCTTATGCAACAGACCCCATTTCTTTCCATCTAATTCAAAGCACATCGTAAAATCAGAACCAAATTTCGAAACTTATGAATCAGCAACCCCTCTCATTGACAGTTAGGTAAATCAGTCCTAATGTAGAGCTAAACCAGTTACTATGAGAGCTTAGCAAGTGATACAGCAAATATTAAATTGAAGAAAAACCAGCAACATAGTAATAAACCTTATGAGAGACTCTCTGTGTTGCATTGAGATTCGAACTTAAAACTAATTCTCTAAAATGAGATGATCTCATTAGAAGTTTGAAACTGCTGTTTAACTATGCTACAAGTGTTTTCTTTTTTTGACAAAAGAATATCAAATCTAGCAGTAAAGTAAATTCTAATTGCCTTTAATATATTCAAGATAATGGTTACAGCAACAATGGAAAAAAAATCAATCAATCAATAAATAAATAGAAGAAGAATAAGAAGCCTAAAAGGAACATTGGAGAGTTCATTACCTGACAAATCACCAGCAATTTTCAAAATATTTTTGATCCTATTAAAAATAAAATATAGAGCAGTACCTTCTGCTGAAGAGCCCAATATACTGGAAGCACTGCTGCAGCATTTGATGCAATAAGAGCGATTGATTGTCGTATGTGCCCCACATCAATTTTCAGCTATTAGATAAGGTAAAAAAGACAGCATTGCTCTCAAATCCCAGTATCCAATTCACATGAAAAATGGATATTTCTGAGAGAGAACTGCTGCCCAGCAAGCCTTCTGACATAATATTTGCCTCATGGAATTGAGTGCAACAAAAGTCATTAAAACATTATCTACCTCCAGTGACTTTGAGTTTCATAATTTCATTCAGAAGTCAGAGGTTCATTGACTTATCATTGTTTTACCAAGAAGTAATGGGAAACCATCAAAAAATACAATTAGGTCTTTCCAGGTCCAGCCTTATTAGAAATTATGCTAATAAAATCCATCAGCAAAGTAACAAACTGGAATTCCAAGGCTCTGCTACTCTCACTCTTCTAACAAATTTCTATTAAAAAAGATATAAACCTAAAAACGTATGACTCAAAAAGATATAAATACTTAGATGATCAGTGCTAAATAATCCATTTATCAACTACGTTAAGGTATGATTAATCAAAATAATCAACAGACATATTTGAACCAAACTGGCTTCGGTTTCCCTTTGCCTGTCTCTATTTCTTAGGTTTTCGGTTTGGGGGTCTACAGATAGCGAATTAGGTTCTGAAATTATAGATAAAGAAAAAATTCAAGTTCAAAGAAATAATTTAGAGGATGATTTAGACAGAATTTAATCATTTAGAAGAGCATATTGAAGTTTGTATCAGAATAATTCAATTACAGAGTGCGAAAGCTTACGATCTCGGCCACCGCGGATGCCACCTCTGGTCAGATGATACATGTCGGAACTGGTTCAGGTTCAGCTGCTCAAGGAAAAGAGATCATGGATTTTACTCTTCCTTTCTAGTAATTTCAGAGGCAAAAAGAATAAACCTGTACCTGCAACGCTTTGAGAGGTGCGGCAGTGGCAAGGCAGAGGAGTAGTGGGGTGGCGAGGAGAGGGCAATGGCAGGCAACTGCCCTAACATCTATTTCATCAGGGTTATAGTCTAATGAAAGGGTGAGAGTTTGCTTCCGGGGGTGAAGTAGAGAATAGGGTGAGAATTGATAAATATAATTTATGAGATAGTGAGAATCTCAAACAAAGAGATGCAGAGCAGGAAAGGGATTTGGGGATTTTAAAAATTTTTGAACAAAAGAAAAATACGAAAGTTTAATGATGAAGCAGAGAACAGAGAGGGACGAAGGAAGATGAAGGTGGGCTGGCTTCCGGCAGTGGGTGATGAGGGGACGAATTAGGGCTCCTGTAGGCAAGCATTTTTCAGGAAATTGGGTTTTATGGGTTTGCTTTCTATTTGAGTTTTTCTTACCTTTATATTTTTTTTATTGTAATAAAATAATTTAGAATTATTTTTAGAGGCAAAGAATGAAGTCCCGCCACCATTTTATTTTAGACCAACAACGACCGGATTTTATGCCTTTTAACGACCGGAAATAATTCGGTCGTTAAATAATAATAAAATTTGAGTTTTAACGACCGGATTTTTTTCCTTTCGTTGTTTGTACCTTTTTACGACCGGATTTTTATCCCCTCGCTAAATTTTGGTCGTTAAAATCTAAATTTCTTGTAGTGTATACACCCAACCTTATACATGTAAACAAGATATAGGCTAATGCCACAACAATATCTAATATTTACAGCATACTTATATATCGCAATAATGAAATTAATTCACAAATTTTTCAGAAATTTAGGCAGCATTTCAGTTAAAATGTGCCTAACCTCTTGCATGCAAAAGCACATTTTAACAGGCCTCAGGCCCCAACAACATGCACAATACGTACAAAATTTAGCGTCAAAAAGTTAACTAAAAATTATCATGCTTCTATAAGATCACCATGAAATATTAAGCAATGAAAATAACTCTTATTATTTACATTTACTACTGTCAATTAACATATGTATTTCTTAACATAAAATAAAGAAAGGAGTTTTTTTTTTTTTTTTTTTTACATTTGGCAGTTACTGCCAAATACATGTAAAATGCCAATTTGCAAAATTTTCATGTATTCCGTCATACAATTATCCAAAACATATTTTCAACGTAGAAATATACAAAATAAAGAAAAAAATGCACCGAAAACTAACCTGGTAGTCGAATTAGTCACTAAAAAAACTGAAAGAAAACTCAAAAAAAATTATATCATTACGTGTGTGACTAAAAGGGGGTCATTTTAGAGCAAACGGTGCACAAAACGAAGCAAAAACGGAGGAGATATGATGAAAAATCTGAGATGAAGAGAGAAAAGTAAAAAAAGAAACTGAAAAAAACTTTGAAATGAAGGGACAAAGGAAGAAGGATAGTTTTTAATACCCTCCTTGAGGAATGGGTTACCCGTTAATGAAAAAAAACTTTGAAATGAAGGGACGGAGGAAGAAGGAGGGTTTTTTATACCCTCATCGAGGAACGGGTTGCCCATTACTCGATCGAGTAACAGCAACGAAAACAGCTCGTTCCTCACTCGATTTTTTTTACTCCCTGAATGCTTATGTGCCGATTTTTATGGATGACTTCAGCATCGAATTTCCCTACAAAAATAAATAAAGGGAAATGCACAGGAATAAATTATGCATGTGAAAATGCATGAGCCATGCAAAATATGCAAAAAGAAATATTCGCCCGAGTGGTTTAAAGGTGATGGATGGCTTGTCCGTGACTCACACTGTGAGGCACGCTCGTCCCTCAGGCTTCTCCTATAAAAGGAGCCTTTGCTTCTTGGTTTTTGTGCCATTCTTCTTCCTTGCTTCTAGGTCAGAGCTCCTAGTCAGGTATTCTTCTCTTTTCTGTTCTCGTTTACTTTATTTTTATTCAATTCTTCATTTTATTTCTTTTTCGCACCGTCAACCAAAATATGTCGACACTCGTGATTAACAAACTGCACAGGCTTTTAGACGACCCCAAAATTTGGGAAAATTTCGCTTTGGTCCCTTATTCCAACTTGAGATTCCTGAAGCGAATCAAACTTGATAGAAACCTCTAACTAGCTGATGTTCGCTACTAGGATCTTTGATTTCACATTTTCAGATTCACCCACCAAGAGTTATGTTCCCTGGCCGAGGAATTTACCGCTAGCACCGGCACAAGGTTTTCTCCCGGTACTTTGCCCTGTGTCTCAAACTGTGTGCTAGATCAGGCGAGAGATGTGGCATATGTTCTGGGCATCTCACCCTTGGCAGCCGTTCGATTAGTGCCTAGAGATAACACTTTTGCTTTAGAGACTTTGATTAATATATTCCCCGACTTCACAGATGTGCCCACTTTCCATACCGGTGTCATTCTGCTAATCTGTCTATCCAGGTATATGATAGTGACTTTAGACCAACCGATTGGTGACTATCGGTTGTTCAACATCGTAGATGGCATACACTATGGGCTGACACCATTCCCGGTGATCCTGGCTGAGACGATTCTTGGCTTAGATACGCTTTATATTGACCCTACTGCCTTTCTAACTAGAAGCCCTTTGCTTCTCTAGGTAATCCCTTATTTTTTAGATAAACTGCCTATTTTCAAGTTTTAACCATATCTATTGACCTAAATTTTACTTAGATAGCCAATTACAGTTTTATCTCTAACGGTCTTTTTTTTAGGTGTAGTTATAAGTGATAAGTTGCAATTATATTAATATTTTAGATTAATTATTGGCCTAATTATATGTTTTATTTATTTAATTTTAATAATAATTAATGAGTTTTTGTATTTTTATTAATTTATAGTATTTTTATAATTTTTAATAAGTTTGGAATGTTTTCAGGTGTTATATTATTAATCGGATCTAAATTGGAGGTTGTGGGGTGAATTTAGAAGAATTAAGGCAAAAAGAGGCAGATTTGCCTATTGCACAGCCGTGCTTTCGAATTGCACAGCTGTGCTTTCGGATTGCACAGCTATGCAGGTGCAAGGCACGGCTGTGTCACGCAGGAGACGCGCGCGCGGACGAAGAGACTCGACGACACAGCTGTGCTTTCTCGCAAAGCACAGCTGTGTCCCGCAGCTGGAGATGCGCGGATGAGGAGCGACGCCCAGAAGCACAGCCGTGCTTTCGTGTAAAGCACAGCTGTGCCACGCTGTGAACCACGACGCCCTAGCCTAAAACACAGCTGTGCTTCTCAAAGCACAACTGTGCTTCTCAAAGCACAGCTGTGCTTTTATCCAGTATTAAAAGAAAAGAACGCCGCATTCCAGAAAAGGCAGCTTAGTTTTAGTTTTGGTTTTCCTTTATTTTTCTCTCTTCTCCTTAGGGTAGACTTAGATTTATTTTCCATTAAATTCCAGCAATATTTTATTTAATTTCCATGTTTTAATTCTTCTTTTAAACTTTGTTTTAGCTTAGATTTCATTTCAAATTGCACTTTTATTCCAATTTAATTTAGATTATTTTTATTTTAATTTTGTATTTTGGGATTTAAGGAAATTCAACGGTGGATGAACAAGAACTTCAAGATCCATTTTCTCTTTTCATCAAGGGTGTATTCTAAACTTAATTTTTCATCTTTTATATTTATATTCTTGATGTTAAGGTAGTTGTTCATACTTGGGAGTTCTTGAATCGTATGTGTATTTTGGATATTTGGATTTAATAAATATTTTCATGTTTTCTTTTATTCTTCTTGTTATATATTGTTTTGCAATTATAATGATGATTGGAGCTAAATCCGAAAATTATTGTTTGTGCAAATGCTCTGTTCTTTTAATATTTATATTTATCTTTCCAGCTTAATCCATGGATATGGTAGGTTGGTTTGTGGGTGTTAATGTTATTAGATTAAGAATTGTGAGGAATAAATAGGTTTTAGATAACTGAATCCGGGATGGTAGGTTGTCTTAGATCTAGGAATTGGTCATATTATACATATAGTTCAGTTTTATCTTCTCTGAAATTATCTGTTGTTGCTGAATTGAATGCAAGTTAAGGGGAGATCTACCAGGATAAACTTTGATTGTAATCAGTTCATAAATACATACATATGCTCTGTTCTATTTTAATCAACTTTCATTGGTTTGATGAATCCGAATTGGTATTTAAATCTGTGAATGTTTATTTTAATAGGTTCAGAATGGTGGAAGATAAATGAGTTTGATATCTGAATCCGAACTGGTAGGATTATCTGACTTAGAACTTACAAACATGTGATAATGCTAATATATATGCTGAATCCGAAAGGTAGGTTCATTAATTAGAATAGCTGAATCCGAAAGGTAGGCTTGGGTTTAGATAGGTTATCCAGAATTTCATGTTATATTATTTTACCAATTTTCAGTTACATATATGAGGATAGAATTTCCCAAGTATTTAATTTCATCTTTGAATAATTTCTTGATGAACAATTTTATTTTCAATTGTTAATTTATTTTCTGGTTCAGTTTAATCTTCTCCACCAATCACACCGGGGACATCTCAAATTCACTCAACCATAGATATTTAACTGAACAATCCTTTTTCCCTTGGGTACGATAACTCGGGGTCCTAACTATACCCCACTTTATTACTTGTCGATTCGGTACACTTGCCGAGGACGCGTCAAGTTTTTGGCGCCGTTGCCGGGGAACACGGTGTTGTTTGTTTTATATCTATAGTTGAGTTAGTTTGAGGTTTTTATTTTTCTTTTTATTTTAATTTGGTGTTTATTTTTGCAGGAAAATTTTGAGACATTTTCAAAATGATGCAAGATAGTGATCAAGATTATGAGTTGTTCCTTTTGCGAGAACAAGTGAATGATATGATGAGGGAGATGCAAGAGTTACGACAAATGTATTCAACTTCACCAGTCACCTATTCACCGTCTTTTGAAGATCCTCACTCTTCATGTGTATCACAAGAGTATCACTTTTTCCATATCGAACGTCTTTCAAACTACAATTATTGTAGAGAGAGAGAATACCAAGCAGAAAGGAGAGAGTTGCAGGCTACAATCAACTATCAAGAGGAGAGGATCAAGGCTCAAGGGGATTTATTAAAGAGTCAAGCATTGGAGATCCAAAATTTGGAATCCAAGTTAGAAATTTTAATTGTCTCTCCGAGTGATCAAAAAGATGGTGGTGAATTGAGTCATGCACCTATAGAGATTAATGAGAATATTGAAACTTTTGAGGATGGGTTGCATGAAGAAGAAAAGGAGCCAATTATTGTTGAAGATAAATCTTGTATTTTTTTGGAAACTAATTTCAATTTTTCTGTGCAGGATAGTGCACCAAAGGAGCAAGAGTTGAATGATTCTCAAATGGAAGCACTGACTTCAGTCCATTTGAAGGATTTATTTAAGCTTGAAGAGCCGGTAGAGTTCGTGTATAGTGAACCCAAGGTGGAGTCATACTTCATCGAAGACATGAAATTTTCCACCTTGGTAGCTTTCGATGATTTTCTCCTACTGATGGGAGAAAATGAAGAGCAAAAACTGGAAAGACCATTATTTGGTTCACAAGCTCGTCCACCCGAGAGTGAAATGAGTCGAGCTGGGACTCGATAAACCAGAACTTATATTTTTCTTAACCCGTCCTATTTAATTTTCTGTGTTTATGTTTTAATTTTTAATTACTAGTTGTTTGTATTTGTATTTTTATTTTTTCTTAAATAAAAAAAAAATAAAAATAAAATAAAAATAAAATAAAATAAAATAAAAAAAAATATATATATATATATATAATAATAAAGTATTCTAAAAAAAAAAGTAATAATAATAATAAAATAAAATTATTATATATATTTTTATAAAATAATATTCCTTAAATTTTTAGTGTGTGAGAATGTTAATCTGTTATTTTTAATGTTTAATTTGTTGGATTTAATTTTGTGTATTTGGTTTTGATTTGTTTAATTGTTTTGGAAATTAACAGTTGAGAATGAAGAAAAATTCAAAAGGAGCAAGAAGTGCAACAAATGGAACAGGGCAGTAGCATCAGGTAAAGCGCGAAAACACAGCTGTGCTTTTCGAAAGCACAGCTGTGCTTTCATTTAAAACACGCCTATGCGGAGCACGCTGAAAACACGGCTGTGCTTCAATCAAAAGCACAGCTGTGCTTTCAATTAAACGCACGCCGAAACGCAGCGCTTTCAAAAGCACAGCTGTGCTTATTTCAAAAGCACAGCTGTGCGTTTTCACACAGCCTCCTTTAACACACGCTGTGCCCTCTTTCTTCTTCCTTTCTCTTTTCTTTTCCTCTTTTCCCCCCTGTTCTTCAAAAATTAAAATTTTTCTCTCAATTCCTCTTTGATCGTCACTGATAATCCAAGCTCATCTCAGGTAATTTTTATTTTGTGCATTTGTATGGAGCTTAATTGGAATTCTCTTCATTTTAATTTTGCATTTCCCTTCCTATTTGTTCCGATTCTGATTTTCTTCCCAAATCTTTGCAAGAAAATTCCAGATTTTGTTTTGGGTTAAAAGAATTAGAAGCTCTCTCTCTCTGCCCTATTGTTTCTCTTCCAAATTGTTTTAAGTTAGTTAGATTATTTCGGCAAGCTCAGGTACACTTCTTTCCCCTTTTCTGTATAGACGTTGCTGTTTAAATGTGCATCTAATTCCACTGAATTTCTCTAAGATTTTGATATTTACATGTGAAAATGTGAATTGTGATGTTTGCTTTGGGTGTTTATACAGATTTTTGGGTGTTGGGATTGTTAACTTTGTCACATAAATTCAGCTTTGCTTAATGCACACCAGCTGTTTGTTTAAAGGCCTCAATGGAAGTTCATAAGAAATTTTGTACTTGTATTTGATCTGTGCAACGATTTTTGTGCATGAATTATTGTAGAAATTATCAATGTGAACTATGAGGATTATGTAGAGCTGGACAGCATGAATTTTGCACTTCAATGTCATGAAAAATTGTTAATTGTGGCACTGTTCCAGCTGATTTGAACAGCTACTCTGATAAGAGTCTGGCCAACTTTTAGAGAGAAGTTTGTTTAGGAATTGTCAGTCATTTGAGCTTAATTTTTATATCATTTTTGCTGGTTGTTGAAGCAGCTATGCTATCTGAGTTTTGGGCTTATATTTTTTAGTATCTAACTAGCATTTGTTCGTAATTTGTCACATGAAATGGAAAATATTGAACAACAGGAATGCAAACTTCAGCAGGGATAATGAAATGTTTTTATTGCATTTATTTATTTGAGCATAACATGAATAGGGAGAAATGCAAGATTAAGGTTGAATTACTTGAGATCATGCTTGGCATTCTTTTGTTTTAATGTTGCTGCTGCTTTTGCTTTTAAGCTTTTAATGTAGATGCAATTGGTAATTGTGCTTTATTGTGTTGAGGTAAATGCATGTTTGCTAGTTCCCAACTTGATGGGATTAGGAGAAGTTGCAATTGATGCCAAATTTTCATAGTTTTATTTACATGCAGGTTTGAATTGTTCCTACATATTTTTGCTTTGAAAAGAGCATTGATTAAGCAAACTGTGCATTGTTCTCTAGTTTTCTTCATTAATTGCATCTATTTTATCCTTGGCATTTGCACTTCAATGATTAATTACTTGTACGTATTTTATTTTCCACCTTGTACTTTTCATTTTAAATTTCTTTAAATTCTAATTTGTGCAATTTTTCAATTGTTACTATTTTGTGCATAGAATTTGTACTTTAATAGGTTTATACATTTGCCTTATGCTTAATGTTTTAATTTTTTCATCATCATTAGCTAGGAAGTATATTTATTTTGCAAATTTCTGTTGTGACGTTTTGGTGAGTTTTGATATTATTCTTCCAATTTAGTTATGGATGTGGTATGCGCTTAATGAAACCAAGAATGTTTTGAACAAAGTGTTTACTTTCTTTTTCAGGAACCATGGTTCGTAACAGAGAAGAGCAACCATCAGCGCCCATTCAGCCTCCTGAGTGGTTGACTCCAGCTCAACGCACACTGTTCAACAAATTAGCTGCAAAAATTATCATATCCAGCAGGTTCATGAGTAGGAAAACACTCATGGATCTAGGCATTGAGGAGAGGGTGCTATCACTGCTAAGAAACATTGGATGGGAGGAGTTATTTTCTCTGAATGGTCCGACTTATCCTGAGATAACATTGGAGTTCCTTAGTACGTTTCAGTACTCTCCTAGGTTATCTCTGGATGATCGGAATACCATCCAGTTTAGAGTGCGCAATATCCCCTATTTTCTATCGATTTCTGACCTGGCGAGATACTTGAGATTGCCAGTGGATGGGGAAGTACATATAGTGGGTGAATCAACTGCGCACTGGGCTATTGTTGGGAAACCCAACATGGAATTTAATGCGCGAAACACCAAGTCTACCAAACTCCGCTCTCCGGTATATCAGTACTTGCATAGAGTTATGACATCATCAGCGTTTATGCGACCAGAGTGCCCTAGCAATGTGAGTACATCTGACCTATTTTTTTTATATGCTATGGAGGCTGGGGTACGAATGAATGCAGTACCTTGGTTGTGTAAGCAACTGAAGAGAGCTGCAGCCACCTCAGGAAAGAGGATTGGGATCGGTGGGTTGATCACCGTTATTATGAGGGCCTTGCATCTACCTACTGCCGACATGGGCAGACACTTGACGTCGTCTTATTTTATTGATAAGGAGGTAGTGCTTAGATGTAGGATAGCTATAGAGGATCCCTCTTCTGAGTGTGGCTATAGAGTTAGGAGAGCGGAGGAGGAGGCTCAGGACTTGGGTGATGATGGAGAGGGTGATTCTGATGACGCCCCAGCGCCAGTTGATCATGATGATGCTCCACCACCACCACCACCGCCACAGGGACCGGTATTCAGTACATACAGTAGGAGGGTGAGACAGAGGATTGATGTACCGTTCTCCCCTCCAGACATGAGTCGATATGCTCAGGCACATGACGAGCCGTCATCTTCCACAGCACCTCCACCCTCAGCTCCATCGTTAGATGCCTCGCAGGTCCAGACATTGATCTCGGAGATGCGGTCCATGACTGCTATGATGATGAGGTTTGAGACTGCGATTGGCACGCTTCAGGAGTCATTCAGTGAGTCGAGGAGGGAGCAGGCAGCCTTCCAGGAGAGGGTGTGGGAGAGACTGGATACATTGAGCAGAGAGCTGGCGGAGGTCAGGGCAGCTACCTCTCAGAGTGACCAGATGATATCTGGCGTGGACTTATCAGTACAGCGAGCGTGGGAGCGACTGGCGTCTATTGAGACTCAGCTGGAGCAGGTGCGCCGAGATATGGTCCTGGGAGCTGAGCAGAGAGATGCATTTTTGGGATCCTTCCAGCATAGGATTATGACACAGTTGGACAGGTTGAGCGTTGAGATTCGTGGATTTTTTACTCCTGTTTCCACTGTGTTTCCTCCACATCTGAGACGACCACCACAGTAATATATTGTATATATATATTTCAGGAAGTGATTCGTACACAACAGATTTTGTATATATTTATTTATTTATTTTAGTTAATGAAATTGATGTAGTCAGGCAATGTATGATTTCATTTACTTTATTATATTTTGGAATTGTGTGGCTGAGCCAATGACGTGTGATAGGATAGATATTATTTGTGTTGGCTATGAATTTCACAGATTTCCGAGTATTTCATTTTGCACAGTGATTATTGGATTCTTGCACAGGTTTTGAATTTTCTTCAATTTGCACAGGTGGCATGCAGAAATTTTGTATGGTTGTTAATTTTGCACAGTAATTAATTTATGTTTGCCATTTTTTGAGATGCTTGCAATTGATTTTAAATTGCAATGAGTTTTTACACAGCATGGGGGAAAAGTTTTGAAAATTATCTCTGTGTACTTCATTTTCTTGCACTGAGGACAGTACAACATTTTGAGTTTGGGGTGGAGTACCATTTCAATTTTTCAAACCAAAACCAGATTTGTTTTGTTTTATTGTCTTTTTAGTTTGTTGCGTTTGAGTAGTTGTTAGTTAGTTTGCTTTGTTTGTGGCGTGTTTGTGCCAAGTTTGTGTTGTTTGTGGTGTGTTTGTGCCAAGTTTGTGTCTAAATATTTTTATGGTTGTTTCTTTTTGATTTTCCTTCGATTTAAATTTTTATTTTGTCCTAATAGTTCTCAATTGTGAATGATTTTGATCTCAGGTTTAGAAATTTGTGTTTAATTCAATATTAAGTTGAGTGAGAAATAGTCATGTTTATATCTTTGTTTGTTAGATTGCATGTAAACCTTGATTATACTTTGCAATTTCTAAATTTTGAGCACTTTGGGCCTGTTTTCAAAAATTGAGAAAAATCTAGTTGCAATTAGGGGATTAGATGAAAACTCACTAAGAGCACTAGAACCTTTCTGATTACCCATCGAAGCGACCTCAGATGAGACACAACTTAGAAAATGATTTAGGCAACCCTTCTTTGTATAGCTACTTTAAATGACTTTCCCTACCTTAATTTCATTGTCTCTTGTTAGCCCGTTGAGCCTATCAATTTAGTATGCTAAATGCGTGCTTATTTTATTGTTACACATATTAAAACTACCTTTAGTCTTAAATAATTTTTGCCTCCCTTTAGAAGAGTGGCCACTCTAGTAAGGTTGGGTTTTTATTTTGGGTAAAAGGGAATTTAGATTTTGTCAATTCTTGGTGTAAATTTCTGTTTGAGGATTGATTGGTGTGTGTAATGGAGAGTTGAGCCCATTTAAAGAAATGAGTTTGGGGTTGATAAAGAGGAATGTGATTTAAGTGGTTTATTGGTCTTTCAAAAATTAGAACTCAAGTTTAGTTCTTGTTGGGATTTATAGACGAATTAAGTACTTTATTTATTGTTAATGGCTAGTTGGTTTTTATGCTTCTGAAAAAAAAAAAAAAAAAAAAAAAAAATAAATAAATAAAAAATAAAAAATTTGAAAAAGAAGAAGCATTGTAAGTTTTTCCTAGCTGATTGGGCAAAATGTGAGTTTGGGGTACAAAATTTAGTGAGACTTGAACTAGTGCCTTGTGAAAATCGGTGTTGCATATTATGTGGCATTTGTTATTGTGAGTTGAGTTTGATGATGCTAAGGTGTCTTTTAGGCCAATTTTATTTTGATTATATGCAATTGAGTTGGGAATATTTATTAGTACAGTTGGGTGATTGTGTTTTGTTTAGGTAGTGGCTATTTTTCTCTAGTGACTTGATCTTGCTTTGTTAGCCAATTTACCTAAGCCTAACGTTACAACCAAAATGTAAGACCTCTTGATTCTTTGTTTTGTCTTGTTCTATTCAGTGGAGATGACCTTTTAGTAAGGTTTGGTACGTAAGAAAAGGCATATGGTGTTTCTTGAGCTTTGAGTGAAAAGTCATGAGTGCATTCATGCATTCGAATTGATTCATTTTTCCAACATTGTATCTAGAAGTTTTGTTTTTAAATGATAAAAATTCTGTTTTGGCCTTTTGCACACACACACAGAAATTGTTTAGTATGTTCTTGTGTTTATTTGTTATTTAGTGAGCATTGGTATTTGCAAACTTATTTTCTTGTCCCTTAATTGAGAATGACTCCTTATTTTCTTTTGTTGAGATTGAGATGATTGAGAATGTGGTTCATTCAGTTTACTCGAGGACGAGTAAAGGTTTGAGTTTGGGGTAGTTGATAAGTTGCAATTATATTAATATTTTAGATTAATTATTGGCCTAATTATATGTTTTATTTATTTAATTTTAATAATAATTAATGAGTTTTTGTATTTTTATTAATTTATAGTATTTTTATAATTTTTAATAAGTTTGGAATGTTTTCAGGTGTTATATTATTAATCGGAGCTAAATTGGAGGTTGTGGGGTGAATTTAGAAGAATTAAGGCAAAAAGAGGCAGATTTGCCTATTGCACAGCCGTGCTTTCGAATTGCACAGCTGTGCTTTCGGATTGCACAGCTATGCAGGTGCAAGGCACGGCTGTGTCACGCAGGAGACGCGCGCGCGGACGAAGAGACTCGACGACACAGCTGTGCTTTCTCGCAAAGCACAGCTGTGTCCCGCAGCTGGAGATGCGCGGATGAGGAGCGACGCCCAGAAGCACAGCCGTGCTTTCGTGTAAAGCACAGCTGTGCCACGCTGTGAACCACGACGCCCTAGCCTAAAACACAGCTGTGCTTCTCAAAGCACAGCTGTGCTTTTATCCAGTATTAAAAGAAAAGAACGCCGCATTCCAGAAAAGGCAGCTTAGTTTTAGTTTTAGTTTTTGTTTTGGTTTTCCTTTATTTTTCTCTCTTCTCCTTAGGGTAGACTTAGATTTATTTTCCATTAAATTCCAGCAATATTTTATTTAATTTCCATGTTTTAATTCTTCTTTTAAACTTTGTTTTAGCTTAGATTTCATTTCAAATTGCACTTTTATTCCAATTTAATTTAGATTATTTTTATTTTAATTTTGTATTTTGGGATTTAAGGAAATTCAACGGTGGATGAACAAGAACTTCAAGATCCATTTTCTCTTTTCATCAAGGGTGTATTCTAAACTTAATTTTTCATCTTTTATATTTATATTCTTGATGTTAAGGTAGTTGTTCATACTTGGGAGTTCTTTAATCGTATGTGTATTTTGGATATTTGGATTTAATAAATATTTTCATGTTTTCTTTTATTCCTCTTGTTATATATTGTTTTGCAATTATAATGATGATTGGAGCTAAATCCGAAAATTATTGTTTGTGCAAATGCTCTGTTCTTTTAATATTGATATTTATCTTTCCAGCTTAATCCATGGATATGGTAGGTTGGTTTGTGGGTGTTAATGTTATTAGATTAAGAATTGTGAGGAATAAATAGGTTTTAGATAACTGAATCCGGGATGGTAGGTTGTCTTAGATCTAGGAATTGGTCATATTATACATATAGTTCAGTTTTATCTTCTCTGAAATTATCTGTTGTTGCTGAATTGAATGCAAGTTAAGGGGAGATCTACCAGGATAAACTTTGATTGTAATCAGTTCATAAATACATACATATGCTCTGTTCTATTTTAATCAACTTTCATTGGTTTGATGAATCCGAATTGGTATTTAAATCTGTGAATGTTTATTTTAATAGGTTCAGAATGGTGGAAGATAAATGAGTTTGATATCTGAATCCGAACTGGTAGGATTATCTGACTTAGAACTTACAAACATGTGATAATGCTAATATATGTGCTGAATCCGAAAGGTAGGTTCATTAATTAGAATAGCTGAATCCGAAAGGTAGGCTTGGGTTTAGATAGGTTATCCAGAATTTCATGTTATATTATTTTACCAATTTTCAGTTACATATATGAGGATAGAATTTCCCAAGTATTTAATTTCATCTTTGAATAATTTCTTGATGAACAATTTTATTTTCAATTGTTAATTTATTTTCTGGTTCAGTTTAATCTTCTCCACCAATCACACCGGGGACATCTCAAATTCACTCAACCATAGATATTTAACTGAACAATCCTTTTTCCCTTGGGTACGATAACTCGGGGTCCTAACTATACCCCACTTTATTACTTGTCGATTCGGTACACTTGCCGAGGACCCGTCAATAAGAAAAGTTGAGGCTATTATTGGAGCCTCCTCCTAGAGTGATTAGACATATTCTCTAAGGCACTTTCTTCCCAGACAGCGGCTGTATAACTTTGACTCATCCCATGAAGGCTTTATATGGTTGGCTACAGTGGCAGATGGTGATATCAGTTTTATGTGCCCCTAGGTGAGTCTTCATTATGTGGCTCGGGATGGTCCCTCGGGTTGCATTCCATTGTGCGGGCTTCATAAGGCCACCTTCTGCATTACTGCCTACTGCTCTAGACGATTAGGGAGGCGCCAAGATATTGTGAGATCCCCGCTATCTTTCTAAGGTGGCATTCTGTCTACAGCATTCACTTCTAGTTAACATGGCCTCTGGGCACAGCTACATGTGAAGACAAACATCCTGAAAATCGAAGATTGTGACTTCTCTACTTCACTTGAGTACAAGAGATGGAGATTAGCTCGGCGGTCGATAATAGGACTAATTGGCTTAAGCACCTAGCTAGCAAGAGCAGTAGAGAATAACTATTAGATTACATAGATTCAATAAAGAACAATGTATTTCTTTTTATAACAGAACTAGATAATTATGAAAATGCAAACTGAATTCTTTTATTGCAATAGTTGTGTACATTTCATTATAATTTCATCATACATGATTATTAATTGACAGAGAACTCAAAAATACAAGACTACATCTAATTTCGGGATAGATCTTGTAAGCATCAACTCCTATTATCAATTAGCCCTCTCGGGTTTTCATGATTGAACATTTTCACTCAGCCTCTAATTTTTGCCAAGGATGCCTTTTTTCGGTTTTTAACCCGCTGGGCATTTATTTCTCTTCTTTTGATTTTTGATCTTTAGCCATGGAACCTTTTCAGTCTATCAACGTTGACCAGCTTTTTGAACTCATTTCCATTACTATCTGTCAAGATGGTTGCCCTATTTGATAACAGCTTTTTTGCACAAAAGACCTTCCCAAGTTGGCCTAAACTTTCCTCGGATGTCTGTCACTCCTAGCCTCATCTGCCTGAAAACTAGATCCCCTTCTTTCAACGAATGCTTTTTGACCTTCTTCCCGAATGATCGGGCTAGCTTCTTCTGATAGATCTTGTTGTGGTAGTAGGATCACATTCTACCCTCATCCAATAGGTTCAATTGCAGTAATTATTGTTGTGCCCATTCTGCCTCTAGTATCTTGGCTTCTAAGGCTACCCCCAAAGACTGCATTTCCACTTTTATCGATAGCACAACTTTGGTTCCATATACCAAGGAGAATGGTGTGGCTCCCTTTGATGTTCTAATAGTGGTTCTGTAACCCTAGAATGCAAAAGGCAGCTTCTCTGCCCAATTTTTGTAATTCTGAACCATTTTATCCAGTATCTTTTTAACGTTCTTATTTGCCTCCTCAATTGCCCCATTGGCTTATAGTATATAGGGAGAAGATTTATGATGTTGGACCCCATACTTCTTAAACATTTGCTTGGTTTTGGCTTGGAAATGAGACCCATTATCAGATACGATGTGGTGTGGAAGACCATATCTATAAATCAGATTTCGCTCGATAAACTTGGCCATTTCTCGGGATCCCAATTTTTTGAAAGACTTGATTTTTACCCACTTGGTGAAATAGTCGATAGCCATAATGATGTATCTGTGGCCATTGGAAGCTGTAAGACATACCTTGCCCATGATGTAGCTGCGAACGACCAAGGAGATGTGAGGTTGCACAATTTTGAAACTGGCACATGTCTCAAATCCGCATACTATTGGCACAACTGGCATTGTTTCACGTACTTGGAATAGTCCGTATCCATTGTGAGCCAAAAGAATCCCTATCACATAATCTTCTTAGCTAAGGTTAAACCGTTCATGTGAGCTTCGCAAACCCCGACATGAGTTTCCTCAATAACCTTCTTAGCTTCCTTCTTATCCAGACATCTTAACTGAATGCTATTGGCTTGTCGTTTGTATAGCACACCATCCATACTGATGAATTGAGTAGACAGTTTTCGGATCATCCTCTGGTCTTTTTTAGTGGCTTCTTCTGGGAACAACAACTTCTCTAATTAATTCTGAATATCGTAGTACTAGGGCTTCCTATCAGTTACCTCAGCATCCATTATCTGCTTGGTTTCAAAGCAAGGCCTCTCGAAACTTGAGATCAAAAAAGTCTTCATGACGACTCCTCTAGGGTTATCCAAATGGATACCAGGTTTGCAAGTGCATCCGCCAACTAGTTCTCATCTCTAGGAATAAAATGAAGGGTGCAAGTCTCGAACTGACTACTCAATATCTTCAGATGTTTCACGTATGGGAACAACCGCTCTTCCTCAACAGACCATTCACCTCGGATCTGATGGATTACCAATGATAAATCCCCAAAAACCTCTGAAGTTTTTGCCCCCAAGGTTAATAGTGCTTCCAACCTGAAGACACATGCTTTGTACTTAGCTTCATTATTAGTGGCCATGTACCTCAACTTCTTGGCTAACGGGAGTTTTTCACCATCTGGGATTGTAAGAATAATTCCTTCTCCTGCACCCTTATTATTAATCGCTCCGTCAAAATACAACTGCCAACCTTATACTGCAATGGCCATGACATCCTTATTAGGAAAGCTATACTCAACCTGGTCCTCTTCAATGGGATGCTCAGCCAGGAATTCTACTACAGCTCGTGTAATACCCCTTAGGAGTATTCATAGGTGTCAAACTAGCATAACAATATAAAATCAAATATCACTAATAACAATGTAAGTCTAAAATTTCAATAACTTTTCATTACATTATATTATTCAATAAAATCTTGACAATGTCGTTTAGTATACATTAAACATTCACTAAGATTTATATCTTCTGAGAGCTCTGCTTAACACTTCACGATCTCCTCTTTATGTATGAATTCACTTTGGAACCTACCCCAAATAACAATTTAGACTCAGTTATACCTAATAATGAAACTATTAAGTATACCTAAGAACTCACTTAATTAACTCGATAAATTTTAGATCTTTAAGTACATTACTCGACCACTAACATTATTATTATTTTGTTTCATAAGACTTATTGGGCACCATCTTTCACTAATTACCGTTTTTGCATATTAACATTTCAACTGCTCGTTCGTGTTCATATTTCTCACTAAACACTTGAAGATTTAACAATACATCTACTATTTAGTTCAAACCTGAAATTGCTTAATTATAGTTTAAATACACTAATTGTTTCCATTGATTTGGTTCGGACTTGGAATAAAATTTCAAACTTCCTACGTATCCCGAAGGTGGAAATCAGAACCACGTAGTTCTAACTATAACGAACACTTTACTTTAATATACATATCAACCACACCCATCCCCTTCTTTATAGCACATGTGTCTAGTAATATCATCAATACATACATATTAGTCATAACTAATTAACATGTTATCAAAATATTCATTAATAATCCCTTAAATCATACTCATTTCTAACACCACTTTAATTACATTACAATCACTTGTAGCTTGAATTCAAAATAGGTGTAGACAATAGGGAGCACTAGATATAATAAGGTATCGAATCACTAGACACCATGAAGGTGCCAACACTAGATACCCGAAGGTATCAAATCACTCGACACCGGGGAGGTGTCGTCACTAGATACCCGAAGGTGTCGAATCATTCGGCACCGTGAAGGTGCCTTCACTAGATACCCGAAGGTATCGAATCACTAGACGCCATTAAGGTGCTGTCACTAGATACCCAAAGGTATCAAATCACTAGACACCATGAAGGTGTCTTCACTAAATACCCGAATGTATCGAATCACTATCTCATATAATTCCACATCTATATCAAATTCTGACTCAACTAAAAGATTTCACTTTGCACAATATTCACTAATTCACTTCATGTAACATACACTCATTTATCCCATAAATAATATTATTTAATAAAATAATATTTAGTTGCATAAATTCCATTTAGATGCAAATACCTATATATATATATAAATATTTGCAACTATATAATAATAATAATAATAATAATAATAATAATAATAATAATAATAATAATAATAATATTCATTTTCACTTATTTATAAGTTCCACAATTTTCCATCAACTCATTTTACTTTAAAATATTCATGCATGGTTTTGCAATTCAAAATCACAATTGCATATCATTTAAGATTACACAAACCAATCAAAGGAATAAACAAAGAAGGGAAGGGTGGGACTATGGTGCCGACTTGTGACAGAAGGTGGCTGTGCCGAGTTGGCATAGAATCTGCACAGGGGGCAGATTCTGCTTCGAGATTGAACACCGATTTTAGACTAGAAATTGGAATTTTCTACCCAAGTCTTCTCTAAAATTTTGTTCCTCTAGGTCTTAGCTTTCCAATGGTACTGATTACACATCATTTGGACTTCTACAACTCTAGATATGACTAAAATAATACAACCTGCTCCTATGACCCGGACAGAACAAGTACCCTTCGGTTTTGGCCAATTTTGGGTCACTTAGAGCTAAAATTAGCTCATGAACATTTCCATGACTTTTGTAGATATGAAAGCCACGGTTCAAATGCTACTAGAATAATATCATTTGGATGTCTATATACTGAATTATAACCAAAATATTGACTCAAGGTTAAGTGTGTCCCAACATAGTTTTGCACTAACTCTATTCACATGCACAATTTATCACTTTTCAAGCCAACACTCACCACAACCATCACCGATCAACTAAAACACATTTAATCCAACTCACATCATATATCATAATCCAAATCGACATATACATAAAATTCTAATTTCCAAACCTCTTGTAGATATCCCTTTCCTTTTTTACACTTCACTTCAACTTTCTATCTCTTCTTCTCTTGGACAGGTTTTCCTCAACCAAAACACAACAAGAAACTCACACCAAAACTATACTCAATCACATACTTTTAGTTTCTAAACAAAAGAAAAGGGAGAAAGATGACAGCAAAAGCTAAATCTCACCTTTCTCTTCACAAACTTTTCAAAAAATTGACATTGAACTACTACATTCTTCACTAGCCATCTTGATGCACAAGTTGAGAGGAGAAAACAGAGAAGAACGATTGAGTTTTTCCATCCCAAGAAGTGGCCGGCTGAGCTCCCTTTCCTTTCCCTTTTATATACCCACAAACTCATCTTTGTTTAAACTTAAAAGTGTCAACCTCTTATTGGTCTCCATTAGGAATTTTATGCAAATTTCCAATTAATCCTTCATCTCCTATATAATCCTACATTAACCTCACACTTCTTCCATAATCATACATTTACATACTTTAGTTATCATTTTATGCATTTAAGTTCATAAGTGTCAAATTACTAACTTACGCTTAACTTTTCACTTAATACCAGATACTTTCTCTACTACACTTAAGCATTTCAATTATCCAATTACACATTCTCTACCACTATTATGTCTTAGACATGTGCAAATCCCTTTAGGGTACATGTTGGGTCATTACATCTCGTCCCTTGATGGTTTTTTGCATGATGTACTCTGTATCAAACTCTTGCAGTAGTATTAACCATCTCCCTATCTTTCCTAGCAGAGAAGGTGCTTCTTGGAGATACTTTAGAGGATTCTATTTGGCAACTGCCTGTACCCTAAAAGAGTGAAAGTAGTGTCTTAATTTCTTTGAAACCCAAATTATCCCTAAAAAGAACTTCTCAACCTCGGCATACTTGGCTTCATATGATAAGAATTTCTTGCTAAGGTAATAAACTGTGAACTCCACTCCAAACTCATCCTCCTGAGCCATCATAGCATCTATTGAGCTATCTTCTATTGCTAAATAGAGGATTAAACGCTTAATGGGTTGGGGTGGTCTTAGGATTGGTGTGTTTAGAAGGTAATCCTTGATAGTGTTAAAGGCCTCTTGACAATCATCATTCCACTTGACCAGCTGACTCTTCCTGAGAAGCTTGAAGATTGGCTCACAAACTGAAGCTAGCTTGGCAATAAATCGATTGATGTACTAGAGCTTTCCTAAGAAATTTTTGACTTATTTCTCCCTCTGAGGCACTGGCATCTCTCTGATAGCCTTGACCTTATTAGTATCTATCTCAATTCCCCTCTGACTTACCACATGACCTAACAGCTTACCTGAGGTAACTCAAAAAATACACTTCTTAAGGTTAAGGTGAAGATTGTACTTATCGATCCTTTGAAATAACTTTTTCAAAGCCTCGAATTGACCTTCTCTAGTAGCGGACTTCATCATCATATTGTTGACGTACACTTCTATCTCCTTGTGGATCAAGTCGTCAAGAATCTTAGTGGCTATTCTCTGATAGGTCGCGCTTGCATTCTTCAATCGAAACGGCATGACTCTGTAAGAAAATATACCCCATTTGGTGATAAAGGTTGTCTTAATCCGATCTACTATCTTGTTAAGGATCTAATTGTACCCGACATATCCATCTATAAAACTGTACATCATATAAGCAGCGGCAGGGAAAGGTCGTCTTTTGGACAAGCCTTGTTCAGATCCCGATAGTCCACACATACACGAACTCTTCCATCCTTTTTAGCTACAGGAACTACATTGGCTAACCATGTCTGGTACTGAACTTCTACTAGGAACTTAGCTTCATTTTGCTTATGCACTTCCTCTTTTACCTTTTGTGCCCATTCTGGCCTGAGCCTTCTGAGTTTCTGCTTGACTGGTTTACACTCTGAGTAGATTGAGATGGCGTGCTCGGCGATATCTTGGTCAATTCTCGATATGTCTTCATAGGTCAAGGCAAAGACTTTTTCATACTTCTTTAAGATTCTCTCAAATTTTAACCTCTGTTCAGGAGTTATATCTGATGCTACTAAGATTTCCATTAGGTTTTCCAAAGTTCCGAGATTAAATGGAGTTATATTAGTTAAATTAATATTAAAAATGAATGCATCATATTCATGATTATGCGAAATGAAATCATTAGAAATATCACACAAATAAGCAAAATTATTCATTTTATTAAAGAGATTAGTATTGCAAACAATATCATCTTCAAAAAGTTATGGAATAAAAACAACATCTATAAAACTGAAGGCTCAGGGGTGTCTTGGCTCTTTAGAGGTTTTTCAACTACCTCTGGTGAAATCCTCAAGTCTTTTATCTTCAGCTCTTGAACTGATGCCTCAGCTACCACCTTCTCTTTACCTTTCACTCTGGTGGCTAGCAAACTGTCAATAACAATCTCCTCTGGTTCATCTCGATCCTAAGTTGTGCTCTGACTCATGACCTCTTCATCCCAGAAATCGTCTACAGACTTGATGGTCCTATCAGCCCAATCAAACACATCATTGAAGACTTCAAATCTAGGTATGATGTTCCCCTAGACCCACTGAGGTTTAACCTCGCCACAATAAGCACAAAGTGACGCTGCTGGTATAAAGCTCTCCAGAATATGGGGGGCTTTTTGGCGCTCGCGCCTTTATAGCCCAGGCCTTTTCGATCCTTTTGAGTCTTTATTTTAATGGTCGATTGCGACCCTTGAGAGTTCTTACCCAAACCAGCTCCTAGGAGAAAGTGCATCTGTTTCATTATGTTCACTAATTAAGGACTATCCACTGGATCCCCTTCTTTATTGATTACAGAAACATGGAAACCGTTGAATGGCTGGTTAAAGATCCCTAAAGTGGAAACTTGGTTTTCTCTTACGGCCCTGATAGTTACCATTTCTCTTTCATGAGGTATCTTGATCATTTGATGCAAGGTGGATGGTACTCCTCCCAATTTGTGAAACCATGGTCTCCCAAGCAGAGCTGCAAAGTTGGCAGGGATAAGAAGGACTACAAACTCCACCTCTGTCTCAATAGGCCGAGTCTTCACTATTACTTTTAAAGTTCCCGAGGCTTACCTTTTGGAATTATCGCAGGCCGTAATAGTGAGGTTAGACCTACTCAGCATTCTTTCATCTAATCCAAAAGTCTGAAGTGCCACCAAAGGGCAAACATTGATGGAAGAACCATCGTCAACCATTACGCAAGCAGTGTGCTTGCCATTGATTTGTGCCTTGATGTATAGTAGGCAGTTATGATTGCGACCTTCAGCCAGTAGGTCAGGCTCAGAGTATACTAAGTTCTCCCCAGAACTCCCTTTAACCAATTCCAGCACCTAGGAGGGTGACATGGTGGTGGCAACAGTGGATTCGTACAAGGCCTCAACTAGCTTCTGTCTATGCAAGGGTGATTGCCTCAACAGGTCCCAAATAGATATCTGAGCTGTTGTCCTCTTCAGTTCCTTTATTATCGGATTATCCTCCAGCTCCTTCTCTACAGGTGTAAGCACTGGGTCCTGCAGGAGACACCCTTCCACTTCTGGTTACAGCCTCGACTCTCTTTGTCTTCTCTTCCTTTGAATTCCAAGGATCAGTAGGCTCCTCATCTTCTTCTCCACTCTCACTAGTGGACCAACAGTCTTCACCGCTATGGGCATCCCTTTTTCACCCGCCTTCTGCTCATGGCATGTGATAGCAACGTACTCATTCCTATATAAGTTTTAGAGAACATACCACTCGGGCAGACTAGACTCGATCACATACACAGGCGGTGGAACAATATTATTGCCAGACTTCTTCTTCTTCTAACTTTTTTTAGGATTCGTGATCCGCTTGGTGTCGAGATCTTGGATCTTATTTCTTAATGTTCGGTAATGGTCGGTCAAATGTCCGGTGTGCTAATGATAGGCACAATATTCATCCCTCCGGTACCCTGGTTATCCATGATTCTGGGCTAGCCTAGGTGGTAACGGTCGCAGGTTGCTCTCCTTTGACGATCTCTCCAAAACCAATGACAAAGATTGTCCTAAGTCCCAAAAATACCTCTGATCTCAGTTAGTCTCTATAGTTGAAACTTTAACTGTTTTACCAATTCTACTGCTACTGCTGTTCCAGGCACCAGTCGACCTATTTCCAGTTTGGTTCCTATAACCTCTCCTAGCGAAGTTATCTTGGCTTACTTTCTTTGCCGGGTAATGCCCCTCAGCCTCAATAGCAATATCTTTAAGGGACTCCCAATCTTTAAGCCCCTTAAAGCTAAGCAAATCCCTCAAGCAAGGGTAGGAGTTCCTAATGAACAACCTGATCTAATCTGCGGTGTCAGGCTTTCTTTTAATCTCCATGACCATATTCCTCCATCTGGTGAGGTACTTATGGAATGATTCATCATTCCTCCATCTGGTGAGGTACTTATGGAATAATTCATCATTCCTCTGCTGTAGGAGCTCGAGGTCCTTCAAAGTCACCTCCATCCTTGTGCTGCAGTCATACTGCCTTAGGAACTCCTTAGTCAGTAAGTCCCAATCCTCTTTGGTCCTCCTATCGAGACCATGGTATCAGCTCACTGCAGATCCAGTTAGTCTGAGGTAGAAGTACTCTATCTTCTGCTTTTTTGTCAATATTGTCCCCTTATTACAAAGGAGTACTACTTTATATGCGCTACCGGATCTTTAGTGCCCTCAAACTTTGGGATATCGGGCATTTTGAAGCTCTAGGGAAGTAAATCCTCACGTTCTAAATCTCTATCCTCTGAATTCATACCTTTCCCCGCTGTTAGCATACGGGTCATAACCTCAAAATTTTCTTCCACCTTCTTCATTATCATTTCCTCCGTCTTAGGCACCCTGCCCCTTGCAGCTACCGGCTCTTCTTCATCTTCCACAAAATAATCCTCTGGTCCATAAGCATCGTTCTTTCTCTAACCTATAGGCACTACAGGTCTAAGATCAATAGCTGGTAGACGTCCCACAAGTGCTGCATGTAGAGCCTCCCTGACTAGGTCCTGTTTAGCTTGCCCTCTGGCAATAGCGGCAGCCTGTTGCCTAGCGGGCTGTGCTAACATAGCGATCATTGCCATCACCCTCCTCTCAAATTCATTAAACCGGCGATCCATCTCTTAGGCCCTTCAGTACATTTCCTCAGCAACTATAGCACGAGTTGCATTTATCTCTTGTGGTAGGTTGGCCATGGCTATTTCTGAAGAGTACTTTAAAGAAAATGACTTGTTATTACTTGAAAGTGACTCTGAACCCAAGTCAAATACCAACTCTGGCAACTCAAACAATGAATTCCTTCTTAGACGACCATCATAGATTCCTTCTAGACCATCTAGACATATCTATGATGGCTGCAAAATATACACCGTTAGGATGATGCATGAATGATAATGCATGATCGTGCTTTATGTATCATCCATAACCACATGCAAGCAAATAGATCATTCCAACTTTATTTCTTCCACACAGGAGGTAGTGCGGTCTCTTTCCTCGGTAGGCTCAGCCCAAGGGTTATCAAAGAACCCAAATGATGCGTATGGTGCACGGCGGGAAACCAAAAGCATAACACCTCTTATTTAAAGAGCATATATAGACACCGGGTTCCGAGACAGTTTAGATCAGGGTTACCAAGTGAAAAAATTAATGCCTGTTTATAGGCAAGAAGGTGGGAAGTGATATTTCCTTGTCAAGCTCATTTTGAAAAAAAAATAATTGCTGACATGTGCAGGTCGCCCCTCGTAGGCGCGTGTCGTGCGAGGGAGTGCCCCTTTTGCTTGCGCCTGCCCCTTGCAGGGAAAGGCTGAGTGAGGGACCGCCCCTCACATGTGCATGGCATGAGGCCGCCCCTTACGAGGGGCGAGCCGCATGAAGAGGCCGCCCCTCATCATCCTCTTCCCTTTCTGGCGTTTTTGCTCCTCAAAAATCATGAAATTTAATTTTGAATTGAATTCCAAAGCTAATTTTGGGATTTTTGAGAGTTAATTTCCATTTTTTCGCTTCAAAATAAAAATTTTGATTTAATTAACTTTATTATCTCCCTAAAATCTGGTTTTTTTAGGAAGACAATACAAATAGTTTTTTAGAGTGAGGAAAAGGGAGAGAGCAACATCCTGTAATTTTAGATTTTCTAAAAAAAAGAAAACGATTTTTCTTCTCTTCTGACGATCGGAGTTTGAACCTTTGATCGGAGAGCTGTGCTTGAGATAGAGAAATTGATTCTCTTTTCATGAGACATAGATTTCTTTTGGTTTTTTTAAAAAGTGTTTGAGTTTTTAGAGAGAAAAAACTCAAACTTTTTTGATTTTTTCTGTTTGATTTTTGTGGATCTTGATAAGGGAACGATTTACGATTCATCCTTCCGATAATTAATCGATCTAAGGGTAATTTCTGGGCCTAATTGTATTATTTCATTAATCTTTTTCTTTGTTTTATTCACATTCCACCATTGTTGCACCTCTTGAGCTATGATTTTATGTGATCAATCTGTTTATTTGTTATTTTTTTGCTTATGATTGGAGTTGTTTTAAGTGTTTTTCGCATTAATATGGCATAAAATCATGTAAAATCACATAAATTTGCAAGCTTTGCAATGAATTTGAAGACAAGGAATTTCTTTTTCGTCCATATCTCCTTCTAGCCTTTGAGGGGTGGGAAGAAGGTGAGGGTCGGCCTGCCCGCACCTCAACCTTTTTTTTTTGTCTTTTAGTGCTTTTGGCCTATTTTGTCCCATTTTTGATGTTTTTCGGTCCATATTCGCATGATGTGATTTTTGCATGATTTTAATGTTATTTTTCTTGTCATGTAATATTTATTTATTTTTATTATTTTATGTGATAATATTTATTTTTATTGTTTTATTTTATTTAATTGATTTTTAGATTTATTTATTAACGTTAATTTTATTTTATTTTATTTTGTTTATAATCTTTGTTTTTTCTTTATTTGAGCATTCTTACGAGCGAATGTGGAAATCGAGGAGGCTTCCTCTTAGTTTGATTTATCATTTTTGTTATTTTGTTATTTTTAGTTATTTTGCTGTGTAATTTATAATAAAATTATTTATTTTATGCACATTAAAAAGAAAATCACACAAAAATATTTTTATTAATACATTGGATATTTTTCTAATAAAATAGAACCAATATTCTCATTTCAACCAATAGAGAAAATTCACTTTAAAAAAAAAATAGTTAATTTTTTCAAAATGAGATCATTTATCCCGGTTTTCTCAATATTCACCCAAAAATAACTTTTCGATTTTTTAAGTGAATATGAAGGAACTAATGCTTTTATTTCAAATAAATATCCCGTTTTATGTATGTTATTTATTTATTTATTTTAATTTTATATTTTGGGGATTGTATTTTTTTATCCCAATTTCATTTTGTAATTTATTTTGTATTTTAGTTATTTCATTTATACTTTTCTTTACCACTTTCCTGCAATACTTGACGTACGTTTTAAATTTTAATATATGACCGTGTGAGAGAGAGATGAAAATTTAATATTAAAAACTCATTTATAATTAACCAAGACATTAATAAAAGTGAAGTTCCGAACTGCTCTCTGGTTTAGACCCCTGAGATTAGACGAATTTTTTCAATTTCTTGTAAATTGGGTAGCGACTCCAAAATACTTTAAAAGTGCCTAAAGGATTTATGGGATTAGATGAACTTCTCAAATGTTCTATTGGGTAGAGATTTCATAATATCTCATGTTGCCCAAGATCTAGACGCGAATCCTCTCGGACCCTAAAAGCAGGCTTGCCAGGAAATTCAACGGGTTATGCGCGCGTCACAGCATATATATGGATTTTGGCCATGATGTATTCGAACATCTCAAGCAAATTAAAATGGGCCCACTGGGGCATAAAAACTTTTGATGAATGACCACTTAATTCAGTTGAATTTATTCAATATATAACGGCCTACATAACAAGCATAGTATTATGAAACATATCACCTAGGGGAAATATCTATTGCTATTATATGAGTTTTGATCGAGTGATGATAATTAAGGTCTACCCGAGCAAAGTTTCTGCTAACGGGTCTAGCTCATTACGAGCATAACGACCAATCGGATCTTCATTTGATATACCAAAAGGTGCTATACTTGGACTGGTGATTATTTTTGGCACTTTTCTATATTGAGTAAATATAAGGTCGTATTTTGGGAACACACCGAGGTAAGAGAGGGAGTAACTAGCATAATTCTAAGGTTTTAGCATGGATGCAATGCAATTTTCGAAAGGAGATAAAATTTGAACTTTAAAAACTCAATTATATTTATTAACTAAGATACTTTCGAAGCAAAGTCTCAAAGTTTTCAGTGGAGTCGCCACTATATCGCGTGCCAAACCAGCGTAGTTCTCGGAGGCCCGCTTTTAGGGTCCGAGAGGGTTTGCGTCTATCTTGAACGTTATGAGATATTTTGAAATCCCTATCCAATAAAATATTTGGAAAGTTCATCTAATATCACGAAGCTTTTAGGCATCTTGAGGTATTTTGGAGTCGACACCTAATAAAATATTGAAAAAATTCGTCTAATCTCGGAAGTCTAAACTAGAGAGTGGTTCGCGATATTATTCTTATTTATGGCTTGGTTAATTATAAATGAGTTTTTAATTATTAAATTTTTATCTCTCATCTCACACGGTCATACATTTAAAATAAAGCGCACTTCAAGCAATGAGAAAAAATAGTAAAAAAAGCAGTAAAATAAATAAATAAATTACAAAAAAGTGAGACAAAAATACAATCCCCAAAAAACAACAAATTAAATGAATAAAATTCCAACACAGAACAGGGCATTATTTCTTTTGGAAATATTGTTTCCTTCATGTATATTTAAGAAAAAGAAGAGTTATTTTTGATACTATTTGAGAAAAATCGGAATGAATGATCTAATTTTGAAAAAAATTAAATGTTTCTTTTGATGTAACGTTTTATTGGCTGAAAATCAGGATATTAATCCTATTTTATTAGAATATTTCATTTTTTATTGAATAAAATTGTTTTTGTGATTTTTCATTTAATCACGCGTACAAACTATATTTATCACAAATCAAACTAAAATAATAAATAAAGCAAATTTAAGAAAAATAAATAAAATATGTAAAATATTAAATCAAACCAAAAGATTTCTAAATTTTTTTGGTATTAGTAACTCTGCTCATAATTGATGCTCAAATAAGAGAAATATTTTAAAACAAAATATAACTCAAAAGAAAATCACATACTAGTAATGGATCACACCAAAATCAAATTAAATACACAAAATAATACGCAAAAATTAAAAGAAAAAAATATAATATAGCAAAACAATATTAAAATATTATAAAAATATACGTCGTCTGATCAACGGAGACGAGATAAAATGGGACGAAAAGATGACGAACAAAACAAAAGAGGTGAGAAACGGCCTTCATGAACCGCCGACTGAATAGAAATATACGATAATGCCTGCTTTTTTAGCGACAAAATTAGTGGCTGGAATTTGTGACTCCTTTCTTTAGCGACGCAGTTTCGACTTAATAAAATAAGAAAAGATACGGAATAAAATTAGAAACCTAGGCTTTGACTCTCACGCCTACTCGCCCATTGCCATCTCACCCACCTGTTCCGGCCACCCACCCCCGAAATCCACTGCCCGCGCCACCACCTGCTTCTCTCTCTCTTTCTATCGTTCATTCTCTCTCTCTCTCTCTCTCTCTCTCTCTCTCCCTCTCTTACTATCGCTCAACCTTACTCGATCTTTCTCTTCGTTTCTTGCTATCTCTTAATCGATCTCACTCTCTCTCTGTCCCAGTCTCGCTCTCTCTGTCTCAATCTCGATCTCAGTCTCCCACACTCGGTTTTGTGCCATCAACCAGTTATGTGTTTGAGAATGTATGATTTGATTATCAGTTACTGATTCAATGAAGGGCTTCATTTCAAGTGATTGCACAGCACCGAAGTTAATTATCTGTTACTTATTTTAAGGGATTTAGGGTTTTTCTGTAATTGGGTGCATTTTATTATGTTTGGAAGTTGATTGATAGCTTTTCTTGAGTTTGTTCTGATATCTATATGCGATAATGAGTTTAATTTTCGAGAATGTTTGCTTAATTAAGCTTAAAATTTAGGTTTGACCTGCATTGAAGTTGAAGATTTTGGTTAACTTTTAATTTTGTGTTTTAAAGATTATCTTAGTCTTTGGATTGAGGTGATTGCTTTAGTTTGTTTAATTTATTGATTTTTTTTTTTTTTGTGGCTTCTTGATTTGTAGGAACATGAGCTCTTAATTACTCTTGGTTATTGTTTGTTTGATTTCATGGGATTTGAATTGGATTTTCGCCTTCCTTTTAACTGTTCTTGCTTGACTTAAGTTTCTGAGAATTGTATTATGCAATGTTTTCTGTGGCTTAAAATTTTTACTTGGTGTAAAACTTCAGTGATTTTTCGCTTTTTATTTTTTGTGACAAATTCAATGATTTTCCATTTAGTTAAGCAATAATCAAAAAGCAACTTACCAAAGTAATAATATGGTCCACAAAATAGCTGTTATAATTTCTGATATATTTGGGATGATGCATGGTTGATTCTTGTAATTGTTGTTTACTTTATGCTTTAGTCTATTGATTATGCTATAAACTCTAATGATATTAACATGTCTAGTGTTGATACTGCTGTTTATTTTGTGTTCTTGTGCACCAGTTTGTCTCTTTCTTTGTCTGTTAATCATATTTTGTGTTTTTTTAGTTTTATATCTGGTAATCTTTGTTTGGTTTAGATGATTGAATTTTCCATTGACTCTGAAAGAATTGAATTGGAATGCAGGCAATTACAGCTGGGGTGTTGTCAGCTGTCAAGATATTATAGCACAAAAACTTCAACTTAGACGTCTGCTTCTCAAAGTGGTAATTGCCTCTTTCCTATCTCATAGGCATTCCTTATTTTTTGTTAGAATAAGTGCAACTGTTTTGGAATGCAGGCAATTACAGCAGGGGTGTTGTCGGCTATCAAGATATTATAGTACAAAAACTTCAACTTAGACGTCTGCTTCTCAAAGTGGTAATTGCCTCTTTCCTACCTCATAGCCATTCCTTATCTTTTGTTAGAATAAGTGCAACTGTTGTGGCTTGTGAAATTTGATACTTGCCATTACATCTTACTTATATTGATGAACTTTTGGCTTGCCTCTTTTCTTCTTCTTCTCTTTGTCTTAGACATCTTACATCTTACTTGTGAAATTTCCTATGTCATGATCTTGTGGCTTGTGAAATTCGTGCAACTGTTGGATCTTTGATGTAACATATTTCTGGTAAAGAATGTAATCCACTACATTAATGTCCTTGGTTTTTGATACTTGTCATTACATCTCAAGTGGTCCTGATTTTTATCAACTGAAAAATGCTCTTTTTCTATGGCTTATTGCCGTCTTCATCTATACTTTATATTTATATTGGCTTTGTACTACCAGCTTTAAGTGAATCAAATTATTCTGTTGTATTTGAAATTTCAATGATACATATTTTCAAGTTTGAGCTGGTTATCATTAGCATATATGAAAAATTTAAATTATAAGAGCTAGTTAATTAATTTGGCTATAAATTCGACAATATTTTAATCTTAAAATCCACCTTCCTGCATTGCCTTTATACCAGATTCTGTTTTGGATGAAGGTAAGAGCAAAATCAACTTCTTTCACCTTCTTCTTTGCATTACCTCTGGACCAAATTCTGTTTCTGTCTCTTTCTTGTTCATTTCCTTGTTTTCTTTAGCATTTGGTGCATTCTTAGCTAGGGAAAAATATTGAAAATTGTGCATCTGTTGATTGAAATGGAATTTGATTATTTGATCTATAAAAAATTGGATTTTGATTTTTATAACTGAAGAGAACATAGAAATTATTGGAGTTTTTGTTATTAATTAATGAATTTGAGTTCTTCATGTTAACTTTTACAGCCCATCAATATGTATTTCCTAGTTGATTTACTTGGAATCACATCCATCATGGAGGTAACAAAACTTAGATTTTTTTAGTTCCTTTTCATTGTGAACTTGTTTAGGTAAATGAGAAAATAGATATTGGATAACTAAACTTAGGTTTTCTAGTTGAACTTTATAACTTAGTTGAGCAATGAGCCACTGTGGAAAGTGTCATGATCAGAGGTTTGTTATTTTGATTATGTCACGAACTTCCACTGCATAATGCCTTTTTTTTTTTTGGGTGGGGGTCTGAATTCATGAAATGTTCTAAAGTCTACACATCTTGAGAGGAACCTGACTTGCCATTTTTATAGCACAACAGATGTGTGTTATGCTGAAATTCATCAAATAGTAATATATATTGTTGATCCATGACATATGCATTGGATTGGTAGTTGAAATTTTATTTTCTCTAGCATTCATTCTTATCTTATTAAAAATATGAGATAGTTGCTAATGCATGTCATAACATTCTCAAGATATATATATAGAGAGAGAGAGCTTTTGGTGATTCTCTCTTGTAAAGTATTGCTACTCTTTTACACGGGCCTGCATTTGTACCTTTAAATTATACTTAAGCTACCAAAACAAGTGGCAGACTTCGATTTTTTTATTAAATGATTTGCATATAACATCTTGATTTAGTTCTCATTTTATTTATATATTACTTTGTAATTTTTCAATTAAAAGATACGAATCCAAATTTGATGGACTGCTTGGTGTCGGCATTGACAAGAGCTGGCAACTCAGGATCAACAGGAGATGCGCGCACTAATGGTGCTTATAGTGGTTTTTCTTGTAGGTAAGCTGGATTTGATGTTTCATGTGGTGCCTGTGCATCCACAACAGACCTTGCAGATTCCCTTGACAGCCACAAAACACAGTAGCAATAGTGCTTGCACCCTAAACAGTATCTGTCTTTCGGTATTTTATTGCACATTGAACATTATTTGTCAAAAATTGTGATGTTGTTTGCACATTACTGATTTTAATTTTAATGGAATGTTTTGTTTTATTGTTGGATGGTCTATTGATTTGGATTAATATTTATATTGGAAGTAGTACTTGGATCATTTATATTCATTCAAATAGATTCTAATTGATTTCACATGAAAAATAGCAAAATAATAAAAAATATTAAAAAATTCATTAATAAAAGTTAACGACGGACTTTTCCATTGATAAATTTTAAAAGAACGGATATTTCTATTGGTAAATTTTAAAAGGACGGTTTCCTCACCGGTTAATAATAAAAAAACTTTATCATATATTTTTAAGAAATAATAATAATAAACTTTATAGTTATTACTTTAATTGGTTTAAACTTTTTTCTTAATTTTATTAAATATTTGATGGCGACTAAAAATGAACGTTGAAGCAAAGTCAAGGAAAAGCACTGAAATGCCATCGCCCTTTCTTTCGATCTTTCTTTGTTTCTCTTCGCCGTCCAGTCGTCCCTCAGCTGTGGAAAATTTTGCATTCCTTGTTTGACCCGACGAACTCACCTTAAAAATATACAAGAAAAACAAAACTTCTCATTTTCACTTTTTTTTTTTAATTGCCAATTGTAATAGTTTCTTTTATTTTCGCTGTTTCTTTTTTAATGGGTTGGTTTATGCCTTAATTAATACTCACTCATAGCTTTGAATATTCAAACCACACCATCGACTTTGTTTTGTTTTCTCATTTGGGGAGACTCCTTCTTTTCTATTTCTCTTCGAGAAAGGGCGAGGCTTGTTCACTCCTTCCAAAGCCTTCTTTGATCTCTTCGGTTTTTGCTCTTAAAATTCTGGTGGGTCTTCTACGAATTCACAATTTCTTTTTCTTTGATTTTATTTATGTAGTATGATTTGCTTTTGATCAGTGTTCAACTTAGTCAACTGGGTCGATTTTGGTTTGTTGTTTTTGTGTCTGCTCTTGTTGTGGTATGTGAATTTTGCAGCTTTATTTCTTCAATTGTTGCTATGTTTGTAACTGTATAGGTGCACATGAAATAGAAATATTTATTTAGGTTTGCTAAATCTTAGCTTAAGATGCTGAATTTTGTGTTTGTTAATTTTGGAATTTATTTCAGGTGTTGGGTTATGAAGCTGGGTTTTTGTTGAAGTTTTCATTTGCGAGCTATAAAGTACAACAGATAGCAATTTGAGGGGGTTCATTTAGCGAAATTCGATGGGCTTCTTTGTGAGCATGATGTTGGGTAGAAAAGTTGTTAAGCTCTTGATTAGCAATTGTCTCTGGTTATTGCTCAGCTGTAGTTTGAGCTATGGCACTGAGACTGATATTGCTTGTTTGAAAAGTATAAAGGCCTCACTCGAAGATCCTTTTAATTACTTGAAGTCTTCATGGGACTTCAACAACAATACTGAAGGATACATTTGTAGGTTTACTGGGGTTGAGTGTTGGCACCCTGATGAGAACAAGGTCTTGAATCTTCGGCTTTCAGATATGGGGCTCAAGGGTAGGTTCCCTTTTGGTCTTCAGAATTGTACAAGCATAACTGGTGTAGATCTTTCAAACAATGAGCTCTCTGGATCTATTCCACCTAATATATCTAAAATTATTACGTTTGTTACGGCTCTCGATCTCTCGTCCAACAATTTCTCAGGGAGTATTCCAGGAGACCTTGCGAATTGCACCTATCTAAATATTCTTAAGCTTGACCACAACCGGTTGACAGGTCAAATTCCTTTAGAGCTTGGTCAACTTAATCGGATTAAACAATTCAGTGTTGCAAACAATCTCCTGACTGGACAAGTGCCTCAGTTCCGCAATGCCAACATTTCAGCTGATAACTATGCTAATAACACAGGATTATGTGGGCCGCCTTTGGGTGCTTGCACTGGAGTTTCAAAGAGAGCTAACACTGGGGTTATCAATTAAAAGATACGAATCCAAATTTGATGGACTACTTGGTGTCGGTATTGACAAGAGCTGGCAACTCAGGATCAACAGGAGATGTGCGCACTAATGGTGCTTATAGTGGTTTTTCTTGTAGGTAAGCTGGATTTGATGTTTCATGTGGTGCCTGTGCATCCACAACAGACCTTGCAGACACCCTTGACAGCCACAAAACACAGTAGCAATAGTGCTTGCACCCTAAACAATATCTGTCTTTCGGTATTTTATTGCACATTGAACATTATTTGTCAAAAATTGTGATATTGTTTGCACATTACTGATTTTAATTTTAATGGAATGTTTTATTTTATTGTTGGATGGTATATTGATTTGGATTAATATTTATATTGAATGTAGTACTTGGATAATTTATATTCATTCAAATAGGATCTAATTGATTTCACATAAAAAATAGCAAAAAAATAAAAAATATTAAAAAATTCATTAATAAAAGTTACGGATGGACTTTTTCATTGGTAAATTTTAAAACGATGATTGCTTGACCGGTTGTAACCTTAAATTATCGGCAGAAATCTGTTGATGTATGATCTACCTGCACCATCGCTAAAACTATCGGTGAAATATGTCGGTAAATTTGTTTTAGTAAGGCTTGATTGATACAAAATTTTAAATTAGAAGGAATTTCATGTATTATGTTTTATATTAATCGTAGGGAGCCACGGTTATAGTTCAAATCGGAAGCAAATTGAAAATGAATTGATCAAAATTGAAACTAAATTGTAGTTAACGGTTCATAGTTTCAAACCGTAATTAAAATTATGAAAATCAAAAGCGAATTGAAAATAAACGGATCAAAATTGAAACTAAACTATGGGTGTGTTCGTTAAAATTGTACGTTTTTAGTTTTTTATTTTTAAAATCTAAAAATTATTTTTAGTTTTTGTTATTTATTTTTTAAAAAACTGTTTTATTTATTTAAAAATTTTATCGTATTTTTTTAATTATTCATGTATAATTTTTAATTATTCATATATATTATATTAATGACTTTGGTAGTAGCAATGACAGTGGCGGCGGTGTCGTTGTGGTGGTAGCGGCGGCAACATGGTGGTGGCGAAGGTGACAGCGGCATGGTGGTGGTGGAGGCAGCGATAGCAGCGGTGGTGGAGGTGGCGACAGTGTGGTGGTGGCAAAGGTGACAGTGGCGTAATAGTGAGGTGGCGACAGCACGGTGGTGGTTGAGGCGACAGTGGCGTAGTGATGGAGGCGGCGACAGCGTGGTGGTGGTGGAGGCAATGGCAGCGGCGTGGTAGTGGCGGTGGAAGTGGTGGCAGCGGCGTGGTAGTGACGGTGGTGGTGGAGGCAGTGACAGCGTGGTGGTGGCGGAGGTGATAGTAGCGTAGCGTGGTGGTGGTGGTGGAGACGGCGGCAGCGTGGTGGTGGTGGAGACGGCGGCAGCGTGGTTGTGGTGGTGGAGGCGTAGTGGTGGAGGCGGCGACAGCGTGGTGGTGGTAGAGGTGGTGGCAGCGGCGTGATAGTGGCGGTGGTGGTGGTGGTAGAGACGGCAGCAGTGTGGTGGTGGTAACGTGGTGGAGGCGGCAATAGTGTGGTGGCCATCGGTGTGGTGGTGGAGATGGCAGCGGTGTGGTGGTGGAGGTGGCAGCGGTGTGGCAGTGGTGGAGGAGGCAGCGTTGTGGTGGTGGAGACGGCTGCAGCGTGGTGGTGGTGGAGGTGGTAGCAGTGTGGTGGTGGTAGCGGTGGTGGAAGTGGCAGCGGTGTGGCGACGGTGGTGGTGGTGGCGGCGGCGATAGAGGTGGTAGCGGTGGTGGCGGCGGCGGCGGCAGTGGTGGCGGTGGCGGCGGCAACAATGTGGTGGTATGATGGTAGTGGTGGCGATGTGGTGGTAATAAAGATAAAATAACAAAATTCTAAAAATCTCATTTTGAAGATTTTTATTAAATTAAAATAACTGTCAATTGCCTATTATATCTTAATTACTAAATTACTTGCCAACTCTCAAAATATAGCAAAGTATAAATTATATTAATAAAAAATAAATAAAAAATCGAAAACAAAAATCTTACTGAACACACCCTTGTTAAGAGTTTGTAGTTTCAAACCGTAATCAAAATTATGGAAAGACAGTTTTATTACAGTTATACATTTTAAAAGTCAAAATCGAAATAGAAACCAAATCGGAACCCACTGTTGGTACATATATATATATATATATATATAATTATATATATTTCTTATATTATATTTATTTACATTATAAATATATACTTATCGACAAGTTATGAAATAATTATTTAAATTTTGTAAACCAAATAATACGAGATCTAAAAAAGTGGTATCTACTCATTAGTTAAAATAATTTTTAAATAAAATAAAAAATATAAAAAAATCCGAATTGGAACCAAAACAAAACCAAAACCATCCTCTTTCGATTTCCGTTCTTATTTCAGACCGAAATCAATGGTTGAAACCGACGATACTGAAATCGTAGTGACTCCTAAATTAAAGTGAAATATTACAAAGAGGGCCAGTAGTATGAAATCTGTTGTGCAAAACCCAATCAATTATAATAAAGTGCCAGAATTGCACTATTTTTATTTTATTTTATAAACTCAAACCATGTATTAAATTAAAACAAAAAATGAAACTCAATTTAAGTCTAAATCCACATATCACAGAAAGTCTGAAATATCTATACCAATTTCTTTCTGCATATACCTTATTTTTTATTAGTAGAAGCTTTTTATAATCGAAGTAAATTCGAAGGATTTATCAAATTTTGGAAGTTTTAAAATTTTTGAAATTTTAAATATTTACCATCTTTTTCCAATATAAACATACAATTCATCTACAAATATTAAAAAAAAATAATTAAATGAAACATTTTCTGCACTATTAATTGGCACATTTAATTGATTACTGATCCACTCGTCTCCGGCTACCAGTTCGTTAGTCACTGTTTCATGTACTGTACAATCCATCCCCTTCCAATTCGTATCCCTGTCTTTCTTTCTGGGTCTTTGCAGGGTCATATGCGTGTATCGATCCGATTTTGCTTATATGATTGGTCGCTCTTCGAGGATTACGAGCTCATGCAAAGATCTATTTCTGACGTTTCGTTTGTGAACGTGGATATGTAGTGTTCTAATAATCTGTTTGGTTCTTGGTTTTGTTCATTTTTTTCTGATAATTTTTTTAGGCGTGATTTGCTTCACATTTCTCCAACCTTAACAGATGCTGCTGGTGCCGTCATTGATGTGAGTTTGTTGTTCAATTTTAACTGAATTTAATTATTGATTCTTGAAAAAGGTTAGTTTATATTTATTTGCAGCTAGTTGATTGAGCATTATTGATATTTCTTGATCCAAAACACTTCTCAGACTCAAGCAAGCCTTAAATTTATTTGGTTTTGTTAATTTTAATTCATTGTAGTGATTTTGAACATGACTCCTTTACACGATGTTTCAAGTCTAATCCTCCAGAATCCAGAATCCGGAATTGGAATATTTATTTGTTTCCCTTGTGGTGTTGCGGGGTGGTGATTCGATATGGGGTTTCATTCCCTATCAGGTTATTTTTTCTGCTTTTTCAAGACAATAAATTACTTAATGTTGGATATGGAAGAATTTTCATTAATTATTAGACTGAAGCTTACAAAAATTTAGAAAGTTTGCTTTCTTGTGCTCTGTGGATTTTTGACTTCACAAAATGCTGAAATCATTATATTCTCACATGCATATTAAAATTTCCAGGCAACTAAAAAACACACTTGTTATGAAAATAAATTGCTGCTTTAGTGAATTTCTGTCGTAATTTAGCTGCCTGATGTTCTTAATGAAATTTGCAGGGCTCTGGTACTGACAATAGGGTGGATAATTTTCTTTTCAGCTTACATCCCTGTGCACCTTCTACTGAAAAGGGGTTGATTTCACCCATGGTCACTCAACTTATCACTTATCGCGCAAAAGTAATCGACTTTTTTTTTTCTTACTTAAATGTCACTGAACTTTTAACATTATTGCACAAAAGTCATGTTGACCGGAATCCGGCGACGACTCTTGCCGGATTGATAAGTTCAACAAATGCTACATTTAAATTAATTTCACTCATGGTCACTAGACTTATCATTTATCTCGCAAAAGTAATTAGCTTTTTTTTTTTCAACTTAAATGTTACTGAACTTTTAACATTTTTGCAAAAAAGTCATCAATCCGGCAAGGGTCGTCGCCGGATTCCGGTCAACATGACTTTTGTGCAATAATGTTAAAAGTTCAGTGACATTTAAGTAAGAAAAAAAAAATCAGTTACTTTTGCGCGATAAGTGATAAGTTGAGTGACCATGAGTGAAATTGACCCACTGAAAGGCCATGACAACCAGATTGATAGATTATTCTAATCATGGCTAATTCTGCTTAATCAATAGATTATTCTAATCATGGTAAAAAAAAGTCATCATTGCAGATTGCAGAACCTGGTGAAGGAGAAGGTGGATGCCTGGATGGATGGCTATAAAAAGGTCAACATTGGTAGATAGAAAATATAGCAAAATGAGAGAGATGAAGAAATTGGTAGTAAGTGTGATAATAATAGGAATACTGTTATGGAAATGTACTGATGGTTGTTTGGATTACGAGAGAAATGCTCTCATGGAGCTTATCGATTCATTCCATCTTCCTCGGGATTACATGGTTGGTGAGGATTGCTGTCAAAATCGATCCGTTTGAACCACCCAACTTGTTTGCGTACTATTATAAATTTTTTGTATATTCAAAAAGTCTTTAGCCCATGGGTCGATCCAATTCGCCCAATCCATTTGGGTATTTGACCCATTTATGATCCATATTTTTTTGCCCATTTGTGACCCGTCCATTAATGACCCAACCCAAACCCGCCTAACCCGCCCAATTTGCCACCTCTAAAATTTATACATTAAATTACTCAATTTTATTTTAAATATAAACCTAATTAATACTTTTTAATTTTAGTAAAAATAACAAAAATTACATATATTATGAAACGAAAAGAATATTATTGCATGAAAAAGGTAAGACTTAATGTATTATAATTTATTTTTTTGTTATATAATTTTTAACCTTACATAAATAAAAAAAATTATTAATTAATATTAAATTCAATTAAATATTCATTATAATTTATTAAAATATTATTTCATTAATATTATATAGTTATATAATCTTACTTTATTAATTATCTTTTTTTTATAATTTAAATATTCAATTAAATATTCATTATAATTTAAATATTCATTAAATTATAAAAAATCTTATAATTTAAATATTCAATTAAATATTCATTATAATTTAAATATATTTTCGATCAATTTTATTTTTAAAATATTAAAAATAATATATTTTTATGTTTTAATTAAATATTTTTTTAGATTAAAATCGCCATCGCTATTACGCAATTAGTTTAAATTTGTTATTAAAAATAACGATATTCTAGATAGGCAAATGAAAATCTATATGGTAAACTGATTGAAACTATATAAACTTATATAAATATATTGTAAATTAATATCAAATTTTAACTCTTGAAAAAAGTTAAATTTTTTTATAATTAGATATTTTCTGTTTATTTATTTGAAATTTGACAATTTTAAAAGGTTTACTATCATAAATTTTGATTTTTTTTTAGAGTTAAAAAATAATATTAATTTACAGTATATATGTAGCAAATTTATGTGTTTTAAGTCAGTTTACTATATGTATTTTTATTTACTAATCTAAAGTGTTATTATTTATAGTGATAAATTTAAACCAATTAGTAAGGTAACATAAAGTATAATTTTTGGTTGAGAAAGCCATTTGAGGATAAATGTGAACGCAAATAAAAAACATAATAGAAAATTGCCGTTTTATTAGTGCGACGACTCATTGACTTTTGGCATTATTAACAGTAAGAGAAATATATATATATATATATATATATATATATATATATATATATTGTTTAATTAAACAAGGAGGCGGCAGACTAACTTTATTATGTTAATAATAAAAAAACTTTATCATATACTATATTTTAGAAATAATAATCATAAACTTTATAATTATTATTTTAATTAGTTTAAACTTTTTTCTTAATTTTATTAATATTTGATGGCGACAAAAAATGAACATTAAAGCAAAGTCAAGGAAAAGCACTCAATTGCCATCGCCCTTTCTTTGTTTCTCCTCGCCATCCAGTCGTCCCTCAGCTGTGGAAAATTTTGCATTCCTTGTTTGACCCGACGAACTCACCTTAAAAATACACAAGAAAAACAAAACCTTCTCATTTTCACTTTTTTTTTTTTCATTGCCAATTGTAATAGTTTCTTTTATTTTCGCTGTTTCTTTTTTAATGGGTTGGTTTATGCCTTAATTAATACTCACTCATAGCTTTGAATATTCAAACCACACCATCGACTTTGTTTTGTTTTCTCATTGGGGGAGACTCCTTTTTTTTTTTTTCCATTTCTCTTCAAGAAAGGGCGATGCTTGTTCACTTCTTTGCCAAAGCCTTCTTCGATCTCTTCGGTTTTTGCTCTTAAAATTCTGGTGGGTCTTCTATCTATTCACAATTTCTTTTTGTTTGATTTTATTTATGTTTCATATGATTTGCTTTCGATCAGTGTTCAACTTAGTCAACTGGGTCGGTTTCGGTTTGTTGTTTGTTTGTTCTTGTTGTGGTATGTGAATTTTGCAGCTTTATTTCTTCAATTGTTGCTATATTTGTAACTGTATAGGTGCACATGAAATAGAAGTATTTATGTGGGTTTGCTAAATCCTTGCTTAAGATGCTGAATTTTGTGTTGTTAATTTTGGAATCTATTTCAGGCTTCGGGTTGTGAAGCTGGGTTTTTGTTGATGTTTTCATTTGCGAGCTCTAATGTACAACAGATAGCAATTTGAGGGGGTTCATTTAGCGAAATTTGATGGGCTTCTTTGTGAGCATGATGTTGTGTAGAAAAGTTGTTAAGCTCTTGATTAGCAATTGTATCTGGTTATTGCTCAGCTGTAGTTTGAGCTATGGCACTGAGACTGATATTGCTTGCTTGAAAAGTATAAAGGCCTCACTCGAAGATCCTTTTAATTACTTGAAGTCTTCATGGGTCTTCAACAACAATACTGAAGGATACATTTGTAGGTTTACTGGGGTTGACTGTTGGCACCCTGATGAGAACAAGGTCTTGAATCTTCGGCTTTCAGATATGGGGCTCAAGGGTAGGTTCCCTATTGGTCTCCAGAATTGTACAAGCATAACTGGTGTAGATCTTTCAAACAATGAGCTCTCTGGACCTATTCCATTTAATATATCTAAAATTATTAAGTTTGTTACGTCTCTCGATCTCTCGTCGAACAATTTCTCGGGGAGTATTCCAGTAGACCTCACGAATTGCTCCTTTCTAAATGTTCTTAAGCTTGACCACAACCGGTTGACAGGTCAAATTCCTTTACAGCTTGGTCAACTTAATCGGATTAAACAATTTAGTGTTGCTAACAATCTCCTGAGTGGACCAGTGCCTCAATTCAGCAATGCCACCATTTCAGCTGATAACTATGCTAATAACCCAGGATTATGTGGGCGGCCTTTGGATGCTTGCACTGGAGTTTCAAAGAGAACTAACACTGGGGTTATTGCTGGGGCAGCTGTTGCTGGGGTGACTGGTGCAGCAATACTTGTGGGTATTGGTTGGATCTTCTATTACCGTAAGTTTGCTAAGATAAAGAAGAAGAAGGATGATGACCCAGATGGAAATAAGTGGGCAAAAAGTTTAAAGGGAATAAAGGCCACTAAGGCAAGTCATCCTAATACCTCTCTTTTAAAATTTTGCGGATATAACTGTTTGTTTTATTTGAATTTTGTTTCGTAAAGATATTCATCTTCATGGATGATTAAGAAGATTTCTGTGTTTCCAGGTTTCTATGTTTAAGAATTCAGTTTCTAAAATGAAACTGAGTGATCTTATGAAGGCCACTAACAGCTTCAACAAAGAAAATATCATCGGATCTGGAAGAACAGGGACAATGTATAAAGCTGTGCTTGAGGATGGAACTTCACTGATGGTTAAGAGATTGCAGGATTCACAACGTTCTGAAAAGGAATTTGTTTCTGAAATGTCTACTCTGGGGAGTGTGAAACATCCTAACTTGGTTCCCCTCTTAGGTTTCTGCATGGCTCGTAAGGAAAGGCTTTTGATCTATAATTATATGCCAAATGGTACCCTCTATGATAATCTACATTTTGGTGATGAAGATAAGAAGCCTATGGAGTGGCCTCTAAGGCTCAAAATTGGGATAAGGGCAGCTAGGGGATTTGCATGGCTCCATCATAATTGCAATCCCCGAATTCTCCACCGGAACATAAGCTCCAAATGCATACTTTTGGATGCAGACTTTGAGCCTAAAATATCTGATTTTGGTCTTGCCAGGCTAATGAATCCAGTAGATACACATTTGAGTACCTTTGTCAATGGAGAATTTGGAGATTTGGGTTATGTTGCTCCAGAATATGCAAGAACTCTGGTGGCCACCCCAAAGGGTGATGTTTACAGTTTTGGAACCGTGCTTTTGGAGCTGGTTACCGGGGAGAGACCTACCCATGTGGCTAAAGCTCCTGAAAGCTTTAAGGGCAATTTGGTTGAATGGGTTATGCAGCTGAAGAGCAACTCTCAACTTCAAGACGCCATGGATACCTCTTTGTTGGGGAAGGGTGTTGATAATGAACTCTTCCAGTTCCTTAAAGTTGCATGTTCTTGTGTAGCGGCAAATCCCAAGGAGAGACCCACTATGTTTGAAGTATACCAGTTTCTAAGATCTATTGGGCAGCATTACCAGTTTACAACTGAGGATGAGCTTACAATGCCTTCAGACAATGGCGGAGCTGATTTTATAGAGGAACTTATTGTTGCTCGAGAAGTAATTACAAATAATTAAAAAAAGTGTGAGGTAGGTAATGTAATTTTCCATAATTTATATGTAATTATCTGTTATTCTGCCACTTTAAATAAATGTTAATATTATGAATACGTTTATAATTCATGGCTTTATTGAGAAGTTACTACAAATGAGATCACTTTAAAGTCTTCAAGCATACATCTTGGTTATTTTCAAGTGTTTTGTAAAATTAATATGATTAGTTTCTGTCGTTAGGTCAGTTCTTTATCTTCGTAATGTAACACAAACTTTTAGGGTGTGTTTGTTTGGTGGGTATGATTTGATTTATTAATGTATTGTTTTTTGAATAACAGTATTTGGGATGATGTTTCTGTGCATGGTATTATAAAACATAATTTTTGTCTATGATTTAAGAATTATGGAAATAGTTTATTTTGAAAATCACCAATTTGATGATTCTCCATTATTATCTTTTATAATCTTATAACTTTTACTTTTTACTATATTATTTAATTTTTTTAACAAATAAAATTAATGGACCACCTACCAAAATTAATGAATTACCTATCTAACACCAAACAAACACACCCTTAGAAGATTGCATAATGTTCTGATTATTCTTGGACTTTCTTTATTTGTTATTTTCTGCGTTAGGTATGAAAATAGCTTAGTATCATTTATATGAATGCATACATTTATTTGGATACTGATGGCAACTCTTTTAAATGTAAGCAATCCAAGTAACTTGGTTGCTTATAAATCATTGCTAAATGTGGCTGCTGTGGGTTTTTAGTTTTTCCCCCTAAACTTGTTACTGAATCTGAAATCTGTTTCCAAAGCTTCATTTCTAGAATCTCAATACACTGTTTTAGCTACGATTGTTAGCATGTTTGAGCTGGGGAGCTGGCAGTTAAGCAGAGTCATCCCTCGCCAAATTTTGATTTGAAGACATTTTCAGTTGCATATCTAGAAGCTTGTGTATAATTGAGTTGCTTGCTCCTTTCTTATCTTGTTTGCTAAGATGATTGTTGGTATTTATATCCAGTGGGGAAGGAGAGGAAGGGCCAGCAATAGGCTGTTGTGTTGAATCCTTTTTTGTTGAGTTGTTCATTTTAGTATAGAGACTGGGATTGCTAATTATTTCAAATCTCATGTCTGTGCAAATTTGTGAGTGATGATGCATCAGTAAACTTGAACATCTTACCTATGAATGGGGATGCTCTCTTTGACTAGAAACATTTTGCAATTGAATTGAGAAAATAATCTCATTTTCTTTCAGATTTGATGCTAAAATCTGCGGAGAGTAGTTATTTATGAATATGTGATGCCAATTATATATCAGAAATGTTCAGCCTGTTCAATATGTATAGAGTATGCAACTTGGATTCTCTTTCCTGCATATAACCCATCATAGACAGCAACTGCAAAATTCTTCTATTAGTGCAGATGAGACGCACATTGTAGAGCCTCATCTACTTTTTTTTTTTTTTTTTGCCAATGCTCAACTCTGTGTGTATATATATATATATATTTATTTATTTAACTTTAATTTGTTCAAATTATACGCGGAGACGATTCAGTGCACAGTGTGTGGGTGTGATGCACATCACGTACCGTCCTATTGAATGACAAAGTATATTGATTGTATTGGTTATGAGATTGGATAGTACACGTCCTGGATTCAATAGAATAAGGAAAACAATGAGTCCAAGTTTTCAATTTATGTAAGATTAAAAAAATACCTAGAATTTGAACACATGAAATTAATTTACGGCTCCAAAGGTTCATCCAATAGGCAGTGTTTAGCTAAAGTATTTTAATTTTATCATAATTTTTTTGGCAGGCCAGAAAATCTACAATTTCTTGGTCAACATATGCCTGCTTAATGGGTGTCTCAAAATATAAAAAATTGGCCTAGCAAAGTTTTTAAATTTTGGGTGGTGCCTTCTTTCCAAAGAACCATTGAGAGTTGAGACCAATTAAATTTTTTATAATTATTATTAACATTCATTAATTATAACAATAAAAATTTATTATTAATTATAAAGTATACTAATTACTAGATAAAAATTGAAAAAAATTACTAAAAAATAAAATTTTCCATTAGCTTTAATGGAAAGATTAAAGGAGTCCCTCAATTAAATTAACACCAAAATGTTAATGTCTAATTAGTAAGAATTTAAACTTTAAGTGCTAAATTTTAAAATTATTGTTAATTTGATCATTTTATTTAGTATGGCTCGATTTCCAGATTGATTTTATTTATTCGAGGGTTTGAATAAAGAAAATATTTATATGGGTTTTGTTGGGCTCGGCCCGTGAGCAGGTTTAAAGATGACTAATGTTTATTAGCATTCCAATGTCAATGGAAATTGTGAATCAACTAATTAGTGGTGTAGGTTGAAAAAGAAAAATAGAAGAAACTATATATGTTTTATGAACCATAACTGTTGCTCTCAAAGTTAGAAGATGCATCAAACTTTCTTGTTATTTTAATTAGGAAATTGTGTTTTAGCGACAATCTTAGTCTGCTATAATGTAGCATAAGTAATTAGGAAAATACAATAAGAAAGCAACAAAAATATTAAAAATTTACAAGAACTAGAAGACATGTTGAAGTGCAACTTCTGGACGACTTCCTGTTCAATTTCTTCACGTAAAGTAAGAAAAAGAAAAATAAAATAAAATGTGATGGTGAAGATTTTGACAGAGTCATAGAGGACCAGGAATTATGAGTTTGAAAATAATTAAAAATTATATGAAGTTTAACATAATTATAAAGAATGATTAACTTTACTTTGATAAATAATATAATCTTTTCATTTCTACCTAAGAAACATTATTTTTATTTACTTTTAAATTGAGGAAATAAATTTGAATATACAAACAAAAATACAACTTTAATTCATTTCACTCTTTCAGCCAAATGGCACAATAGGAAATGGTGCTATAGCTATACCCTTGTGAAAGGATATTGTAATTAAATAAAAATATATATTTTTTTTTATTGTGTTGTACGAATCTATCTATTACTCTTTTCGTCACACTATTCACTTTATAACAATTGATTAATTTCAAATACAACTTTAAGTTTTATATGATCAAAACTAAATTTATTACTGTATTAGATGTAGTAGTGCATATTAAATAGGAGTAGACATATAAATTTTTTTCTTAAATTTATATATAGACATTTAAAATGGAATAAAATAAATAGAAAAAATAATTACTTGACATGTAATGGGTGGATGGAATAATATTTTGGTTGTTATTATTGTTATTGCCGTTATTCCATGTCCGGCATCAGTGATCACAATGCTTGTACATAACATTAATCATTTAATTTCAACGGCATGCAACCAACATTTTGGGTTTAAATTATGCACAAAATGATGGAAAAATATGCAAATTTTGGATTTAATTCATGATGAATTAACAATTGGCATATCATAAAAAATTATAATAAGAAAAAAGATTATTAATTCGATACACTTAACATATCATACATAATTAATATGAATTGTTAGATAAAAGATGATATTTTTTATTTAACCGTATACGTATACCCTTTTATCTAACCTTTTACTTGAAAATAAAACATTTTGAAAAACAAATACTTGAATTGAAAAATTAGGATGGAATAATTTGAGCTACAAATTCATCAATATTTTTATCAGAAGATCCACCTTCATCCGCCGCTTGTTTAGCTAAAATCTTCCATTTTCTTGCATTTTTCTTGATTTCTTTACCTCTCTCTCCTTCCATAATTTCATTTATACAAACGTCCAAAGTTTGTCTTCTCAAAATTCCATCTTCATCTGGCCAAGCTCTAATCCCAACTTTCCAAATATCTTCAACATACTTAGCATTAGTGGGTTGGTCTGACCACTGAGGCACTACCACCATTGGAACTCCTAAGCACAAAGCTTCGACAACTGAATTGAATCCACCATGTGTAACAAAGCAACCTATTGCCTCATTTGCTAGCACATCTAATTGTGGGCACCATGTTACCACTAAACCCTTTTCAGAATTAATTTCTTCTTTGAAATTCAAAGGCAACTTTGATTGCTCTGGTTCTCTCACTACCCACAAGAAATGGAAATTGCATGATTTTAATACATATGCTAGCTCTTCCATTTGCTCTGATTCCACCTCTGCTATGGTCCCATATGACAAGTACACTACTGAGCCTTTAGGCTTATCATTTAGCCAATCTATGCAGTTTGGGAAATTAGAATTGAAGAGATTGATGCTATAGTTTTCGTCATCCTCAATTCTTTTATCCAAGTACATTGATGGAATTGTTGGGCCTATTGTCCTCAATTTCCACCTTTGACCCATCCATTCCAATACCTATGTCATCAAATCATATATAAAAGAAAACCTCAGTTTCAAATATATATATAAAATAGGGTTCAAGTCCATTTTTTTTAATTAATGATTTTGGTGGTTATAAAAGTATAGGGTTTTCCATGTGGCCTGAAATTGTACTGTGCAATGCTGGAAATTATTTTTTCCGGTTAAATTTATTTTTTTTAATATTAACAGAAAATTTTGATGATTTTATAGTTATGATTTTTTTTTAGTATAAAATCTATACTTTTATAACTACAAAAGTAATTAATTCCAATTTTTGCCATCAAATTTTTTGAAGTGTTTAAGAAATGCCATTAAAGTTATTTTTATCCTTAAGTTTTAAAATAAAGAGATTTTGCTCCTATATTTTTTTAAACATGTAATTTTTACTCAAAAACTTGTAAAATGAAAAACATATAGTATTATGTAATTAATTGCCGCACGAAACAATATTATTTTCTCTCAATTTTGTAACTTTAAAGGTACACAAAAGCAATAAAAAAAATTTCCTTTGCATTTTCTAACTTCGAAAAGTTGGATCATATTCTTTAAAAAAAATAAAAAATAAAAAAGTTGGATCGTATATATATATACACATGTATAAAATAGGCAAAAGTTGGATCTTATATATACACATATATAAAATAGGCAAAATGTATCACTAAACTTATTGAGTTTTTCGAATTTTTGCTATTAAATTCTTATACTTTTATTTATAACATTATATTCTTAAATTTTTATTTTTTTTTACTCATTAAACTCTCCATAAATAGAAAATATGAAATGAACAATACAACTCTTTTCACACGCCTTTGTTATGTACATCATAACCTCAATTTAACCTATTATAGTTAAAATTCTTATTAATTTGAAATTGAATTAAAATTGAGATCGATAATTAACTTAAAATTTACAAAAAGTAGATAGGATATATCAAATTGAGGTTCAGATATGCAAATACTGAAAGTGTATCATATATGATGCATAATTTAATTTCATATTTTCTGTTAGCTTAACGTGTAAAAAATTAAAAATTCAAAGAGTGAATGTTGCAAAATAAAAGTGTGGGAGACTGATGATACACTTTTCCTATAAAATATTGATAGTGGGTATAGACATACCTCTTCCTCCATTGCATGAAAAGAAGTATGAAGAATCCAATCAGCTTGATGAATGTTAATGAATTGATTAACTAACATATCATAGAAAGCAGGGTATTTCCTTGGATCAGAAACAAAAGAAGGAGTTTCTGAAACTTGAAGCACAGGCAAACCAGGAACTGAATCTACTGCTCCTGGCAATGGTACAGGAACAGCACCCTTATGGACATGGTAGTAAAAGTTACTAACAGCACAAGATTGAGTAAAAAAAGCAACTCCAACCAATCCAAACTCCTTGGCCACATCAAGTGCCCATGGCAAGAACGCATCATAAATAAGGACATTTACATCATTCAATTTCTTGATTAAATTTGCCAAAGATTGTGAGCCTACAACTTTGAAAGTTGAAAAGTAAGATTGTCGGTTCTTTGCTTGCTTATATCCACCTTCATCAAACCCATCAGATATGGTTTCAAGAAGAATAAATTTGGGGAGAGAATTTGTGTTCATGGAGTTGTTGATGTGTTTTGTGTTGGCAATTGTGGCTTTTACTCCTTTCGAGACTAATCTTTTTGCGAATTGAAGCATAGGGTTTATGTGCCCTTGGGCTGGGTATGCTAGGATTAAGGCATGACCTTTAATTGCCCTTTCTTCCTTATCCATTCTCTCTCTCTCTCTCTAATTGTGTTTTTGAGGTTCTATTATAATTTGTTTTGGCCACACAAGCAATTTATAGATCACAGCCAGGACATAATAATAATAATAATAATAATAATAATAATAATAATAATAATAATTTGTAGTTTTGTACACATCGTTGGATCACATGTTCTCGCTCAATCTCATGCATAGAGGACATAAGCATATTGAATCACGCCTCTATATTTTTAGAGCTCAGTGTTTGGATAGACGAGCTTATCCTTAGAAGGACTTTCAAGGCAGAAGTAATGACTGCAATTTATAATTTATTCATCAAACTAATTGGTCCGCAGCCACACAATTTATATAAGCGTGACTTTGTTTTATTCTTCTATTTTCAAAACAATAATTAAACTGATTTAATCCCAATTCAATCATTGGTTAACTGATTGAACCGAATTGATTCAAAATTTTTATTTTTTTAAATATAATTATTTATAAAAAATTTAAAATATGATATTAAAAAATACATTTAAATAATTTATTAATTATCAAATATCAATATAAAAATAATAATTTTAAATCAACAAAATTTGCAAATATAAAAATCAAATAAATTGTTAAAATATAAATAGCAAATATCAAAATATACCTGTAGTAATAATGTCATATGAAAATGTTCCTTCAAGAATCACAAGGTAAAAAGCAAAAAAGAGAATAAATTAAATCAAATATTTTAGAGAAATTTAATAAAAACTATCTGATGATATTATTTTAATATTTTTAATTGATTTTTCTCACAACATATGTTTAGAGAAAGTGCCAATTAGTTTTAGTTTTATGGTACTGAAATCTTTTTATTGATCTAAAATGAAATTCAAATAATGTTATTCAGAATATAAAATTTTTCGTTAATTTTAAAGAATAGTAGGAATATGATTAAACATATATATATGAAAGAAGAACAGTCAAATTTAAAGGTATGAGATGGATGCATGAATCTCCTCTTCTATTATATAAGCTCCAATACATAATTTTCCCCAAATTACCACCTTTTAATACATTATATTTTTAAACTAGTTAAATAATACTTTTATACTATTAGAAATGTCAGATTATTTCTCTAAATTTATTAAAATTATCATATTACTATACAGTCACTTTAACATGTGATTTTCACTTTTTTTTTGATTTTCACTTTTTTTTTTTTTGTAAAATGTCACGTATTTTTATAAAAAGATAATATAATATTTTTAATAACTTTGAGAGAAATTTTTTCTATTAATTTAGAAAATAATATATTAAATGATAACAAATAATAAAAATTTTATGTTATCCTTAATATAAATTGCCTGATTTGAATTTCATATATATCTAAGAAAAAAAAAAAAGAAAAGAAAACTTTTATACTGCGAAATTTCCATGCAGCAGGTAAAATACACAGCTGGAAAGTCTCCATCATGGCCTACTGCTCCATCCAATTATAACCAGCTACATGTCAAGGAAAAAAGCCCCATTTTTAAATTGAACCGGAGTCTAAGCAGGTTCAATAATTTTCGGTCCAATCCGATTTTTTTGGTTCAAATTGAATTTTTATATATTTCGATTTTCATATTAAATCAAACCAATTTTCTTATTGATTTACTATTGATTCGGTTCGACTGGCCGAGTCAATCCAATTTTTAAAATATTGATTTAATCTTAACATTTATTTTAAAGCTAATTTATTTCTTATATTTTGATATTCTTCATATTTCTTTAATTTTTCAATTACATGTTCTTATCTTAATTTAATTTTTTTCTTTTTAAATTATTTTTAAAATTTATAAAATTACTCTAAAATATTTCTACCAAATTTCTGATATCAATCAAAGCGAGTTTGTTCTCTATACTAGAAATTTTCTGATTGTCCTTAATTTTCTATAATTATGTTTAGAATATTTAGAAAATTCCAAGAGAACAAACTCGCTTTGATTGTTATTTGAGCTTTGCTATTAGAGTTTTGAAAAAAGAAAAAGAAATTGAATTGGGGCATAGACATAAAATTAAAAAGAAAATTAAAAAATGGAAGAGCATTTTAATATCTAAGATCAAAACCTCAAAGATAAATCGGTTCCAAAGTAAATGTTAAAAATAAATCAACTTTCCTAACAAAATATTATGGGCAAATCAGTACCCTTTTCCCATTTTCAAATTAAATAATCCAACTTTCAAATTTACTAGTTTACATATTATATTTATAAATTTATATCAACGTGTCAGCTGTTTTAATTCAATGAATGTGCTATTTTTCTCACCTTCCAATATAATCAAAAGAAAGAACCCACTTTCCGCCTTAAAATTGGTCTATACATTTAAATATCCACATTTTTTATCTTCTTTTTTTTTAATTTTTTTTATATCAGTTGATTCGTGACTTTTATGTAGAAATATTGAATAATGTCAATTTGCAAACAAAATTAAGCTATATAATTAATTTAATCTCAGTAATATCATCAGAGAAAATGAGACCAACAAGAAAAAGTTATAAAATCAAATAAAAAAACAACAATGTCTAGACCCATAAGGTGAATTTGATTGCGCATGCAGTGACATCACTCTCATAAATCACATCCTCAACTAGAGATGAGCAAACTTTGGTTAAAACCGAACCAAACCGACTATTTTTTTTAATTTCATTTGATTTTTTGGTTATTTAGTTCGATTTCGGTTTTAAAATTCTAGCATATTCGGTTAATTTGGTTCGGTTCGGTTTTGAAAGGTAAAAACCGAAAAAACTAGAACCGACCAAATATGTATTGTTGTATCTATATATTATCTATTTGGAATTGTATCTTTAATTTGGACTTGTATTTTTTTTTTCAATTTGAATGTTTTTATTTTAGTTTTATGATTTGTAATTTTATATAATTTTTAGACATAATTGTTTTTAATTATAATTTTGAAATTTTTGTTATATGGTTAACCGAACCGACCGAAAATTTTGATTCGGTTTGAGTTCGATTACCATAGAACTTCGGTTCGGTTGTTGAACCGAATCAACTGTTGCTCACCTCTACTCTCAACCTCACACCAAAAATAAAAGAATCTAATATATATATATATATATAGAAGTATTCATGAACTGGTTAATCTGTCAATTAATATTGGTTTTTTCAAAATACAGTCCATCAGTTTCGGATCGGTTAACAATATTTTTTGATTAAGCACTACAATTATAAGATACATTCAAAAATAAAATTAAAATGTTCAAGTTACTTAAAAATTAAAAATTTTCTACTATAATATAACATAATTGTTGTTAAAATAAAAGTTTTTGGTGGACATAAACAACTTTTTAAGAATTAAGACTTAATAAGTAAATAAATTAACCGGTTCATGATGATTCTAATTAGATGGACGGTTACACTTACTAATTGCCAATTAAAAAAAATTAAAAATTTTAAAATAATTAGAATAATGAAAAAAAGTATAGCAAAAATTATTATTTTCATATATATTAAAAATTTTAGTTAATATATTAATGTTATATAAATTTTCGAATATATTTTGATTTTCATTAATAAAAAATTAATAAATCAAAAAATAATAAGAAATACTAAATATGGGCATATTGAATAGTTAATAAATTAACTAAAATGTCTTTAAAAAAACTAAAATTAAATTGAAATATATCTTAAAGTAAATGAAAATTAAAAGAATATTGTAACGCCCCGAAAATCTGTGTTGCAAACAATATCTCGGAAGACTAAAAATTTACCGAATGTCGACTTTTGACCAGAGAATAGTTACATATTGACTTTGATTAAATAATTCAATTGTAAATAAAATAAAGTAAAATAAAATAAATAAATAAGTAAACAAACTAATAAATAAAATAATAAATAAATGTATTTGTATGTATAGATAAATAAATAGATAATAATAATACACAATATGATGAGTTTAGACTTATCGGGACAAAAATTTAAAAAAGAAAAAAAAAAGTGAGAGAGGGGGAACAAGGGAAAAAAACGGAAGGAGGAAAGAAAAAAAGGAAAGAGAGAGAGAGGCCGGCAGAGCACGGCGGAGGGACAGGAAATAAATTTGAATATACAAACAAAAATAGAACTTTAATTCATTTCACTCTTTCAGGCAAATGGCACAATAGGAAATGATGCTATAGCTATACCCTTGTGAAAAAATAATGTAATTAAATAAAAAAAATATATATTTTTTTTGTTATATTCTAGGAATCTATCTATTATTCTTTCCGTCGCACTTTAAATGGTCAATTTCACTTTATAACAATTGACTAATTTACCATTTATTAATTTCAAATACACTTTTTAAGTTTTACATGATCAAAGCTAAATTTATTACTGTATTAAATGTAGTAGTGCACATTAAAAAGGAGTAGATATATAAAATTTTTTCTTAAATTTATATATAGACATTTAAAATGGAACAAAATAAAATAGAAAAAATGATCACTTAAAATAAAATGGACGGAGGGAGTAATATTTTGGCTGACATTATTGTTATTGTCATTATTCCATGTCCGGCAATCACACATCAACAGTAATCACAACGCTTGTACATAACATTAATCATTTAATTTCAATGACATACAACCAACATTTTGGGTTTAAATTATGCACAAAATGATTGAAAATATGCAAATTTTGGGTTTAATTCGTGACGAATTGATAATTGGCGTACTATAAAAAATTATATAAGAAAAACGAGTATTAATTCGATACGCTTAACATATCATACATAATTAATATGAATTATTAGATAAAAGATGAAAATTTTAATTTAACCGTATACCGTTTATCTAATGATTCCTGAAAATAAAGTATTTTGAAAAACAACAAATACTTGAATTGAAGAATTAAGATGAAATAATTTGAGCTATAAATTCATCAATATTTTTATCAGAAGATCCACCTTCATCCATGGCTTGTTTAGCTAAAATCTTCCATTTTCTTGCATTTTTCTTGATTTCTTTACCCCTCTCTCCTTCCATAATTTCATTTATACAAACCTCCAAAGTTTGTCTTCTCAAAATTCCATCTTCATTAGGCCAAGCTCTAATCCCAATTTTCCAAATATCTTCAACATACTTAGCATTAGTTGGTTGGTCTGACCACTGAGGCACTACCACCATTGGAACTCCTAAGCACAAAGCTTCAACAACAGAATTGAATCCACCATGTGAAACAAAGCAACCTATTGCCTCATTTGCTAGCACATCTAATTGTGGGCACCATGTTACCACTAAACCCTTTTCAGAATTAATTTCTTCTTTGAAATTCAAAGGCAACTTTGATTGCTATGGTTCTCTCACTACCCACAAGAAATGGAAATTGCATGATTTTAATACATATGCTAGCTCTTCCATTTAGGCTCCCATATGACAAGTACACTACTGAGCCTTTAGGCTTATCATTTAGCCAATATATGCAGTTTGGGAAACTAGAATTGAAGAGATTGATGCCATAGTTTTCGTCATCCTCAATTCTTTTATCCAAGTACATTGATGGAATTGTTGGGCCTATTGTCCTCAATTTCCACCTTTTACCCATCCATTCCAATACCTATGTCATCAAATTATATATAAAAGAAAACCTCAGTTTCAAATATATATTAAAAAATAGAGTTCAAGTCAATTTCTTTTTTTTTTTTGAACTAATGATTTTGGTGGTTATAAAAGTATAGGGGTTTCCATGTGGCCTGGGAGGTTGCCGTTTTCTGCAACTATATATTTTTTTTTGTTTTTCCCAGGCGCAAAACGGCACTGGGAGATTTTAGCCCCGGTGGCACTGTCAAAAAACGGCAATCTAGGTTGCTGTTTTCTGACGTTTTATTTTTTTTTATAACCAATGCGCAATGTTTTGTGCATTGGTTTGAATACAGCTCGTGTAGAATCCACTATTAGAAAACGACAACTTAAATTGCCGTTTTCGGACTATTTATTTTTTTTAAAAGTGAGTCAAAGGCTGCAGCGCACAGTAAAAACTGTGTGCTGCAGCACATCAGACCCGTGCTTCACGGGTCTGCGAAGAGTTTGATTTTTTTATTTATTTATATAATTTGGCTTTAAAAAGCCAAAACTTTCCTTCATTTTACCATTTCACTTCTTTTGTTTCGTTGCATACTCACTTTTCTTTCTTCCTCAGTTTTCATTTACGCTTCAACTTCAATTTTCTTAAAATTTAAATATTTCATTTATCTAGTCTCATCTTAATTTAGCCACTATCTCCTTATTTCATTCAAGATCAAGCGAAAGGTATTATAATGTGATGTTAATTTTAATATATAGTTAAAATTTAAATTAATTTTTTTCTACTGATTTGATTATGATTTTTAAATTGCAGGTGCTGTTCATTTTGAAATAATTACGATCAATATATTAAAGGTCAGTTATTAGTATTTTATTTATTTTAAAAAATATAATTTATTCATTCAATGGTTGGAGTAAATTTGTCATGCGACTTCATTTAATTGATTTATAATTTTTTTCATACTATGAAACATATAATATGTTTGAAAATGTAATTGATAATTGGTTTTTTATTATTATGTCGGAAGTTACATTGATATTAAAAAATTTGATATTTATAGTGTATGCATATATTTTTATTATTTGATGATAAATCAGTATGAAAATAGTTAATTATTTTAAAAAATATATTATATATTAAATTTTGAAATAAATAAATAAATAAAAGCTAAAAATAAAAAATTTAGTTGACTATATAACATTTTTTTTTATGAATTTCATATTATAGGTGGTAAAAACGTATTTAGCACCAAGAGCAATGATGAGTAATATCGCAAAGACAATTGTCAAAAGAAAATGGGATGATTTGTACAACTGCCGTGTTGAAAAAGGAATGACTATATTCGATCATATCATCATAATAAGTAAAAAATTACAACATATTATTATGCATGGATATCCTATGACGGAGGCCAAGAAAGTTGAGGCTATTTGGATGACACTGCCATTAACTTATTTGGGATCTATAATGAAAATTTGGAATATACCTTATGTAACAAAATATGTGGAATTAGTTCTCATATTTGTCAAAGATATAATTGGAATAAGTGAAGAGAATTTGTTAAAAGTTAGGAATACAATACTAGTGTCTCAAAGAACTTATTGTTGGTGGTATAATTATAATAGATGGCCTAAATATTATGTTCATTAGACCATAAATAAAATTAGGTATGTATGAATAAAAATGTCAGCTGTGTTAAAATAGTAATTTCGTTGTCGTTTTAAGTGTTTTATATTAATTGTTAATGTTCATTATTTTATGAAATGATGTCATCTTTTTTATTTGTATCACATAATAATTTACGAAATAAAGTAATGTTGCAAGTGTCTCAAAGTATAATATGTTGTCGAAAGTTATAAAATAAAATGTTGATGATGCATATATAAAATAATTCAAAATAAGAATAACAACAAATAAAATTAGTATGAACAAATATAAGATAAAGAGTTAAATAAATAAAAATTAAATAAGTCATTTAACATGTATGATGTCAAAATTTATCTAGGTTTTGACATGGATCGACATGTAGGAGCTGCAAGAATAAATTCGAGTCCTATTAATAGGGAATTGCTTACACTATAAGGGAGACATCGATCTGACGCAATATGGAATAATTAAGTAATTTCTTAGTTATAAATATATATTAAATAAGAAGTTTTAATTTAATTTTTTAAGTTTACTTTATGATTTGGCTTGTTTTATTTATACTAAAGGTTGAGAGGGATTTGTTGAGGATAAGAAGGTGTAGTATAAATGAACACTATATATCTATTGACCAGAGAATTTTACCTTATGTAAGGGCAGCTGGTTTGGTTGGAGTAGCCAATATTGGTGTGACGTATTTAGATTGGCATTTAATCACGTTGCTTATTGAGAGGTGGCGACCTGAAACACACACATTTCATTTGACGTGTGGTGAAACGACAATTACCCTTCAAGATGTTAGAATTTTGACAGGTTCACCAATTAATGGCCAACCTGTGACCGGAAGAACAAATATCGATTGGCCAGCAATATGTCATGATCTACTTAGAGCAGTACCTCCTAAGAATGATATGCGGGGAGGAAAAGTGAAATTAACATGGTTGGATGTAACTGTCACGACCCAAATTTAGTCATGATTGGCGCATAAACTACCTAAATAATAGTTCATGCTAGCCTTATCGTACTATCAAAACTATATAAATTATTCAATTTAAAAAAAGTCCTCGAAAAGCAAAAGTGCTAAAGTTGGAAGTCCAATCTTAAAGTTCCAAATACATGCCAAAATTAAACTACGGGGTCTCTATAGAATAAAAGGAATAATACGAGATCAAAAGTTCTACTAATAAACTGACTGAAACATAATATTAACTAGAGCAAGTACTAAAAAAAAAGATCCTCGCCAATAGAAGGGATAAAACTGGAACTAGCCGAGAATAAATACTAATCTGCAAAACAAAAGAGTATAGAGCGGACGTGGTTTGAGTACAATGACTCAGTGAATGATAACTACAGCACATAACAGACTGAGAACAGGCAATAATTCAAAGTAATTTAACAAAATATATTAGCAACTAAAATGATATAATAAGCCATAAAAATGAATCGTCTAGTAAGCAGAAAAATTTTAAATAATTCAATTCGCAGTTCAAAAGGCATATCAAAACCAAGGTACAGTTTAACAGGGTGATGATACTCCACACCACCAAAGGCCAGATAACAGATGTCCCCACCATAGATATCATGCAATGGTTCTAATGCAGATGTCAATGACAGATGATGCATGAGAGCAAATTATGTACTTTCCTAAACATGAGATATCTGTGGCGGAACCAGATGTAAATTCAGATAGCAGATCGCTCAATAGGGCCAGATACAGATACAGATAATAACTGATCACATGTACCTATTTAAAAACGTTTTCCATTAATACAACATATCAGAAATTTTAGCAGAAAGAAAATATCATTTCAAAGCACGTAATAGATAAGTTCAGATTAATTTGATACACGGTTCAAATAAGTTCATATAAATAAACCAATCATTTATTGAAATGTAAAATAAACAGAAAGTAATTCAGAAACCTGTTCTCAGAATCTAAAACTCTAAAACAGATAATATTCAATTAAGTAAAATCAGACGAATCAAAATATCAATTAAATCAACAAAATAAATAAAAAGTAAAATTTGCGTAAAACTAATATAATAAAAATCAATAAATACTAGTAGAAAATTAACATAGAAATAAGTTGCACAAGTTCAATTGATAAAAGATTAAAACATTTTTAATTAAATAGAACTTAATAAACAAAATATTTTGAGTCAAAATTAAAAAGATAGTTTCTTTAAAACAGATGTGTACTGTAATTACCACTCACCTGAAATTTCTAATAAACGAGGTCCAACACTCAAAAGCAAGCTACTCACTCTATGGAAGGCATACTGGAGTTTCCTAATCATAGGAAAAAAGAATATATATTGATCACTCTAACTATTGTATTGGCCAAGCAATATTTTCTAATACTATAAATGTAGAATATTTGAGAACTTATTCGAAATAAGATAAACTAAATCTTTAGAACAATAATTAGACTTGATATTTTATGTTCATAGGACAATTTTGTGCCGAAATTATGCTTTTATTTATTTAAAGATGTTTGTTAACATATGTTTATATATATTTGAGCTAAAAATTTACCCATGATATAAAACATATATTTTATTTTATTACCCTTAAAAGAACTAGTCTATAGATTTAAAATTGTCTAAGACTATTTAAAACAATGAAAAGTTATGACTAATTCATTAAGGAAAATAATATATTCATAAGTATATATAATTATACATATATGCAAAACGTACTACACTGTACAAGCAATAAGTAAATAAGAAAACTAATAAATTACACAAAATAATAATTACTAAAACATTTAATTATTATATATAAAAATATCAAATTGACAGGATGAGAATTATGAAAGTAGAATAACCTTGAGAAAGGACAAAACATTAAAAGCCAGTCTTTATTTGGTTAAAAGGAATGTATGCAAATTAAATACATGGATCTCTTATGTTTTCAAAGGATGCCTTCCGTAGGAAAAAGAAAAAGAAAAATAAATAATTTAAAATCTTGTTGCCGAGAGTAACATTTTAACAGGCCAAAGAAAACAAAGTGCAATTATGTTGAAGAAATTAGAACTAAAGTATGCCAAAGAAAACAAAAAAAATAATAATAATAATAATTAATTATTTAAATGGTTTAGATTAATTTACCTTGAATATGTTATCAATGGTAGCCTTAATAGCTCAGTAATGCAGTGTTATGGAATTGAGAAAAGCCATGAAATTCTAAAGCTCCTTTTTTTTTGATTGATAGTGCGTGCTGTATTGGATTTTTAGAGGAGGAGTATTATTAGAATAGGGGACTAAAGATTAGGGAAGTGGGGTGGGAAATGGGTTTTTATTTGTTATTTATATATTTAATATTTTTTAATAATTAGAAGATTTATTAGATAATAAAAAAATAATTATAAAAGAAATACGGGTAATAATATTCTTCCCCCCTAACAGAAAATTCGTCCTCGAATTTCTAATAGTTCAAAAGGTACTAACCTGAGTTAAGGAATAGTCGAGGATATCTGCCTTTCATTTCAGACTCAACTTCCCATGTAGCTTCACTATCCCTATAATGCTCCCATCGAACTTTAACTAAAGGAATGTCCTTTGATCGAAGATTTCTAATCTGACGATCCAGAATCTCTACTGGTTGCTCCTCATAAGACAAATCCTCACTAAACTTAACAATCTGCGGCCTTAAAACATGATAAGAATCTAGAACATACTTTATGAGCATTGAGATGTGAAAAATGGGGTGCACATAAGACAAGTTAAGTGGAAGGGTCAAGCGATATGCAACGGCACCAATCTTTTTAAGAATCTCAACAGACCTAATATAGCGAGGACTTAGTTTTCCTTTCTTGCCAAATCTCATTACTCCTTTCATAGGTGAAACTCTTAAAAACACGTGATCGCCAACCATGAATTGTACATCTTTACGCCTAGGATCAGTATAACTCTTTTGTCTACTTTGAGTTGTCAGGAGTTTGTCTCGAATAGTACAAACTTTCTCTGAAGTTAATTGTATCAGTTCTAGCCTAGTTAACCTCCTATCTCCAACCTCAGTCTAGTAGATAGGGGATCTACATTTACGTCCATATAAAGCCTCATAAGGTGCCATTTCAATACTAGCTTGATAGCTATTATTATAAGCAAACTCCACCAAGGGTAGGTGAAGATGCCAATTACCATCGAAATCCATAATACAAGCGCGAAGCATATCCTCAAGGGTTTGAATGGTCCTTTCTGATTAACCATCTGTCTGGGGGTGAAAAGCTGTACTAAATTGTAACTTAGTCCCTAAAGCTTCCTGAAATGCCCTCCAAAAATGAGAAGTGAATTTAGCACCACGATCAGATACAATGGAAACTGGAACCCCATGAAGCCTAACTATCTCATCAATGTACAACTGAGCTAGTTTGGAACAATCATATGTCGTTTTCACAGGCACGAAATGAGCAGATTTAGTCAACCGATCCACAATTACCCAAATTGACTCAAAACCACCTCGAGTACGTGGTAACCCGACTACAAAATCCATAGCCATATTCTCCCACTTCCACTCAGGAATGGTAAACCAGATGGTCTCTGATGTTTCGCCTTCACTTGTTGACAAGTAAGACATTTAGCCACAAAATCAACATCTCTTTTCATCCCACTCCACCAATACAATTCTCTCAGATCTCGATACATTTTTGTAGCACCAGGGTGTACAGTATAAGAAGAATAATGTGCCTCTTCTAAAATCTTGCTTTTAAAATCTTTAACATCTAGGACACAGAGTCTACTGCTATAACGAAGAAGCTTATCATCCCCTATCACAAAATCCTGAACCTTACCCTGATAAACATCATCAATCAACCCAACTTAGGGTCTACCTGTTGAGCTTCTTTAATTCTATCCACAAGGATTGGCCTAACACAAATATGAGCAAAAAGAGATCCCGATATCACCTGAAATTTGACATCATGGTCCATCAACTCATGAAATTTCCTATATAGATAAATGAGCTAGACTGCCCAAAGATTTTCTGCTTAATGCATCAGCCACAACATTAGCTTTCCCAGGATAATACTGTATGGTGCAATCATAGTCCTTAAGCAATTCCACCCATCTTCTCTGCCTAAGATTAAGATCATGCTGATTAAAGATATATTTCAAGCTCTTGTGATTAGTGAAAATTTCACATGTCTCACCATACAAGTAATGCCTCTAAATTTTTAAGGCAAAAATCACTACTACCATCTTTAAATCATGCGTGGGATAATTTTGCTAGTGTTTCTTTAATTGGCGGGAAGCATAAGCAATCACCCGATCATGTTGCATCAAGGCACATCCTAGACCAACCCTGGAAGCATCACAATAAACTGTATACCCTCCTGACCCAGATGGAAGTGTCAAAATAGTTGCTGTAGTCAAACGGGTTTTTAATTCTTGAAAGCTCTTTTCACAATCTTCTGACCACTGAAACTTCACATTCTTCTGAGTTAGCTTTGTTAAAGGAGCAACAATGCGAGAAAAATCTTGCACAAATCGCCTGTAATGCCCTGCTAAACCCAAAAAACTACGAATTTCTAACACTGTGGTTGGCCTTGGCCAATGGAGTACAACTTCTATCTTTTTTTGATCAACACTCACCCCATCTTTAGATATCACGACCCAAAAATGTCACACTGTCCAACCAGAACTCACATTTAGAAAATTTTGCATATAATTGCTGATCCCTTAAGGTCTGAAGAACAATTTTCAAATGCTGCTCATGCTCTTCCTCACTTTTTGAGTACACAAGGATGTCATCAATAAATACTATCACAAATTTATCCAAGTATGGTTTAAAAACCCTATTCATCAGGTCCATAAAAGCAGCTAGTAACCTTTAGCGAAGTGCCTGACAATGCAACTCCTGAAGTGATATGCCAGCATGCTCGTACATGGATGCTGAGATATTTTGGCAGAATGTTATTTGCATCACAAAATTCATCATTGGTACACTTAATGTTCCTACCTCTTCTAGAGGATTTGGAATCCATTGGCCAATACAGTTGAGGGTCGGCATGTTTTGCTTGGTTGTATAGAGATCTTTGTAGGGCCATGCGTCCCGATGCAAAAGGAGTTACTGGCTATCTGCAACTCTTACAAATATGGGCGTGAGAAAGACTTCCCAAATTTAGGCCTGAACATATACACCCATACACGATAAACCAAAGCATGCCTTACGGATTCAGGTATCACTTGCATATTAAAAATAAATAATTTTTTTTGAAATTTTAATTAACAATAATTAAACTTGCATTTGAACATGATGTTATATTAGGTGGGCACAACAATTGGACATGCGTAACATTCATATTTATAGGATGGATACGAATATATATCGTGAAACTTTAGATATGCGGTCTACTGCACAGGTTGGTAGTAAAATTTTATACATAATACGTTTAGTTTACAGCTATCTATTATTTACTAAAAAATAATTATTATTAATTTGTTTTGTAGTTTGAGTGGGAGCCTTATAACAATATAATCTATTTGCTACCACATGATTGCAAAAGTGGTCAGTCCTGCTGGATGTCTATTGTTCCACTCATTTGCTTTCATATAATTGAGTGGCACCATCTAGATAGAGTGATGAGACATTTTGGTTTTAACCAACCAATTCCTTCTCTACCCATGATACAAGATAATTTACAATTGATAGACTTGCAGGGCCAAAATCAGTTGAATTGGGCTGTCGAATTTAGAGCATTCATACATGAGTGGAACAACCGTCACAACCGGGTTATTGTTGGCCAAGAGCCTAGGCATCAATTAAGTAATCAATCAGAATACATGCAGTGGTATGTACAACGCACGAGACGTTGGATAACCCCCAGTGGAGCGTCCCGTACAGCGACTGTAAGTATTTTATTCATGATTAATTTACTTTATGAAATATAATTTCTCAAATTGTATGACATATTTTTGGCTTTTAATTATAAATTTATTTATTTTAGGCTGATGGTGTCGAAAGATTAGTACACAAAGAAGGTGATGCCTTAACGAATCAAAGGATAATGGAAAGTATAATTGGTGCAATCGGTCATGATGATCGATTATTAACTGATTATCTTAGGTAGCCCGGTCCAAATCCAATCAACATACCATCGATGGAAACCCAATTTCAAGACTTCCGGACACAGTGACGTTAGAGGGAGGATGATTGATAGGCGTGCGAGTGTCCCAGATAGATATTATGATCCAAATGTAATGCAGATTCCAGCACCAATGTCATGGCCTTTTCATGACATTCAATCTCCGCATGAACAATGCGCGACACAAACTCCATGCCTAAATATGTCATCCTACGAAGTCGGGTCAACGAGTTATAATCAGGTTGATGTAGGTGGTTCAAGCTATCAACATACAATATGTCTTCTAATATCGGTTTTCTCAACAGTATCATTCAAGTCAATCTCTTCATCATCCTCATCTGGATCTAAACTTGGAAAAATGTACCCATTATTGGTAAGATTGGTATCATGACATGCAACGTCGCTACATTCAACCCTAAAACCTGAGGAAAAATTATTTTTGTTTTGCTCTCTAAACTCTCTTATAGGACTTGCTTCTATTGTTTCCAAATTCTCAAATTCTCAACCCCTTCACATTGTGTTGCATCCTCAAACTGTGTACCAAAATCTGACCGACAACCGCTTGCATAATTCAAATTATCAACAAATACATTTCTCTCGTCCATCGTCGGTATGGAATCTCCAGCAATATTGCTATTCAAGTGATCAACATTATTCAACACATTTTGTTCATCTCCAATTACAATTTGTTCAGTATCAACAATTAGCTCAGCAAAAGTATATCCAGGAAATGTAACAAAATTTTCATAAATTTGATCAATGTTATCGTCATCAGTTACATCCATAAGTGCCCAAGAATACGACCCCTAACTGTTAATAGGACACTTATATATCACTACTAACTCTCACATCTACAGTTAAATCCAATTTAACTGATATCTTATGAACAAGTTCTGCAAATGTCGGTTTGCTTCTGAGTTTCAATCTCCTCGAACGTCCTGAGGAGCTTGAAGTATCATACTGATAACCGGCTATGTCTCATATTGATTGTCGTTCAGTATGAATTATAAATATTGCTGGAATCGACATTTTCTTACTCGTACATTAAATGTAAATATTTTATAATTAATGCATAATTTTACTATTATCGAAACTTAAATGCTTTCCACAAAATTTAAAACCATTCGTATATTAAATCATTCTATGCAACTACTTTTAAAAATTTTTATTCCTTTAACTACTAAATTTTACGTAAATATTTTTTACGTAAATATTTTTACTCCTCTGACAAACAAAATTTACGCAAATATTTTTTACTAATTAGTTCACTATTTCTCCAAATTAAAATTTTATTTTAATTCTTAACTCCTTAAAAATAATTTTTTTCTTCCAGCTATACAATATAATATTATCTATATTGTCTACATATTTATTTGTTCATAAATATTTCAACTTTTTAAACTAATTACTCTTTTAATCTACTAAATTTATATTTTAATTAAATCACTTCTAAAATTTAATTTTAATTCACTAGTAAAAACTATAAATAAAAAATTCACATACCAATTTATTTTAATATATTCCTAGATATCACAAAATTAAAATATAAAATTTAATAAATCTAACTAAATTTGGACAACGTATTACTCTACAAATATTGACAATTATAATTTATCTAAATAAACTATAAAAAAAATGTGCTCAATAATTATCTTAACTTAGCTTAAACAAAGTTTATTTTTCAAAAATAAAATAAATACTAATAACTTCCCTTTTAAAATATTGATCGGAATTATATTGCAAATTTTATAGCACCTGCAATTTAAAAATGACAAAAATGTTAGTCATACATTAAAATCTTATTAACAAAATTAATTTATACTTTATTCACGTAACAATACATTTTTTTTAACTGCGAACAACTAAGGAGATATTGTCTTCATTATGTAATAAGTAAAATAAAAATGAATAAGTAAAGAAATGAAATTATGAAGTAGAAAGGAAATGAGAGAGCTGAAAGAAAGAAAACCAATTAGCAATGAAATAAAATGGAAGAAATAAAATGGTGAGGGAGAGAGGTGTGGCTTTTTTAAAGCCAAATTTCTTAAAAAAAAAAATTAATTACTTTTTACCAGGCAGACCCGTGAGGCACGGGTCTACTGGGCTGTAGCGCATAGTAACATCTGTGCGCTGCAGCCTTTGACCATTTAAAAAAAAGTTATATTTAAATGTCAGAAAACGGCAACCTAGGTTGCCGTTTTTTGACAGTGGGTCCCACCGGACTCTTGTCCACCGAGACGCAAAACGGTAACTTATTTGGGCTTTCGTGTCAGAAAACGGCAACCTAAGTTGCCGTTTTCTGACAGTGGGTCCCACCCGGGCTAAAATCTCCCAGGTGCAAAACGGTGCCGTTTTGCGCTTGGGAAAAACAAAAAAAAATATAGTTGTCAAAAAACGGCAACCTAGTGTCATTTTGGTGTGGGACTCACGGTGTCAGAAAACAACAATATAGCTAGGTTGCGTTTTCTGACACCCCATTTTCCTAATTTTATTTGTTGTAGCTCCTAATTACTAATTACTTTCGCTTTTCACGCCAAAAGGAAAAAAATCCCCACAATTTATATAAGCGTGCCTTTGTTTTATTCTTTTATTTTCAAAGCAACAATTAAACTGGTTTAATCTAATGTTTTCAGAAACGGATCGAAAATCGATTCAATATGCCAACTGAATTATGAGTTAGCTGATTGAATCGAATTGATGCGAAATTTTTATCTTTTTTAAATATAATTATTTATAAAAAAAATTAAAAATATGGTATTAAAAAATATATTCAAATAACCTATTAATTATCAAATATCAATATAAAAATAGTAATTTTAAACAAAATTTGCAAATATAAAAATCAAATAAATTGTTAAAACATAAATAGCAAATATCAAAATATACCTGTAGTAATAATGTCATATGAAAATGTTCCTTCAAGAATCACAAGGTAAAAAGCAAAAAAGGGAATAAATTAAATCAAATATTTTAGAGAAATTTAATAAAAACTATCTGATGATATTATTTTAATATTTTTAATTGATTTTTCTCACAACATATGTTTAGAGAAAGTGCCAATTAGTTTTAGTTTTATGGTACTGAAATCTTTTTATTGATCTAAAATGAAATTCAAATACTATTATTCAGAATATAAAAATTTTCGTTAATTTTAAAGAATAGTAGCAATCTGATTAAACATATATGAAAGAAGAAGAGTCAAATTTTGCTAAAGGTATGAGATGGATGCATGAATCTCCTCCTCTATTATATAAGCTCCAATGCATAATTTTCCCCAAAATTACCACCTTTTAATACATTAAATTTTTAAATTAGTTGAAGAATACTTTTATACTATTAAAAATATCAGATTATTTCTCTCAATTTCTTAAAATTATCATATCACTTTAACATGTGATTTTCACTTATTTTTTTAAAGTGTCACATATTTTTATAAAAAAATAATATAATATTTTTAATAACCTTAGGAGAAATTTTTTCTATTAATTTAGAAAATAATATATTAAATGATAACAAATTATAAAAGTTTATGTTATCCTTAATATAAATTGCCTGATTTGAATCAATAATTCCAATCTAATTTTTTCGGTTCAAATTGAGTTTTTACATATTTCGATTTTCATATTAAATCAAACCAATTTTCTTATTAATTCACGATTGAAACGATTCGATCGGCCAAGTCAACCCAATTTTTAAAATAGTGATTTAATCTTAACATTTATTTTAAAGCTAATTTATTTCTTACATTTTGATATTCTTCATATTTCTTTAATATTTCAATTATATGTTCTTATCTTAATTTAATTATTTTTCTTTTTAAATTATTTTCAAAATCTGTAAAATTACTCTAAAATATTTCAACCAAATTTCTGATATCAATCAAAGCGAGTTTGTTCTCTTGGAATTTTCTAAATATTCTAAACATTGATTTTCTATAATTATGTTTAGAATATTTAGAAAATTCCAAGAGAACAAACTCGCTTTGATTGTTATTCGAGCTTTGGTATTAGAGTTTTGAAAAAAAAAAAGAAATTGAATTGGGGCGTAGACATAAAATTAAAAAAAAATTAAAAAAATGGAAGAGCATTTTAATATCTAAGATCAAAACCTCAAAGATAAATCGGTTCCAAAGTAAATGTTAAAAATAAATCAACTTTCCTAACAAAATATTATGGGTAAATCAGTACCCTTTTCCCATTTTCAAATTAAATAATCCAACTTTCAAATTTACTAGTTTACATATTATATTTATAAATTTATATCAACGTGTCAGCTGTTTTAATTCAATGAATGTGATATTTTTCTGTCCTTCCAAATATAATCAAAAGAAAGAACCCACTTTCCGTGACTTTTATGTTTTACATTTATATATTTTAATGGATTTCTTTTGAATTTTTTTACATTTTTTATCTTTTATTTTTTTAATTTTTTTATATTGATTCGTGACTTTTATGTAGAAATAGTGAATAATTTCAATTTGCAAACAAAATTAAGCTATATAATTAATTTAATCTCATGTAATATCATCAGAGAAAATGAGACCTGATAGCATCGCTAGGGGTGTGCAAATGGTCGGTTCGGTTCGGTTTTGGACCGAACCGAACAAACCGAAAATCGAATTTGGGAAATTTTTCGAACCGAACCGCGGACCGAAATTTTTAGAACCGAAACCGAATAAACCAAAATAATTTTGGTCGGTTCGGTTCGGTCTAATCGGTTTTTCACAAATATAGATTTTTTTAAAAAATTTTTAACTTATATGAATGCATAAATTAAATTAACTTATATTCAATAAAATATAACCATTTAAAATAACTAAAAAAAATATACATAAATTTTTCATATTATTTTCCTAATAAATTAGCAAAATTACACTAAAAAATACATTAAAAATAAATACAACATAAATTCTTATTAATAATATATTTAATGTACTTCAATTAAAAAAAAACATATATGTAAATAAATATAACTATAGTGTATATTTAGATTTAGGTTATATATATATATATATAAGCAAAATGTTGAGTTTGAAAAACTTCGGTCGGTTCAGTTCTTTCGGTTTTACAATTTTAAGAACCGAAATAACCGAAATTTAATTTCGATTTAGAACCGAAAACTGAAGAAACCGAACCAAATAGACCAAAATCTATTCTGTTTGGTTTTGCACAGCCCTAAGTATCGCTATCCTCCTATCACACATCGATTTGAGATGAGCTGAAAGTGGACCTTATAAAGGCCATGGACACCTTCTCCCTGCATTAGACTTTTTGGGGCTACACCCCAGAAGCAAAACCCGTGAGGGCCCAAGGCTCAAAGCGAACAATATATGCAGGCACCGCCGCGAGCCGGTGTATCATTTGGTGCTTTCATTGAGAGACGAGAGCCAAAGCGCCCGTAGACCTCTCATCGGGAGGGGGGATAGTGATAGCATCGCTATCCTCCTATCTCACATCGGTTTGAGATGAGCTGAAAGTGGACCTTATAAAGGCCATGTACACCTTCTCCCTGCACGAGATCTTTTGGGGTTACACCCCAGAAGCAAAACAGTGAGGGCCGAAGCCCAAAGCGGACAATATCGTGCAGCACTCAACGCGGGCCGGTGTATCAAGACCAATAAGAAAAAGTTATAAAATCAAATAAAAAAACAACAATGTCTGGACCTATAAGGTGAATTTGATTACGCATGTAGTGACATCACTCTCATAAATCACATCCCGAACAAACTTTGGTTAAAATCGAATCAAACCGACTTATTCACGATAAGAAAATCAACAATTATCAATGGAAATTTAGCGACGGAAAAGAGATATTCATCGCTAATTACTGATGAAAAATAATTCAGCGACGTAAAATCGAACCGTCGGCAAATTTACCGCGTAAAAATCGTGGCATAAATTGTTATGAAAATTAGAGATGGAAAAAAATTTTCATTGCAAAAAAATGAGAGAAATTTATGCCACGACTTTGCCCCTCCCCCCCGGCGCAGATCACCCTCTGGCCTTCCCCCTTCGGCCTCGCGCACTGATCTCCCTCTCGCCCCGCAACTCCCCTTTCTTCCTCCTTCAGATTTGCTTCCGCACGACGCCACTTGCCACCGTGCTCCCTCTTGCGCTCTTCTCTGCCTCTAGCCCTTCCCCCGCCGTCATCCACGGTCAGATCTAGTTTTTTTCATTTATTTTTTTAATTACTGGTGTATTTATTTTATTTTATTTTATTTTATTTATCAGCTAAATAATATCCCTTATGCTCCTTTCTTCGTGCTAAATAGTGTGTGATTTATGTGGTATATATCTCTTATTAATAAATCATAATCTATGGAAATGCTTGTAAATGTTGGTTGAGCTATTTATTTAAATGTGCAAATATGGAGAAATAATTTTTATGATATGCAGCAAAAGCAGTCGTGGGTAAATAGGATTGTTGCCATTTATTGAAAAATTGTAGTGAAGGTTTCAACTCAAAACTGTTTTGGGTGTGTGGTTTTTTCTTGAATAATTGGAAAATGGTGGCCATTTTTTATGGTATATGTTATATATGATTCCATTTTGATTTACATTCTTGAATGCTTTGGCAATTTGTGACATCATGAAAATATTTAATTTTAAAGTAGGAATTATTCAGTCAATAGTCAAAAATCTTATGTTTGCTGTTAAAAAATCTTGTATGTTTTCTTTCTTGTAAGTTGGATTTTTTGAATAAGTTGTGTTGATGTAAATTATTCACAATGCAAATGCGAGAAGACTTTCTTCAGAAGTGTAGGTCATTCTTCAAAAAATATATGTGAAAAGGACTTTGAATCTTCTCTGCAGAGCCTTAGAGGAAAGGCTATGGATATATCACAAGAAGCTGGCGACATCAAAGTAAAATTTAGTCCAATTTTTAAAACTCAATGCCATGGCATTGGAAATTAAATGAATTATATATATAACCGTCGAGTATTAATATAAATGAATTATAATATTTTTATATGTGAAGAGCTATACAGTCTACCTCTAAGAAATTTCAGAAGATTGAATTTTAAATCTATTCCAATGGAGATATGCTTATTCACTCACTGAATATAACACCCCGATTCGGACCCTAGAAGTTTTGGCTAAATTTTTATCGGATTTTAATGTTAAGAGCGAATCTGGATGCAAAAGTTTTGATTGCACCAGTGTGGCTTTTGAGTTTTGTCACGAGCGCGACAGAGCCCTCAAGCGGAATGTCAGCTTAATTGGGTTTTAAGAGACTTTAAGTTGGGTTTTAGACAGGTGGCAGTGTAGGGGCTTGACAAGTGGTAATGTAGGAGTTTGACACTTGGCATGGGATTTAATTGTTTGAGTGAATAAATGTTTTTATGGCATTAAGTGAGAGTGGTTAGCATTTATTTTGATTGGTTGGCTTTGAGTGGGTTTGACCGACCACTCTTATTGCCCCTTTCTTCATTTTTCTGCTTTTGGTCTTTTATTCCCTTCATTTCCTTTTTCTTTGTTCTTTGCTCTACCGTGTTCCTTTTCTTTCTTCCCTTTTCGTCCCTTTTTCATTTGTTCCTTGAGTGGGTTCACTTGGAATGGTTTGAAGAGTAAGAGAAGGGTTTGAGTTAGTTCTTGAGTAGAGGTAAGTGGATAATGTTAGTATTGGTCTTCTTCTTCTACTTTAGCTTTTTGTTTTTGATTTAAAGTTAAGAGTATGGATTAAGTGTTCTCTTGGTTGGTTTGTGCATGAAAGCTGTGGACAAGAAGTTGGACAAAGGAAAGGAGAAGATCGGAATCGAGTAGGGCAGTGATCGAGCTACCTAGAGGTCGGGATCGTGTGCGATTTTGACTTTGTTCATTTTGATTGCTTGCGGAGTTTTTATGTTATATGTATTTATATATGTTTATGATTATGTAATTTGATCATTTTACATGAGTTTGGATGGTGTTAGGTGATTTCCATATAGTTTTTGTGAAAAATGTATGATTTGGGGAATTCTGTTCATTTTTCGTCTGACCTCCGTGTACTGTTTTTGTCCTAAGTAGAGTTTTAGACCTCTACATTGAGTGATTCTTGATCCATTAGAACTGTGACTTCTATTCCTATAAAAGTGTCAGAAATGATCATTGGTCCAAGCCCATTTTTTCATTGCTGTTTGGCAAATTCTTGCTCTAAGACCCCGAAAATTGATCAAAACCGAAGTGTCTCTGCTTGGGTCGGGTTACTAGAATAGTATAGGTTTTTTTAACTCATATCTGAAGTTATAGATGTCCAAATGACTTAAAACTTATCCCATTTGAAATTTAACATCCTAGGGAACATTTGTTAAGAAGAAAGTTTTTCCAAAAAATGTCTCTAACTATGCGAAAAATTAAGTGTAAGTTTGGACCTGAAGTTTGTCTAGAGTCTGCCTTGTGTTTTGAGGCAGAATAGGTTTACACAGAGGTAAGGAATTCCTCACCGCCGTGTAAAAGCATTCTGTCCCATTTAGACCCATTTTTAGTGTCCCACACTGCGGTATGGAATGCCTTACCACCGTGTGACCTCATCCTTCAGCCTAAGATGTACTTTTTCCTTCTCAAATCGAACCCGAACTTCACCGGAAGTTATTACCCCTTGTTCCACTTATGTCTAACGTTATAAAATGCGTATATGAATATTTTTACAATTGACTTATATGTAAATGATGCCATGATACAAGAGTTTAAGAATGGAACTAAGTGTTTACATGCTTTATAATTATTGAACATGACATGCCATGCCATGTGATATTGATCATATATGATTGAATCATGATGTAATGCTTGAGTGACTGTAATGCATATGATATAGTGTATAGAGTCTTTATGTTAAGCCTGAATGATCATTGTAATGGACAGATAAGAATGCTTATAAAGTGTTACCGCGCGGCTGCCTCTGCGACCTTAATTATGTCAACTGGAGAATACCTCGAGTATTCAATTTTGAGTTAGGTCTCTACTTATAAATTCTGATAATATTTCACTGTGCCCGTATCCACAACTAAAGGAATTCAGGCTGTTTTACGTTTGACGTGTATAAGAGTTGATGTCTAAGTACTGTTCTGTACGTATACTTTTGCATGAGAATGTTATTTTGTATACATGATCTGTACAAGAGTAAGAGTGTATATGTATGTGAATATGTGATCTTGTTCAGTATTAAGCATGACCATGAATGTGAATCATGTGGTTTAGGTGTACATAACCTGTAAATGAATAAAAGTTTATATGCATATGAACACAAGATTACACAAATTATATGATTATAGTTTTGTATTGAGCATGATTATATAAGTGATGCGTGTGATATGTGTGTGACTTCGGAAGAAGAAGTCATTTCCTTTATTTTATCCCCGCTAAGCGTTATCGCTTAGCACGGGTGTTTTTCCCGTGTAGGTTTGTAGGATGGTATCAGAGAGTTTGCATCTATAGGTTATGGCCACTAGGAGCTGGTTTAAGATCTTTTTGTATTAGATAGAGTTTCTGATATTTTGGGTAACATCATTATGTAAATAGAGAAGTATAGTTATTATGTAATAGTGTTAATCGGAAGTATATGTACAGATAATGATCATGTAATATAATGGTTACTTTTTGTAATGAATATCTGTATATGAAAAAAATGTATGTATATTATTTATAATCGGATGTTGGATATTATTTATAATCGGATGTTGGCTCTCAGGTTGTGCTTATTAGCTTAATGTTATTAGTTTATTTCTGCTCTTGCTTCCGCTTTTGTTCCGGTTTGCGTTAGAGTCGGCGTAGCGCCCCGATATTCCTCCTCGGGGGTATTGGGGTATTACACTGTAAGCCTCAAGCTTAATTCAATCATACATACATTTATAACTTAATTTGATTCATAATAATTAGTTCTTAAGTATAGGTTGGAGTTGGGCTAATACTGTTACAAGAACTAGGAGGTCTCAATGCTTTTGCCTTATATGCAACAACTATTTTTGACTCGGCTGGTAAATTTTACTAAATGTTTTTATCTAAATAAGAATTATTTTTTTTTTTACATTTTTTTGTATGTATGACATTAAATTTTTGTGCTTAATATGGTAGGCTTTCCGAGCACCACTGGGACTATAGCAGCATCGATTGTTCAGGTTCTTTATTCGATTCGGTTTATTGAATTACATATATAATATAATAATTAACTGTATATAATTAATTTTTATAGATTATAATGACCACTTTGGGAGTACTACTAAATAGATAAATCGAGAAGAAGAACATTGTTACTGGTAAGAGAGGGAGAATATTTCCGCTTAAAATTTGTAATTACAAAGAAGCTAATATATTGGATTATTATTATTTTGCAGATATCTGCAATTGGAGTTTGCTTAGGTTGTGTCCTTACAAGATTATTGTTCCTGTTTCAGGTTAATTTCCGGCAAACCAGAATCTTTTTCACATAATATGCTTCTCCACTAATGATTATTTATATGTGTTGAGAAAAAGATGAATAAATAAATAATTGGCAAGATAAAAACGACACAAGGATTTATATGAAAAACCCTCTTGTGATTATAGAGAGAAAAACCACGGGACAAATTTCGAGAAATCTTCACTATAAAATAATGAGATTACAAATAATCTCTCAAATTTTAGTAATAACTTGAGGAATACTCTCACAAAATTACACCCTCACAATTTTGTGGAACACTCACACTCACTTTTCAGCTCTCTCTCAATCGAAAGAATACAAAGAAAATTAAAAATTAAGATAATTGAGATTGAAAATAAAGCTAAACCGTTCTGCCTTTTATAAGCAAAGCAAGTAATTTTTTCTGAATTTTCATTCACCGAATTCATTCAATAGCCATTTTTTTTAAGCCATTTTGTTTGAATTTCATTCACCGAATTCTTTATTTTGGTAGATGTTTTCTTTGACTTCCTTTTTCTTTATTTTGCCATTTTCTTTAACCTTTTGTTTTTGGTTGAAAAATTCTTATCAATTCTCCCCCTTTTCAACCAATCAGGGAAGAATAGTACTGCAAATCTTTTATTGCAAACTCATTCCAGCAAGCTTGGAACACAACTCAAGGTTTCGGACTATAAATCACTTTTGTCAACATGTCTGCTCCATTTTTGTCTGTGTGAATCTTTTGAACCTGAAACAACTTCCTCTTAAGTGCTTCACGAATTCAGTGATATCTGACATCGATAAACTTTGTTCTATAGTTATAAGTAGCATTTTTGCTCGGATCAATTACACTCTGGCTATCACAATGAATTACGTACCCTTTTTGCTTTAAACCCAAATCTTGGAGAAAATTCTTCATCCACATTATTTCTTTTCCTGCTTCAGTGAGTGCTATATACTCGACTTCGGTTGTAGATAGAGCAACACATTTTTGCAACTTCGATTGCCATGACACAGCTCCCCCTGCAAAAGTAAACAAGTATCCAGATGTAGACTTTCTATCATTAAAATCACCGGCCATATTAGCATCTATAAATCCTTCCAAGACTGGTTTTTCTCTTCCAAAACTTAGGCACATTTCTGACGTACCCCTCAGATATCTAAAGATCCATTTGACAGCTTTGCAATGCTCTTTGCGTGGATTTGCTAGCAAACGGCTCACAACTCCTACTGCATGAGCGATATCTGACCTTGTGCATACCATCACGTACATCAAGCTACCAACAGCTGAAGAATACGGAGTAGTCGACATTTTCTTCTTCTTTTTTTCTGAAGAAGGACATATCTCCTTGGTAAGTTTTAATTGCTCATCAAGAGGTGAAGAAACTGGCTTTGCTCCTTTCATATTGAACCTTTCAAGGATTCGTTCAATATATTTTTCTTATAACAGCTATAGCCTTTGAGACCTCCTATCTCGGGTAATTTTCATCCCTAAAATTTATTTTGCTGGACCCAAATCCTTCATATCAAAGACCTCAGAAAGTTCTTTCTTTAGTTGATTAATCATTCTAGCATCCTGACCAATTATTAAATTATCATCAACATATAATAATAGGATGACAAATTTCTCACTAGAAAATTGCTTGATGTAAACACAAAAGTCTGCTGCTGTTCTCTTATACTCTCGATCCATCACAAATGAATCAAACTTCTTGTACCATTGTCGACGAGCTTGTTTTAGTCAGTACAAGCTTTTTCTCAATCTGCATACTAGATTCTCTTTTCCTTTGACCCGAACCCTTCAGGCTGCTGTATGTAGAATTCTTCTTCTAAATCTCTATAAAAAAATGCAGACTTTACATCCGTCTGCTCAATCTCAAGATCTAGACTAGCTGCTAGTCCCAAGATTACTCTGATCGATGACATCTTCACCACCGAAAAAGATCTCATCAAAATCTATTCCTTTCTTCTGACCAAAACCTTTGATGACCAATCGTGCTTTGTATTTCACCAGATTTTCGCGTCCATCATCTTTTATCTGGTACACTCATTTGTTTCTCAAGGCCTTCCTGCCTTTTTGAAGTTTCATTAACTCATAGGTGCTATTTTTCATGAGAGAATTCATCTCCTCTTGCATGGATTCCATCCACTTGTCTTTGTTTTTATGAGCTATTACTTCTTGAAAGCTTTCTAGCTCCCCCTTCTCAGTAAGAAGGATATAATCTGCGCTGGGTATTTTGTAGATGACCTTCAATTTCTGGTTGACCGTCTCAACTGTTGTTTGTCATTCTCCGGCTGTTGGTAATGACCCTCCTATGTTGGTACATATTCTTCAATGTCATCATCAGTAGGATGCAGCTCAACATCTTCATTTGCTTCTTGTGCTTCTTTTCCTTCGAATAACTGTTGCTGTGGAGAATTTAGCTCAACAATGTATTTTTTGAGCTCTTTCTCTTTTTCATTCAGACTTTCAATTATTTGGTCCTCACGAAATACCACATCCCTGCTTCTTATGACCTTCTTCTTTGTTGGATCCCAGAACCTGTAGCGAAAATCTTCATCTCCGTAGCAAATAAAGATACATGAAAGTGCCTTATCATCAAGCTTTGATCTTTGCTCCTTTGGTATATGCACAAAAGCTTTGCATTCGAACACATTCAAATGAGAGTAAGAAATATTTTTTCCAGTCCATACTCTTTCTGGAATGTCAAACTCTAAAGGAACTGATGGAGACCTATTGATCAAGTAGCATGTGGTTTACACTGCTGCTTCCTAAAAAGACTTTGGCAGTTTTGATGATCTCAACAAGCATCTGACCCTCTCTATGATGGTGCGATTCATTCGTTCTGCTGCACTATTGTGTTGAGAAGTGCCAGAAACTGTCTTCTCATGCCGAATTTAGAGCAATAATCTCTAAAATTATAGGAAGTTTACTCGCCTCCATTATCTGATCGGAGACATTTTAGCTGCTTCCCTATTTCTCTTTCTACCATAGCATGGAATTGTTTGAAGACTCCAAGGACTTGATCTTTTATTTTTAACAAATAAACCTAAACTTTTCTAGAAGCGTAATCAATAAAGGTTACAAAATATCTAGCTCCTCCTAAGGATTCAACTTCCATTGGGCGACAAACATCAGAATATACACGTTCTAATGCTTCTTTTCTTTTAGTAGACTTACTTTTAAATGATACTCTATGTTTCTTTCCAAACAGGCAGTAATCATAAGGATCAGACAACATACCTTTCTCTAAAAGAATATACTTTTTCTTTACAAGGAGTTGCAGCCATTTTTCACTCATATGGCCAAGCCATTTATGTCATAAATTTGGTGAAGCATCTATTGCTACATTTGCACTATCCATGCAAGCCTTTCCACTAGTCTTGTACAACTTGCAACAAAGCTTTCCCTTTGCAATAACCATCGATCCTTTGCGAAGTCTCCACTGCTTATTTTCAAAATGACTCTCGTACCCTTGCTCATCTAAGACATTTACTGAGATCAAATTGAGATGCAACTCTAGAACATGCCTCACATTTTTCAATGTCAGTTGGAAGCCAACATTTGTTTGGATACTTACATCTCCAATGCCAATAATTCTGGAGCATGCATAATTTCCCATCTTCACATTACCAAAGTCACCTGCTTTGTATGTGGTAAATATTTCTCTGTTGAGAGTAATGTGATAAGAAGCTCCCGAATCTATCACCCACTCATTCATATTATTGCTGACATGTAAGCAATTTTCAGCAATTACTGTGGTTACTTCTTCTTCTACAGCTGCTGCTGTGGTTGTGTTGTTATTGCCACCATTTTTCTTTTGGGTAGATTCCATCTGTTTACGTTTTCAGATCCGACAATTCTTTTTTATGTGGCCTAGCTTCCCACAATGATAACAACCGTTATTTCTGGTTTTGGATTTTGATCTTTCTCTGGACTTGTTGTTTCTGTTCCTCCCTTCTCGATTTTGAGCACTTCCTTTATTCTTTGTAATAAGATCTTAAGACTTCGCACCTCGTGCCTTATTTTATTTTTCACAAGACACCAAGGATTCTGCTATAACTTCATATTCTAACTTATCTTTTCCATAAGTAAAAGTAGTGATAAGGTGATCGTATGTGCAAGGGAGTGTAGCCATAATGACTACAACTTTCTCTTCGTCATTGAACTTAACATCAAACTTTAATAATTGAGAGATCATGCCATTAAAATTACTCAAATGTTGCAATAAATCCACATTGTCCAGCATCTGCATCTGGTACAGCTCCTTCCATAAATGGAACTTATTGGAAAAATTATTTGACATGTACAATTTCTCTAATGTCTTCCAAGTATCTTTGGCAGTCTTGCAATCTTTAGATTTGATATTTTGCAAAACGGTATCTAGACGAATAGTACTTGCTGCAATTTCATCCATCTCCTCTCAATCTTCATCCTTGACTGTATTAGGCTTATTTTCTTTGCCTAATAGAGTCTTGTGGACCTTTTGCTGAATAAGAAGATCCTTTATCCTTCTTTGCCAGAGGAAAAAATTACCGATACTGTTAAACTTTTTGATCTCAATTTTCTGGCCTGTCATGTTACTGCTGTGAACAGTACCGTATGAATAATACCTCGAATTAGTACTTTAAACAGTGCCCATCTACAGTATCGTATGAACAATGCCCAGCTATAATACTTTGAACAGTACTTTTGACCCACCTATAGTACTCTGAAAATAAAAAAAGTTACAGTACTATGCAAATTTTAAATACAAAATTTGTATTTTGAATAGTACTACTATTCACCAAATTTCTCATTTTACACCCATTTTTGAAACGGATCGTACTAAAAATTTCATATATTTTTCTCTTCCTGGTAGTATATTTCTTTTTTCAAAATTTGCTACTCTACTGGACAGCAGTACTGATACAGTGTGAAAAAATAGCCGAAGCAAGGCTCTGATACCACTTGTTGTGAAAAAAATGAATAAATAAATAACTGCCAAGATAAAAACGACACAAGAATTTACGTGAAAAACCCTCTTGTGATTATAAAGGGAAAAACCACGAGACAAACTCCGAGAAATTTTCACTATAAAATAATGAAATTACAAATAATCTTTCAAATTTTAGTAATAACTTGAGAAATACTCTCACAAAATTACACCCTCACAATTTTGTGGATTCTCATACTCACTCTCCAGCTCTCTCTCAACCGAAAGAATACAAAGAAAATTAAAAATTAAGATAATTGAGATGAAAAAGAAAGCTAAACCGTCCTGCCTTTTATAGGCAAAGCAAGCAATTTTTTCTGACTTTTCATTCACCGAATTCATTCAATAGCCATTTCTTTGAAGCCATTTTCTTTGAATTTCATTCATCGAATTCTTTGTTTTGGTATACGTTTTCTTTGACTTCCTTTTTCTTTGTTTTGCCATTTTCTTTGATCTTTTGTTTTTGGTTGAAAAATTCTTATCAGTATGCAACCCTTCATGAGCATGCAGGATCTTAAGTTAGGCAAAGATCTGAGTAATGTTAGTTTGGAGGTCATTCTTCAGAAGTGCAGGGAGAACATCAAATCACTCCTTGCTCCTTCTCTTTTTGTTTTTATTTTCTCTAGAAATATTTATATCTGTATTTTTTAGGTTTCTGTTGCGAATTTTTTCGTTTATCAACCTGTGCGGCCTCGGATGGATTGTAAACAAAGGTGTTTTATTTAGTTTTTTTATTAGCTCTTTTGAATTACCGACGGAAAATTCCGTCTGTAAAAATAAAAAAATAAAAAATTTCAAAATTTTCTTACGGAAATTAAATTTTGTCGGGAAATTCTAGACAGAATACTAAATTCCGTCGATAAATTTTTCGACGAAAAGTAAATTCCGTCCCTGACGGAATATTAAATTCCGTCAGTAATTTTTCAACGGAATTTACTTCCGTCGACAACATTGCTGACGGGAATTGATAACATTTTCGTTGGCAATTTTGCCTAATGTTGAAATGACGACATAATTGAATTCCGTCGGCAATTTGATTTCCCGACGAAAAATCCTGACTTTTTATCGGGAGATCTTTAAATTCTTGTAGTGATTTTTTAAATTTCAATTGATTTTTTGGTTATTTGGTTCAATTCGGTTTTAAAATTCTAGCATATTCTATTAATTTGGTTCGGTTCGATTTTGAAAGGCATAAACAAAAAAAAACCGAACCGACCGAACATGTATTGTTGTATCTATGTATTATGTATTTGGAATTGTATCTTTAATTTGGACTTGTATTTTTTTTAAATTGGATGTTTTTATTTTAGTTTTATGATTTATAATTTTGTATAATTTTTTTAAAATAATTTTAATTATAATTTTGAAATTTTAATTATATGGTTGACGAACCGATTGAAAATTTTGATTTGGTTTGAATTCGATTACCATATAACTTTAGTTTGGTTATTGAACTGAACCCCTACTCTCAACCTCACACCAAATATATATATATATATATATATATATTATAGGAGTATTCATGGACCGGTTAACCAGTACATGAGCCAAAAAATCAGTTTATTAATATTGGTTTTTTCAAAATACAGTCTATCAATTTCAGTTTTTCGGATCGGTTAACTAATATTTTTCGATTAACCACTACAATTATAAGATGCATTCAAAAATAAAATTAAAATGTTCAAGGTACTTAAAAATTAAAATTTTTTTACTATAATATAACATAATTGTAGTTAAAATAAAAGTTTTTGGTGGATATAAGCAAATTTTTAAGAATTATGACTTAATAAGTAAATAAATTAACCGGTCCATGATCACCATAATTAGATGAACGGTTACACTTACTAATTGCCACTTAAAAAATTTAAAAATTTCAAAATAATTAGAATAATGAAAAAAAAATATAGCAAAAATCATTATTTTCACATATATTAAAAATTTTAGTTAATATATTAATGTTATATTACTTTTCGAATATATTTTGATTTTCATTAATGAAAAATTGATAAAATAAGAAATAATAAGAAATACTAAATATGGGTATATTGAACAATTAATAAATTAATTAAAATGTCTTTAAAAAAAACTAAAATGAAATTGAAATATATTTTAAAGTAAATGAAAATTAAAAGAATATTATAATGCCCCAAAAATCTGTGTTGCAAACAATATTTCGGGATACCAAAAATTTATCGAATGTCAACTTTTGACCCGAAAATAGTTAAATATTGACTTTGATTAAATAATTCATTTGTAAATAAAATAAGGTAAAATAAAATAAAAAATAAATAAACAAACTGATAAATAAAATAATAAATAAATGTATTTGTATGTATAGATAAATAAATAGATAATAATAATACACAATATGATGAGTCTAGACTTATCGGGGACAAAAAAAAATTTTAAAAAAGTAAGAGAGGTGAAACAAGGGAAAAAATGGAAGGAGGAAAAAAAATGAAGAGAGAGAGGCCGGCAGAGCACGACGGAGGGACGGAAAATAAATTTGAATATACAAACAAAAATAGAACTTTAATTCATTTCACTCTTTCAGCCAAATGGCACAATAGGAAATAGTGCTATAGCTATACGCTTGTGAAAGAATATTGTAATTAAACAAAAAATTATATATATTTTTTTGTTATATTATAGGAATCTATTTATTACTCTCCCCGTCATACTTTAAATGATCACTTTTATTTTATAACAATTGACTAATTTACTATTTAGAGTCTGATTGGAACAAATGAATTTAATTTGTAGAATTTATTTACAAATGAATTCCATATAAAATTCATTTGTAAATGAATTTCTATGTTTGGAATAAAATTATTAAAATATATAATTGAAAATGAATTCCTAATTTTTATGTTTGGAATAGATGAATAAATGAATTCATTTCTATATTATTTACTAAAATATCTTTAATGCCAATTTTGATATCTTCTTTCAATTACTTCCGATAAAAAAAATTAACAACCATTAATTATCATTTTAAAATTTATTATTAATTTAATTACTCTCAATTTTGATGTATTATTTCAATTTCAATTATTTTCAATTTTCAATTTTGACATTTTCTTTCAATTTCAATTACTCCCAATAAAAAAAACCATACATACCGAATGAAACTAATAAGTAAAAATCCGGTGATGGTGGTTTTAGATGATAGAAAAATAGTAATAGGAGAAGGAGAAGAACAGTGATGGAATAGAAATAATAGCAGATTACGTTAACTATATAAAAGAAATTTATTTATAATAAATAATTAAAAGGGTATTATAGTATTTTCAATTTTAGCTCTTAAAAATATGGAATTCATTTGCAAATTTCACCTATTTTGATGGAATTTGGTGAAAATATAATGAATTCCATGGAATTTAATTATATGAATTCAATTCCTATTTTTTTTTGCATTGCAAGCATGAGAAATGAGAATTACAAATGAATTCTATAGAATTTTATGAAATTCATTTATTCCAAGCAGAGTCTTATTAATTTCAAATACACGTTTTAAGTTTTACATAATCAAAACTACATTTATTATTGTATTAGATATAGTAGTGGACATTAAATAGGAGTAGATATATAAATTTTTTTCTTAAATTTATATATAGAACTTAAAATAATATGGAGGGAGGGAGCAATCACACATCACCCGTGATCACAATACTTGTACATAACATTAATCATTTAATTTCAATGACATGCAACCAACATTTTGGGTTTAAATTATGCACAAAATGATGGAAAATATGCAAATTTTGGGTATAATTAGTAATGAATTGATAATTGGCATACTATAAAAAATTATAATAAGAAAAAATAGTATTAATTCGAAATGCTTAACATATCATACATAGTTAATATGAATTATTAGATAAAAGATAATATGCCGTTTATTTAATGATTTCTTGAAAATAGAGTATTTTGAAAAACAACAAATACTTGAATGGAAGAATTAAGATGGAATAATTTGAGCTATAAATTCATCAATATTTTTATCAGAAGATCCACCTTCATCCATGGCTTGTTTAGCTAAAATCTTCCATTTTCCTGCATTTTTCTTGATTTCTTTACCCCTCTCTCCTTCCATAATTTCATTTATGCAAACCTCCAAAGTTTGTCTTCTCAAAATTCCATCTTCATCGGGCCAAGCTCTAATCCCAATTTTCCAAATATCTTCAACATACTTGGCATTAGTGGGTTGGTCTGACCACTGAGGCACTACCACCATTGGAACTCCTAAGCTCAAAGCTTCAACAACTGAATTGAATCCACCATGTGTAACAAAGCAACCTATTGCCTCATTTGCTAGCACATCTAATTGTGGGCACCATGTCACCACTAAACCCTTTTCAGAATTAATTTCTTCTTTGAAATTCACAGGCAACTTTGATTGCTCTGGTTCTCTCACTACCCATAAGAAATGGAAATTGCTTGATTTTAATACATATGCTAGCTCTTCCATTTGTTCTGATTCCACCTCTGCTAGGCTCCCATATGACAAGTACACTACTGAGCCTTTAGGCTTATCATTTAGCCAATCTATGCAGTTTGGGAAACTAGAATTGAAGAGATTGATGCCATAGTTTTCGTCATCCTCAATTCTTTTATCCAAGTACATTGATGGAATTGTTGGGCCTATTGTCCTCAATTTCCACCTTTTACCCATCCATTCCAATACCTATGTCATCAAATTATATATAAAATAAAACCTCAGTTTCAAATATATATTAAAAAATAGGGTTCAAGTCAATTTCTTTTTTTTTTTTGAATTAATGATTTTGGTGGTTATAAAATTATAGGGGTTTCCATGTGGCCTGAAGGGGTTTCATACGATTTTGTTATTTGTATCCTAATCTCAATTTGATGTATCATAGTTAATATGTTTGTCAATTTGAAGTTGAAGTAAAAATTGAGAATGTTAATTAATTTAAAATTAACAAAGTACACATATTACGTCAAATTGAGATTAAGATGTATATGCTAAAAATGTGTCAAACATGATGCACAATTTAATTTCATATTTTTTTTGTTATTTAAGAGTTTAACGTCTAAAAAAATAAATAAAGCGTCAATATTGCAAAATAAAAATGTCTGGAGATTGATGATGCATTTTACTAGAAACATCATAACCTCAATTTAATCTATTATAGTTAATATCCTCATCAATTTAAAATTGAAATAAAAATTGAGAACGGTAATTAACTTAAAATTGACAAAAAGTAAATAGGGCATATCAAATTGTGGTTCAAATATGCATATACTGAAAGTGTGTCAGATATGATGTATAATTTAATTTTATATTTTTCGTTAGCTTAACGTGGAAAAAAATAAAAATTCAAAGAGTGAATGTTGCAAAATAAAAGTGTGGGAGACTGATGATACATTTTTCCTATAAAATATTGATAGTGGGTATAGACATACCTCTTCCTCCATTGCATGAAAAGAAGTATGAAGAATCCAATCAGCTTGATGAATGTTAATGAATTGATTAACTAACATATCATAGAAAGCAGGGTATTTCCTTGGATCAGAAACAAAAGAAGGAGTTTCTGAAACTTGAAGCACAGGCAAACCAGGAACTGAATCAACTGCTCCTGGTAATGGTACAGGAACAGCACCCTTATGGACATGGTAATAAAAGTTACTAACAGCACAAGATTGAGTGAAAAAAGCAACTCCAACCAATCCAAGCTCCTTGGCAACATCAAGTGCCCATGGCAAGAACCCATCATAAATAAGGACATTTACATCATTCAATTTCTTGATTAAATTTGCCAAAGATTGTGAGCCTACAACTTTGAAAGTTGATGAGTAAGATTGTGGGGTCTTCGCTTGGTTATATCCACCTTCATCAAACCCATCAGATATGGTTTCGAGAAGAATAAATTTGGGAAGAGAATTTGTGTTCATGGAGTTGTTGATGTGTTTTGTGTTGGCAATTGTGGCTTTTACTCCTTTTGAGACTAATCGTTTTGCGAATTGAAGCATAGGGTTTATGTGCCCTTGCGCTGGGTATGGTAGGATTAAGGCATGACCTTTAATTGCCTTTTCTTCCTTATCCATTTTCTTTCTCTCTCTAATTGTGTTTATGAGGTTCTATTACAATTTGTTTCGGCCACACAAGCGATTTATAGATCACAATCAGGACATAATAATAATAATAATAATAATAATAATATTCTTTATGGAGGGATTGGATACAAACTCCAACTTAATAATCCAATTAAGAAACATTTAAACAGTATTGATAACGACATTATTCGATGTGAGGTAAAACCTTAAGACATACATGCTCTCTATTAGACTTCATTTACTGATTTAAGCTTCGAATAGTTTTTCCTGATCACCTTCCTTTTTCTCTTTTACTACCAGTAACATCCCAGAGTAGAGGATTTGCAGGTCAAAAGATTACGCCATAGTCATCGTTATAAAGTAGTAACCATTGGAGACACAAATAATTCTACCAAATTAGATAAATCTTACTGTTCTCTTTATAAATTCTTGTAAAAAATAAAAAAGGCCATGACAGGTCTTGAGGGCATGTACTTAATAAAAAATTATTTTTATATTTAATTTTTTAATAGTTTATAGAAATGTGATTGGATGTCCACCGTGCACATCAAAATATTAAAAATAAAAAAAAATATATATTATTTTTTAATGGGATAATAAAATATTAATGCCACTTACTTACACGATTAGTACTCTAACTCTCAGATCCACAGTTGAGAAATTATATTTAACATTTTATTTTGTTTTTCCTGAAATGTGTATATTTGAGTGTGTGCATATTATTGGACCGCATGTTCTCACCTAATCCGATGATATATGCATATCGGACGTAAGCACACCGCGTCACGCCTCTATATTTATGGAGTTTGGTGTCTGGGTAGACGAGGTTATCCGTAGAAGGACTTAATTTGAAGGCAGAAGTCATGACTGAAATTTATAATTTATTCATCGAACTAATTCGGTCCTCAGCCACACACAAACTAATTGGTCCTCAGCCGCACAATTTATATAAAAGTACCTTTGTTTTATTCTTCTATTTTCAACGTTACATTTACTCTTACATTTTGATATTTGGGTATTTAAATATTCTTCATATTTCTTTAAATTTTCGATTATATATTCTTATCTTAATTTAATTTTTTCTTTTTGAATTATTTTTAAAATCTATAAAATTACTACAAAATATTTCTACCAAATTTCTAATATCAATCAAAGATAGTTTGTTCTCTATGTTAGAAATTTTCTAAGTATCCTAAATGGAAATATAGAGTTACAAAAATTTTAAAATTATTTTTTAACTATTTTAAATAGTTCTATAATTAAGCTTAAGATATTTAGAAATTTTTTTAGTGTAGATAACAAACTCGCTTTGATTTATATTGGAGCTTTAGTATTAAAGTTTTGAAAAAGAAAAAAAATTGAATTGGAACATATATATATATAAAATTAAATAATTTAAAAAATATAAAAATATATTTTAGTACCTAATATCAAAACATCAAAAATAAATCGATTCTAAAATAAACCTCAACAATAAATCAACTTCCAAATGTACTGAGTTTACATATTATAATTTGAACTGTTTTAAATCAATAAATGTGCTATTTTTCTGTCCTTGCCCACTTTCAGCCTTAAAATTATTCGACACATTTATATATTTTAATGGATTTCTTTTGATTTTTTTTAATTTTTTTTTACATCAGTTGATTCATGACTTTTACGTAGAAAAAGTGAAGAATGGTAATTTGCAAACAAAATTAAACTATATAATTAATTTAATCTCAAATAATATCATCGAAGCAAATGAGACCAATAAGAAAAAGTTATAAAATCAAATAAAAAAAACCACAATGTCTAGACCGATAAGGTTAATTTGATTACGCATGCAGTGGCATCACTCTCACATTAAGTTAAATTGATAAATCATAAGTCACTCTCTCAACGTCACGACAAAAATAAAAGAATCTAATATTTAATATATATATATATACACTTCCAAACCATAAAAATTAGTTTTAATATACTGCGTGATTTGAAATTTGAGTTCTTACTTTTATTTTTTTCATAAAAAGTTCATACAATATATAAAATAAAAGTATGTAGCGTGATGATATTTTTTAATATCGTCTTTCAAGTAATTCTTTACTATTGTTTGAATTATTGAGATTGTTTCTAATTAATATACCCAAAATTGAATTAGTACAACTATAATTAACATTTATATATGATACCTGTCAACATTATCGTTTTTTTTATTTATATTATAAATTAATAAAGTCTTACTGATTTATAATTTTCTACAAATTAATAAATGAATCATTAGTAATGACTCATCACGTATTTATATTTAAATTTTTTTATTTATATCTATGGAATTAAATTTACCAAAAATGAAAACTGAACTTTATAATATAAAATATAAAATAAAAATGCACTAATCTTAGCACTAAACTTTGTATTAAAATAAAATACTACTATTCGTTATAGTATTTACTGATAAAGCACAGAATGGTCTTTATCAAAAGAGAAGGAGAGCTGGCTAATCTATAGCGTGAGATCCGATCGGATGAGTAGATCCTGCAAAAGAAAGAGTCCGGTCGGATTAGGCGTAAGCACTCCGAAGTTTAAGTTAGTAGCTTTTAGAGAGAGAATGCTAAAAAATAGAATGCTAGAAATTCAATACTTGGTGCTATCGTTGACTGGGTTATTTATAAGAGACAGTTGAGAGGCACTTGAGTGCTTGGGATGTGACAACTGGCAGTCAGAGTAGGTATGCGGCGAAATGACTGGGAGCAGTTGATGAGCATGGGCGCTGCCTTGTGTTAGACGGCTGATGGGACTGGCGGTCACATCAGCCGATCGGGGCGTGTGCGTTGCCTTGGAGCTCACGCCTGCTACCTTTCTGCTATTGGGCCTTGCCAACAGACTGGGCCAACTGGATGGGCTTTTATGCAAATGATATTTGCAGTGCTATCACTTGTCCCCCCCCCCCCCCCCCCCCCCTCAAACTGGTCTGATCGGGCGTAGATTTGCCCAGAGTGAATCCGTTAGGATAGTGCCCGCTTCTAGTCGTTCCGCTCGGGATACATACGTTGGCGGGACTTTTGAATTTTGCACGGCGCTTTTTCTGAAGAGACGCGCATGTTTGTACAGTTGTCTTCATTCAATGCTGCGCATGCTCTGAGGGTGACGCTTCGTTCTTCGTACAGCCATTATGTCTTTGGTACACATGGCGCATTGCTAGTGGCGAGACGGTTGGCGTGCCTCTGAAATTTTGCCTATAAATAGGGCAATTCCTGTGCAATTTTCTCTTCACTTTTGCAATCCTTAGCGAAACTCTACCAAAATTTTTCTCGCTCCCTTCCAGCAAACTTCTTTCACCTCTTTCCGAAAATTTTTCAAGTTACTAACTATCAAGTAAGTACCTCATTCGCCTTGCTCTTCAATTTCTTCCTTTATTTTTGATTTTTCATCTCCATTCATTCCCTTTAGAAGTTAGGAATTTGCATTTCTGCCTTCTTCTCTTTATCGAAAATGGCTTCCTGTAGTAGCGCTTCCATAGGTAGAAGTTTCATGGAGGAGTACAGGGGTAGGACACCCGTTGAGCACTGTTCCCGCCTGGGCCCTAGAGAGGTGGCCGAGATTCCCGCCAAATATGGCTTCCCTGACGATATCTTTGTGATACCCTGCCCCGACTCTATGGCGGTGATGGAGGGGCCATTTGTGAAGGAGCAGAATGAGTGGTTCATTTGCCACTTGTGGAGTTTGGATGCAGGAATCCGTTTCCCTTTTGGCGCATTTGAGACTGCCGTATTGGAGGGCTATGGCATCGGCCCCAACCAACTGCATCCAAATGGGTGGCGAACAGTGGCTTGTTTCAGGATTTTGTGTATTGTGGAAGGAGTTGCCCCGACGCTCGACCTCTTCACACACTTTTTGTACATCTCGTGTTGGAGAGATGCGACAGAATATTTTTTCACCAGCCGACCGAGGAAGAAACTCATCAACGTCCCCACTTCCATGAAAGGATTTAAAGAAAGATATTTTCTGGATGGAAGGGTTTGAGGATTTGGGGCGAGCCTAGCCCGATCGGGAGAGGCCAACATTTTAAAGGACCTGGCCGCTGGGCTGTCCATGTATGAGGCCGACGTCCAGAAGTTGATGGGTGCCGTGGCTCGGAATGGAGGGCCTTTCGAGTCCAAACAATTGCTGCCGTCATTGCATGAGCCTCCCAACGCTGAAGCTGCCGAAAACGTTCAACGTGAGAACTAGGATCGGAGCAGAGGGGATAACATAAATTGTTACTCATGCATTGCATTTGCATTGAATAACTCTTTTATGAGAGAAGAACTTATCTCGTTTATGTTTGTTGCAGCTGCGATGGCTGGTGGGAATGATATGTCACAGCGACTGGGTGCTCGGGCCATCACCAAAAGGGAGGCCGATCGGAAGGCCAAGGAGGAGAGGAAAAGGCGAAAGCTCTTGCCTGCTTCCGAGGTGCACAAACTGCAGCAAGGTGCTTCTTTCGCTGCTCCCATCGCCGCAGTTCCGATCTCTGCTGCCCCTCCTGCAGCAGCTGCTGCTACAACTGCTCGCCAACCTCTAGTCGCCTCAGGTCCTATGGCACCTCCTACGAAAGTAGTGGACCAAACTCTTCACCGCCGAAGGATGGTTCTCCGGGATGAGTCGGATGAGGAAGAGGTGCCTGGGGATGTCCGTCTTCCCGACATTCAAAGTTTGAGTCAGATGGCCCAGGGCGGACCAACTCGGCTGGAGCAGGCCGCAAGAAAGCAGGCTGAGGAGGCCGCCAAGAAGCACGTTGAGGAGGCCGCCAAGAAGAGGGCTGCTGAAGTGGCGGCCAAGGGTAAGGCTGTTGTGCCGAGCGAGCCAATTCGGCAATTAGACAGGCGCCCGGTGCCCTTGAAGGAGTGCCTGAAGGAGAACTTCGGCAGTAACTGGTCAACGGGCGATAAAGCAGTTGCCAGCTTTCTCTGCCAGGAAATCCTGCAGGAGGATGACTTCAAGGTCATGGGGGATCCTAGCTCGCTCGGCCGGGAGCTTAGCTTATTTAACCAGCACGCCCTAAAGGTGAGATTAGGCCCCTTCGGAGATTTTTGTTGCCTGAGAGTTGGTTAAACTCGCCTTTGCTGATGTTATTGTTTTCCTTTTCTTGTAGTTGATTAAGAGGGGTCAGCATTTGCACGGCGTAGGCACCTTTTTAGATGCACGAGCAAAAGAGGCCAACAAGGCGAGGGGGGAGGCCATTACCCAGTGTGAAGCTATTTAGAAGGAGAACTCTGCCATTCGCCTTGAGGTATCAGACCTCCAAAAGGACACGTCTGCCCTCCGTGGGGAGGTGGTGGATGCTAGGAAGGAGGCTACTCGGCATGCTCAGGAGCTTAAGTCGCGGCTGGTCGAGGTCGATCGACTGAAGGGTGAGGTGGCACGCCTGACAGCCGACAGCACTCAATGTCAAAAATTTGAAGAAGAGGCGACCAGACTGGGCGCCAAATGCAAGCTTCTGGGCACTAAGAAGGCTAAGGAGCAGGAGGAGAAAAGCAAGGTGCTTGCAGAGTGTGACCGGCTGCGCGCTATTGGCAAGTAAAGAGATAGCCTGGGAGAAGAGGCTTGAAGAGGAGCTCGCCTCTCGAGAGGAGCAGCTGCTTGATCAACTGGGCGAGGCTCAGGCGAAGCTACTCTCTAGGCTGATCTACGAGGTTGGAAGGCGCTTCCCTGACGCTGACCTCAACTGGATGGAGGACCCAACGGCTTTGCCCAATCCGCCATCAAGTGACGATGAAGGTGATGCTCCTAGAGGGGGAGCTGCCGAACAAGTTACTTCACTTGAGGTTCGTGAAGACACATCATTTGTAGCCGAAGCTAGAGCGCCACTGCTGGCTGTGCCTATCTCCGAAGGTGTGGCAGAGCCTTCTCAGCCTGCCTTCGACCCTTCTCAGGCTTTAGCCGAGCCAAATGCGGGACCACCTACCGATCCTCCTAGCGACATAGAAGTTGTAAATATAGAAACTTAGGTTAAAGTTTGTAGACGTGTAAAGATTTTCTTTTGTATACTTTGTCTTTGTAACAATTTTTATAGATTGTACAACACAATTTCTTTAATAAATGACAATTTTTTTACGTAAGTTGCAAATTTTTATATTTATGCATTCGCAAATCTTTAATAACTTGTAAAATCGCATAAAATTTGCTAAGTCTGGATATAGCTTGCTAAAGTGCATATAAATTGCTAAATTTAAACATATTAACGAATCTCATATACTTCCTGAATTGGAATATTTCGTTGAGTCCAGTGACCGATTTGCCCAATCTGGTTTAGATTACATGATCAGTCGGCCATCTGGAACAACTCTTAAGTTAGACTCAGAATCAGGCGAGTAGTTTCGTTCGTCAAGTTAGTGTTTGATGTGCATTCTGGTTTGTGACCGTTGCTCAACACTTATCTTGGGAGAAACGTTTTCCTTAATCTAACCTTAGTGTTTGCGTCTTGGATTTGAGACAGGCGTTGAATCTAGCGAACGAGTCAGCGCGATCAGAGCGCGTTCCATATTTTCAGATCGGAGTGCAGTCGATCCTAACGGATGTGATTGACATAAGGTTCGTGGCTCCCGTATCTTCGGATTGGGATGTTCGTCGATCCTAACGGTCGAACTGTCGAGTGTTTATTTCTTTCCATATCTTGGGATCAGGAGTTGCATCGACCCTAACAGTTCTCTTTACGTTGTTCCGTATTTTTGGATCGGGAATAACATCGATCCTAACGGTTGTTTTGTACCTGCGAAGAGGTGGGTTCCAACTTTCGCATTTTTAGCTCGGGACGAACGTCGAGCCTAACGTATAAGTTGTGATATGCATGGTTTGCAAATAATAAGAAAAGAAATCTTTATTTATAGAGATAAAAAGGAACCTCTTTATTGATTGAACATCTGTTGAATCTGGATACATCATTACAAGTGGTATTTCTTGAGCACTTCGACATTCCAGCTTCTGGGGATGTCTTGCCCTTCTATTGTTTTGAGCCTGTATGTACTGGGACTTAAGACTTTGGAGACCTCATAAGGCCCTTCCCAATTTGGCATTAACTTGCCTACCCCTGCGTTTCCCGTACCTATGTCCGCCTTTCTTAGCACCAAGTCGCCGATGTTGAAAGCTCTAGACTTTACTTTGGCGTTGTGATATCTGGCGATCCTTTGTTTGTAGGTGGCGATCTTGACATAGGCATTCTCCCTTCTTTTTTCTGTGAGATCCAGATCCTGGCATCTTTCTTGGATGTTCGTCTGTTCAGAATAGAATGCCGATCGGTAGGATGGGAGGCCGACCTCTATGGGTATCATCGCTTTGGAGCCGTAAATAAGAGAGAATAGCGTTTGATGAGTGCCTGTTCTTGGTGAAGTTCTATATGACCACAGGACACTCTGCAGCTCTTCAGTCCAATTGCCTTTCACCTCACCCAGCCGCTTCTTCAAACCTTCGAGGATGGTCCGATTGGAGACCTCCGTCATTCCATTGCTTTGAGGGTAGATGACTGACGTAAATCTCAGATTGATGTTCAGGCCTTGGCAAAAATCTCTGAAGATGGAGCTGTCGAACTGCTTGCCATTATCTGTAATAAATACGTTAAGTAAGCCATACCTGTAGATGATGTTCCTCCAAACGAAGTTTTTGACCCTTTCTACAGTGATCGTCGCTAGGGGTTCTGCTTTGATCCACTTGGAAAAGTGGTAAACTGCCATGCCGAGGAATTTTATTTGCCTTTTTGCTTGGGGAAAAGGTCCCAGGATATCCAATCCCCATTTATCAAATGGCCATGCGACCCCAATCGGCTGCTGGTCTACTCCGTGCTGTCTTATAACCCTTCCATGAACTTGGCACTGCGGGCATCTCCTTACTTTCTCTTGAGGATTTCTAAAAATGCATGGCCAAAAATACCCTGTCTGGAGTACCTTCCTTGCCATGACCCTGCTAGCCTCGTGTGCTCCACAGATGCCTTAATGAACCTCCCTCAGGATGTAGTCTCCTTCGTCCTCCATTACACATTTGAGCCAAGGATGATTGAAAGCTTTTTTGTACAAGTCACCGTTAATAATGGAGTAATTGAGGGATTTGTGTGATATCTTTTGAGCTTCGGTTTTATCCTCCGGTAGCTGTTCTGTCTGTAGGTACTGCTTAATCGGGCTCATCCAGGTTTCTTCCCCTTGATCAATTTCCATCATTTTCGGCTCGTCTAGGGAGGAGGAGGTTTGGTCGATGACATTAATGTTTTCTTCTATTATTCCTCGTTCGGAAGCAGCCATTTTTACTAGCCGATTGGCTTCAAACGTTTGGTCTTTCGGCACCTTTTGGAGGTTCCATTCTGACCCAGATTCTTCAAGTATTTTGATAGCGGCATTGACCTTTGCTAAATACTGGATCATGTTGGCTTCCCTGGCTTCGAAGTTGTCTGAAACTTGGCTTATCACAAGCTGAGAGTCGCTTTTAATGGTCACTGACTCCGGCCGGATGGCATGAAGCAATCTCAATCCTTGAAAAAAGCGCCTCATACTCTGCCATGTTATTAGAAGTTTTAAAATTAAGCTTTATTACATACCTTATTGCAATGCCCAAGGGGCCCGTTATCATGATGCCCATGCCTCCTCGAGTGTCGTTTGCTACGCCGTCCACTATCATTTCCCAACTTGGGCATTTGGGTTGAACTTGGGGTTCTTCACCGGCGAATTCAGCGATAAAATGTGCCAGAGCTTGAGCCTTTATCGCCTTTTTGGGCTCGTACCTCACATCTTACGACTGCAGCTTGATCGCCCAGCCCACCATCTTGCCTTCCAAGTCCGGTGTCTGAAGAATTTTCCTGATCGGATGACCCAACCGGACCACTATCATGTGCGCCTCGAAGTATTGCCTTAGCTTTCTGACGCACATCATAAGGGCGATGATTAGCTGCTCGACCGGTCCTTTCTTTAGGTCCGCACCCCAGAGTACATGGCTCACATAGTACACCGGCAACTGTTGGGTCCCTTCTTCTCTTACCAGGACACCTGCAACGGCTTTACCAGAGGTGGATAGATAAAGGTACAAATTTTCACCTGGAATCGATCGGCTGAGCAGTGGCAGGTGAGTGAGGAATTTCTTTAATTCTTTGAAGGCTTGTTGGCAGTCTTCCCCCTAGTTGAAGGTTTCATTCTTCCTTAGCTTCTTGAAGAAAGGAGTGCATTGCTTGGCTGAGGAGGAGATGAATCTTCCTAAAGCAGTGACTCTCCCGTTCAGCTTTTGGACGTTTTTTATTCTCCTAGGGGGTTTCATCTCGAGGATGGCTTGTTCCGGATTGGCTTCAATCCCTCTCTGGGAAACTATGAAGCCCAAAAACTTTCCTAAGGGAACTCCGAAGACACACTTTTTAGGGTTGAGCTTCATCCGAAACTTATTTAATGTGCACAAAACTTTGGCCAGATCAGCGGGATGTTCTTCATGGCTCTTGCTTTTGATGATCATGTCGTCCACGTATACCTCTACATTCTACCCGATCTGGTCTTTAAAAATTTTATTCATGAGATGCTGATATGTGACACCAGCATTCTTTAGACCGAACGGCATCATCCTGTAGCAAAAGGTTTCGTCATCTGTAATGAAACTGATTTTTTCCTAATCTAAAAGCCATATCAGGATCTGGTGGTAGCCAGCATATGCGTCGAGGAGGGAGTAAATGGCGTGGCGTGCAGTGGCGTCCACTAGCTGGTCTATACTTGGTAGTGGGTAGCTGTCTTTGGGACATGCTTTATTGAGATCCGTAAAGTCCATGTACATCCGCAGCTTTCCTGACTTCTTTTTTACCAGGACCACATTAGCGAGCCATTCGGGATAGTCTACCTCTCGGATTATTCCGGTCTTAAGTAGCCTATCCACCTCCTTAGATATAAATTTCCTCCAATCGGGCACGTGCCTCCAAAGCTTTTGCCTGACCGGGGGATGAGTTGGGTCCATATTTAATTTGTGGGTGACCACCTTTGGGTCTATGCCAGGGATATCCTCTGGCTTCCAGGCGAAGGACGCTTGATTTATCATCAAGACCCACATAATTACATCTTCTGTTTCTGCATCCATGCTGGTCCCGACTTGAACGCCTTTTCCTTTTAACAGCGCCCTTGCCTTCACCTCTTCGGTAGGGTCCATTCTTGGCCTCTCCGCCTGTTCAGATCGCTCCAGACCCGGCTCTACAATCATGGCCTCCCTTTGCTGCTTTATCATGGTGACGTACGCCTCGTGTGACACCTTTTGATCGCCTCTCAGGATAGCGACGCCCCCTTTTATTGGGATTTTCATCACCATGTACCGTACGTTGTAGACAGCTCCGGTTTGGAAAAGCAGCGGGCTGCTAAAAATGGCATTATAGGAAAAAGTCATGTCAATCACCATAAAAGTTACCTTGCAAGCATGAGCGATTGCCTCTTGGCCTAGTTCCACGAAGAGCTCGACGGATCCCACCATTGGGACAGTAGCATTGCCAAGACCGATCAGTGGTGTGGCGTTTGGTTTCAGCTCTCCGATCGGGAGTCCCATGGCTCGGTAGGCCTGAAGGGTGAGTACGTTGACAGCACTGCCATTATCCACCAGAATTCTTTTTACATTGAAGTTGTTAATCCGAGCTCTTACAATGAGAGCGTCCTCATGTGGAAATATGATGTCTCGTGCGTCTTCGCTGGATATGGTGACTGAGGCTGGCTGTTCGGCCTGGTGGGAGAGGTAGACACCCTTTCCCTTTCTTTTTCTCGAGAGGTATTCTCCGTAGGATGATTCTCCGGTGATCACATTTATTACCCTGGCATAAGGCCTGCGCGGGTCAGTATTCCTCGGGTTTCTGTGCTCATCATCATCATCTGAGCCAGAATCATCACTGCGAGGTTTCGGCTGTCTACAGGGACTCTCCCCTCTAGCCGGGCCTATGAATTTTCTGAGGGGCCCTCTTCGTATCAACCTTGCAATTTTTTTTTTCAGCGAGGTGCAATCGTCAGTCAGGTGACCGACGTCTATGTGAAACTCGCAATATTTTTTAAGGTCCCTCCAATTTTGCTTCTTTCAGACAGCGCCATAGGCCAATTGACCTTGCTGTGTTTTTCCTTAATCCACATTAGCACTGTGGTTGGGTTGGCATTGAGTGGAGTGAAGTTTCTAACCAGGCAATCATCCGATCGCTCTGTCCTGCCGCGGTCAGACTCCTTCCTTTTGCCCAAATTGCTGGAAGTTACAACTCGGTGTGGGCTTCTCTTTGTCCATTCGGATCCGGAAGCTCTACTAAACGAGCGACCGTCCGGGTGTTGTAGCCGATCCATCACATTGGTTCTTCTGCCCCTGCTAGATCTTAGGGCATCATCTAGCTGGATGTGCTGCCTAGCCCTCTCCATTAGATTGGCAAAACTGGTCGAGGGTCTTGTTGTTATTGATTCAAATAACGGGCGATCCGTGATGCCCCCAGCCAAGGCGTTATTCGCCATTTCCACGCTTACGTTCCTCACCTCAGACATGGTGGCCTGGAACCTGTCGATGTAGTCTCAAAGACTTTCCTTGGATCTCTAATAGAGGTTGCACAAGTCACTCACCGACTTTAGAGCTCGTGTCTGCACGATGAACCTCATGGTGAACTGCTCCTTGAGCTGTTTGAAAGAGGTTATTGATTCCTTTGGCAGCTCGTGAAACCAATTAAGAGCGTCTCCTCCCAAGGTGGTGGGGAAAATTCTGCAGGCTATCCTCTCATCGTAGGTATAGACCTGCACCTTAGTCAGATATTCTGCTATATGGGTGGTGGGATCAGTTTTACCTATGTATTTATCCATCACCATGTCTCTCCACCTGGGAGGCAGCTTGGAGTCTGTAATCTCCCTGCAGAAGGGGGAGACGGTGTTCCCACATGTGTTCCCCTCAAACGCACCTTTCCTAGGGGCGGTGAAGCCTAACTGCCTGAGCTTCTGCTTAAACCATTGGTCTTCTTTGCTCATGGCGGTGGCATTGGAATCGCCTTTGCCCTTTCTTGAGTGGCTGCGATTCGGGGTGCACATGAAAGACAGATCATCATCTATAGAGGAGGTGGAGGACCTGTTGGCGTAATAGGGGGAGTCCCTACTGGAGGACATTGTTCTCTTCCCCTTGTCATACCTTCCTGGTGTCCTAATGACGCCCCTTCGACTATCTTGAGCTCGTGGCTCATTGATGGAGATCCCCTTGCTTCTTTTCCTCCTGAAGTCTTCGTCCATGAGGTAGTCCTCATGGGCTCTTTCAGAGGTTCTCGGCATCTTGCCTTTTTTAAGTGTTTGGACAATGCTCTTGGTGAAGTCACTAAGAAGAGCACGCATGTCCTTGACGGTGACAGGAGTATCTTTCGGTTGCCTCAGAATGGTATCGTCAAAATCGAAAAGAAGGTTGGTGTGACGCGCGCCGAACCCGGGTAACCCAGCAAGGGCCCTCGCTTTAAATCCGCTTTAGGATTCGAGGTATGAAGGTTCGCGTCATTTGATCATGGGCGCCATGAGGCATCATCGGTGTATCCCTCCCAATAGAACATTGGGGAGAAGTACCTAGCCTATTGACGCCTAAAGGCACCTTTGAGGTATTTGGAGTCGCCACCCAATTTGCGTGAAATTGGGAAAAGGTTTCTCACCTCTATTGGTCTAAACAAGAGATATGGTGTCCGGAACTTCCCTCTTATTTATGCTTTGGTTAATTATAAATGGGTTTTTAACTTCTTAAAATTATATCTCTCATCTCACACGAGCGATGCATTAAAAGTAAAAGCGCATTTCAAGCACGTAAAGGAAGTAAATAAAAGCGATAAAGCAATAGATAGAGAAAGCGATAAATGAAAGCGGTAAACACGCAAGCACGCAATTACAATAGAAATAGGGGCAGAATACAACCCCAATAAGAGGAGGTTAAAGATGTAGGTGGGACAGAATACAATCCCCGAAAGATAAATAAAGTTGCCCTAAAATTAATTACAAGGGCCCAAATAAAAATGAACTTGAATTTAAAACACTCACTCAAGATTAAAATAAAAGAACATACATAAATCGGGGCATTGTTTCAGGAACATTGGTTCCTTCGCGCCTATTCTAAGGTTTAGGAACGTTGATTCCTCGCGTTTACTTGAAGAAGGTTCGAAGAGTCACTTTGGTTGTTTGGAAGAAAATCGGGATGAGTGATCCCATTTTATTGAAAATTGACTCTTCGTTTTAATTGTGACATTTTTATTGTCGGGCTAAAATAAGGGACATTAGTCCCCATTTTATTAATAGAAGATTTCGATTTAATTGTATAAATATTTTTGTGACTTTTTATCGCACGCGTGAATGAATAAAATAATTATTTACAAATAAACACGTAACACATAAAGAGAGAGTCGAAAAGATCTCACCAAACCGGAGTGACTCTCCACGCGTTGCGACCCATCCGGGGAGTCGCGGGGATGCTCAAATAACCCGACTCAAGTTAAATCTCAGACAAAAATTAACATCAAAAATATTAGTAATGGTTCTAACAATTAATCAAGTAAAAAATAAAATAAATATCGGGCAAGTCAATTTATGATGATAATAACGATAATGATAAGACAAACACGACAAAATAATAATAATATGAATATGATGGTAGCAATAACAAAAATAATGATAAGTGAAGTAATAATAATAATAATAATAATAATAATGATAATAAACAATAGCAAATATAAAGCAAGCAAACAATAAATTAATGGCAATAAAGATAATAATAATAACATAAATACAAGGATCATAATAATAATAATAATAATAATAATAATAATAATGGACAATGATAATAAATAATAGTGAATATAATGTAAATAAATATGATAATAATGATAATGATAATAACAATAACATTAATAAATAGTAATATAAACAAACATAAAAAATGAATGAGAATAAAATATGGTAATAATAATAATCATAATAACATAATATCAATAAATACAAAATGAATATATAATAATAATAATAATAATAATAATAATAATAATAAACAGTAACAAATATGAAATTTGAATAAGAATAATAGTTAGACGGGATAATAAAAATAATAATAATTATAATTATAATTAATTATAAAACGTTATGACAAAAAAAATATTTAATAGTAAAACGGAATTTTGTATAAAATGAACAAAGTTGGATAATTAAAAATATTAAAGGAACAAATTTGAATCATGACAAAAGTGAGAGTGACCAAAACCATTAAAATAAAAACCATGAAAGAATGCTGGAACGACATCATCCAAAAATAAAGAAAAAAAAAAGGAAAAGAGAACAGCCATGTGAAATTAAAATGCAAAACTCAAATAGATGAGACAAATCATGCAAAAATGAAATTTAACAAACTACAATAATATATTAACAGTGATATCAACACATTAAAATGCTAAAAGTAAATAATAGACATGATAATAATAAGAAAAATAATATTAACAACAGTAAATAATATGCGAAAAAAAGAATAAATGAGAAGAAGTCCGAAAATGTTTACCCTCAGAATTTTTAGATCGGAAATAGGATGTCTCAATCCGTTCCCCTTGTCGATTTTTGGTGATAAATATTTGAAGAAAATATAAAAATTGATATTTTTGAACAAATTTAAGTTAAGAAAATATTTTGATGGAAGTTTTGAGCAAAAGAAATTGATTTTCCAAGCTCAAAATCATCCAAAAATTAAATATTCTTGAAGAAAAATAAAAAAGAAGAATTTTCGGTGACTCTTTGCTTGGCTGCTGTTCTTGTTGGTTGAGAGAAAATATTATTTTTTTCTTGAATGAAAAAAAGGCAGCTCCTCCGAAAATGAACTTCAATTCCTATTTTATTTTCCTGGTCTCTGATCAAAGAGGAAAGGGACAGAAAAACTTTATTTTTAATTAACCCAAATTAGCATAAAACCATCAAAGGAAGCCGGTCAAAACGGACTGAAGAAAACAGTCTAAAAATGCAGAAAAGGGACGGGTCAAATAGAAAACAGGTCCGCGTGGAGGGGGACAGTCGCGCGCACGCGAGAAGCAGATGGTCGCGCGGTGAAGGGCACAACGCGCGGGGTCGCGCGCTTGACATGCGCGTGAGGGGCAGGTGGTCGCGTGGTGGCCAATTCACTCTCACAAATTTAAAAGCATGGTCGCGTGATGGCAAAGGCCATCACGCGACCATGCAAAAGTAAAGTGGCCAGTTTTAAAAAGTTTTCTTTTCTATTTTTTTTTTTTTTACGAAAACTTTAAATCATTTTTTTCTTTTTTCTTAAATCTTTTAATTTATTCTTTATTTAATTAAACTAATTAACTAATTTAATAATTAATCCCTCCTTTTTAATTAAATTAATTACTCAATTTATTCAATTAAATTAAAAAACTAATTTAATTCTCCTTTTTCAATTAAATTAATTAATTAATTCAATTCAATTAAATTAAATAACCCTTTCCAATAATATTATTTTTGGAATTAAAATTAATAATAATTTTTTACGATAAAAAAAACGAGGGTCTCGACAAGAGAAACATCATTTTTGACACCTTTGCCTGTGTGTATCGTTTTTCATCATCGGGTAATTCTGATCTTGGACCGCCTCAGGATCCGGTGTCTACAGTTGCCCCCAATTTTGGGGAATTCTAGGACACAGGTGCCTAAGTGAGCCAAAATTCAGAAAAAGAAAGGAAAGAGGCGCGTACCTGAGGTGGCTGTCTTCCCGAACTGGCTGAAATTGTTGTGGGTAGTTACCGTCTGTTCGTCGACGTGTTAACCCCTATTATTTTGGCATCTAACCTATGCGGTGTCTAGCCCTGTTGATGCAGATATACTCATGGATTGAAAGGATTTAGAATATTTTGGAAAAGGCTCAATGCTACGAAGGACAATGCTCCGAAAAGACCGAGGATGCCTTGAAAAAAGGACTTAAAGATAATGCTCCGAAGAGACTGAGAAGGCCTTGTGATGAAGGACTTAAAGATGATGCTCCAAAGAGACTGAGAATGCTCTGAAGAGACTCAAAGATAATGCTCCGAAGAGACTGAGAATGCCCCGTGAAGGAGGACTTAAAGATAATGCTCCGAAGAGACTGAGAATGCCCCGTGAAGGAGGACTTAAAGATGATGCTCCGAAGAGACTGAGAATGCTCTGAAGAGACTCAAAGATAATGCTCCGAAGAGACTGAGAATGCCCCGTGAAGGAGGACTTAAAGATAATGCTCCGAAGAGACTGAGAATGCCCCGTGAAGGAGGACTCAAAGATAATGCTCCGAAGAGACCGAGAATGCCTCGTGAAGGAGGACTTAAAGATAAATTTTTGAGGAGACTGGGGGTGCCTGTTGGACAAGGACTTAAAGGTAATGCTCCGAAGAGACTGAGAATGCCCCGTGAAGGAGGACTTAAAGATAATGCTCCGAAGAGACTGAGAATGCCCCGTGAAGGAGGACTTAAAGATAAATTTTTGAGGAGACTGAGATGCCTGTTAGATGAGGACTTAGAGATAATGCTCCGAAGAGACTGAGAA